>OW388289.1:77330592-78538592 GCA_936450465.1 Gibbula magus | reverse complement strand
CTGTTGACAATACATGTGGGGATTTGGAACGTATTAAAGCCAAATAAAATTTTATGAAACACACTGAATGTACCTTTAACCCTAGGTATGACATTACATTGTATCAGTCAAATGTAGAAGCCGGATTGAGTTTGAGTTGAGCTAGATCACAGGTTGGTTCATTATATTTTAGTTTGTTCTCATACATTTATGATTATTATATATTTAACACAAGAAATTAAGTTTTAGGGTTCAGTTGAAACTAAACTAGGTTTTAATGTTAGGTTTATCGTGTAAGTTGATGCATATTTCAAATTTCGTTATTTTTTAAAACGAAACAGGTATTTGTTAAAATAACGCAAAAAAGAGTTCTAATTTGAAATAAAAAGTATTTTTGTGACAATACATAAAAATCATACTTTTGAAATACAACATCCAAAACGATTCTTAAAATTGCGAAAAAAAATAACGTGCAAAAATATCTATAGAAATAATGTCTTACATTATTATTAAGATGTAACAATTAAATAACAAATTTTAAAAAACGACTTCGGAACAATAAAAACATTTAAAAAAATACATGATCATAAAAACAAAACTGAATCCGCTTCTTTCGAAGTTTTTATGTGACTACTTTTTGTGTTAACCCTTCAGAACGTCGTCCATGGTTTGGTTGAAGACGATCGCACGTTTCTCAGTGGAGCTTGCCTCTGTTCTATAGATTTACAGTGCCGGTGCAAGAAGGTTTGCGTGTCTTCCATTGCCGATATGTGATGGTAATTGGTAGGAGAGAGCTTTATGCGACACTGATTGGAAAACGACAACCATAAATGGAATCGGACGTCTTAAACTTGACTGCGCATGCGCCAACAACCATTGACAAACTTGGAAAGTAATCAAATTTTGGGAAACGTTATGGAGGGGCTTACTTTCATCTAGACTTGGTATAACTGCGCAGGAAGCACGAAAACAGTTGACATACGTTTATGATAGAATTTAACAGCGAAACACTGAAAAGCTTTCTGGAGTGACGCTGTTACAACGTTGTCGGCGTATTATGGCAAATAATGAATGCAATTACAGGCACCGACACACGTCTTTGGCCATTAGTAGGAACAGCCCATGGTAAAGTCACTTGCAAAAACAGACAACCCTCCCTTGAGAGAAATGTTTAGCGCCACGGTTGAAAATATTTAAATATAATCTAATTTTGCTTTCAAAACTTTTTTTTATATAAAAAGAGTTCGTTTGACATTTTCTTATTTTCTTGTAAAAATGAAAAGGATCTGATTTCAATACTTGCTACAAATTGAATGTTAATGTTATAGAAATCGTATTTTGAAGTGAGGAAATTCAGTAATAATGGATCATTAAGGGGAAAAAATCAAATTGTTTATGTGCCATACATTATACCATTGTAAAACAAACATGTATAACGCCTCTGGGTTTGTAATGGTTTCAAAATAACAGTTTACATGTAGGCCTAACTGGATATCATCAATACAATATGATAAATTAATACTGTCATTATTCAAAGGCATTTTGGGTAGGTGTGGTAATAAAAGACAAATCTTATAGACAGCAATTTTCTTATTTGTTTCTCACAATGTTTCTGGGCTACTTCTTGTCCGTTCTTCAAGCGGATCAGGGGACTCATTTACCTGAAGAAAGAGCAAAAGGTTGCCCAGAAACATTGCCAGAAACAAATAAGAAATTGTTGTTCCATCTTGTATTTATATTAGTAAAGTCAATGCCAAATACATATCAGAAATAGAATATTCAGGAGAAATAATGATAAACATCACATGAAAATCCTTCAGAAAAAAACGAACGAATCATGTTATCACTTTATCGTTTCTACAAAGATTAAATGCCACTTTGCAGAGTTTAAAGGCGCTGGTGTAGCTATATATATGCACTCAGAGTAGAGTTTTAATTATGGTACCATTATTGAATGGTCAACCATGTTGCTGTGTGAGACCTATAAATCGACCTCTCACACTGAAGAGTTCCACCACCAATGCCCGTATATATCGCACCATTTTCTTCAAATACGATTAATCGTTTTCACGGGACATGGCTTATCGAGTCCAGGAAACAAATGCAGTTAAGAAACACAACTGTGATTTTAATCATTTTAAAGTGACATAAGAAAGAATTTTGACATATTCATTTGAAAACATCCAAAGGGAGAAAAAGATAGCATTTCATTTACAACTACAAATCGAATGCTTATTCTAGATAACATAAATTATACCATTTTCCCTGAAAATTGTTTCCACGAAAATTTAGTGATACATTTATTGTGATTAAAAATATATAATTATTAAAAAGATGTTTTCAATAACCGATTCATGAATTAATTGTATTCTACTCATATTCTTTAGTGAAAGAAATGTTTATCGTAACTTGAAAGGAAATAGATTTGTTTTTTGGTAAAAATATATCATCCTGCTATCACACTTTGTAAGTTTACCGGGTCCGGTTATTTTTTTTACTTTTTTTGTAGCAAAAATTTGACGTTCTGGTTAACTGATGGCATTCACAAATAAAATGAAAGAAATACATTTATTTACCATCGTTTTAAGTTGCATAAATTTAGATTCTTAGATGACATGCCATAAGAACACGTTATGGCAAAATGATTGAATTATCTGTTGTCTGATAACGAACTGAAACATCTTAATCCCACTGCAAGCAAATATTTCACATTATTTAATAAGAATGTGGATAATAAAGAATAAAACAATTACGTTTTGTAATTAAATTTTGGAAAATGTATCCATTTTCACATTAGTTTGCTTAATAGCATCTTCATCATTGATAAAATGGTATCTGAAAATTTGAGACAATCTCCACCCGCGTCTTTAAAACATGAGACAAGTTTCGGGAAAATAGTATTTGACAGTTAAAAGGCGTCAAAGATGATGTTTCCCCTACGACTAGCGTCGTTTAGCGGTCAATAGGATCGGTGCGGAGCGATTAAAGATCAAGTAACCATGAATGTTCTTTTATGCGCTAAATTATTTCTAATCACCATCGAACGAGCCCCTATGTGCATTTGAAGAGCGAGGGAGTTAATTATATGCCCTTATTCGCCCTTTCAGGAAAATTCCTAAGAGGATTATTTAAGACACATTAAATTTAGTCAGATTTGTCATCTAGACAAGTCTTTAGCTTGCAGCTATTCTTTTGCAGCTCGTAATCCTCTTGTAGTTGGACAAATGATAAAAGAGCATTATGTTGTGTTAGAACTAAGCTTTCAATAGTGAAAATGGAAGAAAAAACTAAAATGCCTACCAGTTCAATAGTGGGGGATAATGAGAGATGATGTTACCTATGTAGCAAGAGGATACATATGACTGGCACCAGACCTGACAGCGCTGATCAAACTGATATATTGAAGGTGACAAGGCCAGGTGCTACAACCGAGCTAGCTCTATCTGACGAGTGCTCTTAAATAAACATCTACCAGTCTTTGTTAGCGCCGACACCCTACAGATGGGCAGTCATTTATCCTTTGTGTTCAAAACTACGTTACTGAAAAAAGATTAAGTGAAAATCTCGGTTGACACTCGTGAAATTATTTACATGTTTATTTTTGTTTTTATATTTCAAGTTTTATGGTTATAGTGTTTTAAATGATTTTATTTGGGGTGTGATCGCTTCTCCACACTCATTGTGTAGACATTAATGTGTTGATATTGTTTATATTTATTTATATACTTAAGATGGAGGCCTCATTTAGCTCATATTTTTTTACACGTTTCCATTATAAACGAACGGAAGAAATGCAAGTATTATATAAATGCCAAATGCAGCTACATAATAAAGTTCACGTTTTTCGTATCTCACATCTTTTCGCGTTTAAACATAAAACGCGAAATTTGAATATTAATTTTGTATTTGAATATGAATGCGAAATTAAAAATGTGTGAAAGTTTCAAAGCAAACATGAAGAGCATATCATTGGGTGGTGTGAGAGGTTGACGGTTCATCAGTATTGGAGACACTCTGAAATAACTTTCAATTTAACTGGTGTCTCAGCGAGGTGTAAAGTCTAGCACCAAAGGAGAACTCGCCTCATTGACGCTTCAAATCTCGTGACCTGCTTCACAACGCCTCCCCTAGGACACGTGGAGTTAGAAACATCACATGGTAGTTCCATGGTCCCTCTACCCTTCAATCATTGTAGTCTGTGCCATCTTTCCTCAAAACAACCTCAGCGCTAAAGTATGTTAAGACCTTAGAGCTTTATGCAATCTGACCTCCGTTGACGGAACCCGTTGTTGTAAGCAAAACAGACTTGCATAGTCTTTGGATAAGTTATGCTAACACTTCATAAACTACATACATATAACTGGGACTAATTCAATGACCCACGCCTTCGGAGTGCCTATCTGAACTAATGCAGTTGCTGTAGACATCTTTGAATAGGTAATAGCGTAAGACACCGAATATGCATCATCATTATCCTAAATCATTATCATTCTCAGGAAAGTCGAACCTGGATACGTATTTGCTAATGAGTATGAGTATAGTGTTTCATATGAAACCGATTATTTGTAGATAGTTACATTTCACGCTTTTCATCGCCAATAATCTACACACACAACCGTGGCAACTGATATGGTCATATTGGTAAAGGTGATATTTTAAAATAGTGTCAATGACATTAAGTCTTCAATGTTTCTTCAAAGCGGGCGATTAGAATATCGTATTTATAAGATTATACTTCTACGTGAATGCATTGTTTTTCGGAGAACAGACTCAAACGTTATTCTAACTCCCCATACACAATAGTGTAACACTTCCCACGCAAAACACAGAGGACTGAAAAAGGACAGAAAACAAATAGTAATCACTTGACAGGCCGACCCCACCCCCAACGTTGTGTTGGACTGAGGGAGGGACGCTCCCGATGCAGTACCCCCGCTCCCGACCCCCTTCCCCTAACACCTCCAACCCTTGGGAGGTCGCGCTGTGTGGCCCAACTCAAGCGGGAGGTCTTGCATGCTGTATTTGCAAATATTTTCTTCCTAGAACTCATTTTGCACAGCTGAGAACTCAAGTTCATTAATCAACGATTTGAGTTTCACACTTGAGCGGCGAGGTTGTGAAAATGACGTATTCCCGTGGGACCCCGTCATCAATTGTGCGGATAACACGCCGACTCAAATCACGACCATCAGGTCGGCAGTGCTCATTTACGTTTCTTGTTTTGAGGATCATTTCTTTCGCTTGTTACGACATTTTGTTCAGTTTGGATAGTTATATTAGTCATCGTTGTCAACACGGAGTTCACCTTACCCTCCACGCGTCAGGGTCTCCGAGCAGGACGACTGCAGAGGGAGGGAGGGAGACTCGGTGTGAGACGAAGGGTGTTTTCACACTTGCCCTTAATTAAAGACGCTGGCGAGGCTAGTGCTGGAACATCGCAGACAGGCGGTACTCTTGATGTGAGATCGAGTTTCTCCAGCAAAAACGCCCTTTCCGAGAAAATAGCCATCTTTAGATATAATCAGCATAATCAGACTTCATACACATAATTAAACTGCTCACCAGCCGGGTGTCGATATCATATGATACCGTTATGTGGGTTTTTCTCGTCTCGGACTCTGAAAGGGTTAATTATTGACTGTTTTCATAAATAACCGCCTGAACCGTCTCGGGTTCTAGCGAACACCCGTTATGTTTGGCTATGATTGAATGATAGGGATATATACTACGTGAAATGACATTCCACATTTGAACATGGGGGTGAACAATAGGAGTTTAACAGGGATACATTTGATCTCAATTCACAGCAATCATACTGATTATTCTGTTTAATAGAGACATGCACAAATTAGATAAGTAGCTCAGATAGTAAGACTTGCTGAACAAAAGCAAACAATGGACATGGATTTCAATCATGTTTTTACTAATCGAAAACAAAGTTTATAATTTTGAAAAGCGACTATTGCCCTATCATAAGTCGGATGTAAGGTGAGATTTGAGGTCAATGTGCTAATGCAAGGATTTAAGGTTTATTGACATTATCGAACACATTACCGCCAGGTCATGCTGTCCAAAGACTTTGGTTTGGTGAACAAGATATACTTTGCTTTGAATACCAAAAACGTTTTGTCATGTCTTGACTCTGCTTTTATTAATAAATAGTATTATGGATTATATTTATTTTACAAAACACGAAAACGGTTAAATTGAATACAATCAAACCAACGTATATGATATGTGCATTATTATGTGTGCGTGCTCGTGGACATTTCATTCTGCTACAATTGAAACAATTTGATAAATCCATAATAAGTGGTTTTGTATAACCATCGTAATTTGTTGTGTCAATACAGTCAAATTTAACGAATAACATCGTCACTTTGTATGTTGAAAATACGTTAATATTAAAATTAAGTATAAGTATATTTGTATATAATAAATATACATAATAATTATGCTTTTGAGGAGGGAAGCAAATACTGCTTGTGGGTTTGAATTTGTTATAAGAATATCATACGATTTAATAATTCATTCAACAATTATATATAATGTAAAAACCAGTCTGACAGTGTGGAACTATCGATGTATACTATCATGTACATGTGATTCAAAATTAATTTGTAAACAAACTTTTCTATATTGGATAACTTTTATTTAATTTGTTTACCTTTTGGTTTCAACTTATAACAATGATTGTATGTATATGAATATTATATCTTTATGTATGCTTCAATCAAATTCATTCACCAGCTTGATATTACCATGTCAGTATCTTCACCTAAACGCGCCAGCTACTGATCTAAAGAAATTGATTATCCATAAAGTTATTGTCTGTATCATATATATCATTTTCTAATATGCCTCAAAGGTGCCTTAAATGTGTGTTTACATGTCTTTAATATTTCAGTGTCAAGTAAAACACTGAGAAACTATGAAGATATTAGCCATCAGATATAGAATAGAAACTGTAACCTGTATGTGTGTTGCTGATTGCATGTACTTCATATTCAAATTTGTTTAAATAAATGTTATTAATCACGATATGAAAAAAAACATAAGTAGTTATTTTTCATTTCCGATTTCATGTGCTGTTGTTATTATCGTTTGTTTTGTTTTTGTTATTCATCTTAGCTAAATACAGCTTGATAAACACTATATTGCATAAGGCTAGTTATCATCTGTGAATATCATCTCATTAAAAATCCTGTAACCATGTCATTATAATATGTTCTATCTTGTTATCTTTAAAGGTGATACGACAAACCTTTCAACGCATAATTAGCACATTTACCTTGTTAATTACCTGTCATGTTAGATGAGATGGTGGGAAATACTGCGTATTGTTTATCTACCCACACTGATATATTCACCTGTATTGTTAGTCTACCTGATGATGGTCACACCTGTGTATAATGCAGGCTGAGTATAATATGTTATGACACGTAGTTTGCTATAATAAACATGTTACTCCAACAAGGTGTAGTATAATATATATGTTATACACCTAATTGTGACAGAATTAACTCTCTTTATATAATTATCATGTTTGTTACATACACGATAATTCTTAGTTACACACAGAGCCATTAGAAACGTCTCACAGAAGGAAGAATATGCAGTTTGATAGAACGGAATATTTGGATTTGTTTGTCAGGGTAAAATAACTTTTTAGCTAATATATATATATATATATATATATATAATACTTCAGACGACACTTGCTGTAGATATCATTTTAATATTAAAATGATATCTACAGCAAGTGTCGTCTTAAGTATTTTATTTCTATATACATTTACTTCACGTGCAACCCTATTCAACTTTTCATATATATATATATATATATATATATATATATATATATATATATATATATATATATATATATATATATACACCCGTGTATATATATATACACACCTGTAATTATATATATATATATATATATATATATATATATATATATATATATATATATATATATATATATATATATATATATATATGTATCTTTAGTGTCTCGTCTTATGTCAATGTCTTTCGAATTGTAACTTGTGACACAAAAAATCTTCGTCTTTCTTCTGTTAGATTTCAAACTCCGCCGATATCGTAGTGCATGCGTAGAATAACATTGCATTAGTTCATACGAACACTTTATTGGTTCGATAATCGAAATACGCTTGTATTTTCAGAAACAAATAATACGGCAGATGATCTAAAAACTGTTCGTTATCATTTTATTTAAAATATGGTGTTCTCGTGCAGTTCATCATCATTGTTATCCAGTTTAAACCTTTTATTAACGTAACTGGAACACTCATACTGCAACCTTTAAGCCGAGAAAAGCTTTGTTGATCCAAGAGTTCATAATAATACCACTGATATTATGTACCAGAGTAAACAACTATCAAATTAATTTCGCTCATAATTTATAATAACCAATTATTCGGAATAATTCATGATATTCCGTCTTTTGTAAATATTTGATTAAATAGCAACATTATGAATAATTCTGCAATTCTCCTTTCACGGAATCGTTATTTAATATGGTGTTGAATAATGGCTCTTTTATTGTGTAAACATAGTCTTTGGCACCTGAGAAAATGGCCGCATTGTTCTGTAACAGTCGGCACCTTCTGTAGCTGGCTGTAGTCGTCTTGTTGTTGTCGCCATCACGGTGGCTGACAGCTCTGAGTGGGTGTTCGAATCCCGGCGTCGCCAACAAGTGTACCCTTCCATTATTGGAAGAAACTTAGAATATGGTCACAATGGCGTAACTGCCAAGATTGAGTATTTCAGTCCGGCGAGGAACGTCTGTTTTTTGAGTTGCTTGACATTGAACGCTAGGGACACCACCCTCACCCTTAGCTGAAATAACAACATACAAAATAAATACCTACAGAAATGTTGATGAAATGCAATTAAGGACTCTCCTTAGTAACGACGGATGATAATGATACACTTGAGGCAATGGCTTGTCACTCGTCACTTCCAAGTATTGTGTGGGGTACGCCAAGGATCGTTTACCCACAAGCAGGCCCTCTCAGCTAGACAAACTCGCCGTAGTATAAATACAAACAGACATAAATATCAACAGCGACATAATGCAACGGCGACAGGCACCCGGCCATCATCCACCCGCTTCACGCATCTGTCAGGCGCCATTGTTCTCCCACAATGCATCGCGCCGCCTCTCCCGCCCACCTTGGTTCCCAGCCCTCCCTCATTGTGAAAGTGGTTGTGTAGTACAGATAACTACAGATCTTTACCTGGCTCTACTACGTGTAGAACAGCACTGAGGATACCACATCTCTTGGCACTCTTACATAGCTACAAGTTCGGCCAAATTGAGTTGTCTGTCACTGCTGGGCAGACGACATCTCAAATGTTTCGTCTGCTCTTCTTACAATGCTCCTTGATCAGGCTAATTTGGAGGTTTTGATGGAGACCCTATAAAGACGCCTTTTATATATCAAGTAACAGGTTAGGCTTAACGTTTGATGAGATCGGGATTAGCCTAATATTAGCTATCAAGCTACATTATCCAACATGGTATACTGGCTGGCTTAACCTTATAAATAACATATTTGTCATAGTAACCAGCTCGCCCGCCTCTCCTCTCGGGTTATTTCCTGTCATCCAGATTTCAGATGAAGATTACAGAGCACAAATCATGACCAGTAAATGGAGTAGTGATGAGATTAGCCTAGGAAACCACCAACAAAGAAACAATTTGAGCAAATATATCACTTTCCAATCGTATAAGGCATATAAGAATCTCAAGAACATATAATTACAGAATTATTTCGCTTGTGCTCTAGCTATAAGCGATAGGAGGGGCTCTACTGAATTAAACGCATGTGTTGACAATTTTAGCTTGGTATGGTATCTAGTATTGGTTCTTTCAAACACTGTCTGGAGCAATCACATTTTTATTTCCATTTGTATATATGTCCATACATTTCAAGATACAAACAAGTAATTGTGCATATTGTATATGTCAAGTTAAATATGGCATAGTCATACATGATTTCTAAAAAGCATATGAAGTGATGACCAGAATGTGTGGAAGCTTGCATATGCACAATTTGAAATAATATCTTAAAATTCTTATTGTAATTGTTTAAAGTTTTTTTTGGTATTGCATCTGTAACGTATTAATTTTTATAACAATTTGCATTCAATAGGTTGTTGTTTTTACGCTTAAATCTAATGTTTTCCTCATTGAGATCAATGTTTCCTTCTGTATAATTGGCAAGCCATTCTGAAAGTTGTCTCCATATGATTTTTACATATTAACAAGAATACAACACAATAGTGATGGAAAATAGTTCCAAGTTGGTCAGTACATAGAACTCATGCTGGTGATTCAACATCTCATCTTGAACAATAGTATATTTGTACTCATTATCTAGTTGTGAATGATCTTGAATTGGAACCATCTAAGTTTACTACACCTTTTTGCCATTTGATTAATGTTTTTTCCACCCTGTTTCAGTATATTCCTTTTGAAAATGTTCTTTCCACTTAAAAATGTCTTGCGTTTTCTTAGTTTTGGATTCTATAAAGTAATATGAAATAAACAACTTTGATGGTTATTTATTATCAACATATTGAAAGGCAGAAAGGGCCTAAATATGTGTTTAGCACAGGAATTGATATTGCCTAAAAAGATGACACTGATTTCTTAATTCCTTCGTAGGTCAAGAAATCTGTTCTTATGTTGTATCTTTTCACAAAATCTCTATATTCATACATTCTTCCATCTTTATCAAGCATATCTAATATATATGGTATACCTTTTTTGTGCCAATGTTGGATATAAACAGTCTCACCCCCAAATAGATTTTATCATCATTTCCTCGTCGCTTCCTTCATTTTTTAAACAACACAACAAGTTCGACCACAGGAAAAGAACCTGCTTCCAAAACGTATTTGAAATGTAAAGGACCATGTTTCTGCATGATAAAGTTGAAATTGTCTAGATACAATATATTTATGTCTACGGATTCTTTAAACAGCTTTAACGAGATAGCATTGTTATGAATACCTCTCCAAGAATATTGTTAAAGTCAAATCGTATCATCATTTTATCGTTAAATTAGATTAGATTAGAAATGAACCATATCTTGATAAATTATATCAAATATGTGTTTCTTATGATTTGATTAACTTAATTATATAAGATATAATTTACACTAAAGTTTATCGTTAAAATAACGATAAAAATTATAATCGCATACTTTCGCATGTCGCTTAGAATGTTTGGGTTACCATGTTCGAATATTTTATTTCGAGTTTACGAGATGTGAAAATAGTTGAAAAAAGTGTTGGAATTAATAGTTAAAACGTTACGAATATCGAATCAATATCGAGACGTTCTATCTACATGTTAGACGTTCTATCTTACAGGTGAGACGTTCTATCTTACAGGTGGGTTGTTCTATCTCACAGGTGAGACGTTCTTTCTTACACGTGAGACGTTCTATCTTACAGGTGAGACGTTCTATCTTACAGATGAGACGTTCTATCTTACATGTGAGACGTTCTCTCTTACAGGTGAGACGTTCTATCTTACAGGTGGGCTGTTCTATCTTACAGGTGAGACGTTATATCTTACAGGTGAGACGTTCTATCTTACAGGTGAGACGTTCTATCTTACAGGTGAGACGTTAAATCTTACAGGTGAGACGCTCTATGTTACAGGTGGGGTGTTCTATCTTACAGGTGAGAGTCGACTCAGAGCCATTATTTTCAACAAGGGACTATCAATCAAGCGTCTTATCACGCATCTAATGTAACCATCGTATCGTCAGTGACGCTTGTATTTCTGTTTATCGTTACCACACTTAAAAGGGCATGAAAATATTTTATCGGAAAAAATCACATACACTTGTCAAGTAGTAGGAATAAATGTGTTCTGCCTTCGCTTGATCTGTTTTTCGCGTAAATCTGAACAAAACACACATTTCTTTGCTCTCTCGTTTAGTGATAATGTGTGCTATTCTCCAATGTGATATATTACCCCATAAGTGAACCCCTTTCCACGCAGAGTGAATATAATCAGATAATACACACCATAAACACACAGGTGCACGTGAAGATGGATTGATAAGCTTTCAGGTATTTCAAAACATCAAACAAACATATGTCCAGTTTGCCTAAAGCCCGTGAAATGCTTTCTAAACATGAACTGTTTGCTTTGCCTTGTATAAGAACATTGTAGAAAATTACTTCGCATACACTAATGGATATTTAAACATATTCTTAACTTTGCATGATATTTAGTTCGGGCTTTTAAAAACAGTTAACATTGTCGTCTTCGATCGTTGATATAACTGCAGAATTTCAGCAAAATTCCTTTTCTTTAATTGCCTGATATTATAATTAATCTTTACCAGATATGTTCTTACTGTTATCTTATTAACAAAAGAAAAGAAGAATTTCTGGATTTCTGTAATTTTTTTACTTGTACTAGGGAACTAGAAAACAAATAGAAGTACCGATTAGGTGTTTTTCCTATCTTTTAAATTTCAAGAAGGCGCAATGATGTGTTTGATTTTAAATGAATCATACATTTTGGGTCTACACATTGGAAATAACAGTTGTTTGATAGTATAACTTCTGGTATATCACATCCAATATGGAGTTACAACTTCAGTAAATCACATCTCACGATAGTAAAAGACTGTGGTAAACAAACTGACATTGATAAGCAAATACAAGCATGTACAAGAAACCTGTGAAATGTTGATAGTTTTACATAAAATAAATGTTCCTTTTAAACCAAACAGTTGGTGCGTATAGGTATAGAGTAACAGAATGAGCAAATCACTTTTAATTTCAAACCGTAATGAAACTTTATATCAAGCGTTTACTTGTATATTATATCATATGGATAATGTATTTAGGATACTTTTTAGCATAAGAACAAGAAGATTGTCTGGGTAACAACTTCTTTATTGCATCATAAAGGACATTTCGTAGTAAAAGCTTATTTCTTCATTAGGTGGATTTTAACATGTGTAAAACACATTAAAACTGATATGAAAGGGTATCGAGTGTGAACATGCTGTATGTAAAGTAAAGGACGGAGCAGGAGACTGACTGTCCAGTGAAATGAGCAGCAGTGAGCAGGGAGAGGGGACGAGCGTCAAGCGTCGCCCGGGGCCTTAGCACTTAGTCCATCACCGCAGAGCGGCTAATGAAATTATCTGTAACAAAGAACACCCATAATCTACGCTCGAGGATAACGCGTGTTTGACCCGGCCATTCAACACTAACTCACCCAGTATATTTCACTAATTTTCTCAATTAGCGCACAATTTTGCTTTTTCAGTGTTTGAAATATCCTCCAATTCTTCGCCCAATTTTATGACATTTGCAGAATGGGTTTCTGAGTGGTTGTAAGATTGGCCCCGATTCAGCGCTAATGCTGACGATAAGTGTACCGGGCGGCATCGCTTGCTCATTTGGCTACAAATAGAAAAGCCCTGGGGAAATCTCTCTTCGTTTTCAAGACGAGAATTGTGTATTCCTAACGACAAGTTAAGACAAAGGCTTGTACTCGCAGCCCTCAGTCGGAGCAGAGCAGGCGGGAATGGGAGGGGAGAGATTCTCGTGTTTCCAAATGAAACGACACGAGAAAGCGTTTGTTGTAAATTTCACCATCAATTTTCATCCCGCCTCGTTCACCTGATAACACCACTAAATACTTGCCACTCGCAAGCTCCCGACATTTATTTCTTTGTGCTTGCAGAACTTTGACTGACAGCTGTAATGTGTCAATTTCACCAATTTCTCTGTTTCCCTTTCATGTAGCAAGTGAGCACAGATGCTTCATTTTCCCTTCGCTCCGTGTGCAGAAATTCTGATTTTCGAATTAACACAAACTGTGATAGGGATAACTGAGTCTTCCCTCTTTGGGAAATATTCTCAAGAATTATTGTGTGCTTTCAGTTAATAGCCATACACGAAAATAACATAAATCTTCTGAAATGCATTGAATTTCACGAATATGCATTTTGCGATTCCGCAATAGTTAAAACATTCAGAGTTTTAATGTGTTAAATATTTATTCGAACGAACAGATATTCGGTACAATCAGGGTCAGTATAGACTAATTACAGAGACTGATACAATTAAAAAGCCATTGAAAACTATCGAAATCAGTAATACGTTAGTTTGTGAAATATAGACCTACTTGTAAAAGTTTGAAAATGTGTTTAATCTGGTTTGTCATCAAGCAATCCAAAGGTATCGAACTATGGACCACGTCAAAGGAAAGCAACAAACATTTTACGTTGTATGATTCAGTATATATTTTTTTCCTCAATGGTAACCAAGCTAATCTTATTCAGGGGAAGTTATCCCACGAAACGTATCCTGAAACCTAATTCTAATTTGCCGCATGTGGAGAGTAGTCAGCATACCCACGTGGCAATCGAATCCAGTCATTTCTCACTTATAATTTAAGGAATACATTTACACGCGTAAGAACTTCCGGTAGCCTATCATACCGGAAGTTGTAGGAAGTTTCAGGAAAATTAACACATACCTGGGGTGACGAGCACACGTTTGAAAGTCATTAAAGGAGTCTTAAACGGAACTATTTACCCCTTGATTTATTCACGGAGTAATTTGTGTTTTACATTCTGTAAATGCATCGTGTCCCCTGTTGTCAGATTTCCCCGCCACACCCTCCATTCTGATCGTCTGCCGCAGGCATCAACACTTGCCAGCACAAGACACAGCGCCATCTAACGGAGAAATTTTTGTCGTCTGCGTCTCAAGCTGTCGGTCACGTAATGAAGCGCGTTTATCGTATCAGACCCAATCAGCCCTGAAATTAAACCTTGGCAAATGTGTTGCAGTAAATTTGGAAGAGAAGGATTTGAGAAACAATACAATAACAGAACAAGTTTATTAGGTAACACGGTCATGTACGCTTGAGAAACCTCGTGAAGGGACAAGGTGATATGCTTGGTGCTCTCTAATTCAACAATATTTTACCCATTTGACCACAGATGGTGTATTCTGTCGAGTTTTAAGTATTTACTTTGTCACTTCGATATCGTTTAAAAGGTTTCCACTGTGAGTAAATATTCAGGAATTCAAGTAAGGATACGGTTATATTATATTTCCAAATGGTTCTTAAATCGCATCTTGTCTTAAATAGTAAATTTGACGACAAATTATTTGAAGATAATGTCACTAACAATATGAATTCAAGTAAATAAAAAGTGTTTTGGTTGTACACAAACAGGGATTTTATCACAGAAAAATGTATTTAAGCGCAATTACGATCATATTTATCAATAACTTAACTAATTAACTAATGATGTTGACTCAAGAAATGAAATACTGTTTTAATATGACCACTTTCCAAGTTTCCAGTTCAGCTGTCAGTCGTGTTTACCATCGGTTCCGCTTTAGTCTCATGCCACGCCCCATTGGTTAATATCAATATTCCCCGCCCCTCACATAACCCCATTGTCTTCTTTCACGTCGGCAACACGTAAAGAACCAACCAGTGGTTATTAAACACATGTAAACGTTTATAACTAATATTTTCTATTTGTTCGCATGTCAATATCCCAGGTGAGGATGGAATAACGAGATTTCACTCAGCGCCAATCGATCAGTTCATCCAATCTCATAATAGGATGCTACTAGAACATAATTTTACTCTTAGAGAATTAATCTTTCCTTTGTAAAACGTCGACGAGGGAACAATTAGTGACGCGGCAATCCGATTAAAGATGGCGATCATTTTATGATCGACCTTAGCGAAAACTATCCATAAGCATGCAACCTGTATTTAGATGGAGGAGTGAGTATAAGGCGAGATTGTAGTTGTGATATGTCAAATAAATTCTTGCTTTCTGAACTTCGTGTTCATGCAACATTTATAAAATGTCATTAAGGCAAATGTCGTTTTAAGCATAATTAAACACGTGTTAATCAATTTCAAACTTTACGAACTTTTTAAAAAGTATTTTTTTTAAATATTTGATTCATTTGAAAAGGATTATTTGATTTGTATTTAGTGTTAATATATTAATTTGATATTTCAATTGATTTCTAAAGCTAAATTCTTCTCCCGGGTTTATTTAATTTAATCATCAGACCAAGATCAAAATGCAAATATAAAAATATAATTATTACTGTGTTTCTAACTTATCAAAGATTACAACCAAATACAAAGAGTAGAATTTGACGTGAAACGGTATTGATGGCATTCGTTTGAAATGACTCCCGTTTCAGTACGTAACTTTATTTCAAAGTTCAAAATTGCAAAATTTTATAACGAAATGTTGACATCAATTTATTTGCCTTTATTTAAATTCAATCTACCAAAACCATAAATTTTAACGGTAAATCTGACACAACACCCACCTAAGTTTGTTGTGTTGACCTAACAGTTTGGATGTGATTCGCAAATACTTTCCTCGCAACTAATCGCAGTCAGCAGAAGCTTCTATTTCCTCAAGGCAATTACACCGTGTTACAAGCATTCTGTTACCAGCGTTTAACGTCCGCTCGTTACACTTTATTCTGTCTTACGTAAAGCCGTATAAGATGTACCCGCAATTAGATGTCATGCTCGTGTGGGTTCTACTTAATAAATATAATTAGCGCTCATTATAACTACTGCGTCTACATCAATCTCAGTGTCTTTAATCATCAAATCCTATTAAAATCCTACAGCGGAAATTTGACCTGTGGTTTTAGACCTTTATTCACAATTCCCAACCCCAGGTGTCGCTTTGTGCCTAGGTAAGGGGAAGTAATCCTGCCAAACGAGCCCACCTTCGGTGTCACGTGGCGGAAACGGCGGTAACATTACAACGATTCCACTCAACGAGCGATTTATTGAATTAAGGATTTAAGAATGAAATGTGGGGGTGACAAGTTAGAATTAAGCACTGCTTAAACCCGTGACAAAAGCCATAAGACAGTGGGACATGACAGCGCTGGAGTATAAGCCAGATCTACCCACGTCTAACCGCGAGTCCCCCATCCCGTGTCTGATCGATAGCCGGTGTACCGTGAGCGAGCTAGCATCCTTTAGTCCGGGATTAGCTGGCACTGTACGAGTACAATACAGGATAAATCTAAGCTCATTGCTGACATTGCAGGCTCCAACGATCCAATCCAGCTTATAGTAAATAATGGGCCAGGATCACACATTGCTGTAAACAGAATATGCCTGACTCTTCCCAGCTTCTGTGCTGTCTTCGGATCCAGACCTACTTCTTACGAAAACACGGTTATCTTAAACCGGTCCTAGCGATTCTAAGATGTGCACGTCCTTGGAGTTTTATGTTCATGAGTGCAAACATATGTCAACATGATTATTTACAATTTACGTTTTTTTTTTCTATAAAAACAATTATTGTGGTTTAATGTATTTTTTTTGCTGTTATGATAAACACGTTTTGGCTTGTTTAGAGTGTTAGATATAAATTAAATGAAAGGTCACAAAAAAATAATTGTTCCTTGAATAGTTACTTTCCTTGTATATTAAAAAAAATAATCGATATGTGTTTTACGTAAAATATCTCGGATATCCTCGTGAATAAATATTCTTGAATCTTAATTTATTTTGAAAAGTACTGTTAAATGTGTCATTTTGGATTGACTGATGAATCCACATTCTTTATAAAATGTTGTTTTTCTCAAGGTTAATTAATATGTGAGTTACTACGTTCTGCGTTGCAAAATTATTTTCGTGCTTTATTTCCGTATATAGTGAAATATCATTATAATTAAACCCAGGCTGAGTGATAACAGGGAAACATGTCGCTTTACAGAGAGTCGTTCATTGGCGTAATGTTTCAACACCCGGTGTCACAAGGGGGTGTCAATCGGTGAACAAATTATGTGTTGACTGGCAATTTGTATGACTTATTAGATTCAGGACACATGTATCTATAAGATAACAGTACTATCTAATTCAGCAATTTATTGACATTTTTGCGAGTATCCGTATCAACATGATTGTTTATTTTGTGACCACGAATGGTTTTGAAATCGTTAAGAATACATTTTACCGTTACTATTTGTAACTGAAGTTTAGGTCTTCGGGAAGGATTGCAATACGGTTATGGAATCTTTACACAACCAAATAAATCTAACTTTGAAAAAGTTACAAAACTGATAAAGACACTATACAAAATAGAATACGAATATCAGTAGGATCTGAATAACAATGAAAAAGACTAGTTTTATCTACTTCAAATGGTAGTTCCATCTTGTTTTGTAAAGAACATTTTAGTTCAGCTGGAAGACAAAACAATAGTCGCATTTTTAAAACAAAAGATAAATCTGTATAAAATGAATATGTTGATTTGACCAGGCACAAATGTATGCACGAATTACTTACATTAATCATCCTACTTACTATTGCAATCATTTCCTGACTTTGTATGTTGCCTTGCCGTCATTATTGAACTTCGAACTGTTTATTGTCAAGGACTGCTTTCTTCCCAAAAGTCGTGACGTAAAGCACATGGAATACACCCTGGTAATATGCAAGGGAAAATAGCGAACGGCAACTCGTGCTGGCTTTGTCCGAATGGAAAGTAGGTAAAAGGGGCGGTAGACTGAATGAGATATCCGACTATCGTCCGTATGGGCTACGCAGTTACTAGATTCTCAACGCAGCGCTTTCTCCATGTGGAAATCACGGTCTGTTTTACCAAGAATGTATATCTAAATGATTGGTTTTATGGTCAGCAATGGGTTGACTTGGGAACTATTTTTATAAAACTGGCAATATATCAATCACATACAGTTTTCTAAGATGTGATACATTATACTGTTCTGTAATATAAGTCAGACACAAAGTGGCTTTTTAACGGAACATCTAATGCAGGGGAAAGTCAGCTAATTATACTGACGGCATCTTGGTTTGTAAAGGGATTTCTACTTCAGTGGGAAGTCAGAAACAGTAGCCCCTTTTTGCTCTGTAACAGAACCTCTACTTCAGTAGAAAATCAGAAACAATGGTCGCATCAAAACCATCTATTTAATTGAAAAGTCAGAAATGATACTCGCATTTTGATTTGTAAGGGAAAATCTACTTCAGTGGAAAGTCACAAATAGTTGTCAAATCTTGCTTTGTGAAGGAACGTCTACTTTAATAGAGAGACAGAAATGCTGTTCGTATCTTGTTTGGTAGAAATCTACTTCACTTTGAGGTCAGAATTGAAAGGAAAGTCTTTATCAGTGGGATGTCTAAAATAGTGGTCGCATCTTCTCCATTTACAGCGGGACTCAAGGAATATAGTCGAATATATGAATGTGATGATAAATACGACTCTAAATTAAAGGGTTTGAATATTTTCAAACGCAAAATTCGAAAATATGTTGATAATTATGTGTCTCCGTTGACATTTACAAAAGTGTGTCTGTTTATCTTCTATCATTATATTCAATTATCTTCTTTTCTTATGTGTGGTATTCCTGGTAGTTATAACAATAATGCTCGAATCTTATAAACCCTATCGGAGACATGTCAAGAAGTTAATCATATTTCATAAATTTCATCACATTTTTCCTTAAATCGCGTGATGGCCAATACAATGACATTTAATAAGATTTCAATTCATATTAAGCTCGTTATTTGTTCGAACGAACAAACTGGTCGTTTGATGTAGCGTTATCATATCTTGGCATTGTCCAGAAGCTTTTATGTCGGTATTTTCAGCAAGGGTCTTTGTAAACAGACTGTTTTCATGTGGAATGGCGACACTGTCACGCGAGAACATGCGCGTTAGTCCCCGTGATGTCGTACTACGTTGTGAAGACAGTACGAATCGCATGTAAACCTTTGACTTCATGCACGAGAAAAATATTATATTCCATCGATTTTATACATGTACGGTAGACAACACGTTGAGATTATTTTCTTCTCAACACTTTCCTGACGTTCTATCATTTCCGATTGAGATGGGGGGCACATATTTAGCCGTACATCGTGCTGGGAAGACTATTTTCTAATTTGCATCGAGTTTCAGGCTCGTTGGTCGTGTTTTGTGTGGATTGTGAGGTTTGTAATGAGAGTCCATGCTAATGGATGATATTTGCCCGTGCTGCAGAGTCGCTAAATCAACCAGAAACAATCACATGGACTCGAGCCGTCATCTTAGCCTCGTTTCCGTTCAAGGAGCTGTTGGAGCTCTTTAGAGTGGAGGTTCATTTGCACGCAACTTCCGCTGATCTCTGTGAACTTACCTACGGGTCTACTTTCCTGTTTCAGGCGGTTTGGGCTGTTTAGTCAAATCACAATTATTCCTAGACCAACTCGAGCGCAGGCACGGCCAAGATTATTTCCGCAATAGGAAAATCGTCCGTTTGAGGTTGGCCTAAACATTGAAACCGTTAAATTGATAATTAGTTGCTTCATAAATACAGTAGATCAATTGGCAGACGACGCTAATTAGAACCTTTATAGTGACAATAGGGTTTTCGTTAAGCAAGGCCCCCGCAGAGTGAATGAACAATAATCGACCTTTTCCGATGAGGCCTCGGCACTGACTTGCTTCCTATACGTGCCCAAACAAACCCGGGGTCCCCCAGTAATGAGGGATATGTGCGCGGGGGGACGGACAGCGGAAAACGTCGGAACGCCGCTCCCCCGGGCCAGTCGGATAGGCGGGACTAATGTGGGAGATTTGTGCCGATGTCGCATGATTAGCGAAGTTAATATAACGGTACAAATTGACGTATTGACGTTATAAAGATCATGTTTTTTTATTACACTAATAAAACAGCATCGCCCCTGTCATGGCTGTGTGCATCTGAAGAACATTTAGGAGTAGAAATTGTGTGGTTAACATATGTTAATACGATGGTACTAGTATGGACGTCATATTGGAATGTGTGTGATCACTGATAAAGCGTTAAGATTAAACTGAAAAAAAACAATGCTATCCATATCTAAATACACCTTGACAAACAGGCGTACGCGTGAAGTATGTATATCCAAATGTCATATTACAATAATTGATAGAAGGTACAACATTGTGTTGACGTTTTGTGAACCAGTTTAGGTGATGTGTATATATTATAACTATTATTCTGTCTAGGTGAATCTGAACATGCAGTATTTTCGGGAATTTCACGTGGTTGAGGGAACATTTTCATACCTCCCCGAAAACTAACATGGCAGTTCTGTCATACACGATAACCGTGTTAAAGGTATGTGTTGTTTGGGGTCACATATGCTAAACTTTACAAATTGTGTCATGTTATCGTGAAGTACTGACTGTTGCCGAAAATACGGACGATATTAAGGTAAAAGTATCGATTTCTGATCGAAAACCGGACAATTCACCGCGTGTGGCGCGCGTCAATTAGTCAAACGTAATTTTGGAAACTTATTTACAATAGACTAAAAGAAAACTTTAATTTGATAGTGTTTAATAGGTCTTGTAACTACTATGCATGTAAATGGAATGTGTAGTATCGGTTTCTGTACAAGTATAATGATGTTACTCGATTTTAATTGAACACTAGTAATTTTTATATATTGGGGATTGGGGATGAATATGCAAGTTGAGTGAAATTATTTGAACTGATATCAGCACATGTCGTATGTTGGCATAAATTAAAGCCAAATGAAATTTTATGAAACACAATGGATGCACCTTTAAAAGGGCCTGCTAATGTAATCTCCCCACGGTAAAAGCTATATCTGTACACAATGTATTCAACCCCTTGTCATATTTCTAGCTAACAGCTGGGCTTCGACCTTTTACTTTCGTGAACTCCTTGGAGCAACATATATCAGAGATTGGACCAATGATACACATCAGTTGTAGACTCGGATACGGGCTGATTGTAGATGTTCCCCGATTGTTTATACACTATATAGTTAAAAACCTGCACATTTCACTTCATAGAATATAACCGCTCATAAAACAATTTCATTATATTTGTTTACAGTTTCACTTTTACGATCCTGAGGCGACTTATTGTGTTTGCGTTGATTAAAAAAACGAAAATTCGCATTTGATTGGACTTTTTTTTTAATTATCAAATGACTGCGAGAGAGAAGAATGTTTGGTTACATGTGACATGGCATACCATACGGGCTTACTATTAGTATAGACGCCTTGACGGGGAAGGATGATTACTACCAAGTGTGAGATGCTGTAAACAATATGTCAGGTTAAAATCTAATAAATTGTTTCGTGTCTGGCAGATGTTAACAATTCGAGAGAGAAAAATGAATTAGTCCATTTCCCAAATGAATAACAGCTTTCAAAATTTTTTCACTTGACCATACTATAACGGCAATGTTACAGTATATAACAGGTACAGAGGTACTGAACAATTAAACTAATAGGAAAACACAATAGAAACATATATTTAAACTGGTATGTATTAATGCAACCCTATCGGCATATTTCTAACGTTGCAAGCCAATATATAGGTCGAAATCAGCAGCAGGGACGTCTACTGCAATTACGCCTTTGCTTTAGGTTTTGACAAACACCACAGTGCAGTTATCGGTAACCATCGAATTGTGCTTATAGTTTTGATATTTTGATGTAATACTATATTTTACCACAAATGTGCAGTTAAGTGCCTTAAGGACGTTGGATGCCATTTTTGTGGAGTTGTCAGTTAGTGCTTTGTTCATGTTTTGTAGTTTATATCAGTGTTCTTCAACAGTGCTACGACATGCTTATTTGCTATTGAAATGAGTTATGTTACTTGTATGGGAAGGTGATAATATCATACTTCAATGATACCTTAAATGTCCATTTACATACAGAGTGAATTGTATATATCAGAAAACCTCGACCTACATCGAACTATTTAGCTTTTCCCATTGTAACTTAAAAGAAATTAACTTTCATCATTTGTTCACATGCTGACATCCCGGACTACAGATTCTAAGACTGTAACAGAAGACTGGGCATGTCAACTGATGTGAAGTGCTTCATTACTGTTAGCGGCGGGCCCTTAACCTTTAGATCACTTTCACTTTATCATATACGTATCTGTTAATTGGATTGTATTGAACATATGAAGAGTGTCATAAAACCTGTCCAATTGGCTGCTTGTAGTGCCGTGAAATCAAGAGACGAGTGCTATCTGGCTCTTGTCAGTCGTTCCTTAGGCACGGTCGGGGGCTGGGAAACACAGACAGTTTCCAATCTGCAGACTCCGACTCAAACCCGTCGTTTTCACTCCATAAGAAGCCATCGTCGCTTTGCTAGTGAATGCTAGTTGCGTTAGTATGACAGTCGCCCTTTCAACCAGTTTTCTGGATGTGCAAAACAGACACTTCAAAGTTTTCAAGCCGATCAAAAGGGCGCCCTCAACACAGCCCGATTTGACATGTCCAATACGCTAATTAAACCAATAAAGAATAAAAATATCATCTCTGCTCTTCTGACCATATCCAACACCAGTGGCAACCTCTGTCTGATGGCTCTTCACCCGTCCGCCATGGCCGACATGTTTAAAGCAGACGACAAAACGTCCTATTATCAGCCTGTTCGCGTGCTCTTACGCCAAATCCGTTGAAGCAAGCGTTCTTCAGCCTAGTGTCAGCTCGAGTACCAATCAAGCCGTAACAGCCGCTAATTGGATCTGTTTTCGTCTTACAAGTACAACTGGAAGAACACCTTCATAAAAAGTGTGTTTCCTGTAGATATACATAGCTATTGGCCCTTCTGTCGCCATTAAAAAACCCTAGTCCCTGGTCCATTCCGAGGAGGACACATCCTTCCGACGTGGCGGGAACAAAGACGCGTGCAGTTTGCCCTACGTCGTAACGCTGGTTTGCTAATTGATTTCAAATAGAGACAAATATTAAGATTAATTTTTAATACTTTTTACTCGGTTGACAAAACGTGGCTTTGAGAGCTTTCTGGAACGTCAGAAGAGCAAGACGCTCTTGAACTGGTTTGATACAGTGAGTGACGGGGAACGATTCACTTCATGGAACTTCGAATTGTGAGGAAAGTTCTCCCACTTTTTTGAGTTTTTGGAAACATTTACAGCATTCAGCGGTGGAATGAAAATTTAAATATGATTTAGAATTAGAAGAGTTTAATTATGAATATAATCATAACTGTTAATTCTATCGAAGGGATATATTCTTTTAGATTGGTGCATCGATGCTCTTTGATACATGTTTATTAGTTGAATTAAATTAATAATGTGAAAACATAATAAATTTAAAAAAACGAAGAACAATTTGTTAGTCAATCTATAATTTAAATGTGTCGTACCAATACATCACGAATCTATTGGTTTTATGTGTTAAATGAATACAGCCGAATAAAGTTTTGGAAATAGAAATAATAATTATTAACCTTTATAACATGTCAAGTATTTGTATTTTTTAATTAAACCATTTAAAATAATGAGGTAAAATTACAGCAATGACTCAAACTTTCTATCTGTAACATATATGCAATGATGTCGAACCATTCCATGCGTCCAGCTTGATTTGAGACTATTTGGTGTATCATATTCTCCCTTTGTGTTCTGTTTTTTTTAATAAAAATATTTTCACATATGGATATTTCCTATGCTTATTGAGATCAGAAGCGCCATCAGTTTGAACATAATTCTCATTTGAATGTACTCCAATACCAAACTTCTGACATTAAGTTCGTCCAAAAGTTTGTTACGTAAAACATATGGACAACTCTGTAATGCGATTGTTCAAGGTAAACCTATTACAGGTAATTTTTTCTCCTACATACGACCGTGCTCTCTTTGCGTGATGACCTGTTACAAAATAGTGGAAACTGTAGCCAATCCTCTTACCTTCTGACTGATGCCAAGTATGTCTTAATAAATAACACTCTCAGCCTTGCCTCCGAGTACAGCTCATTGTAAATCAGTCAGCATCGCAAAGCTTATTAAACCATGCCCCGTCAATGAAATCAACCACGGCATGTTTTGCGACTTCTTCATCCGTGTTTTGCGTGCAAAAGAGGATGAATAGAGACCTTGAGGACGAGGCTTATGTTCTTTGTGTAGCGAATCAGCAAACACGGACTTTGACTTATGCAAGCAGGTCACCAACAACTTTCCAGAAAGCATTCACAACGTCAACTGGATCCTTCCTCTGGAGATATTTAACGGTAAGACTCCACATTATGAATGTGTTGGCTTATGATTATCGTTGACTTTTGGACTTTTCCCTTTACTGTTGTAGGGATTGCTGCGTTTTAAAACAAATGAATGCACATATTTGGTGGACCTTCCTTTATAAATTTGTTTTGGTCAGGGGTACATTCGCTGGCCGAGGAATTCGTATTCTATGAGGGATGCATTATTCGTCCAATGAATTTGTATTTCGGTGAGGTACGTTCATAGGCCGATGGATTTTCGCATCCGCAATACATCCAAAGTCTGTGATATATGTATTCTCGGCGAAGGTACGTTTGTCGAGCTGTGGTCCGTGTGCTGAACATTGAATCGAGACGTTGTTCGAAAGAATAAACCATGCTAGGTTTCACTGGCATCTAATAACCGTTCTGTTAGTTACAAAATCAACTTCCAACTCATATTTGACTTGGTTAACTAATAACCTCATATTTGACTTGGTTAACTAATAACCTAATATTTGACTAGGTTAACTAATAACCTCATATTTGACTTGGTTAACTAATAACCTCATATTTGACTTGGTTAACTAATAACCTCATAGTTGACTTGGTTAACTAATAACCTCATATTTGACTTGGTTAACTAATAACCTCATATTTGACTTGGTTAACTAATAACCTCATATTTGACGTTGTAAAGTAATAACGTTCAAAACATGCAAAATGACAATCATGTCATGTAAATCAAGATTTCGAACACTCATCTGTTTTTCGTATTACAATACATCCAGCGAGGCCACGGTGCATCAATGCATTTGCTCAATATAACAATATTATAACCATCACTGGAAGAAAAGGTGCATATATATGTATACAAATGACGAACCTCAGCAATGAATTTCAAGTATCGCTCTTGAGATAATCATGTCTTCTTCATAACAGCATTTTAGACCCACCAGTGCTCCATATAGACATCAAGTAAATACATGTGTACATTGAACAATCACTTTACAGACACTGCACTAATCTTACACACTTTCTTCCTGGCGATATGACTGAGTAAGCTGGCTTAGTAAGTACAAGGTTATGTTAGCACGCAATCCTTACATAAGACACATTATATCTTAACACCTACTGGCCATATAGTCGATATGTCTCCGGGAGAGACAGGCCAATATATATAACGTTTTACTTCTAAGTGTTTCTCTGTGAATGCGACAATGTGTGGACTTAGAAGTAAATGATTCATGAAACACTTCTTTTTATGAAGATTATGTTTTTGAATATTCCTATGTTTTCTTTTAAAGTAAACAAATGAAATCTTTGTAAGCATTTCACAACATGTTGACAACTAAATGAACGATCATATTATTGATATTTGTACTGCTTGAACTCACATGTCCGTAAGAAAATGGTTATTTCACTATTTAATAAAGTATCATGTTCATTTGTAATAAGGGGTTGTATCCGTATAATAGAAACACGATGCTGCAAATGACAATGTTTTCATTAAAACAATAGAAATGAACACAAAAATGATAATGTACTTAAATAAATTTGAAAGTATCGATTTAAATTATTTTAGTTTTCTAACATAAACGTTTAATCATTGTTACTAAAAGCTTAATGTTACACATATCGTAACATTTCATATAGGTAGGTCGGGGTTCGATTCCCGGCCGCGTCATACTAAAAGACGTTAAAAGATGGGAGTTGTTGCTTCCTTGCTTGGCGCTCAGCATTATAAGTATAGAACAACGCTTGAACTGGCTCTGCACTGTGGCTGCCGGGTGCCACTTGCACAAATCGAATTTCCCAATTCATTGTAATGAGAACAATAAAGTGTTATTATTATTATTTATTATTTATCATTTATTATTTATTTATTATTATTATTATTATTATTATTATTATTATTATTATTATTATTATTATTATTATTATATCGTATGCTGTGTTGTACCTCGGACACGAACACAAAACAGACAATCATTGAATTTATACGGAATATTCTAATCAACAACATGGAGCTGATTAGAAATACAAGCCTTCAAAATGTCATAACGACGTATGATTTGATAACTTCACTTTTTAAACCACAACAAGACCTAACATAATGAGAAACAGTAAATATCAAGAAGTTTGATTATATGTCAACGGAAGGTTCAAAGTTTTCTCATTTTACCCATTTATCAACATAAATTTCAATGTTCTTTTGAAAAATAAAACCAAACATGATTTCTCTAGACATAACTAACTTGTAATAACGATTAACGAAGCAACGACGGCAGAATTTCTGCTTGAAGTAGAATTTATTCTTCAAATGCAATATAAGAAAAGTTACAAATTTGGTGAGATTTAGAAAATTCATGAGACATTACCTGTTCAATTGCATTTAAAATCAATAGGCAAAGGCCTCTCATTAGCAGATCGCTACCAGTATCATATGCCTTGTGGGTTGTAACAGTCACTTGTCAGTGGCAACATGGAGACTTGGGGCTAGTGGCTGATTGACTGTGCTGGATCAGTCCTGCCTGATGATACACCACACGGCCATATTGTAGATTGATGGGCCCTGCTACCATTCCTTGAGAGATGTATTGAAGTGTAAATCATGTGTTGGGGAAAAGAAATTATTTTCATTTGCTTCGAGTTGATTCTCTGTAATATGATGGTTCCCGAAAACTCGAGGCAAAGTTGAGCAAATTAGATAAATAGTCGTGTAAATTACACCAGACCTAAAGGTAATCATAGGGAGCGAGCACTTGCCATCAGCCACTTGGAGCCCAATCGGAGAAATTTGCGTTTGATTTGCAGGCTCTTCTGCACTTTCCGCCGTCCTCATTCTCTGTCAAGGCGCTCAGGCTTATTTTCCTCCGCCTCATAAGGAGAAATCAAAAATTAAAGGCTGTTGACAATTCGGCTTCATGGCTACGGTACTTTAGCTCATTATATCGTTACTGGAGGATTACTACAACTGCCTGTAGCGTAGTGTGAGATCGTCGTCAATTACACAAGCGATTGCCGGATTACTGGCCACGTGCTACGCCAAACTAATGAGGCCGTAATGGCTGCCGTTTGTAATCATTTGAAGCTATTGCCGCTGGCGCGTGCTGCATGCGCAATGCGTAACTTGTGACGTCACAAGACGCAATCTCCTTACCGTGTACAATGTTTGGAGTTTGTAACAAAGTTGATGTAAGTGTATGGAAGCGGAGTGGGATACCGCGTCAGTGTTGGATGGAGACAGTTGACACAGGGATTCAGTTTGACATCCTCAACCATCCGTACTTAGTCCGCTTATAGTTCTGTCTCTAATTAGGATTTGCAACGTTAAAGACGATTTATGTTCGTGTCCTCGCATCCTTGCATGCGCACCTTTTGCCTAGAACCAGACAACTAGTGAGGATTATCTGCAGCACGAGCCCAGTCAGTCACACCTGGTCATTTAGTGGGATATGTGGGATGCGATTCGAACGATGGGATTAATAAAGCCCATTCCCCTGTGTTAATATCACACAGTCTGTCAGCTTTGCCATTTTCCTGCTCAAACGAGCTTTGTATGGCTTGTAACTTTTCATAGCATGATTTAAACACTTGTCAGTTCGCACTTGCCTCTTCGTGTCACCTGATATAGAGTTAACTGGCTAGTCATAGATCAACATTACAAGCTTTACCACAATCCTCCACAAAGCGTCTATATGTCATACTTTGGCTACGTCACCCGCTTATTAAAGCATGAAAAGTGATATATTTTTTGCTTTAACTTCTGCTCATTACGCCTCTGTCAGATTAGGTACTGAACGTTTCATGCTGTGGCCAAACGTCAAGCATGGTTATCTTGATTAACAGTAATGATTGTGTAATAATCATAAATTCTACCTTCTGAAACTATTATATCAAATTAATTATCCTTGGAACATGTTACGAAAATGGCAGTACAGTGTATTCTCAGCTTCTCTGCTTAAACATTGTTGTAAATGCTTAAAACTTTTTAAATATGCTTAATTCTAAGATATTGGGATCTAATTTAAATTAGGAACACAGATGATACACTTTGCATAATATGCGTCACCCTGCTGTATTTGTATCCGCTTCCCTACTGCAATACCCTGATTCCTTCACCCTGGTTCACCAGTGTTGTATCCGCTTCCCTACTACAATACCCTGATTCCATCACCCTGGTTCACCAGTGTTGTATCCGCTTCCCTACTACAATACCCTGATTCCCTCACCCTGGTTCACCAGTGTTGTATCCGCTTCCCTA
This sequence comes from Gibbula magus, assembly GCA_936450465.1. Taxonomy (NCBI): domain Eukaryota; kingdom Metazoa; phylum Mollusca; class Gastropoda; order Trochida; family Trochidae; genus Gibbula; species Gibbula magus. The sequence continues at coordinate 78,509,258 of OW388289.1, read as the reverse complement.
CTACAATACCCTGATTCCCTCACCCTGGTTCACCAGTGTTGTATCCGCTTCCCTACTGCAATACCCTGATTCCCTCACCCTGGTTCACCAGTGTTGTATCCGCTTCCCTACTACAATACCCTGATTCCCTCACCCTGGTTCACCAGTGTTGTATCCGCTTCCCTACTACAATACCCTGATTCCCTCACCCTGGTTCACCAGTGTTGTATCCGCTTCCCTACTACAATACCCTGATTCCCTCACCCTGGTTCACCAGTGTTGTATCCGCTTCCCTACTACAATACCCTGATTCCCTCACCCTGGTTCACCAGTGTGTTTATATCCGCTACCCTACTACAATACCCTGATTCCCTCACCCTGCTCCACCAGTGTGTTTATATCCGCTTCCCTACTACAATACACGGATTCCCTCACCCTGCTCCACCAGTGTGTTTATATCCGCTTCCCTACTACAATACACGGATTCCCTCACCCTGCTCCACCAGTGTGTTTATATCCGCTTCCCTACTACAATACACGGATTCCCTCACCCTGCTCCACCAGTGTGTTTATATCCGCTACCCTACTACAATACACGGATTCCCTCACCCTGCTCCACCAGTGTGTTTATATCCGCTTCCCTACTACAATACCCTGATTCCCTCACCCTGCACCATCAGTGTATTTATATCGGCTACTACTACAATACACGGATTTCCTCACCCTGCTCCATCAGTGTATTTATATCGGCTACTACTACAATACACGGATTCCCAGAGCTAAATAACTGTCATATGGCTATACTAACCAGATAATGAAAGTACTTGCATTCATAGACAGTACCCGGATGAGAGAACCGTTGAGCGATCATCGACGTTCAAAATCACGACATGTCAATGGAAGAACCAATCTACAGCAAAACAACAGCTGATGGAGCAGGATGGAAATGTGTTTATTTCGTATTTCTTTAAAGCGGCCACAGGTCCATGATGCAGATATTTGCCAACATCAGACAGTTGTATGTGGGTATATGGGCATTTATTAAGCGATTGCTGAATTTTTCAATTGTTCATAAGTTTGACTGCAAGTCAGGAATGAGTCTGACACTACTCTGTCATGAAAGCTGGACATAATGATGAAGGGATAACACAAACTCGACATGGATGGTAACATGTTTTATTCTGTTTTAACCCTTCTCCTCATAACTCCAGTGAGTCTAAAAAGCTGCTGCCACTTAATGATGCAATGCAACCTCCAAATCAGCAAAATTCTGCAGATTCGACGCCCAATGATGTCCCATACATGTTCCAAGGGATTCATATCTGGACTCATAGCAGGCCAGATGAGTTGGGTGGAGTTGTTCTGAACAAACGCTTTCACAGCACGGGAACGGCGAGACCGAGCGTTGTAATTAGGTGTTTGGACGAAAACAAGGCCATATCAATCGTCATTGAGATTTCCCTGTACCGCGACAAGATCAAGCTTACAGTCATGAGAAATACATCCCTAGATCATTTTCATTCAATTCCTGCTGTGTTCGCGCGATGTACTTAATCTCGAAATTGAACATAATTTAAACATCAATATATTTAAAGTGACAACATTATAACAAAATGTATCCGGTGTCGCTCAATATCTGAGTTTGTTTTTGAGATATACTTTTCAATGCCCACTGGAAAATCAAAATCATATTCCGTACCGACTCCGTAGTATTATTATATCTCACTCTGTCACTCACCATGTACACGAGATTATATTCGGATATGGAAAGTACTCAGTATGATTGAAATTAACAATTACATACGAAATGAATAAGTGTATATCGGAGTGTAAATCATATATCATAGGCAATGAATGTACCCTATTTAAACACGTGAGGTAGAAGGGGAATCGTGATATCCGGTTTCGAGGTAGGGCCAATCTCATTTAACTGAGATCGAACGTAGCACTCGTACCTCGCTCCGTCTGAAAATAAAATGGAGCTAGGGCCCCATTGCTACCAGTATCTGTTGACGTTAGTCTACCCTGATAGTGGACTTCATTGCACATTATAGATTTGTTTTCGTTTTGATTATGAAAATTATCTCTATATTTACCTTCTATGAAAACATATCGTTTAATGAACAGCACAAGGCCTCGAGTAACATGTATATTTTAAACAACAGTTTGCACCAGCAAAACAATGAAATGCGTCCAGATGGTCTTTTTCTTATTCTAAACAATTTTATTCCATTTCAGTTTGGTTTCAATCAACAAATAGCAGGCATGGTTTTAATGATTAATTAAGGTAGATTACAGTAATATGTCCGAGGCTCGAGGCGACGTTTTGTCATAGTCTCATTATACTTGATTCCGATCTCCAATACATAGTGCCTTCATCTGAGAGACATGTTTGTTGTATACTTCTTAGCTTGACTGACAGGGGACGCTTATTACCTGTGAAACTGACCACACCTGGCGCGTTAAACTGCACGGGCAGTGTGGTGGTAGATAGGGAGATAGGTACATTGTTGATGTTACCACACCCGTCCTGATACACACAGCGTGTTACCGGCATGAATATACACGCATTATACACCTTCAAAGTAACTGTCCCCCGTACATGTGTCCAGGTGATATTATCACCTCTTCTCTTTGATTTGTGTAATTTAGTAGCCGTCATGACATGCTGATTTTATCACGACATGCATTTGTTATGTTAAACTGCAGTGTATGTGTGAGTGGAACCAATCTGATTCAAGCTTCTACTGAAATGGTATGAGATTTTGAATTTTAATATATCATAGACTTCAGGGTGATACGATTATGAAAGCGATATTTACAAGTGCATTTTGTTCAAAAAGACAAAGTTTAAATCATACGGCTTTAGAGTCGTGTTTAAATGGTTCCCCATTATACATGCACAAAATACAATTATTATCATACAGTCACACATAATTTAGCTTATATGTGCCACCAACTGACATGTCATGTTCATTAATAGTGCTTTAACTATTTAGTAAAATAGTTTTTAAGATATATTCAAGACTATTATAAACTTAATATGCTATTTGAGACATATTTTATGATTTTTATTAAATCGATACTCTCACAATGTCATGACGTGACACCTCTCTACCTCAAAGAAGATGAGTTGAGGATTTTGTAAGACAAATAATAAATCAAATGTTAATAAGGAGTTGTAAATCAAATTTCCTTTACAGTTCACTCTCATTTGATGATACATTGTTCGGTAGTAAAATGATATCATAATTGTGATTCTCTGTCAAGAGACAAAGTCGCTCAGTGCAAACTGTATTGTTAACTACTTTACTACTGAATAACGATATGAACCTTATAATAAAGATATATGATGTTCAAAGTCACATTTACATAAAAACTTACACCAAACAACATTGCCTTAATGGATATATGGATATTTTGAAGGAGTCGGGTATTCTCAAAACTGAATAACATGTCCTGCGTGAAAATGGCAGTCTCGTTGAAAGGGCTTTTCTAAGTTGGATAACTTGTGCCGAATCCATTTCTTGAATGAATAAAATATGTTTCAACCAGTGGCACTCGTCACTCGCGCGTTTCCACCCATGACTGTTTAGTTTTGGACCTGAATTCCATTATACAATGCATCTCAACTAACAGGACACCTATAAAACCAGAAGGTGAAGTAACAGGATGCACCTGTATAACATGATTCATTGCCTTCAATTCCTAGCAATCATACACATCTATTAACACGTACAAGAATTTGGACGATAAAGACCATTAGGATAAAGTCATTACTAGACGGTAAGCGTATAACCCAAATATACACGCAAGTGTTTATATCTTGTTTCGACATCTCTACCAAACCATTTATTACCCGGAAAATGATGTCGGTTTATTTGAGATGTAAGTTTTACAACGTGATCTCGCATCTTCACTCAGAAGAGCTAAGTGCGTTGTAGATTGGATGTATATCAGAACCCACAGCCTCTGGGGTATACTGCAATATGCAATTACCATTTGAGTTTGGCGTTCAATGCGTTTAAATCATTAAGTATAGTGTGATAAGGTCTGGGGAAACATGTCCACCCTTTTCAGTAAATAACTCACAGGACTCCATTTTAGGAATGCTGTGCGTATAGATCATTAACAAATTGCATATGTGATTCTTTACTACTTGAAGTGTGTACTGGGCGAGTTTTTACTTGGTGAACTTATTATATAATGGTGATGTGTGCAAGAAATGTGATCGTAGATACTGTTGTTAACAGTGTAGGCATGTAGAATTTTTGGTGATTATCAGTGATGAGAATGAGAATACGGTTACTTTATTAAAGAGATGGTTATATCGGGGTATTTTGGTGGAAACGAAAATCCATGTAATAATTAAATTTAAACATTAGTTATTAATAAATGATTTTATAACACAATTCAATTATAACACAATTCAATGGTCATTCTTTGAAACATAAAAACGATGATAAGTGAAGCCATTTATCGGCGCTACGAGTGTGAAAAGCTTCTATATGGCATAATGAAACATTGTTGATCAGGCTAATGATAAATTATTTGTTACAGTGTGGATTCTATACCAATGTAGAACTGTCATATTTCATATTTTTAAAATGTTAAATTAGTAGATATACGACGGTTACTCATTTCACGTGTTCGAGTTTAACAATAGTGGTAGTAAGCAGAAACATATACATAGGGTTTTAGACATATTCTTATTTTAGAATATCTCCTAACATTATGAGTAGCAACAGTGATTAGCAACAGCAGCAGTAGTAGTAGTAGTAGTTGTTGTTGTTGTTTTACTATCAGCAGCAGCAGCAGTAGTAGTAGTAGTAGTAGCTGAAGCAGCAGTAGTAGTAATAGTAGTTGTTGTAGTAGCAGCAGCAGTAGTAGTAGTTGTTGTAGTAGCAGCAGCAGTAGTAGTAGTAGTAGTAGTAGCTGAAGCAGCAGTAGTAGTAGTAGTTGTTGTAGTAGCAGCAGCAGTAGTAGTACTAGTAGCTGAAGTAGTAGTAGTAGTTGTTGTAGTAGCAGCAGCAGTAGTAGTAGTAGTAGTAGTAGCTGAAGCAGCAGTAGTAGTAGTAGTAGTAGTAGTTGTTGTAGTAGCAGCAGCAGTAGTAGTAGTTGTAGTAGAAGTAGCAGTAGAAGAAGCAGCAACAGTAGTAGCAGCAGTAGTAGTAGTAGTAGTAGTAGTAGCAGCAGTAGTAGTAGTAGCAGCAGTAGTAGTAGTAGTAGTAGTAGTAGTAGTAGTAGTAGCAGCAGTAGTAGTAGTGTCATGGAGGTAGTGACAATGGCAATAGAAAGTTGTTTCCTATTACAACTCAAACAATATATTATTATCCCGCGCAAGGATCGGTGGTCGGTTCGCAAACTGTAAACGAAGATGCCGAAATTAAACGAAATTAACTATATTCACTGAAGACTACGCGCTACGAGTGTGAAAAGCTTCTATATGGCATAATGAAACATTGTTGATCAGGCTAATGATAAATTATTTGTTACAGTGTGGATTCTATACCAATGTAGAACTGTCATATTTCATATTTTTAAAATGTTAAATTAGTAGATATACGACGGTTACTCATTTCACGTGTTCGAGTTTAACAATAGTGGTAGTAAGCAGAAACATATACATAGGGTTTTAGACATATTCTTATTTTAGAATATCTCCTAACATTATGAGTAGCAACAGTGATTAGCAACAGCAGCAGTAGTAGTAGTAGTAGTTGTTGTTGTTGTTGTTTTACTATCAGCAGCAGCAGTAGTAGTAGTAGTAGTAGTAGCTGAAGCAGCAGTAGTAGTAATAGTAGTTGTTGTAGTAGCAGCAGCAGTAGTAGTAGTTGTTGTAGTAGCAGCAGTAGTAGTAGTAGCTGAAGCAGCAGTAGTAGTAGTAGTAGTTGTTGTAGCAGCAGCAGCAGTAGTAGTACTAGTAGCTGAAGTAGTAGTAGTAGTTGTTGTAGTAGCAGCAGCAGTAGTAGTAGTAGTAGTAGTAGTAGCTGAAGCAGCAGTAGTAGTAGTAGTAGTAGTTGTTGTAGTAGCAGCAGCAGTAGTAGTAGTAGTAGTAGTAGCTGAAGCAGCAGTAGTAGTAGTAGTAGTAGTTGTTGTAGTAGCAGCAGCAGTAGTAGTAGTTGTAGTAGAAGTAGCAGTAGAAGAAGCAGCAACAGTAGTAGCAGCAGTAGTTGTTGTTGTTGTTGTTTTACTATCAGCAGCAGCAGTAGTAGTAGTAGTAGTAGTAGCTGAAGCAGCAGTAGTAGTAATAGTAGTTGTTGTAGTAGCAGCAGCAGTAGTAGTAGTTGTTGTAGTAGCAGCAGCAGTAGTAGTAGTAGCTGAAGCAGCAGTAGTAGTAGTAGTTGTTGTAGTAGCAGCAGCAGTAGTAGTACTAGTAGCTGAAGTAGTAGTAGTAGTTGTTGTAGTAGCAGCAGCAGTAGTAGTAGTAGTAGTAGCTGAAGCAGCAGTAGTAGTAGTAGTTGTTGTAGTAGCAGCAGCAGTAGTAGTACTAGTAGCTGAAGTAGTAGTAGTAGTTGTTGTAGTAGCAGCAGCAGTAGTAGTAGTAGTAGTAGTAGTAGCTGAAGCAGCAGTAGTAGTAGTAGTAGTAGTAGTTGTTGTAGTAGCAGCAGCAGTAGTAGTAGTTGTAGTAGAAGTAGCAGTAGAAGAAGCAGCAACAGTAGTAGCAGCAGTAGTAGTAGTAGTAGTAGTAGTAGTAGTAGTAGTAGTAGTAGTAGTAGCAGCAGTAGTAGTAGTAGCAGCAGTAGTAGTAGTAGTAGTAGTAGTAGTAGTAGCAGCAGTAGTAGTAGTGCCATGGAGGTAGTGACAATGGCAATAGAAAGTTGTTTCCTATTACAACTCAAACAATATATTATTATCCCGCGCAAGGATCGGTGGTCGGTTCGCAAACTGTAAACGAAGATGCCGAAATTAAACGAAATTAACTATATTCACTGAAGACTTCATTCTTTCTGTTTCAATATTATGGCTGTCAGCCTCATAGTCTCGAACATATGTGATATCGACGGTGCTCTCGTCATAAGTCGAGTGGTAGGCAAGAAAAAATACATCTAATAGGTTTGTTATAAAAGTAATAGTATTATTTTATGTGGTGTTTGAATGAGAACATGTGCTGGGATATTGGTGTGTGCGTGTGTGTGTGTATGTGTGTGTCATCACTATCTAAAGACATCACATTTAGGGGTGCGCGTTAATCACGATGTACGTTGTGCTTGTTTGAAACGAAATAACATATTAAAAAATTACTTATCGTCACAGCGATTTATGTCATTCATATATTTTGATAAAACAAGTTTGTACTATAGATATTGAACGATTCAAATTATACTTTAACAATAAAGTTTCGAAACGAAAAATTTGTCATTTGTTAATTTGCTTCGCTTTATAATCTTAAACGTATGTTTTCTATATAAAAAAAAACTTCAGTTTTATTTGAAACTGATAATTTCTCCATTTCACAAAGTACTTCAAATGTGATTGTATCAACTGTAAAGGTCAGAAGTACGGATTTTTTGTCTGCGAAGACAGACAAATTGTCTTAACACCATTTAAACAGAAATGTAGACACTTTGGTTTTTTCTTGCGAGTTTTTTCAACTTCTCAAGAATCGAAATAATAAGATAATCCTTTTTTTGTTAACGGTTATGAGAATGTGCGTATTTGACCTTTTGACCCCTTTGTGTATTTCATTGTAATTTATATATACACAAAAATATTCTTTTAAACAACATTTTCTATTATATAGAATACCTTTAAAACAAATCAGGAATACATTTGAATGTGTAAGATGTACGTAAGTTAACATATCATCAAATATGTAGTAATATTAAATACTTTATACGTAATAACTATGACCGATGATCAAGTTGTCAAGATAATATATTATGTTTACAGGTAGGTTGTGAAACCAGGTAACAATATGTATGAACCATTATGTGTGTGTGTTTCTAAGTGATTTTGGGATATTTTTAAACAAAAGAGCATTAACATTATTATGAAAACATTGTTAAAAATACTAGGCGATTTCCTGGTTAGAACTATCCCTATTGTCGGCGCCCATTATATGCTATTAATCATCTCCTGACAGCTACATATGGCCATCTATAGAGGCACGATAACATCTTAACATTGTAACAAACACTATGAGTGGATAGCATTCTTGTTGAGAGTGCCGAACATGACAGAAGAAAAATATCCAAAGGCAATAGGCGAGTCTCCGCTTAAATGATCGCGGGTAAATTTATACATATCTTAATCGAAATCAGAGGTACCTCGACGTGGAAACAAAACGCATCCGCGTATGAGGCTTTCACTGGCTCGCTAGTCGGGGTGAGGGGAGGGGGTGGGTGAGTAACAAAAGGTACACAGGTGCTACCCCACCTCCCCGCCGTCTTGTCCCCCGACCCTGTGACGAGTCCCGACCCTCAAGATGACAGTGAGGGTACTACACCAGGCCAGGAACAGACAACCGTGCCAAACAGACTGGTAGTAATTAAACCATGTAGAACAAAATGGATTTTTTCTTTTGTAATAAAACCGCACCAGGGTGGGGATTTGAAGAGGCAATCAAAACAAAACGGGTCTTCACGGGGGATACCTGACAGGCCTGCTAAGATAGTGAGATTCTCCAGCCCTGATTTCCTCTCGCTAACTATCAACTTTACCTTCCCACCCTTTGAGTGGTACACTTGGGATTTTTTTTTAATTTAACAACTTGAATTTTCGATTCCCGATCATTTGTCGCTTTTAATGAAAGTAGATGTTATATCAGGAACATCGAATAAATTGTATAGTATTGATAATATTTTTAAAAATTGAAGGTTGTAATTAAGTGTTCTCAATAGGGAATAAGAAAATACTTTATTGGGAATGCTATTAAAACTGATTGAACTGAAATATGTATTTGGGGATTTTTTATTTAAAAACATGAATTGTTTATAATATTTTATAACTGATAAGTATAAGTATTCTAACCTCAATATTTGTGAACGTTATGATGTGTGCTTTGCTGACGTTCTAAATAAGGAAGTTTCCTTTGTTAATTAGCAGAAAAAAATATGTACCAAAAAATAAACCCAAATAAATATCAAGTAATTAAAAACATTCTAAGAACAAAAACCAAAAATAAAAACAAAGATTGGACATTTCCCAGTTTTTGATGGATCAGGTATAACAATGGATGGTGTAACAAACATCTCCGACTACGAGAGGTGTTGGGAAAATAGTTGTCTAACAGTGTGGAGCGCTTCACTCGGGCGGCCTGGTAACAGTTTGCTTGTATCATCGTCCTTTGTAACAATCTCAGCCAGATTTCCAACAAACCGCTGTACGGGAGCCGTCGTCTACTCGTGAGCTCATTAGCATACGGTTCCGCATCATCGACCAATGAGAGAGCGCCTCGCTCTGATAGGCCCTCTCAGCGCTTGCTGATGATGTGCGCATGAATATCAATAAAGGGGGTGGGGCTAAGGTAGCAAATGTGGGAAACTGACGAGGCAAATTATTTAACGCTTTCATGAAGTTTATAAGCAGTGTACTAACATTGAGAAAACGTTAGAAGCAATAAGCGATCGTGTGAGTGTGCAGAGCTCACCGTCATGTGTAACAGCAACCCCAGCACGCTCGTCCCCTACGGACTGAAGATACCCACCCCGACACCCTACTTCCCATTCTCACCGGCCGGGGTCACCCATCTACCCGGCCTCGACTTCCAGAGATCCCAACTCTGCGACTACAATACCAGACTGCAGTATGGAATCAGAGGCTACCCGTCTCCTCTGGGACTGAGTCCCTACCATGGACATCTGACCGACCCCTACACACAGGCGTACTTGTACAAGCACGATCTGAGAGCCAGGTACATACAGGAGGAACCCAAACCAAGTCAAAGTTATATCGGCCTCATTGCCATGGGCATTCTTAGTTCCAAGGATAAGAAGCTTGTGCTCAGTGACATTTACCAGTACATCTTGGACAATTACGCTTACTTCCGCACCAGAGGGCCAGGATGGAGGAACAGTATACGACACAATCTCTCTCTCAACGACTGCTTCATCAAGTCGGGACGCAGTGCTAACGGTAAGGGACACTACTGGGCTGTTCACCCCGCTAATGTCGCTGACTTCGAGAGGGGAGACTTCAGACGACGTCGTGCACAGCGTAAAGTGCGGAAACACATGGGTCTGGCGGTCCCTGATGATGAAGACAGTCCCAGTCCGTCCCCCACCCCCCAGTCCACGTGGGGAGAGAAGGAGGAGGAAAGAGACGGGGAGACGAAACCAACAGGGCAGGATATGAAAGACGTGAATCAAGAGACAGAGGAGGATGTGGAGAGACGGAGAGATCCCCCTGTACCCATCGCACCCCAACCTGTAAAGAAAAGACTGTTTGATGTGGAAAGTCTCCTGGCCCCTGAAATCAGACCTCGACCCCAATTTCAAGCATTACCCCGACCCATACCCGAAGTATCACATGAAAGTGACGCCCATATAGACATTGTATCAGACGGGGAGACACTGGACATTTGTAATACGGACAGTGAGGACCAGGGTATGGGCGAACATTCTGATGGTGCGGCCAGTTTACGGTGTGAGACGTCGTCTGTCCCGGCCACCTATACCAGTTCCCCTCCCTCCCCGTGTCGTAGTGTGGACGGGTCGGATAAGACCCCCAGTCCAGATACAGTCAGTAAGAGACCCGAAGGACTTCCATGGCCCCTCAATCTGGGACGATCCCGACAGAGCGCTTTCCACGCCACCTCGGCGGCCGGGTGGGACACGTACACAACGTACATCTACCCCATGTTCAGTTCCTCCTACCCGGTGGTCCTACCTGGTACATCACTCACCCCCGAGGCTGCCAGCAAGTGGAGGGAGGCCGTCTATGGGCTGGGGTCAGCTCCGGCTAGCAAAACTCCCGAGGTGGACAGAAGATAGACAGCAGCATTATGCGTCTGTGATGAGAGACAGTGAGAGACGCGGGTGTCCTGCTACCCTAGGCTCGTGTTTCTGTAAGATTAGCAGCGCCAAGACGTCGGTGTGGTCTGAGGACATGTGACACTGCTCTCAGGACATGTGAAACTCCTCATCTTCATCACACTATAGGACACACGCTGCACGATATTCCACAAATAATTTGTAACATCCATGCTAAAAATGGACGATATCTGTCTCCCAAAATTTTAATTTACGCCAATGTTTCACAGCCAAATACGAACGATTTAGGAAGACTTTAATCCAATTTTAAATCTACTTTGTATCATGTTCTGCGAGACAAGCAATAAAAGTGCTACTGCATGTTTGAAGCTGACTGAGATAAAACCATCTGAGAGACGGAATCTTCCAGAAATCGTAACATGAACAACCAGATCGCCTCAATGTTAATGCCAAAGACATGTGCAATGACGCCAGCTTGTGTTGGTGTGTCGCTAGGACCGCTCTGTGTTTGTGGACTAGGACATGTCCTCATGTAGGACCTCAGTTCTGTTTCGTCACTTTCATAGGACATTCTCTGCAGGTAGGGATGTCATTTATGTTGCATTTAGAAACAGAATGTTAGCGCTATAACCGCATTTGTGACAGACTTTGTACAATTTTATTCACAAGAACGGGTGTATGTTCGTCTTTACCGATGAAAATAAATTATAATGTAAGTGTATTTTATATTTTTGTCCTTTTTTATATGAATTAATCATACTATTTATTTTAGTTAGTTTATTTTGATTAACGAACATATATGTCGAAAAGCAAAATAATGTTAAGGCTCCAAATTATTTTTTAATAATCATTTTGATATGCATATAGTAATGATTATTTAGATAATTTAAATAAAATATGACTCACAATGATAGTTCTGAAACGTTAATCAAAATAAAGTTGATTCATAATGATTCATAGCCCAAAGATTTCATACACATATTCACCAACATCTAATGTCTGTGCATGAATATTATCAAGACATGTGTTATTATACAATTTTACATATATTCGAATACCAAACAGTAGTGTCAAACCGATAAAAAATAATTATAAGAAATTATACACCGTTTAGCAATTTTATAAAAGGTTTTGTAAAATACGTCTTTGTAAATTAAATAAAACGCTTTTATCTGCTTAAATAAACTCCATCCGTCTGTCGCTATATCACTGTATAAAGGAGTTGAAATCACGAATGTCTTTCGGTGGACAGGATCGTTTTTACAGTGCCAGGTCTGTCGTCTCTCATTACTCGATAAATTTGAAATGTCTCATAAAATGAGATATTGATGGAGACGTGTTAAACGTTTACAAAAGACCAACATTTTGTAATTTGAAACCGCTCTCATGTTATTTCAGTAATAAAGCAATTTTGTGAGAAAATTATATTGTATTGAAATAGCATATATAATATTTTCAAAATTATTTCTTTTGATCAGTCTTATATACTTGAAATGCATTATTAAATTCTGTTATCCTTTTCAACGTGTTTTAGTTTTCAGATTTTAATTTTAAAAATGAATCTCAGTTGACCTTGAATGAGTGCGCGGGTATTATTTGTATAAAATCAACATGGTGGTATATCATTCATAGTCATAGAAACACGAACTTATACACGTATGTGTGTAAGCAATCAATATAATCATCTTATGTTAATGATGGAGATTACTTATAATAATCTTTTAGAGTGTTGTTAGAGAATTAGCGTGTAAAACTTTCTTACACCAGGTTTTACGGTTTTATGTGATTTGTCAATATTTACTTAAATCTTGTGTTCTGAAAAGAAGGGAATATTGCAAGCTATCTCATTCAGACTACATTTTTTTCACTGTTTTGATACATTTATTCGCAGTAAAATATTGACTTAAAAATGATAGGTAACTTATTTTAATTGTTAAAATACACTCATTTTTATTTAATTGATCATGAATAAAGTCAATGAATTTTACTATTGATAATTAAATCATAAATAAATTATTATTATCTGTTTAAGGGATAATTATCAATTTTGAAAATATCCGAATACTAATACGACCTTTGAAAAACATTCATTGAACCATTTTATTTGATCTTTCATATTATTTAATAGTTTTGCTTATCACTCATGTTTAAAAGATCATATTAATTATTTTGGTTTCGTGGAAAATGATTTTCATTAATTAAGAAACGGTTGATAATAAACACACTCGCACATTTGTTTTTGGATAAATTCACTGCTGCAAAGAAAATAATGTTTTCCCTCTTCTTCTTCTAAAAGTGTAATCATTTAATTCTGGAGTGAACATAATGTAGTTTGGCACAGAGAACTCTTCATTATCTGTATATTTAATGACAACGTGTTAAAGGTTTTACATTTTCAAAACATATTCTTACGGGAGGAAAACTTTTATATATTTAGCATCCCGTTTGGTTTGACACTAAGCTATATAATACCATTTTGATACATTATTATTGTTTAAGACTTATTAGAAATATTAACACTTAAAACTCAAGGAGTACTTAACTGTAAAGGTTGTAATGCATAATCAATTTTAGAATATATTATTAAAACATTAAATCAACTAGTCAGTTGAACGAAATAACGATACAATATATTTCAAAATTATTAATTATCATATGAAATTATTAATCATTTTTAAAATCGTACGATATTTCTTTTAAAAATATATCAACATGTATTTATTAATAACTTGATTGCATTTAATTTTTTATTATAACTTCGTTACACATATGAGGATCAATAATATTTAGTGTCAATAATTTCATCTTTTTAAAATGTTCTCGTTAGCAAGTATAATGATAGCAACTTTCAACACTTTTCCATATTTCTGATATTCTTGTTAGCACGTAAACATCATGGGAGCTATGAAAGCAAATATAACCTTAATAGACAAGGCTTGTCTGCGGCAGTGAATATTTCATGCGTTTGTTATCGACAACCCGTTTGATTGACAGGTGTCAGACTGGAAGTGCTCTCGAGTGGAGCGAGTTGGCTGAACGTTCAGGCGGGGGCAACTCTGTTTTAATACAGTAAATTGGATCACTCTATTTCTAACATGAGACGGTCACTTAAGTAACAGATTATAAATGTTTAAAAACTCAACTTTGAACCTGTTCATATCACGTTATTCGTCGCATTTAGATTTACATTGGTTGATATCTGACACGTTTTAATAATATGCTCATGATTTTTTTTTATTGAAAATAATAAACATATCAAATTCTAATATGAGAAAGCAAATTTGATTGGATTTTTTAAAAACAAATGCTTAATTTGAATTTTGCTATTACAAACATCGAGTAATATTCAAAGGGATTTTATTTTGCCATTACCTATTTTTAATTCCATAATTTACTGACAAATATTTGAAATCTTTATTATTTATATTTTTATTATATCTGTTTTATATATATGAAACTAGGTTTCCCTTGTGTGTTTTTAAATTAAAAGTAAATTAATACAATAATTTTGAAAGACATTTTTTTCAAATAGATTTCATAAAAAAATTCAAGAATAACGATATTATAACAAAACATATAGCATTGATTGCTGTTGCAGGTTGCAGCAAATTCAGTACTGTTGTAACAAATTCAGTTATAAGGCAAGTATAAATATTTCGCCTGGGATAGAGGAAACAAATTCTTAACTTTATGATATGTGCAAGTGAATATCGACAACTTGAAAGCTTTCATATCAAACTTGCGTTCTAACCTAAAAACGCATCGAAACTAAGGGCGCAAATTGGTAAAACATCTTGCAACTTAACACAAACATTAGTGAAATATATTGCAACTAGAAAAAGCATTGGTAAAATAAATTGCAACTAAATGCAACATTTTACTGATAAACAATGTAGTATAATACTTTAGTGAGACGCATATTTACATTTAAACTATATGCACAGTTGTAATTGTAGATAAAATACTACCAATCACCTCCACAATTCCTATTTTTACACTGGCTCAAAGATACAAATGCAAGTGATTATTTTTGTAGCTAAATAAAACAGTAATAACGCATAATGCATAAGCGTAATTGTTTCTTTGATGCTTGTAAATGGCAGATCGGACTATTATGTTGTTTGTTGCTTTGTTTCGTCTTCCATTCTTCCGGTTCTTGATAATTAATCTCTGTTTTTCCTGAAAATAAACACATGGATAATCGCAATAATTTTCAAATCAATGTTCTTCAAGTTTTTATTTCCTTTGGCTTTTCCTAGCTTTATCGATTCTTTAGCGCATAGTTGTGGCATTACCGTTTAGCCTTTGTAGCAATGTAAATGTTAAGTTCATCAACTCTTATCAAATACTGCAATCGTTTCGTGCGATGAATATTTTTTCAAATGATGTTAATTGATCATAGCCTAATTTATTGCAAAATTAGACTACATGTAACAACGGTCCAGTCGAATGAAGTTCTCGTGAAAAGTAAATGTATATCACAATATTATTAAAACTTCACATGTCAACATGTGCTAATCATTTACTTTGGACTTTTTTTTTCAGATAGAAAGTTACATATTTTGAACGAGTAAAACAGTTAAATTTGAATATTTGTATATGTACTTACATTCAATTTTATTGAAATTTCATATTTCCAAAAAAAAATGTTTTAAAAATATGCTTTGATTATATATTAGCCAATTAAAACCACTGATATTTCTTGCCTTCTTCATACTATGCTATTCTTTCTTGTTTTAAAAGTTAGGAGAATAGTTTGTGCACGCTACTACTCTGTCGTAGGTGTTTAAATTTCAAAGATTCAAGTTAATTCATCAAATTATTTTTATAATTTAGTTCTAAAAAGCGATTACCCAAATAGTTTATTAATTTATGTATAATTCATTAAGGTGGTTCTTGGTGGATTAAGGAACGTTCCAATCATATAATACTACGCATCTCAATAATTTTCCTTACAGATTCAATATGATATTGAACTATGAAATTATGGACTGCTGTCAATTACATCTTTTCAGTGTTTATCCCGAAATTTGAATTTTTAAAGACTTAATTTTTGCGTCAAATGTCATGCCGGTACATAAAAATATGAATTTTCAGTAACTATAAATATTCAATTGTTTATCTTTCTGCACATGTAAATATAGATATGCGAGGTTAAGAACCACAACATACTCACTTTAATCAAAAGGTATAAGTCAAGTAAAACTGATGAATAATGATTTACAGTAATTCAATTCATACATTGTATATGATTTCACCGACAAGTACAATTAATCAATATGCTTAATACAATTATAACATCAGGAATTGTCTCTTCGTTGGCTTAGTTTATATTTTCCGGACAAAGGGATTCTTAATGATAATAATAATGCATGTTTTGATTAGTTTACTCGACTTTTTAATTGACTCGAGGAGCTGTAACGGATAACAAATTTCGTTTTTCCTGAAAAATAACCGTTAAAACCTGTTTTACTTATTTCTCTAAAACGCATATGTATTGGTTTTATAATTTTAAGAATTACACAAAGTAACATAGAAAAATGCTTGACGAAATAAAATGTTATTAAATTTAACCTTTTTATCAAAATTATATTGTATATGAATACTACAATTCTTATTTGCAAAAGTGACCTTACTGTTATTTTCACAGATGCTACAAAAGTCATGTTGCAAATTCTAGGATATCAAACTTTACGAATACAGCTAAAACTTGATATATATTATAAATTCTTATTCACGCATAAAAACAAATCATTGAAAGCAAAATGATAAAAGTGAAAGTGATACGATATTCTTCAAAGGCAATAAATACGAAATCTTACGGATAACTTTGTTATTACTTATAAAGATAGTTTCATCACTAAGATAGGGCTTCGATGAGACTATATTGTGAATAATATTGAAATTTTTAAGTTCTTGTTGTCACCTGAGAAGTACTCTGAAGTATTACAAGATCCACTGAAATCTTTCAGAACAAAATTATCAGGAGAAGTTTGAGGAAAGATACGGGAACATTCGTTTGAGCGTCCATTCATTATTATCGTCATAGTCGTGTCATTGCCGTTGAGATCAATCGTTTAAGAACACTTATTAAAACAAATATGTCCACAAGATGCTTCCTTCAAAGCTTTTTATTAATCCCCTTTTATTGAGGAGCCATGAATGGGGAGCCCCTTTAACAACGAATCACTTGAAATACACTGACGTAATATCTTAAACACCATTTCCTCACTGACATGCATCAAATTTGAAATTATGAGGGCGAAATATCTTTCAAAAGTTATAAAACTCGCAAACTACTCCATACAACGATACAACTCCTTGCATTGATTTCCCGCAGCGTTGTCTACTTCTAGCGAATCCAGCTCTTTGAGAGCTGACACCTGAATGTTTGTACACACCATGTTTGGAGCTGACGACAGGGGCATGACGGGATTGCTGATAACAGATCGATATTGATTGGCTGGTGTCTTTTGTCAAGTTTACCTCTTATAACTGCAAGGGGTATTGTCAGATGGCAAGATGCCTATAATGTATGCTGAAGACATCAACGATTGATCAACTAATCGCATGGTCATGGAACGATCTCGGCCGCCATCTTTGTTAGACGTTGCTAAGCAACCGGTGCTTGTGGCGCTAAATGAATGTGACCATCTTTACAGAAGACTCTTGCCACACAAAACCGGACTCGCCAAACAACATGGTAAGAGGATGGGTGGAGTTAGCTTTATCCTCGGTCCAGGTCCCATGTTGAGCGACATTGTTGCAGAAAGATAACCTTTTGTAGACGTTGACTGGCCAGGCTGAAAATATCAATTTGTACATGTCAATGTCGTTACTTTTAATCAAACATACACTGTGAGAAACTTTTGGACGAAAATAGTTTTCCCACGATCTGAATTAAATAAAATGTTATTTATATTTACGGAAATGTAATCTAAAGAAAAGAAAAGTAACAAGAGTAATCTGTAGTGTACGAAGCATCTAGGGGAATATTGGATTTGCAAATTTAATTAAAAAATATCTTTCTCATATTCAACATGCAAAACTACATAACCCATATACCTCTTCGTCTCTCAATTACACATGTCAAAATGAATAGAGATTAAATAATCTACACTGTAAAAATATAAGACCAATGCATGATATTTAACTTTGATGAGTTGATATATTGATACAACAAATACGATTGATAAAAAAAAACTACGACCAATGCGCGCAACCAACTGTTCAAACGAAATGCTTAGTGGCGTCTTTAGAAATTGACATTTGAGTGTGTCGACATGTTTCCAACAGGCATATGACAAGGTGGCAATGGGAAAGTATTGAATTTATGGATTTCACGTCATCGAGGATATTTATCCTTCCCACTTTTAAATGTTTGCCAAATAGGTTTGCTTTGATTATTCCGTGGCATAATTGTAATCAATTATGCGTGATATTGTCATTAATACAATACGCACCTTAAGAAATACGCCATTATGCAGTACAAGAAGAAAATTCTAATTAAGTCTTAGTGAAGGTTGGTCTTCTGATCATTCACCATTGGTAAAGATTGTGTGAGTAATATAGTCTATTTCTATACTCAAATATAAACATTGTCGTTTAAGTAAGGATCATATGGATGTTTTCTGTAGATATTCGTATCTCAATACTACACATAAAGGTGGAGTCTACTAACGCCTACAGGGACATTCGCCTACAGTCTTAAACAAACAAATTTATGCACCAGTGGTTCTGATTTTTACATCCTTCAACCTTTCATCAAAGTGGAATGACCCGTTATTTTGTGGACTAATGCCTACAGTGGTTACAAGCATTAAAAAACAATTCATTTCTTTCTCGCTTAGAAGTATGTCTCACAAACACTAATACATTTCCTTCTTGCTTTGTGTTATCATGTTGTAATAATATCAAATCTCTCTATCTTAATCCTGAAACTATGTTATCAGTATTTGATACTTATATTGTTAGTATTTTGTGTTATGCATCTGAGGTATGGGGTTCACACAAAGGTGATAATATCGAAAAATTACATTTAGACTTTTGTAAAAGGTTATTGGGTGTTAAGAAATCAGCATTTAGTGCTATGATTTATTTAACTTAAGGTTATTAAAGAATTGAATAGATAATTGATAATGGAAATAACTGAGAAAGCTTTACCTACACAGTAAATTAAATTTAAATAGCAGTTTCATGACAGTTGTTCTTAAGATTTTTGCTTTTTGCTCCACTAATCCCTCAGCTTGTGTTATTACTTCTCTACTGTAGGCATTAGTGCACACTGATTGGAACAGTTCACTTGTGTGCAGGTAAGCGTATCGCTGTCACAACTCAAACTGTAGCTATAAATCCCCGTAGGCAAAAGTCACTGTAGGCGTTATTACACCTAACCCACATAAACGGTAGAACAAGTCTAAAATATTCGAAGCTCTCTTAGCGCTAAGAAAGTCGTAAGCCAATGTTAGCTAATAGATAAGTTTGGAAATCCAGATCCTGGTTTTTTGGAGTATGGTTTTATCATAGATTCGGGGTTTTAAAAATGTTTATTACCACATACAAAATGTATATAAATTTATATTGACATACATTTCATTTGCTTTGTCGCTTTTTAAACTTGCAGTAAATAGACTTAAAACATATTTCGGTAATAATTTGAGATATAAATTAATCTAAATTTTAATAATGTATTTCAAATAATAAAGTTTCACAATCGCCGGTAAGGTTCCCACAATAAATTCGATATTGATTGTTCAGTTTTCCAACATGGAAAACATATCCGTACTAGGGCAATCCTGTGTTCAATCCTACTCTATGACCTTTATGTCTTGTACATATACATTGTTTGCGTTTTAATTTGGTAATTTTTTCTTGGCGCGTCTGTGAAGGCTGTGAAGTGCCTCATCAAGTTAAATTAATAATTTTAGAGACATTTTAATCACATTCCCGTCAGTCATATTAAGATCAACCATTAGCCTAGTAGCATCTGTTATCACGGAGCAGTGTCCGGATTTATTTATTATATCATTACAATTCAACAAATTAAATATCAACTCTATATTTGAAGTTAATATTATATTGACATAGATAAGTAATATTTTAAGCAAATAGGTTTATATGTCAACAATGTAATGTCAAAACCCAAGTTTTTCCATATTCAGGTATTTTTTAAGTTACAGTTTCCTCAAGTTTTAAAACACAATGAATAATTGCAGTACAAATCTTTCAAGAAGGTCGTTTTATTCGAACAGTAAGAGACGTTGATAGATCTCTCTCCAGTTTCTGTCAAAGAAAAACAACGTTTTTAAATCCTCAACAGCTCTAATTATGATGATAAATATCCCGTGTTGGTGTTAAAAACGCAACACACTGCTAACAAGCCAGTTCAAGTCACTTTGTATATCCTTCAAATTTCTTAATCACAGTTATCAGTATTGACAA
Source organism: Gibbula magus (assembly GCA_936450465.1). Taxonomy (NCBI): domain Eukaryota; kingdom Metazoa; phylum Mollusca; class Gastropoda; order Trochida; family Trochidae; genus Gibbula; species Gibbula magus. The sequence continues at coordinate 78,488,904 of OW388289.1, read as the reverse complement.
ATTTCATAAAACATTCTATCTCGATAAGGAAAACAAACGGTTTGACTGTAAAACATGTGACTCAGCGCTCATTGATCACTGTAACGTAATGAGTTGCTTGTCTTTAATTGTGCTTCTACCAAGTCGACTCTCGTTTTTCTGAAAAGCTTCCCTATTTTTCAAACTTTGTATTCGTTTCAATCAATTATTTTTATTTGGTATAAATACATGAATCAATTGCACATCAATCAAATTTGCCAAGCTGTCTCTTGTAACTAAATTCGAAAATATGCTTCTGTAACCGTTAACAAGATCAAACTGAAGAACATTAAAGGTGCACAAGTATATTCTCGTTTTCAATAATTCAGTACATCCAGTTTGAACCAACTGTTTCATGTTTAAAAAAGCCAGTGCTTACAACTTTTAATTCAAGGAATATTCGTTAATATATCAAGAACGTGCAATATCATGTTAGTTATTGATGCGATCTTGATTTGACCAAAATGCACAATAAATTTATCTGATGAGGGTTATTACTGATACAAATAAAACAGATATCCCACGCAGAAAATCATGAAGAATTATTCTTGTAATATAACTCGAATTTATAATAATACACGCTTTTCGTTTAATCTACAGGTAACACATTTTCATATGAAAGAAAGTGTAATCTGCTGTCTATCAATTCCACACATTCAATATTTGTATTGTTCATAGTCTTGCATTCCATAAATTATGTAAACAATAACACTTAATCGTAGCCATTACTTTTTATACTTATGTTATGATCAAACAATACTCTCTGTAGTTCATATTGACCATGTCAAATATTCGATCGTTTGAAATTTATTGTTTCCACAATATAGCAATAAATATATGTATTATTATATAAATGGACACAGATACATAACTTTGATGAGTTATATATCTAACGACAAAAATCCATATTTATAAAAAAAAAAAAAAAAGAATTTATTCAAAGTTGTTATTCTTAAAGGACAGTTCATTCCATTTTGATTGTTTGACAAACCCACCTTTTGCTCGAAACAAATCAGCTGATATACTGCAAATTGTTATGTATTCATAGAAACAAGTTACAATATTAACAAGCTTATATTAATTCTTGTTCTCGCAGTTTCGTTTATTGGTTATTTTCATCACAATGTGGTATAGACAGTTATCCTTGTGTTGTTAATAATCGTGTAAAAGTATAAGTAGGTGAAATGTTATGGGCTAATTTCATTCGGAAATTTATGCCAATGACCAACAAAAATTATTTTATTTTTCATATTTCCTGTATGATAAATATATTTGGTATTAAAAAAACATTTTATCTTACAATTCCACAAACACAATTCCCATCCTCTTTCGTTAATTTCTGATGATAATGTTCAGCTGTTATTAAGATGATATATATTTGAATGATCAATAGCACAATTATAACATTAAACACAATCATGTTGGTGACATATTCTTAAATGCGGTTGTTCATTTCTTTATTTAAGTACCGCTTTCTTTCTTACAGTAAGCACTGCTAGTACTAATACTTCTCATTTTACGAACATAACATACTAGTATTCAAAGATATTTATCAGAAAACGAACATTACTCACAAAGCAGATTTATCACATTCACAAATATTATGACTCTAAAATAAAAGCAATCATGTATTTAATTTCCTTCTCTTTTTTTTCTCATGAAATATACGATGTTTGAAAAATATGATGTGATTTCCATAATATTTAACAATCAAACAAACAAAAAAATCATTATAAGTATGTATTACGTAAGTAGTGTTAAAACGTTTATTTATTTGACTATATTCGATTTGTATGTCTAAAATTGCTTATTCAATTATTGAACCTTCATCATAAATATATTTCCATGAATTTAAAATCACAAACTGCTAATATCCGTAGACAATGACAGACAGACATAACTATTCAGCAACAGGCCTCCAGGATCTAAATACATAGTTGTATAATACTCAGAACACATTATTATATATGTTCATTTAGATCTGTAGTTTGTGGCGATGACGGTGACCACATTGACCAGTGGGTGACCAGTAAATTAGAGGTATACTGTATGAGCTGGTTAACAACATCCACAAACTTAACTTGTTAATCCGTTAATATGTTGACACGGAAATTACGTGCGAAAACTATCCGTTGACATGAAAATTGTGCTAAACACAGTGACGTTAATGAGCTACTAAATTACACTTTTAATAAGAAATGTGATGAACTTTTATTAGATATTGTACTTTAATGTATTATGGGGATAAAGCGCGAACAACAAAGAAACATCTAGCTGTCGACGATACAACTAGTGAACAACATTTATTAATTGAGTTAGTCTTTTTGTTTGAGACGCGAACTGAAAATTGGGTGCAAAGGGAAATGAAAACGAGCAGAGTAATTGTCTAGCTTTGGAACTTTCAATATTTAAATAGCGTAGTGTGTTTCATTTAAACAGTTAAACAGCGTTGGAGATATTTGTACTGTAATTAGTATTTGTACAGACGCATTGAAATAATCAGGTTTTGGTATACGCATATCTAGTAAAACAAATATTTTCTGAAAATGTAACATAAGTTTGAAAAGATAAATTATTTATTAAATACGTGATAGCAAAATATATTTTAAAAAATCAGTCGTATGATAATTTTGTAATTTGAACTAAGTTTTAATTTGTTCTCAATTTTAAAAACATGTATTTGTAGTATCACTGTCTGCTATCTGCGGTAAAAGCAGTATTTTTTTTATGAACAATACATGGGTAATTTCGAGAAGATAACTTACAATTACATAGTAATACAAACAAGCCCACATAAAAGGCCAACAAAGAAAGTGGAAACGAAAATGTTTTAAAATATGTTCCTAAATGATGAAATATAAAAATAACATATATTTTTAAAGATAAGTCACGATTGGTCTAATATCGGACATCAGGTATATAAATCAACTGCACATTTCATTTCACATGCAAGATGCTATATGATAAAAACACTGTATTTTTCCATACGGAGAAGGTAATTAGATAATAAATGAATTACACAGGAAGTGCACATGATTCACACTCAAACGAATGCCTCAAATTCTGCACCATTATCAAGATTTCAAACTACAAGGATTAAGACTTTGAAAACGTGATTTATTAAATTTATATAATTACTGTTTATTTTGTTCCAATGATTCAGCACTAATTGCTGCAATCAAATTACTCGGGTCAGCGACAAACTCTTGCACCACGTGCCTATGGATTACCAAACTCACGTAAACAAATGAATGTCGGCCAGCAATTTTCTCCAAGTAGGAAGGCTAACAGAAACAAATGGACGGAGGAAATTCAAGGAATGAAATCGTTAATTTCAAACAGTAATCAGAGCAAGTGATATATGAATTATCGTTATTGGGTTGCACCGCCTAGTCGCAATACGGCCATGACGTTATAGCTGCATCCCAAAAGTTTGTTCTCTTTCTTTCAGATTTTCTTTTTAAAGCCCAATCATTTTAAAATGCTTTGCCCCCTAACGGATGTACGTGAGTTTTGTAAAGTATTTTTCAAAGACATCTAGACTTTCTGGAATGCGGACTTGACATAAAAATGAATGAAAGCAATTTATCGTTATTTCAAATTTACAATTGTATATTATAATATTATGATATTATATTGTATAATTTGAACAATGAATGTAAGAAATTCCTTGGTTAACTAATTTTGATTTGTTTAAATTGAACCACCAGCAACTCTTAACCGTTAGTAGAGTCAAGGCGAGGGTACCATCAGAGTATCTGCCATTGTTTGTGTTTTAAGTGAATGGAGAAAGATGCTGTATTTCCCTTGAAAAATATATGTTTTTGTAATAAAAAATATATATTGGATAGAAGGTCGACAACGTAACAAATAATGATCATTAAACTTACCAACACAAAACTTGTTATGCCGTAGTACAGTTTTCTATACTCGTAACGCCAACGAATGGCTTTACTTCTCACTGTAACTTTGAAATGTGCGCTATTCTATGTCAATTTGCTAAATTCCAAAGTCATCAAAATATTACTGTCAGTAATATGTTTTAACACGACTGTTTGAGTTACAATAACATATAAATAACATAATGTATAAACATTAAAATTTTCTCCAAAAAAAATCCACTGATCGTATATTAAATTAAAGCACCTCCATATGTATTCAGAAGAACATTAATCTCAGTATCATCACGTACAGGTTTGAAGTTGTATATGTTACGTCTCCATATCAGCAACATTCCAGCATTTCCACTTGAAGCCAGTGACAAACCTTTGGGATGCAGCTGGATGCTGGTGTCCTGACAAACACAAATTAGTTCCGACAAATCTTGCGAGTCATGACAGCTACAGACTTGAGTACACAATTAGAAGACAAGCAAGTTTTAGTTTGGCGCAGATTGGATTCAAATGTCAGACACCCTAGCCAGATGACTTCTGTGGTCTTTAGCTTACTTACCAGTCTCTTGTCTTGCTTTTCGCAATCTCCAGATCGTCAGCGTATATTTGGTTTATTATTTATTCATTAACTCGTTGTTTTCGCTTATTGTTTAAGGTTACGAAACAATCTCGTGTAAGCAAATTCTCATTGATTTTTGTTGTTTTCTTAATTAATTGGTGTAGGTTTATTAAATTCATTTCTTTTCGTGTTTTCTTTTGTTGACAAGTATTCAAAAATTAAAATTAAAATTAACGCTTTGATTATTGTAGAATTGGGCGAGTCAAATACGACCATTCCGTTGTGTTTTTACATTTTTGGTAATATTTTATAAACAACAATTGTTAAAACGTACGAATTTAACGGATTTTTGTTTCGACAATCACTTTGGTCCGGAGGAAAATAATCTGTATGTGGAAAACAGAAACTGATTAACTCAAATTGTTTAAATTTCGCAACTTCAATCTCTTTAGCATCCAATGTCTATCTACATTATAAAAGTCATTCATCTGTTTTAGGATTGAATTGATCATCTTTACATAAATAAGTATGATCTTTTGTTGGAATTATAATACTGATAATGACTGAAATATGAGAAAGATAATGGATTTATATAGTGAATAAATTGTGAATAAATCTGCTTTTTAGGAAAAAATATTTTACCATCATTTCAGTTCTACAATATACAATCTCATTATCACTAAAAACCGGGATAACGAATGAATGAAACATCATGAATTAAATTAACTATTTACGGAGACATTTAAATTAGAAGCAAGAATCCACTGGATCGTGAAGCTGACGAGACCCTATCGGCGGTTTTTGTCATAAAGGGGAGATAATAGTAAATGTCTGGGATTAACTGCCGCTAAGATGATGATGAGCGGCGAACATTACATGATTACAGAGTCTAAAGCAAGCCATCAAATCGGGTGTAAATTTAATGATTGATTCTCAAAAAGTGAGGTCAGGTGCCACGAGGACAGACTAATCAGCTACCTTGCCGACTATAACACGCTCCCGGGCAGATAAGCATAAGCTAATCAAGAATTGTAACAAATCCCAAGGTGAAATTCGTAATTGAATCTAAAAAGTTAGTCGGCTGGTAACAACAGCGTGCATGGTACATTACAAGCCGACCAATGTTAGCTGTGATGAGACCAAACTGGTATGTATATATACAGGTGTAGTGAACACATGTGAGATTATATGGGCATCACGCCACCCCCAGGATCTTGCCATTTAGCAGCTGTACATGTCGTACATTAACGCGGGTGCTACACTTATTAGAATGAGAGAGAGTCCTTAGGATGATAGAATACTCATAATGTTCTATGTGAAGAGGGCCGTAAACAGGATGTAGATAAGTGGGTTGGTATTATAGTCAAGATTTGATGATTATTGTGGAGATATCTGCGGGAGGTTCTGGGTATTCGATGCCGTTCCTCATGTCAGGAAGGTTGGGAACACTGATGGTCTTTGCGATTCGGTCATACATAATTGGTGTCTGCACATTTACTTTAAAACCATTGGCTTGAGGTAGTTATTTGAATTTAGATCGAGCAAATGAGACAGATATTTGACTTTAAAACCATGGACATGAAGTAGCCATTTGACTTTAAAACCCTGGACATGAAGCAGACATTTAACTTTAAAGCTATGCACATGAAGCAGACATTTGACTTTAAAACCATGGACATGAAGCAGACATTTGACTTTAAAACCCTGGACATGAAGCAGCCATTTTACTTTCAAACCCTGGACATGAAGCAGCCATTTTACTTTAAAACCCTGGACATGAAGCAGACATTTGACTTTAAAACCATGGACATGAAGCAGCCATTTTACTTTCAAACCATGGACATGAAGCAGCCATTTTACTTTAAAACCCTGGACATGGAGTAGAGACCTTTTGTCATTTGATGTCCACTTACCTAGTCTTGCGACTGAGTTGTGCTTGTTTAGGAACTTAGCTGTGTGATAATTGCTTTAGCTAGTCATTTCAGTGAACCATCATCAATAAGAATTAATCATAACTTATCTTCGAGGGAAAAGCATGTTTAAAATGACACTTTTGAAAAAAAACACAATGGTATTATGCTATACAAGTGGTTGCCTACCCAACGGGTAAGATAGAAGTCGAGTCTCAATAGTTGTAATGTTGATAGTTCATTACTTTTCATAACAATAAGATAACAGGAACTTATGCTCGTATAATGAATAAGCTCAAAACCAAGATGCAACCCTTACACGGCTTTGGGTGGGACGCACCAGCGTTCTGGTGATGAACGGGCGCTCTCTGTTTCTTCGGATGTTTATTTATTTTTTCAATAAATTTAATTCATCAAATCACGATTTTTCCACTTAGTGCTGACTGCATTTTTCCACATAACATTTAGTAATTGTTTACAATATTAAAAACTAAATACCAGTAGTAATTATCCCAAGCTTTTGAAAAGATAAATGTCGAGCACTAAGGTAAGAGTAGTTTTTATTCATCATTATTAGAGCCCCTTTTTGGGACTCGTGCGGCCCCTATCAGGCGGGATGCTCGTGTCATGGGGTAATGACAGACTCTCCTATCATATGCAAAGAGACCGTGAAATGTTTTTATATGGCTGACTAAATAGACGAATTGTTAATTACTGGTTCTCGTGGGCTGAGTATGGAGATTGGTACTCGCAAAGTTGGGTGACAGCGATGCAGGTATGTTTAGGTGTGAAACGTGCAGTTAGATGATGGAGGTTTGGGTATGTTCCCATTACAGTGGCAAGAGAGTTAACTATTTTTCATCTAAAACCAAAGTTTGTAATTGTCGTTGTTTGTATTAAGATACCTTGAGGGGGCATCGGGATTATACTTTTCAAATTGTAAGCCAAATTTTGTGTTTTACCAATCGGCAGAATTTCTGTGGATTTAAAGGGCAAGATCTATCACCGATCGGCAGTATCCGCTATCTTGTTTTTTTTTGGCATTACCTGAAATGAAAAGGCGGTTTATTATACCTTAATTTTAACACTTTTTAATAATTAAAGATACACACATAACGTATTATAAAACTAATAAACATGATGTTATGCTGTTATGAAGTTTTCCCCACTCGCAGCGCCGAGTTCTCATTGTTCTCACAAATCTGCGCTTGTCTTTATCAGATTGTGAAATATAAAGTCATAACAATATCATCTATATTCATTAATGTATTTCAATTTGATAGTGATTTAATCATGTATTAATAGCATATATGTATAAACGGGAATATCCTCTCGAATTTCGTTTCAACAAAAATACCCCAATAGACCTTTTTTAAACCAATAGGATAAATTGGTTTAAGCGTTTTGGTATATAACGATGACATACAACTATACGCAGTTAAACTCAACTAACCTATGTAAAGAACTCCCAGTATCAGTCGAGGTGGAAAGCCTCACTTCAGATAATTATAATAGTGTATACTTTTCATCTGTGGGACATGGAAAAGTGCTTGAGATACAGCAATGTTCGAAGGAGATGAAAACCATTCACAATCACGAACTAACAACAACGCCCTCAAAACAATAGCATTCTTCGTGAAATAATTGAAACAAATAAAATAATTGTCGCCAACAGAGAACCGAATACACATTCACTTCATGCATTGCCAAAGAAGAACAATACAAACGTTTTTGAATAAACAAAATAACAATAATCGAATACAATAGGCAAATCAGCCCATGAACAAGCGATGAGACAAGTACACAAAAATCGATGACGTCATCGACGCATAACAAGTGATTCACCCACCGACAAGTTATGTGATGGAAAAAAACTGACAAGTTTACATGAGGGGATTCGTAAAGCTCTTGGGACATTTGTCAACGATCGGTTATCTCAAATTGTTTAAGTTACACGAACTGCCTTTTGCTTTCAAAGCAGAAAACTGGAAGTCGTTCATTACTGGTAATTGACTAATGTAATTTTCAGACCCAGATAGTGGCACACAAGCACTGATGTGAGGATATTCTAACACTTCTTGTATGATAGTGTTTGGTTTGTATGTTGACCCCGTACACCACGTGTTAGTGACAGATAGTTTATAGAAAAATATCATGTCAGAAAGTGTTAATATTGACAGAATCTTCACTAAATTTGCTTGATGCATTTGGAAATATCATGGTGCTCCTAATGTGTTTTTTGCGTGTTGAGATAAGTATTTTATCTCTATTGTGCAAAGTTTTTATCAAATAATACTTATCATCAATTTGCCAACAGCATGATGTATGAGAGACATCGTGATGAATACATAGTGGATGTGTATAATTGAACACGACATGCTGTCTTATCTCCGCAAAAAGTTTCATTCGTGAACATGTACTTTGAGTTAGATAATTTTCATTAAAAACTATTTTTTTCAAACAAAGCTATAATCCAAAACATCATATAAGATAAATATGAAATGGGGACAAACTATTTTACGTCGTCGTTTTTTTATATAAAAATATATAATGCTTCAATGCGTTGATTTTTTATTTTGTTTTATAAAATGTGAAAATATCAAAAATACATTTTGCTAGAATTCAATCCTAATATCATTTAAAACAGGCTGTATTTACATATTTTTTTTAAATGTTTTTTCGAATCCATATTTATTCATCTACAATGCAAATTATCGACGGCGGTTTATACGATAAATATTCATGAATATAAGTTTCATCACAATTTACGAAGTCTACTGACAAATCGATTAGCCTTATATTTTATGCATGATATACATTTGGATTTTTCGTCCAATTCAACACCTTAATTGTTTATTGTTTTTTAATTCTACTATTTCCTGAATTTAACTAAGATACGTATGCTATGGACGAATTAGGTGAATTCAATTTTGAAATATACTTTTGAAATTGTGAATTTTTTTAATATCAAGAAGCACATTAGATGTACGCAACAATGGAGGCATCAGCTTCACAAACTCTCAACACAACTCAGTCAGTCAGTAGTTCATTACAATTTTCTGAAAATGTTCCTTTATCAATTTTTTAAACATTCAAAAATAGATTTTAAATAGGACATGCTTTAAATGTGTTTTGGCGTATCAAGACACGTAATCTAGCCTTGTTGGCCAATCAAACATCTTTTTGATATACTATTTCCTCGCCCAAACATTGAACCATAAATACATCAGATATCAAATACTTGGCGTCCGATACACGATCGCTCGCTGGTCTGAAAGGCACAATACTTAGATATATTCAGTCATGATGATCGTATTATTACCTCGCCAATACATCCATATTTCATGAGATCACTGAAAGAGAGCCCCATCACAAGTTTCCATAATCCCCTCCCACAAGATGAGCGAATCGAAGGTTGTCAATATTTATATCAACATGTTAGCTACAGCGTAAATACGCTGCGCTCATCAGTATTCAAGATGTTGATTCTTCTGGGAGATTGCCCTCCTGTGGGCTTTGTCTGTACATATCTTATGAATTCATGCATATTATTCATAATAATTCAGTTTTCATAAATATAACGAATTTGAAACGAAAGGACCTCGAGTATTTATATATGCTCCGGTTTTATCAGAGATTTGTGAACTTTTGTAAACATTGTTGCAACTTTGTTTACTTAAAGGGAGACAATGTAATATTCTGGTGTTTCCAAAGAGGTTCAATTTCTATAATAAATACACGACTTTGATACATTTCACTTTCAGTTAGTTTTGAATACAATTGGATATGGTCGATCACGCTTAATTACTGATTATAACTTAAATTTTCTGCAAAAAGACGATAAATAATTCGAAACTCACTGACTGACATATAGATAAGTGACAAACACGTTTATGGTTTAATTGCAAATGAATCTGTAACAGTTTTTAAAAAACTTACAAGCTTTGAATTGAAACATCTACCTTACTTAATATGTTTCTGGAGTTTCGAGCGCCATGGACTTTAGATAAAATTCTAATTTATCACTAATTCGCCGATATAACCACAATAAAGTTACAAAAACACAAAGAACCGAACATGTTAATCCATATTTCAATCTTTGTATCTTTACCATAATATGTTTCAGGTTTTAAACACTTAATATCGTTAATACTGCATAAATAAAATTTAGGATCACATCTACTCAACACAGCTACATAAAGTCTGATAGAGACTTTTACGATTACAAGTGCTACAAAAAGTCATTTTATCAGACATATCTACTGACATAAAGTTGGCACAAAAAAATAATGATTTCGACAAGGAGCAAGAAATCTAATTAAAACGCTGTTATTTCTGTTATTGTGGCTAAATTTCGAAAGTTGTTTCATGAAGAGTTGAAAACTTTAACTATAATTATATCACCCTTCCAGACAAATTTCTTAATTACACCGCGAAGAGTCGGATACTAATGACAGGCAACTCCTAAAACAGTTGGGAAGACAATAAAATAAAGATTTGTACAAACAGTGACAAAGACTTGTCTGTTTGTGGTAATAATATTCTCCTAAACTTTCATTTGCTCTGGAACGGACGTTGAATAACAACCGTTTTCTTTGTTTCCAAAACCTTTGAAAACTTGACTCATAATTCGTAACTTCTTTCAAAACATTTGCAAGGTGTTTCTCAAGCTGTATGAAGATTTCAAAGTAAGTAACTTTCCTTGCTGAAACCAATTCTAAACATTAACAAACTGTAAAGCATCATTAGTGAGACAGTTCTTGTTGAAGTTATATCACCGGCACTTCAAGAAAGAACTCATAAAAAGAATCGCAGTATGAGGAAGTGAAGACAAGCCTTGACGAACATCCAGGTATCTTGAAACCATTGTTCCGCGCATGCTCGAACTATGACATCACGATAATCTCGTGTAAGACGAGATGACAGATGCAAGTGAAGATTCACCTTCCTCCTCGCTGGTAATTACACTCTGTGTTCTCAGTTTATGTATATAGTCCAGCTGCTTCAGTAGCTAGTTGAAAAACAATGGCTGCTTAGATGTCAATATTTTATAAAGGAGATGTCATTGATGCGATTGTCTCTTATTAGAAAGGAATTACGACATAGCGGTAATAACAGTGGGAGAGCTTCCGTCTCACACAGGGACAGTACTGTTGCAAGGTCTTGTCGTTATGTACAATATGGGTAGTGAACGGCGTCCAGGGGTGGCGACAATGTGCTTACAATCTATATACAGACCCAGACTCTCATCACCCACCCTACCCCGACAGATTGCATGACGCGAGCACAGTGCCTCTGTAACACGGGTGTCAGAGGTTAATACCAAGAAGATGCCAGTGTGTAATGTTCCGTCAGAGATCTGTCATCCCCCAGGGTTCTAGCTAGTTAATGCTAAACCATTGTTACGTCTCATTAGTATAATGCTCCATGACAGATTGTTCAACTGCTATACATGCCCCCACTGAACATAAGTTCCGACAGTTACTTCATCCCTGCCCTCAATTCTCTAAACTCCTTCATCGATGTAATGCTCTATTGCAGGACTTTCTGACTTTCTGACTGAAGATTTATTCCAACTCCTCCAACACAAATCCACCATTTCAGTGCAGAACGGTCATTTCTTTCATAGAAGGTCATATTTAATGCATTCCCCCTTTCGAACCTAAATATAATACTGCATGTAGAATAGAAAAGTAATGAAGAATGATTTTGGATGATGAATAGAATCTCAACCTAGTGTCTTCTGATATCAAATCAACACTCGTTCATATAAGTAAAAACATCCCCCGGAAGCCTCGGATATTTGTAACTTTATCAACTCGTGTTGATATATTTGATATCAGAAGACACTTGGGTGAGATTCTCTATTTATTACCCTCATAGGAAAGAGCTATACAATACAAACATTTGCTCTTTTATGTTAAAATGTGTAACGCGCACCACACTGTTTTTATCTGACATCACTGGATTAAGTAGCCACTGTCCCCTCAAACTCTCCTACCAAAGAATTGTCACCCCCAAGGCAAAGCGACCACACCCCACCCTGTCAATGTCACATTGATTAACTGTACCATAACCTTATCCATTCCCGACAAAAGAAAGAGTCATCTGTCCCGCTCCCCTCCCCGCACCCCTTACATACGCCACAGTCCAAGTCCGGACATGCTGTCCGACCGACCCTCTTCAAACCGTTCATTAGCCACTGGATGACCACTGTGATGACCACTCGCACAGCAGGAGAAATATTCTGCGAATTAGTACGATGTTCTTGGACAATGGGCCAATCAGCACCCGCGGTGAAGTGCTACTTGAAGACCGGAACTGGCCGAGTGTAGCCGAAGATTTAGTGTAAGTGAAACAGTGGCGTGATGTCTGGAATGGGTTTGTTTACGAGGAGGAGGGAGGGTGTCAGACATCAGGCAATATGCAGTCAATAGTACACAGCGAGCTGACCACACCGAGATAAATGCAATCATTATACTGGTTTTACGATCAATTCCATTACATTACATTCACTTGACCCTCTTAACACGAATATCTTCCGATTCCCGGATTTTTAATTCTCATTCTAATTTTTAGGCATATCAACTATCAAGTATTACAAACATCTGAGTATCTTATTCCCATATAGTTTAAAAGATGTTTAATTTCTAATAGATCATTTTAAACTCCTGCATCAGTTCGTAAACTACTTCATAGTACCATTCCATTACATTGTGAGATTGAAATTACATCTTATAATCGTCATGAAGGAACATTACATTTTGAAGTGGTACTTTGTGTTTTTTCATAAATACGCAAAGAGTGAAAAAGTATGCCCAAATTGTTTTTTTATGGTACGTGAGCAATTACCTTTCAAATATAACATAGTAAAAAAGTCCATATCTGTATACTACTTTGTAGCACTTATGTTTGCTGATAAATAGGTTTCTGTGTTGTGTAAAAGTCGCTAACTTCAAGGCGAAAATGTCGAGCAGTTGTAACAAAGACATCCATCTTCTGAAAACGCAACTGCTTACGTAAACGTAACGTTTGAACGTTGTTAAAAAGATTTTTAAAAATAAATACATAACAAACTTTTGAAAATGTAAATAAAGAAAATATCTTCAAATGCATAGTACAAAGCTATATATTTCTCTTTGGTAAGTATTATTTATTTGATAAATAGCACAAAACTGTTTCATCCCTTTTAGAGACAGTTGGAAAACGAAAGTAAGGTAGTCTTCACAGTGTTCAAATGGATATTGATATCATTCAACAGAGAACGTCCGAATTAGTTACATTTTTTTATTTTAAGTTTTAAAATTATCTTCTCAAAGAAAGGAGAACAATTGTAAACTTATATTAGATGATTTCAAATCTATTTTATTCACGATCTCAGGTCTTAAAGACAAAAAATTCAGTTCAAGATTTTTAATCATCATCTTGAGATATCTGATTCGGAGCCATGAAGACGATTGACAAGACAGTTTCTCCTTATGGTCCTCAGTGAAGACGAGTATCTGTGCATCTGCTGGAATACAAGGGGCAAACACGTGAAAACTGAAACCATCTGTCGTACCAACATCAAATATCCCATTTAAACTCGTGTCTAATTCCCATGTTCCTGTTTTTGATAAGTTTGTAGCAAACAGGTTAGGCAAGAAATTTGGAGTGGATCAACTTCTCCAAACAAATAAACAGAATTTGAAGACCTGAAGTGGCTATTTTGCAATGAAGTATTCGTTTGAATTCTTATCAGAGATGCATTCCAAAGGTATCGGCACTGTTCAGATGGTCGATGAGGGGAGGTTGTCCAAACAGTGATGTGTCCCAAGTGGTCATTCCACTCCGGACAGTGGCTCAAGTGGTCAGCGAGGCCCTTTTTATAAAGTGAAGTGGACAGACCCGTCAAAACATGTAGAACCAAGTCTGGACAGGTCTGTTGAATACTGTGAGCAAAGTGTCCGTCTGAAGATGGGTGTTCTGCACTGCAGGAGACGGGTAGATTGGCCGGGTTCCCAGTCTCGCTGTATGGACAGGTATTGTGTGTCCTGGTCAGGGGCTGTAAGTTCCCACCCTTCCATTGTATACAGGTATGGTACAGTGCTAGAGAATGAGCACATAATTCTCCTCTGAAGCAGCCACAGGTAGACGGGGTGGCAGTCCAAGAGTTCGTCTTTATCACCTGATTGACAGGCGGGTCGATCCTGCTGAGATATATGGAGTGCCCCTGGGAGGGGGAGGGAGGGGGAGGGAGCGTTATACTAAGTCACGACACCTCCCCGCCCACCTGTATAACACAGGTAACACAAGCCCCCTCATTCTACCAGTTGTCAGAGACTGAGATGAAGATGAGATTAGACGTCCGTTAGTTGTGTTCATCTCCTGTACAGTATGTCGTCTTACAGGTGGCGAATTAGTGCGAATATTGTATCTTCATTTATTCATAGTATTTAATATCCTCCAAGATATATTTAGTAGTGTGTTGATGGTTATTGTATTCATAATTACGTACATGTGCAAATATTTTAAACCAATCGCAAATACAATTAGGTGTAGGTCATTAATTTATTAATATTCTCATTACACTAACTTGCTTATATGTTTAAAGGGTTGACAAATCTATAATGAAACGCTCTAAACAGTGACACAATAAGCTCAATAACCATGACTGTTTGTAGATTCTAGAAATTTAACGCCACTTATTGTTGGTTCGAAAATAATTTAATAGATCCATGTTTCTTTTTAATGTTGTACAAACAATCCCACAAAATTGAATTATAAAATAACTTTCGCCATATTTTACTTTATGTTTTTGTTTAATACGAACATACGTATGCAGTAAAGGAAACAAATAACGAACTGTTCAACCATAATTATGTTATTAATCCTTTGTAAAGCAAAGTGACCTCACAACTATTGGTGATGAATTTGTACCATTACTGGCATTAAGATGAAGATGGAGAACTGCTTTATCAAAATGTATCCTCAATCCTTCATAACGCAACATCATTTGTCACGACCTTCACCACTATTTTCTTATAATATAATATATAATACACCATAACGATTGTCATCAATACTCTTTTTTACTTTGTTTGTTCTTTTGAGTAAAAGCTTCATGTATATCATTGAATTATCATATACTTTATCAGTAAGTATACTATATAACTTCACATCATAACCATACCTTGACAACAGTTTTCAGTTCGTAATAAAATGATTGAATACTCTTTTTTGTCACGATTTGATAATGGATACCTCACCATTCCTTTAAAACGACACAATAAGACCGGATGTCTTACAAATTGTTTGTTAACACATTAATGAACTGACTCCATCATGGTGGTGTCACCGAACCTTTGTGACGACACAAGCAATGTTACACATCGTCTCTCCATTGCATGGTGAAGCGAGAGATGGTTGTGTTATGCTAACCGCCTGGGATTCGAACCCGATGGTTGTTTAATCAGGCGACTAACACAGCCAACAAACAACTGAATCATCATCCCTGGTGTACGGCCCGTTGTAACCCAGACAATTCAACCTCTTGTAAATTTAACGCGTCCTTGCAACTAGTTTCTACTTTTTGGTTTGTGATAAACGGTTTTGATTAATGTTTAACCTGTAGTTTGATCAGGTTATTGTACATACTGATTATAAATCGACATGGATGATCAAGTGCATAACATATTGTTAGCTGGGATTAATTCACACAATGAATAAAACAATGTTGATATTTTCTTCATGATAAACGACTTTTCTTAAAGTATTGTTTGATGACGTTGTATTCGTTTGGCTATTTTTGGCGAATAAATCTTTACTTTCCTGTTATATTACGAATAGGTATTGTTTTACGCGATCAAAAGGGTTACAAAATATCAAAAAACAATTCATTGAAAATTTGTGAAACTAGTGTCAAGTGAATAACGTCTATGGGAGTCTGTAAGCCAGACAATTGTTAAATATGCGCCGATAAACTAGCTCCAGTGTGAGCATTTCTTCCGGAGTCACGAATAACGTTAACATGAGAGATAGTAAATGTTTTTACTGAACAAACCATATTCTGCTACAACAGAGTAAACGTTCATCTTAACTTAAAATGCATACCAGAAAATTAAGTACATATTCCAATAACTTTATTGTTGCCACATAACATCAATATTAGAAACTTTGTTAACTCCCCTGTCGTCAATATAGAATACGCAAAAATCATCTGAAATTATGATAAATATCATAAATCACTGAACCATCATATCGCCTCTCTCAAGTGGTTTTATTTCCAGTACTGAAAGGCCACAGACCTGTAGTACAATACATGTCAATGATAATATGTACCCACACATTGAATACAATGAAGATGATATTCAACAATTAGGTATAACTTATATTATATGTAGAAATATATTCTGTTCTGAATACCATAGCATGGTAAACAAACATAGCCAGATTTTGAATAACTGCAATGTTTGTGTTACTTAACAAGTCTACAAGGTTCGGATGGACATAGTAATAGTTTTTAATATACAACTTCCTCAGTGAATTATAAATAGGCCAAATTAAAACGAAATGATATTCATCTTCTATTTGATTATTATTACAAAGTCTGCATATTCGATTTTTTCTTTGGGCTGATTTCAATCATCCACTTTCGGTATATAAATCACGTGATGAACATCTTAATCTACTTAACGCTATCCTAAACCTTTTTACATTTATACATGAAAGATAAATTTCTGATTCTAGAGTACATTTAAACATCCTATAATACAGATACTTACTAGAAAGGGATTTTTTTTCAGTCCATTCTTGTAAATAAATATCTTTTATTCTCCTCGTTACTTGACAAATCATCGTTTGAATCAACACACTGGTCTATCCACACAAAACCAAAACCCTTTGTAAATAAGAAATTTCTTACAGAAGTAACCCAATTTTTGTGACCATTCTTATCATAAAACATCATCATATTGTAACATTTCTTTGGTAGACGATATGAAGGCATTTTCAATAACTGTAACCACTACTTTATAGCTTTAATACTTGTGAATAGGTGCATTGGGTATCTACCACATTCTCCATAAACTACTGTGTTCGTAGTGTTGTTTTTCACCCCAAGATATGTTTTACATGCTTTCAATTGGACTCTTTCAATATCTACGTAATAATTAAACCCCAAGATTTCAGCCCCGTTTGGTAAAATCGGTTTAATTTGTGCATAAAATATCTTAAAGTATTAACTTATATCAATGTCACCGAGAACATTTAACTGTTTAAAGATATCAATCATCACCTTGTGTGCTTGTAGGCAAGCATATCACTCATCTTATATGAAAATGGACACATGAATTAAATGAATGGTATAATAGTACTACTTTTGTCAAATATGATGGGTAGCATTGACAATTCACACAAAAAATCAAAATCACAATATGTCATTATAGTTCATAACATAACAAACTATATCATTTACATGTGGAAAGATATACCAGGGATATTTTTCTGGTGATATTCTGCACAACAGGATGGCGGTAAAACTTATTTAAAATTTGTTTATTTTTTTTAACATCATAAGAACACTTTTCGTCAGCCTTAATAGTTATTAGCATATCTATAAGAGCTCGGGTTAAATGGAGATGGGATGATAAGGGTCCATTTTAGCCCACTAAATGAACTCAAATTTCAAAATATCAGAAAACTAGTTTAAAAGCATTAATACGTGGAGTTTATTAAAACCAACAGGTTTGCTATATTGCTTATAATAAACCCTTAAAGAAAAGAACTAAGTGAGTTCGCTAAAATAATTAAACAAAATTCAAGCATATATTCAATGAAATTGATAATAGCAAGTTGAGGCTATAATGAAAAATAACTAACATGTTTGTTTATATAATACCTAACTGTCTTTGATATAGATTTAGGTCATGCATTTATTCATAATCAGATTGGGGATAATTTATTTAAAAACATGTAATTTCATCATTTTAGAACTTTTGGTTATGTCATTGATGAGAGCGCGTTATGAATACAATATCCTAAGATGTTTGAATGTTTGAGATATTTAATGACATAGTTAGAAAACTGTAGATATATTTGACAATATATTTTTTACTCTATGGTTAATATTTTCAGATATTCATGTGTCAAATATAATTTTTATCGTACCTTGTCTCTTACAGTCACTAGAAACCCGCGTTTACCAGAATGTATTTTGTCTAGTACATATAGTGTGATATACACACTTGTTATACACAGGACTTCTAGTACACTGCTGACGACGACTGCCTACGAGGCTTTATCATTAACGGGCTACTGATGTCCAGTCCTGGACTCTTGAGTACTGGTCAGTGGTCAGCTGGAGACTAATTACTGTCTACAATCCCAAATAGACGGCGAGAGAACTGAGAGAGTAATCAGCAACTGTTGTTGGAGTGTTTGTATACCGTACTTAATCATTATTATGAAATGCCATTAAATCATCTCTTCTTGGTAGCAGGTTCAAATGTATTGCATATTACATATTAGGTTTTATAAGTAAATTTCTTTAAAATGTTAATTATGTTTTTAATCACTTATGATTCATATTCGTTAGTTGTGGTTTGAGAATAAGTGTTATATTGTAAACATTAAAATAAAATTTAGAATTTGTCCTTTGTACACAGTGTAATTATAATGATTGTTGTTAAATCTAATAGACCGTGTGTGTTTGTAGTTATTTGTGGATAAGCTTTGTTTCTTCATGTTACATTTGTATACGCCGTATCGTAGTGATCATATTTATATTGCTTTATATGAAAGGGCGTTAAACTTGGTTATTATTTGCGAATAGGCATCATTTGTGTATAATATTGTCTTTTAACAGATTATTGAAGCCCAGTGCTGGTCACTTGGCCACTGGTCAGTGGACTAATTATTGTTCATCTCCAAAACGACGCTGAGTAGAGGGAGAAAGTAATTAACATCTGTTGTATGATTGTTTGTGAACCAAACTTAGTCATGGCGGAAACTACTGAAATCAACCATAATTGTTTCATTTTAGGTAGTACTTTACATAAAGTCTTATAAATTCGATGATTTTTATCTTTAAATTATTTCTTTATATGATTTTTTTTATTTAAGTATATGCTACTTATATTAACGATTGATTCCGAAATGGTACTATCTGTGTGGGGAGAATTTATTTCTTAGTATCACGTAGCTGGTATTGAAAACCATATATTGTTTCTTTAATATGAAATGATGATAAAATTGCTCGATGATATTTTAGAGCAAAACATTTTTATAACTGAAAGAACAGACCTATATCATCTCTACGTTTTAATAACTTTACTTTATTATCTAAACTTCGTTTTTAGATCAAACGACAAGTTATAACGTCTACTTATATTGAAATTATGTATTTATTTGCTTTTGTCTTTCCTTGATTATACTCGTCGGGTGAGGTAGAAAGTTTAAATCATCGTAGCGATGTCACGCGTGATAATATAAAAAAAAACTTTTCAACATCACGGTATGGAACAAACACGGTAATTGTACAGAAAATATGACTTTTCTATATAATGTATTATTTAACCACAGTGGTGGATCTGGGGAGGTGAGTTTAGGGGTCAGATCTCAGCCCCTTTCGTAAAATGTTGGATGGACCCCCTTTCCTTCTCTTTACACTATGCGTTTATTTAAATATGATTTTAATTTACGGTTTAATGTATATGACATCGTGATGTGTTATATATGTTTAATGCTCATACTTCACTGATGACGTTGTATTAGAAATTGTATTTGTCTCCATTTCAACGTTTATATACATATTTATGTATTTACTTCTTCAAAGCTATCAATGTATGTACATGGATTTACAGTATACATAACTGATATATTATTGATATACTGTACACAGTAAACTGTTACTAAATGAAATGAATAAAAAAAGTTTGTTTTTTTTTAAACTGTTACTCGTGAAACATGTATTTCTATTGCGACGTGGTTTACTAAATATTAACTAAACTTAATGTAGAAATCATAATATAGAAAATATAAGAATTGAATGTTTTCAATTAAAACTTAACTGCTTGTATTGCAGTCTCGACCGAAATATGATAACAAAAATACCTAATTGAGTCACTTGGTCAAACACAATATGCTTTTGAAAGTTCTTTTTCATTTAATTTAATTTAATACCAAATATTGATTGATTTTGGCATCTATCTAAAGACTTCAACATTTTAGAAATGAATTCAAATTGTTATCTTTCTAGGTGAAGAGTAATTCAACGACTGTGCTGAGAAATTGGAAATCTGAAACTAAGGATTTTCCTCAAAGTTCAAACAAAAAGTTTTATTAACTTTATGTTTAAAAACTGTCATGTTCTTTTGGTAACTTTATTAATAGTTGTTCGTGCAACGCAATCACAACAAGGAATGTGGTTAATACACTTTTCCCGACAAGCAGCGCGATAATCGTGCATGACGGGAAATGGAAAATCGTTTTTCACGATCCCTATCTGTTGACAATAATTTGTTTTGTTGTTTGAGACAGAAAAAATAATTTCGTTTCGAACTTAGGAACGCGTTATCTTCCCAAGTGTATGCGGAAATAATTGAGTGTTACATCAGGGATTCGCTTCCATGCAAAATTGATATATTCTTTTCATTTTGACAATACAATCAGTGTAGAAATGACAATATTTATAACAGTATATGCTGTTTAAAATGTATGAAACTGGCAAGAGCAGAAGGAGTGCCAAGAGGAAATTCAATCATGGACGCAGAGTTTATGACTAGGAACATCCCAGGCCAAACCGTGGCATCTTAAATCAGATTTAACACACACGTGTCTTGGGAATTGTCAAGAAATCAAGACTAAACCAAATGATATGGGAATGGTGTAAATTGGAAAGCTGCAAATCACATGCCCAGGCACAAATACGCTTTATGATTGATGGCCTTCATATTCTTTATGCCAGTGAAATATTTGTGGTGACAGACAATCCAGGCATATTAGCAGAGGCCGTGTAATATCTTGTAATATCTTGCAATGCCTTGTAATTTCCTCAACCTCCGTCTTGGCTCGTCGTGACTTCCAATCTCGGAAATGAAATATGCATGACTCCTAAACAGAATTGAGGTTCAAACAGGCAAACGTTACATTCACACAGGCAGACGGAGCGCTAACAATGGCTACATTTGTTTCTCATCTCTCCCCAATTTGCTTCATCGCCGCTTCCATTTTCTATAATCAGAGGACATGCTACATCGATATTGGAACAGCTGCAAACACGAAATAGCGTTTGCCATTAAACTGGCCAGTGTTGACCGTTCTGACAGCACAGCGCACTGACAGAGACCCTCGAAACGAAGTTAGCGGACAGAAGAGAGAACATGGGAGAGAGCGTAATTTCCAATTGTTACCATTACCGGCAATTGATCTGCACGAGTAAATGTCCAGCTAAACTCAAGGGTCTCTTCTTCAAACTTTGTCTGGTAAAGAGCAAGCTTGCTAACATTAAGCGCAATTTCACTGACAAAATGGTCAACTTTGAGTAAATCGTATCATTGCTAAAGGTCCTCGCCAAAATGGTATGATTGGGCGGTCAATTGAAGAAATTATTTCATTCAGGGCATTAATTCTCTTTGAGAGTCGAAAATGTCCATTTGGAAGGCGTAATGGCGTCACAGAAGAGGTTTAAACAAGCTGAACTGTCGAGTAATTACTTCCGATCGCGGCACTGAGAAGGCTGAAGGCTGGCCAACGGGACGTAATTGTAAGCTCAGTCCTTTCCCTGACGTTAATGACTTTATTTACGACAAAAATATTTGTCACGAAAGGGGAATTTCCAGAGAGTACAAATAGCCGTTTTATAACCAAATTTTGTCGCCTTCGGTCCTAACGTTGGACGTGCAGTCAAGTCGTAATCAACAACTTGCGCCGAGACGGCCTCGTGATGGTGCCGAGGCGCGACCAAACGCTGGCTTTTTAACGAGCTTTGCGCGATTGTGGCGACCATCTTGGACTAAATTACTACTTCTACGCCAAATCGATGTCGGATAATTTGTGGGGTGTTCGATAGCTAAAGACAGCTTGAGAAACACAATGTCGAAATTATATGGCTCTCGGAATCTGCTACGGGCGAAGTTGATGATAACGACAACGACCGTTGGTCCAACGTTTACGCCGCTGTCGTTTGAAAGACATGGATTTGACGGCCATGTTTTCTGTCAAACCATGCAGAAAACGAGGCTAGCCGGGTCAGGTGACCGGAAGTGCTCTCATCCTGAAAGCATCTGCCCTTTTGCAGCAATGAGCACGTGACAGTGCCAATCACGAAATTGGTAACGAAGTGGCGGCACACAGGGCTGTAATGACTGAACTTGATACAAATCGTTCTGAATGATCGTGAAACAAAGCTTGCTGCCACGATGATATGCCGCGTGTAAACAAAGAAATATATCCATGACAGTGAGCATGCGGCACGCATAGCTTCAGCCGGACTTCTCTGCTCGAGGCATCTTGACAGATATCATGAGCTGATCTTCTTTAGCGGAGCTATAATTATGATCACCGCCTTTTCATTCCTGGAAAATTCTGAAGAACCGCTAACTTAATTTGGACAATTAAAGAAATTGTTTTTCAGATGTCTTTATTTATTTTCCTAAAACTTCGACCCAGCATAATAAGTTTTTAAACGGGACCATTAAATTGTTCGACACTTTGTAAGCATATGAAAATAATATTTTCGAGGTCACACTTATCTTTATTTAGATCTTTAATCTTTTTCACAATTATTGACTGATTCCGTTGCATGATACGTGGCTTATGATGAACTGTGAAGGATGTGACATACCCCAACAAGCAGACAACCATCAGTCTGAACACCTTTGATTATCCAAAGCCGAAACATTATCAAGTATGAAATTTAATTCTAATATTTCATTATTGTACTGGCTCTACTCATGTTTATTTTAAAATAAAACATCAAAAATAGTTCTCGCCGGTCATTGTTTTAAGAAAATAAGAAATTAATCGTCTCGAAAATATAACCTATTTCATTTTTTATAAATGTGCATTCATTATCAAAGTAGACAATAACATTTTGCTCACTTTCTTACATGTTTTAAAATTTTCCCTTCCATTTTTCTCTGATCGAAAATAGGACAGTTGACCCCACCAATAAAATATAGCAATAACATATTTTTAATTATCAGTCAATTCTCCAGTCTGTTATTTCAGCACTAAGGACTCCACTAACGGAATGTTAAAACACATCAAAACAACGTTCTTCTGATGACACAACCTTTTATGATATTCGAATTGAAAGAGGTGTAACAATTCTTTTTGGCGTTCAATATACCAGTACCATATTCAAACAATCTATTTGTAAATTTATATCTGATTTTTCGCCTTAGTAAACCGATCAACTATAAAATTAGCAAATCTCAATTCTTTACGATTTCTTTTGCATGACGGGGATGAAATTCAAATCAAGATCTTATAGAGCAAGAACTACACTATGGTGTATATGAAATGTGATATGAGTATGTGTGTCAACATTTTATCATTGTCCCTATACCTTAAAAGCAATGTCTTTTCTGTTTTTCCATACAGTAATCACCACCGATACCCATTTGTTTTTGTTCCCAGACACTGACCAGTAGTTCACCGTAACATATGCAGTCTGTAGTTTCATTCCAGTTTAGTTGAACAGAACTTCTGACAAACACGTGTTTTACTAACGAAGCAAACCTTATTAGGAAGCGATTTGAGTCAATTTGGTGAGTGTTCTCCTTGGAAAACCGCTACGAAACATATGGGGCGTATTCATTTTCTTATGCAATTCTTTTATTCTTTCAGTGGTTCCACTTTTTTAAACAATGAATTCTCCACGGACAGGATAACTTAATCATTAGTCTTGTCTTGCGGCCTTGTTTCTCGACCAGTGTACACCTTCAACACAACCAATTGTCTGAAAACATCCGCGTTCACACGTATCATGACGGCACATGCTTTATTACAAGGCAGAACCCACGCCAAAGTGCAAAACACTGCTGTTTGCTGGTATTATGTGAAGGTCAAAAATGGTAATGCACTTTATTTCTTTCATAAAGATGTTAGAAGGTTAGTCTTCATAAAGAGACCCAGTTCAAAAGTTATAAACGTGTAAAGGAGGCTATTATCGAGGGGAGGGGTTATTGTGTTTTAGCTGACTATACGATACTGAGTCGTTAAAAATGTACTTTCTTTTTAATTAGAAAACTTTAATTTAACGCTTGGTTGTTTGTTATATTGACTTGTAACCACTCAGTGAATCTCATTCGTGTTTGTTTTCATGTATTGTCTGAGGTTTAAATGTGACTTAAATACGTAAAATGTCATCAGGATTAGCTGCACAAATTAACTTTTCTGCTTTTACATGACCGAAAATGAGTAATTAAATCTATAAAGAAAAAAGGCATATAAATACTCACAATATATAATGCCACCGTCTTGGTCAAATTACCAAAGAATGTGTAACCATAATCATTGATGACAAATCGTTCAAGCGATGGTATGTTCCCCCTAGGCCAGACTATCAGGTAGGCCTCTCTGTAACTAAGATATACCTTCATTTACTTGTGTTTCCCTCTGTCTTATATTACATATAATTTGCGATTGCCCGAGATGATAAGAGTAAATCCGTGGCAGTTCTAATCGAAAGCGGTTAGCTTGTATAAGCCGACAAGTGTCAGGGCTGATGGGGACGGCTAGTTGGAGAGTTGGTAGGGGGGTCTCATTTAGTGAGTTGTCTGGTTGGCGCTTCATTCGACAGGTCCGTCTTAAAAGGGCTTAGCGGGAGCTACAACAGTTTATTTACGAAAAATAGCGAACAATGAGGATGACAATTGCCGTCAGAGAACTTACCCAGAAAGCATTGAGCAGGGTTGACATGGGGATACTGGGAAGTATTTGGACAAGATATAGAAACACACAAGTGTATTTATCTGTGGACTATCCATTCAGGCCGACCCTCATTGGTGCACGTCTACTTGAAGTTAATTGAAAAGCTTATTGTAGGAACGGGGTCCCCCCATCCAGATCGCTTCACATGGGACCTACTCGCATTGTTTGCGGGATCGCCCAATTTTTTGCATAGAGCGTGTCACTTATGGGGTTAAATACATTTCCTACAATTCTAGTTGTACGCCTATCGTCTCCCCTGGACAATGGGAAGTACCCTCGTCTTTTACGAAATGTATTATTCCAGTCTTTACTTAAATCTTGCATAACAAACATACAAGCCCTTGGCTGACATATTTTTTGTTTAGGATGTAAGCGACACAGGAAGACGTCTGCTGGATGACGTCTCGTGAGCACGTGACCTGAGAGCAATGTGTGTGGCGCTGTCAATCATCGCTTACCCTACTGCGCATGTGTACAAACATCCTTCTGGTGTGTTAAATGTGTGATTCCTTAAGAATTTGATGTTTAGATGTCAGAATGAAACATAATAGGCTTTGGGTAACCGCATCGCGTATTTGGGTACTTGTCGAAGATAAACTACAATCTTTCCATTAAAGGCAATACAGCACGTTTTTTGCTTGTTTCCGGAAATGATGGAAATCTTATTTGGATAACGTATATTCATAATGAAAATTTAAAAATACTCTTTGTAGTTTGGCCCTTCTCCTTTTCTAAAGTTATGCGAATCTCATATTTAGTTCATGCAATCAGTATATTTTCAAGGACTTAAACACATAAACGTATATCAGTATTTCGTATCTCGAAATAGCATATATCACATAACCATTGCACCATTTCGATCAATTAGTATCCTCGCTTTTTAGATATATTTTGTATCCAAACGATTTTTTGATGATATGACTGTGGGATATGAAACAGGTATTATTGAGAAACTAATAATAAACACAGAACAACAAATAACAATGGCGGTAAAAATATATTTTATTTCATGAATGAACATAAAATTGATGTGTTTACTTTCAGCAAGTCTGATAATGGTACAGATATAATTTCCTTCATGAATGCACACATCATTGACGTGTTTACAATTGTCAAGACTTAATAACAGTGTTGTCAATAGTTGACGAGGTCGGAATTAAATCATCATATGTGAAGGGTTCACAAGAATATTAGTCTATACAATTGCTTCATGGTTGATTTGCCATATACACGTATACACGTCAGTCGCATGTTGTCCATATACATGTTTACACGTCAGTCGCATGTTGTCCATATACATGTTTACACGTCAGTCGCATGTTGTCCATATACGTGTATACACGTCAGTCGCATGTTGTCCATATACATGATGTACACGTTTACACGTCAGTCGCATGTTGTCCATATACATGTATACACGTCAGTCGCATGTTGTCCATATACATGTTTACACGTCAGTCGCATGTTGTCCATTTACATGTATACACGTCAGTCGCATGTTGTCCATATACATGTATACACGTCAGTCGCATGTTGTCCATATACATGTATACACGTCAGTCGCATGTTGTCCATATACATGTATACACGTCAGTCGCATGTTGTCCATATACACGTATACACGTCAGTCGGATGTTGTCCATGTACATGTATACACGTCAGTCGCATGTTGTCCATATACACGTATACACGTCAGTCGGATGTTGTCCATATACATGTATACACGTCAGTCGCATGTTGTCCATATACGGCATAATCTTTGATCTAACTCTGAGCAGGAACACCGACATATGTTTCGGACAATATTTTATTTAAGGGGAGGGTTCGAGATTTCTCGGGGTAAACGAAATTCGGGGGGAGGGGGAGAGAGGGGTGGGTCTCGGGGAGAGAGGGGTGGGTCTCGGGGAGAGGGAGGGGGGTATTCCTGTTTATAATATATTTGACTAATATATGGTTATACCATAATCCATTTGAAATATTGACTTAATATTTGACAAAGTGACAGTATTGCCCACATTCGTTCGCAAAAACACATTCATCGCCGCTACAATGTGCGACTAAGAAAAGCTTTGCAACGGCATAACAAAACGTTGTTAATGATAAATCATTTGTTACTTTTAGGTACTCTATCAATTATATGTTTCATAATTAAAAACTTGTAAAATTAGTACATATTTGATGTTTTTCTCATTTCGTTTAATACCATACAAAAGCAAAATGGCGAATACTTCGATAGAACCCTCTCTTTAAATACATAGATATATGTGTATAGAAGGCCTATTGAATTTTTAATGAATCGATTTAGCCATTAATCCTGAAATATAAAGTCATATATAAAGTATAAAACATTTTGAAAGTGAACATCCAAATAAAGGTCAGCATATCCATCTTTCATAATGTGTTCTTTCGTAGTTTTCATCTTATTACAATATGTTATGTTTTTCTAGGGAACATTTACGAATCTGTTTCTTTAATGTACAACATTAAATAGATTTGTTTTAGTATAGTGATAAGATAATATTTTTCGAATTATCAGGTTGATTAAAGATATTAGTTCATCAGTTCAACCATTCACACATTTTAAATGAAATAAAATTGACTCTTAGCTCAAAGGGGCGTGTATCGCTTAGAAACGGCGTTTGGAAGACATATACCTAGGACATATACCTATATAGAACCTACCCTATTACTATATAAGATAGTAATAGAGTAGGGTCTATATAGGTATATGTCTTCCAAACGATGTTTCTAAGCGATACACGCGCCTGTGTCTTAGCTTCAACTTCAGAGACGAAATATAAATACCCGGTATATAAATATTTAACAATATTTGACAGAATATTTATTAGCATGCTTATAATGCACATGGTCGATCTTAATTTTGGATTAAAATTAAGAAAATATATTTCCATACATGCTTCTTAGTAAACAGATTAATGAACATTGAATGGTTGACAAATATGAGTGGTTCATCTAAAAATATTGAATGTCAAATGTTAAATTATCATGTGAATGTATTGAATTATTTTGTTAAAAATGTAATTTTCTTTAAACAAAAAATATTGAATAAACCAATAAATGATCAGTTGACCATGACAATGAACACTTCTATTCTATTGAGTTCCTTGGCCCGCTTGAGTTGTTCTCTTAGCCAAGAATGGCCGTTATATTATATTAAAATTATGAATTTGTGAGATAAAATTTATTTCCCTGTGTGATATGCAGTGAAGACAGTGATGATCCATTGTGTACTGGATAGAAAAAGTTAGAGATCTATGTACATTTTGATATAATCAATAAATAGTTATGCTTTCATTAACACACTGATAAGATACCATATAATATCCATAACTTATTTTGTCCAGTATAATATAGTAGTAGGATTACACCAAAATACCTCTAACAAAGATCATTTTACTATAATCAAATCAACCATCGTACAATCAGTGTACAATTAACCTCATATTTGTACTTTGATATATATTTCTTAAATATCCTCTAAAGAAATTCTCTTATATCGTTATTAAAGTCAAAAAAGCTTTTGACACGCTTACTATTAAAAAATAGCATTGAGCAAATGCAATTATAGGATAATATATGAAAACAATCACACAATATTGTCATAAAAACAATCATATTTTGAATATATAGCAGACATATTGTTTAAAACCTTTTTTTATTTTCAGCACTTGAAGACCTCTACTTTTGCCGTTCTTTTCTATCAAGGGTATCCAAATGAAATAATCTTATCGTTGAAAATCAAAATGTCACTTTGTAGAAATACACATACGGCTTTAAAAGAACATTTTCTTATTTTTGAACAGCTTTGTTTTTTTAATTCAATTCACCGACTCGCAAACCAAACCCTCCCTGGTGACGAACGCAGGTCCGCGGGGATTTTATGCCACTTCAACATACAATGCCGCTGACAGAAAAGATCATTCGACATGAAAAATGAACCTTTGGGAGAAAGAGTTATTTCAAAAATGTATTTTTTTATATTATGCACATTTGATTAATCTGGATTATAATTGATACTAAACATTTACTTTTAATGTATTTTATAAAACTTTATTCCTTTTTTCTTTGCTTGATAAGGTTTTCCTGAAACTTTGAAACCAGATATGACTTTTAGATATGACTTGATACCGATATATCTTATGATGCAAACCATTATCAAAATGTTATTGACTTAAACTGTTGTGGAAATGAATATAATCATGTCTACAAAACTGCAACTAATTATCATTTATAACGTGGACTCTTATCTTGTCAAGTTTCTATCATGTCAGCATGTTATCAAAGTGTATCTATCAATGACTACGCTAAAAACAAAAGAGTTTCATAAACTTTTGATTGAAACCGTACGTGTTGGCTTTGAAATTGAAATGAGTCATAGAATGCTAGAACAGTATTATACCTTACCAATCGTGTATATTACTTACACACATTATTCAAATTATCCAGGTTAAATACTGAATGGCATCCCATATATAGCTATAAATACTTTCTTATGTAGGTATAATAAAATGATAAGATCTAAATGCTTTCGTATCCCTGATCCCAGGATCCTATGATTACAACAAGATGTCAATGAAGCCTTTGGCGAGCATGTTAAATGTTGTCAATACACCAACCGACTCCTATCAGGTTGTCCATCACAAGAGGATATAACGTAACATTAAAGGGACACTGCGTCGAGAATAAAAATGAGATCATTTTATCTGCGTATGCTGGTTAACGTGTCTGCTAACAAGTTACGTCTCAATTCACTGTCTACATGCGGTAGTTTGTTATTACCAATTACGTCAATTGTTTGAAATTCAGTGCCTGTGACTTGTTAGCTGACATGTTAATCAGCATAGGTAGATACTCATGATTTGATTTTTATTCTCGACGCGGTGTCCCTTTAAACCATGTAAATGACTACAAACAAGTCATTTGCACCATACTCATAGATATACACATTACACGTGGATTATCTTACACTACCATAACGTCTAACGCATTGTAACTGCACTGAAATGACTGAATCCATTTCATTACCATGTTATTTTCTTTTACTCTTTTACAAAGTTGAGGCCATTTAATTTTGTTATCATCAAACGATAGTTAATGCCAAACTGTAATTATTATATACAACAAATCCTAACAAATTATCACATATATACAACAAGCATTTCATGATCAACGTATCATATAAACACCCAACATATAATATATACACAAAACTTACTATATATCCCATATATACCACACATAATATATAAACAAAACGTAACATGAAATGTATATGTGCATCAACGCATCTACATATACTACCAATATAATATATATAAAGTAACTATACATATCATACATACACCGCAAGTATTACATATACCAACATACCACACATACTGTAAATATACAATGCACTTTCCGATACATTCTTTGATTTCAACCAAATAAACATAAGGACATGTTGCATATAGTCATATACCAATATTCCCATGTCATTGAATACGATATATGTAAATGAGAGGTGCATCTTGTATGCTATATCATCACCATCTTACATCGTGTATCCAGTAAGATTGTAAATGCACTACCGGACACAAATGTACACACCTCATTTGTTTTTATGGTATATGTGATTTTCAATTACAAATATCTAAAGTTTTGGACGTTGTTCTCTAAACTGAATAGTGTAGGCGTTCAGTCATAAGACAATGAATACTTCTATGTGGATTTTTTAAAATGTAAAAGTTCTTCCAAGAATAGTTTTGCATATATATATATATATAAGTGTGCCTCATTCTGGACATAGTTACAATATTAAACAAGGATAGTTTAACGAAAAATTAACCAGTCACCAAGTAATCCATTCAAACTATTGCAGATAAGTGTCATTGTCATTGTGCCATTATCAATTGCATATCGTTTCTTTTTAAATATTGAATTATTCGAAGCCAACGTAGGTGACTGTGTACTTTCTTGTCCCCGTTAGTTCTGTTGGTATTCAACTGAAAAAGTGTATCCATATGTTGTTTTTTTTATTGAAAACATATTTTATTCATTTAAGAAATGGATTGGGCACAAGTTGTGAAACTTATAGAAGCCCTCTCCACGTAATCAACAATGTATAACAATCCATATGTATAACAGCAATATATGAATATACTGTTGCTAATATTAATAAAGTTGGCATTGTGTAAAAGAGGCCAAGAAAAGGAATTTAGTCTGGTTTATCAATATAAACAAAAATAAAATATCACTTTTTTTAATTTTAGGCCATTGAAGTAAGTATTGGCCAGTAGCTTACTGACGTGTAGTACTGCACCATATATTTTTATAAATGGTATTATACTTGGTCCAAAACTCTCAAACTCATTGTTTATTTTAGAATTGATATGACAGTGTGGGATAACGTAGTTCTAACTTTAACAGTTCTAAAACCTATATATTCAGTATCTGCAGACGGTGTCCACCTTTGGTGGTTTTGACACAACTCCTACGCATGTTTAACCTTTCTAATTATAACACCCATAGTTCATGAAACGTAACGTGAGTCTCATTTCCTTTTGCTGTGCGTATAGCTGTAACTAAGAATCGTTAAATGTGGATCCGACTGTTGTTAAGGTGTCCGGACAAAAGCCTAAATAGACAAAAATTCAATGGGACAAAACCCCATTGGATAAAACCTCATTGGACAAAAGCCCAATAGGACAAAAGCCCAATAGGTCAAAATCCTAATAGTTCAAAATTCCATTGAACAAAAACCAATGCCAATCACATCATTGGGATTGTTAAACATGTGATGGTAAAACGTCACATTTACAATTTATTTGTAACCATTACCGATTTTTCTCAAGAATAAATGTTTTGATGAACATGATTCTATATCGATTTTGCACAAACTTATACAAACAACGACTGGAGTACATGTATTTCAAACTGTTGTATGCAACCCGTTATGTTGATAGTTATTTAACAGGGGTGTTGCACATTATGTTAAAGGAGAATATTAGAGAAAAACTTTGTTTTAACATGTATTGTATTGTTTAAGACAAAGTGTGTCACAAAAATTATTAAAATGCGACATTTTATGTAGAAACGTTGAAAAAAAGGTTTCGGTGCGAGTCGTTTTCCGGAAATCCCCGAGAGTTAATCAGGCTGGCAGCAGTCACGTGATATGATGTCAAAGATGCTCTCCCGCGCGCTGAGCCAATGTATTTTCTACGTTCGAAGTGTTGTTATGGCTTTCTCGGATAGCGATGGCAGCGTTGATTTTCAACCATCTGACATAAATAACATCCGTCATTATCAGTATGAACCTATTTTGAATCAACATTGAGTTGAACACCAGGAATCAAGTGAGGATGAGCTTTCAGAAGTAAACAGTGACAGAGTTGGAAATACAGATTCGTACGTAGGGACTGGCAAACTCTAACGTTACAATTTCACAATAAGTTGATTATGCCGTACATTAAATAGTTATTGTCTACATGTAGATAACATGGGTGTCAACAACTTATATGTAGTTAATTAAAATATGTTACTACAAATTATACTGGTTTATTCGTATATATACTGTATCGCTGAAGTAACCAGTTACACAGGACAAAATGAACCATCTTGATTCTCGATTATTTAAATCATGTTTGCTTTAAAAACGTATTGATATTAAATATTATTATTATTTAGATCTAACGTACAAACCACTGTTCAATCCTAATCAAGTAAGATAGACAGTAAGATCTACACATAGCTATGTGAGAGATTTGGTAGTCACGAAAACCGGACTAACACGATAATAAGGAACTCCGATATTAGAAGCCTGTAATAACGTAGTGTAAAGCCCGAACTTTGCAGTGCACATATGCAATATTGCTTATGGTAGTAATATACGCATGTTAGTAAAAGTAAATTTACTAATATGCGTTCATGCGTGTTTAATTCCTGCCTAAGAAAATGGGATTCCAACTCTTTTAATATATGAATAGTGAATTTCTAAAATATGTCAATTAATATGTATTAGATGTAAACTAAATAAATGACATTAATTTAAATCTGTTAACATTGGTTTGACTTTGTCGCCCTAATTATAATGAAAATCGAAAAGTCAGATAGATTTCGAAGTTCATCGCGTGCAAGAAGGAGATTATCCTATAAAGAGAATTTGAAAAACAATATTAAGAATTTCTAAAGTTCTCTAATATATTTTCTCAACCGATGTGAAATCACTATTTCTGTAAACGACGAACTGTTACTAGAATAGTTAAATACCATATGCAACCGTCGCTGACTAGGTGAAAATTTGCTTACGGTAGTAAATTATACATTTGTGCAAATGCGTCCATACGGCGAATTTTGCTCATATGAGCAAATTTTCATATGTGTAATGATTTACTCAAATGCAAACGCTTGCCCTATAAACAGGGGGGGGGGGGGGTGGACAGTAATACAGATAACAGTTTTTATTTGAACTTGAGTTGCTAGACAGTTACGTGTTCTCCTATCACGAGTACACAAACCAAGCACCCACCAGGATTGAACATTGAAACTTATTATTTTTGCAATAATCATTTGTTATGATATTGTGAACATATACAATCAGTGGAAATGCATTTTTAGTAAATATATTAAAAAAACAGGATCCAACATAGACGTAGGAAGGGTTCAAAAGTTGGGGCAATATTTAGAATTTAGTTAGTGGGGGTGGTGGGGTGTAATATAGGCGACAGATATCATTTTAGCGTTGAATATCACTATAGTTTTCAAATGATTTATAACCAGGAAATATTGTTTGTGTGTCTGACAATGCCATTTGAGCTGCCACGTTGGCCATATTAAATTGAAATTAATCTAATACAGTTATTAGCCAATGACAAATAATTATACAACTGTGTACTAAGTTTTAAGGTCTACACATCCCCATCCTCGGTGGTACCCAGGGTTTTATATATGCTCCGTTACTCTCCGCAGGAGCATATATAAAAAGCTGGGTAACCGAGGATGACACATCCCATAAGAAGGCATTTTAAGTTATATCCTTATAAAGGACTGTTAATTACGAGTACTCTAAGACTAACTATCACTTATGTATAAAACTGTTTTAATATAACGGATCAAAATGCTCTGAACATAGTGAGACAGATTCCGACGGTTTTCGGTCCTTCTTTCCTCTTTGACACTATCCAAACCTTTCGCCGCGCTGCATCCGTCTTTTCACTTGAAAATTAAAAATATATAAACTTCTGTCCAGACTTTGATGAATTTCTGTACACCAACGCTGCACAATATACCATATCAAGTCCGAAACTACCCGAATTCTACGTATTCAACCGATTCTTCATCTACTCTAATGCCTTCCCTTTCACTGCGCTAAGGACCCAAAGCGGGCCGTAGAGCATCTCTGACGTCACAGCCTAAACCTGCCGAAGGCTACCGGCAAATATGCATACGCGCACAGGCAACAGTAGGCGCGGTTGTTATATCGCGTAATTAGTAATTAAACACGGCTTTCCATATTATTTTCGGGGGAATATGTTTTTTAAAGTATATTTTACTATAACAGAATATAAATTTTTACAAATATTCTCCTTTAAAGAGTAATTTAAGGACATAACATATTGGTTATATCCATAGGCGGCATTGTCATACACAAAGCATTTCGTGTACTTATCAATAGTGATTGAGGTCCTATTAGAATCCATTTCATGTATCATGTCACACTGTTATAAGTCACGAGTGATAAACACCCACCATGGGGGTCTCATATAAAACGTTTAACACTAACTGTTAAATGCTATCCTATATTAACAATATCATATTTTGTTTATAATAATTACACAGATCACCCTGAAGTTATAATTTACAAAGCGTTTATCACCACTACGATACACACAAAACTGTATTCATGTAGATATGGATCTAACTTTTCGAAGACGTCTAAACTCATGAGTCCACTCATCAAAAGCATTAAACAAATAATTAATCCCGTGTCTATAGCAATCATGGGTCGATATTTCCCGCTTTTAATTACAGTGTAGTCACAGGGGGTTACTCCTTGTAAATGTGATATACAAAACATTTAGCGCTACGATGTTGATCACAGCCAGATAAAAATAATATGTTCAATATACAATTACAAATGCTGAAGAACGTGATCCTAAATATATGTAGCTCCACTTAACATAAGCATTATCCTAAAATTGGATGTAAATCTCCGATTATGTTTAACAAAGTCATTATTATCATATTTCAATATAGGACACTCGAGGAGGCACATCACTATGCAATGTAATTAGTTAATAAGCAAATGATATATTCCCGTCTCGATTGGTGACATTTAAATTGGCATTTTCTGACCACATCGACGGATCTTATCAGCTGATCGCTGACCATCGCCGGACAAGTTAATGATAGGTACATGAAAACCACATAGCTTCTTCTGTATATTTAACAAAGCAGGACATAAACACCAGAGTCCTGATGGCCACACCAGAGGTATTACTCTATTGAGGGTTAATGAAGCGTGGTTGATGCGTATAACCTGTATACTCTCGGATGGGTGCAAATCCCGCAACAAAGAAGAGGGTTTATGTGAAGCCCTCTGTTGTTAATTACCGGAGGACCCGTTTATACCTGAATGACTCAAATGAGCTCCGGAGGATGCATTGTGACGGGCTAATCATACATTGTACTGTATCTTAAGTTTGATCGTATCGAATCATCACGTAGAGTAAATAAGAGTTATCCCCCTTTGTAGGATATCTCAATTGACGTGTCGTGAAACTCACGTCAGATGCACGTGAAGTGGTCTCATTCCCCACCCCTGTAAACCCTAGCCCCGGGGGAGGAAGGTGATATATGGAGGAGATTTACCCTTAATTACCTTCCTCTGTAAGATACCAAATAAAATGTTATTAAAGCGATCAGGGAAGTTGAGAGAACGTTTAAGCAATGGTGTCGATACGAAGATGACAAATTAAACGTTACCGCAAGACTATAATCATCTGGCAGAGAGCTCCTTCATTTCCTCCAATTGTCCTGGGAGGAAGATCACTTTACAGACGCTATAAAACACAGATTTGCTGAGAATTTGGTGACAAAATATGACTAACAACCTTATATACAATCAGAAACTTTGCCTCAAACGTCATAAATCACCTCCGCGTTGACATATCCTCGATGACTACAACTCTCCAGTGAGATGCGCCCAAGTGTCGTTTATCCTGGAGATGGAATGGTGTCCGTGTTGTCGAGATGCCGGTATGGAACGAAGATGAATGGCTTGCTATTTACACACGTACACGGAATATGGAACCTTCTTACAACATTCCAAGATTTGAACATTTCTTTCTTCTTTTTATACGTCGTTTTGAATAGAAGATTGTGTTTGACGAATAATGTTTCCTCACCAACATTTTTGTATTTTCGTTTCAAAAAGTTATGATTTACATTTGGATATCGGTTGGAAAGTCGTAAATTTACAAGCGTGTGAAGAAAAATATAATATTATTATTATGAGGTCGTAGATTCTTGCGTAAAAAACACTGCTAAAGTGTATGATACAGCTGGAAATCAATGAATGCATAAGTGTCAGAAGTTTTAAAGATTAACATTCAATGATCTATACTCGTCAACAAGTGAAATTCAATAGTTCCTAATTGATCTTATTTGAATTTATGTTTGTGTTTTGAAATGACTTCAATTCGAAAACCATTTTGTTTTAAAATTGAAACAATTTTGTCCACTGTTGTCATACCGAAAAGAGGATTGCTTTTTAAAATGAGTACGTTATTCAAAAATGTTACTATTATTATTTAACGTATTTAAAACAGATATAGCCTATTAATTGTTAAAATAACGTTTTATTCATCAAGTGCGACATAAGTAACCCTGGTAAGGATGCAATGTCTACCAGAAAACACCTGCCAATCAAACTAAAACTTAATATTCTTACTTTTTTATTTAAACATACATACAATTAAGTGAAAATATAACAGAAAATATATAATATATATAACGGAAAAGTTTCTGTTACTTTTTTTGTTTCAAAACACGTAGAAAGACTGTGTTAATCTTAAGCCCTGTCATTTTACAAATTGCATAACGCATTCCTATAGCGTCTTGTCCTCTGAAGATCAAACGGTTTTTTCCTCAGTGACTAGTCGAGCTGATTTCTCCTGAGCGTCTTCGCTAACTGCAACCTGCCATCAGTATTTGGGCTTTGAGCCGTTGTTCTTGCCAGAAGAACCTTAATCAGGTCAAACACGCTTGAAGAACGGACAAACAGCACCTTCAAAGATTATGTCCTTTTCATTCAAAAGAAATTATGGAAAATTCTTCTTTTCAAAACGCCTGTCATTCTAGACTAAACGCAGACCAGGAATTAGATAAGATATTTTTGTCGTTTGATTTGATAGGTTAATAACGATGGTTTGTCTGCTGTGGGATTCGAACCTGGTGAAAGGCTTCAATTACGATTCCTGTTGAAATGTCTTGGGACTGGCGGAGTGTCCTAACCTTATCAACAGCTTTCACAGACAAAGTTACGGCTATACTTCAAATAAGTTAAAAAGATGAGCGAACTTTTTCAACGAAACGAAAATATTGAATTCAAACATAATTATTTGGAAACATGTGGATAATGTAATTATGGTAAATTTACCAAGTATTTCTTTGTAATATCATCAATATATGTTGCAATGTTTGAACGTTACGTGTCTTAATTTAGTCTAAAATGTTGTTTTTAGTGTTCAGACAGACCAATTAAAGTTTCAATGTTGTATACCTTTAAACAGTCTTTTATTTGTCCGTTTTCTGAATCGTTTGCTCTCTTTTTCTCGTAGAACGTGGTTCAGATGCCATACAGGGAGTCTATATACGCCATTCACTAAGTCAATGATTCAATATGCGCCATTCACTAAGTCAATGATTCAATATGCGCCATTCACTAAGTCAATGATTCAATATGCGACATTCACTAAGTCAATGGTTCAATATGCGACATTCACTAAGTCAATGATTCAATATGCGCCATTCACTAAGTCAATGATTCAATATGCGCCATTCACTAAGTCAATG
Organism: Gibbula magus; assembly: GCA_936450465.1. Classification (NCBI taxonomy): domain Eukaryota; kingdom Metazoa; phylum Mollusca; class Gastropoda; order Trochida; family Trochidae; genus Gibbula; species Gibbula magus. The sequence goes on along the minus strand of OW388289.1, from coordinate 78,450,535 downwards.
GTTCAATATACGCCATTCACTAAGTCAATGATTCAACATGCGCCATTCACTAAGTCAATGGTTAAATATGCGCCATTCACTAAGTCAATGATTCAATATGCGCCATTCACTAAGTCAATGATTCAATATGCGCCATTCACTAAGTCAATGGTTCAATATGCGCCATTCACTAAGTCAATGATTCAATATGCGCCATTCAATAAGTCAATGATTCAATATGCGCCATTCACTAAGTCAATGGTTCAATATGCGCCATTCACTAAGTCAATGATTCAATATGCGCCATTCACTAAGTCAATGGTTCAATATGCGCCATTCACTAAGTCAATGATTCAATATGCGCCATTCACTAAGTCAATGATTCAATATGCGCCATTCACTAAGTCAATGGTTCAATATACGCCATTCACTAAGTCAATGATTCAATATGCGCCATTCACTAAGTCAATGGTTCAATATGCGCCATTCACTAAGTCAATGATTCAATATGCGCCATTCACTAAGTCAATGATTCAATATGCGCCATTCACTAAGTCAATGGTTCAATATGCGCCATTCACTTAGTCAATGATTCAATATGCGCCATTCACTAAGTCAATGATTCAATATGCGCCATTCACTGATTCAATGATTCAATATGCGTCATTCACTAAGTCAATGATTCAATATGCGTCATTCACTAAGTCAATGGTTCAATATGCGCCGTTCACTGATTCAACGATTCAATATGCGTCATTCACTAAGTCAATGATTCAATATGCGACATTAACTGAGTCAATGATTCAATATGTGCCGTTCACTGATTCAACGATTCAATATGCGTCATTCACTAAGTCAATGATTCAATATACGCCATTCACTAAGTCAATGATTCAATATGCGACATTCCCTAAGTCAATGATTCAATATGCGACATTCCCTAAGTCAATGATTCAATATGCGACATTCCCTAAGTCAATGATTCAATATGCGACATTCCCTAAGTCAATGATTCAATATGCGACATTCCCTAAGTCAATGATTCAATATACGACATTCCCTAAGTCAATGATTCAATATGCGACATTCCCTAAGTCAATGATTCAATAGGCGACATTCCCTAAGTCAATGATTCAATATGCGACATTCCCTAAGTCAATGATTCAATATGCGACATTCCCTAAGTCAATGATTCAATATGCGACATTCCCTAAGTCAATGATTCAATATGCGACATTCCCTAAGTCAATGATTCAATATGCGACATTCCCTAAGTCAATGATTCAATATGCGACATTCCCTAAGTCAATGATTCAATATACGACATTCCCTAAGTCAATGATTCAAATATGCACCATTCACTGATTCAATGATTCAATATGTGCCGTTCACTGATTCAACGATTCAATATGCGTCATTCACTAAGTCAATGATTCAATATGCGACATTAACTGAGTCAATGATTCAATATGCGACATTCACTGATTCAATGATTCAATATGCGCCATTCACTGATTCAATGATTCAATATGCGCCATTCACTGATTCAATGATTCAATATGCGCCATTCACTGTTTCAACGATTCAATATGCGACATTCACTGAGTCAATGATTCAATATGCGCCATTCACTGATTCAATGATTCAATATGTGCCATTCACTGATTAGATGATTCAATATGCGACATTCACTGAATCAATGATTCAATATGCGACATTAACTGATTCAATGATTCAATATGCGACATTAACTGATTCAACTATTCAATATGCGACATTAACTGTTTCAATGATTCAATATGCGACATTCACTGAATCAATGATTCAATATGCGACATTAACTGATTCAATGATTCAATATGCGCCGTTCACTGATTCAATATTAATTGCTAAACTTGCAACGATAGATTATCGTATTCAACCTTTAGGAACTTTATGCTTATCAACCCTAACAAGTTTTGACGTTGATGAATATGAAAATTGTATATTATTGCATAAGAACACTTAATACATTGAAGCACATATGATGTATTCTTCCAAAGAAAGATAACTGTATACATGACAAGGTTCGTTTATGATAAAAATACAAACCTTCACGTTACTGTTACTCTTACTGTTTCACCTGCCTATTTCATTCACCTTTGAAGTACGTGCAATCAGAACACTAACATCATCTTAACAAAGTTTGTCATTAAAATCAAAGCATCCCATGCAATTCCAAACAAAAAAGTTCGAGCTTCCTAAACAACTTAAGAGCCAAGTGAAACACATCGATCCACAGAACGTTAATGTGTTTAAATGTCGAGGGCTCGACTTGACGTGTTGGAAACATGTCATAACTTTATTTACAAATTATTAATTATGTCGCTAATTGACTCTTCAAACCTGAAGATGACAGCCACGATAATAGCAGCTTAACTCGTCCCTGGTCAAGCAGCGCTTGTCGTCACACGAACACGCAGACGGTGTGTTATGCATCGTCCGAGTTATCTAGCAAGCCTCTTGACATGCATTTTCTGTCCTCTTGTCCCCTGTAGTTCCTCATCAAGGACGACAAATGACCAGATAGAGTATTTTCACGCTAATTACAAACAACACAAGTTGTTAAGAGGTCGCACAAGAGGCCAGTTTGTCGTTGTTTCTACTTTGCTTCTACGCGTAACAATTGGTCATTAAAAGACAAAGAGCAATACAACGTCCTTGTCGCACTCTCTTTGCAGTAGGAGTGATTGAGTGCTTTATATAGTTATAATCAAAGAGCTAGAGTGTGTTGTTTAAACGCGTACATTGTTTATCAATACGTAACCATATGGATAGAAATGTTTGATAAGTTATTTGAGTGCCTTGTTGGAGTCACATTTTGCAAACGTTATATATTCTGTTACTTAATATCGAGGAGTTGAAATGATCAATTAAATGCTAGACTAAGTCTATTTGGTATAGTGACATTATTAAGGTGAAAGTCGCGATTTATAATCGAAAACCGGACAACGACAATTGGTCAAACGCAATTTTACAAACTTCCCTATAACAGACAAAAAAAAAACAGTTATGGGCTTGTTATGTTTAATAGGTCATATAACTACTTTGAGCATACATATGTGACGCGTTATTTCGGTTTCTGCATACTAGTATGTAATTTTAGGCTGTTTCTCAATTCTCAATGGAAACAAGTAATCATTTGAAAGTATTTGATCGCCACATGGAAGCCATGAAAAAAAAACATTATGAAAAATACACAATGGCTCTTATCATAATTCACGTATTACCATAAGACGATTTTCAGTTTCTCGACATATTCAACAAAATTATTGATAAAGGATTAATTATAATTTTAAAAATGCTAGCCATTCACATAGTAAATACATTCAACATATACATATGTCAAAAAAATGTGATGTAAAATATTACATTGTTCCAAAATATCATTTAATGAAAATAATTCATATATTTCATTTGCCGATACAGTTGTAATAATCTAAACTTATTCGTAACTATCAATGTGTAATTGAGGGCCAGCAACGTTCTCTTCATCATCGACGTCCGTGCGGAATGAGGCGGTGTGGGGCTGTTACTAACTGTTACGCCGTATTCAAACCAGGGAAAGTGCTGGCATCAACGTCACATTGTTCAGGAAAAATAATACAAAATGTGTTTTTCATTAAATGGACGATTATTTACATTTGTTTTAAGACGAAGGTGAAAATTTGCCTTAAATGTCTTTGGCAAAGTGAGTTAGTTAGTGTTAGTTAGTTAGTTAGTTAGTTAGTTAGTTAGTTAGTTGTTGATATAGGAAAGGAAAGTACTTATATTAGGGTAATACATCCTTTCAGGTGCGTATCAGTTGAATTTCTTAATAATGATAATGAGGATATTTATACTGCGATTAATTCCCACCAGGAAGGGGCATGCTCTAAGCGCACATACATTGTTATCATCATCATTATCATCATTATCAACATTACGATCATTATCACGTCATTGCTTGAATTCGCCACAAATGGTAGTACCAAAGCAATATGAGATTCAAAACTTTATATACAAATTAAATATCTAGACAGCAGACACTGACAAATTAACATAGACACATACATAAAGCACTTGTGATGTATTTTTTTCCCATTACTTGCATATACAAGTTTGTGCAACCACATGCAAATTAATAGAGAGAAACTAGCCGTTTTAAAATATATACATTTCGCAATTTTATTCTTTCTTTAAATCTAATAATACCTTTGTGTAAAAATCAACATCTTTCCTTTTCGTTATCAACTCCTTTGGATTATGCAACCAAGCTGTCAATTACGTCGCTCGAAGGTTATTTGTCACATTGCTTATACTTCCATACCAGGTACCCACTTGTACTGCTTGGTGAACAGAGGTACAGTTTGAATAATATCACTTGCCCAAGGTTAACGCCAAAAACGTATACACATGTCTGTGTTTGTCGGGGAATTGATCCTGCCAACTCTGAGATTATCAAGTAATGGAGAGGGTCACATACACTATGTTAATACAGCGGGGCGCACTCTTTGTTGCTAAACTGATAGCGGTCAACTGAGCTATAGACAGTATCTTGTGTCACCACGGTAGTACACTTACTGATTGGTGGACAGAAGCACATTTCGAACTATGTCACAATAGCAGGTTGGCACCTTAAGTCTCTCAAACCATGTGTCAGAGATCAAACCCTGCAGGCAGATATGCAGTTAATGTGAGTCACCCAACCGGCGATAATCCACACCCAAGAACTGGAATTACAAAATGCATAAGCTATTTGAAGATACGGGATGTTTGGAACTATGCAGTACACAGTTTATATTGCCAAATACTATAGATACTATTGCACAGAAACTCTTTATGGATTTTAAAATGAATTGGAAAACACGTGTTAGCAACAACACAGGAAAACTACGCACATATCGTCTATTTAAACATAACTACCAAATTGAACGCTATTTACAGTTACCTTTACAGACCTATCGTCGCAGTGCACTCGATAAATTCAGATGTGGAGTGGCCCCAATCAGGATAGAGACCGGGAGATTCGAACGCCTCGCCATAGAAGATAGAACATGCAGTTTATGTAGTAATCAGAAAATCGAGGATGAGATACATGTCATTTTAAATTTCCCTGTTTATGATGATCTTCGTTTTAATTTGTTAAAGAAAGCCTCTATGTTTGTTATTAATTTTAATGAGATGAATGATGTGGAAAAATGTTCGGTGCTCCTCCAAGAAAAGCGTTTATCTTTGTTATGTGCCAAAACCTGTAGTAATATTTTAAAAAGACGTAAGCGTATCTTATATCATCAGTGTAAGTTGTATTTTTATCTGTATGTTAATGTATTTTATAGTCTCTCATAACTCCAAAAGGAGTGGTTTGTGTATATTTTATGATGTGTTTTAACAAATATTGTGTTATGTCATATTTTACTGTATACACAAAGTGAGACTTAAATAAACTTTCTGTCGGTCTGTCTATCTGCCCAATAGTGCTCAACTTCATTGCTTGCGATCAACTGTCGCGCTACCACTGTATGTGGATGCTTGATACATACGAGGACTATCATATCAGGGGTCATAATTTCCATACGATGCACTAGGGCAAAAGATCACTTTGTCATGGTGACGTGGCGTCTTAAAAATGTTCTGATGACACGCTTCGTCTATGACGTGCGATCCAAATTCGGCGACGGCGGATAGCGATATTATGCTTAAAAGTAGATTTTAGAGTCTTTTCCTCAATTTCATGACTAATAATACCGGTAGATGATTATATTCGTGACTGCTCTCGCTCGGGAAATACCCATATTCAGGCACTCGTATCGTAAACATAGTATGACACAGGCACTCATATAATAACCTCTATACAGAAAGATTAAAAACAGTAGAAGTAACATCATAAGTCACAAATCTTTGATATTCGACAAGAGAAGAACATGAAAAAATGAGCATATCACAGTGAATCACTTCTACACTTAATATTTATCCACTGCCTTCATGCTATTCTAAGCTTTAATCTGTGCATGAAGGGCCCGGATAAATACTTAATACAGCAAGTTCTTTACTTACCTCAGACAATTACATGTTCACTTACCTTACTTCTAAAGAAAAAATGATCGGTTCAACTTTGCAGAAAAAACGATAATACATATTGCCATTACAATATTCAACGATTCTATCGAAATAGAGAAAATCAAATTAAGGAAAACACATGATTTGAAGAATATTCAAATTTCAAAGATATAATTTTGTCGACAGACAGTCTTATTGCATTAAAGACAGAAAAAGAGCCGCTTCTTGTAAAAAGCACACGTAACATAACCTTAGTTGATTATTGCCAATTCAACTATGTCTAATAATTATTCTGGCTCAGGGGACCTAGCCACGTAATCCTATAACGTGCCGATATGATGGATTCTTCTCTCATCTTAGTCAAACTCTTTGACCTCAGCCCTGACCTCAGTCTCCAGCTCCCAATAACAAGAGACGTCCAACAAAAAAATCAAATCGGAACAAAAAACTTGGAAGGGAAGGCGCGGGCAAGAGTTGAGTAATTTTCGCATCCCGGCTCCGTTTTCATGCACGGATGAAACATGCGCAAAATTGGAATGGTGTTTAGGACGAGGTAAAGAATCTCTCGATGATAGAAGGCGAGGCCGCGCCTGTGTAAGCAGGGTGTGACTTCTCATTAAAGGAAGAACCGACGTCGGTCGGGAGAAAGGTGGCGGCGAGTAGCTAACTTGTACAAATCACTAAATCAAACCCGATCAAAGTTTCGCGCCGTTTCGCTCGTGAGGGACGGTGGTGAAATATTAACCAATGTTAATTGGATTACTCGGGAAAGTTTATTAAGTTTTTCCACCTTGAGTACCCCATTAATTAGGGTTTCATTACGGCATCGCGCCCCTACACGGTCGGCAATTAGATTGTCCAGAATTTATAAACTGTTTAGAAATCACAGAGGAGCTATCGGGCAGATCTGATCGATGGTAGTACGTCGACACTGGCACCGGCGCGGGCCTCACCGACAAGCAAATCTAATTTCATCTTCTATTGTTGTGGGAAAGCATGGCGTAAACAAAGCAACTATGTAGAACAACGCAGTGCCACAGTTGGTAAATAATACCGGTCGGGATATTGCCTCCTGACGTCTATTCCTCTTTCACGCCTCCCTCCCCACTGACAACCTCCCGGGATTCCTCACTTATAAACGTAAAGACTTTTTACTTCTCTCCAGCTTGAAAAGACAGGCTTATTAGATTTAAGGCTTTCCAGAAGAAAAACTAATATTTTTTAAATTATATTGCGAAATTCAAATAAAGTTAAGAGGCATTTGGCAGAAAGGTAGGGATGTCAGGGGACCCAGAGCAGAGGAGCGTGTTTGGAGGCAGTCTCCGCGTAGGCAGTCGACTCAGCGTCAACGTTGCCGTTATAATGGTTGTGACGAGTGCACTCTTTCGGCGTGTTGCCAAACGTTTGGGAAAACGTTTACTTTTTGTCCACAGCTTAGTCACTTGAAAACTAGGAGCATCTATCAAATTCGGACATGCGTGCAGTGTGTCTCTGATACTCATCCAGGCGGATGGACGGATGTTGGACAAAACCTGCCAGTGAGAAAGTCCGAGTTTTTCCTCCCTCTCAAGAGGAAATGTACATTTGATAAATCTGTAGCTGTTCTGGCAAGTGTAACGTTTTGAAAACTTAGCTGTCTTTGTGATACCTTTTTGGCTTAAACTGGCTTGATGAGGTTATTTGATTAAGTTGCGTTCTTCAAAAGAGGTATTCAATTATAGCTTGTAGTTGAAGATCGGCTCTTTGTTTTCTTTCATTATTGAAACAATTTATGCGTTTCAATCTAATATCAGATGAATAGAGAAGCTAAACGCTTTCCTGTTTAATACAATTTTTTATGACACGAGTTATTGTATTAGCATCAAACGAGCGACAGTGAGTTAGCTAAATTGCTGACATGAAACATAATTTTATTTAGCGTGATTTATCACCCAAACTGTGTTCCAAAGGAGACATTTCCTTGATTGTAGACTTTTTATGCCCTGGCATCATCATGTACATGACATCAGATAGTAGAAATTTAGAACGTCTGTCTGGATATTAATTATTACAAATCTTTATCCCCATAAATCAAAATCATCATATGAGTTCAGGTGTCCTTGCAATATAATGTCTATGTTCATCAGTCTGTAGCTAAAATGATACTTATGATACAGACATCTCTATCGCCCATGAGTTTCGCTCTCTACAGTCCAATCAGCTTCATTGTGCATCCCTTGATGAATGAAATCTGATAACTTGCGAAAAGTATACTGTCAGTGTTCACTAGCAAAGAAAATTTCAACCTATTTGGATGTACCCTGCCGAACACAAGAAACGTAACCACATTTACAGTTTAAAAGGGTATAAACGAAATACTATTGTCGGAGAAAGTCGATTATAATTGTGTTTGAGACGCACATAGTGTGTAAAGAAATACACACATAACTCATGCCTTCAGAAGCCACCTTTTTGCGTTAGGAAATCATCGTTTTGGAATCACCTTTACTAGACGAGATAGAAACGTCAAAAACGGATTTTGGCTTGTGTTGTGGCGTCCTACAATAATGAAGCGTAAAAAGTCTAAGAAGGTTATTTATGTCGACATCATCCTTAATTAATAATATATGAAATGTCTGAAAACTTAAATGCCAAACATTCTGGCCAGAAACATTTTGAAAAAGCGATTTAAACACCCCAATCAACATATTATATAAAAGGAAAAGTAACAAACGTGGACTCTGATTTATACAATCCAATAGTATTTAATACTTCAAGAATTGAAGGCTCAATTTGACATACAAAAACATAATATTTATCAGAGCATGCCCGGGGTATCAATTATAGCATTAATGATTTAGTTATTTCAAATTTATAATCAGCATGATGCTGACCATAACAGGATAGTACTCCGCCATCAAGGGTTCTGAACTATAGATGTACCCAGCAGCACGGAACGGGGACTATAATGTTTTCAGCGGCGTCCGTCCTTCCTTCCCGTTTCTTGTAAACGCGGTATCTCAACAACTGATTACACCCAATGTCTACACATATGGCGCCAGTCTATGTTCGGGAATTGCGCAGACACCACTCCAATTTTGTGACATGTAACTTATTTTCAAGGTCACGACGACACTTTGAACAGCCTCCCAACTCTTGCCGACGAGATATCTCATGAACAAATACACCAGATGACTTTACACTGTGTGACACCATAGATTGGGGGTTACACACGTCTACTTTGGTGATACTTTAGGGATACTAGTCTACAATCTCCAATATATGTTGCTCCTTTAAGGTTTTAAATAGTTACTGTGTCAGCGAGTGCTTATAAAAGAATTTGCATTCTTCTCTTCAGTGTGGTCCTCTCACAGTTTGTAATTCCCACAGGGTTTTCCTTGTCTGTAATAATTATTTGTAAAACATTAGTTCCAATGAGCATATACGTGCTTTAACGTGCTTTGGATATCTGAGTAAGAAAAAAGTATATAATATTATAATTGTAATAATGGTGATGTCTGTAAATGCTGCAATGTTACGCTGTGTTGTATTGCTGTGTGTTTGGTAACCAGGAACGTTTCATCCCAAAGTGTAGTAGTGGCAATTACAACTATGATAATCTTTCAATACTATGTCAGACAAAATATAATTATACCCCCGTTACGAAGTAAGCGGGGGTATATAGCGGTCATTCCGTCCGTCCTTCCGTCCTTCCGTCCGGTCAATTTTCTCAAAAACCGTCAAAGCTACATCAACCAAACTTTGTACAGATGTTAACCATGTTCTTCCGATCGCGCACACACAATTTTTTTGACTTAGTTTTATTGTGTTCAATGGGGACAAGTTTTCTCGGATACTGTTCAACCTAGGTGAATGAAATTTTGGTTGTGAGTACTCATGACCATACTCTTTATCGAGTTCGAAAACCAGTTCCGAAATATTATTGTTTACAGAGTTATGGCCCTTGAAACCGAAATTGAACTTCGTACCAAAAGAACTGTGATGCTCCAATGGGGACAAGTTTTCTCAGAAACTGTTACATCTAGGTGAATGAAATTTAATATGGAGGTAGTCCAGATGATACTCTTCATCGAGTTCGAAAACCAGTTCCGAAATATTATTTTTTACAGAGTTATGGCCCTTGAATCCGAAATTGAACTTTGTACCAGAAGAATTGTGATGCTCCAATGGGGACAAGTTTTCTCAGAAACTTTTACATCTAGGTGAATGAAATTTAATATGGAGGTAGTCCAGATGATACTCTTTATCGAGTTCGAAAACAAGTTCCGAAATATTATTTTTATGAAGTTATGGCCCTTGAATCCGAAATTGAACTTAGAACCAAAAGAACTGTGATGCTCCAATGGGGACAAGTTTTCTCGGAAACTATTACATCTAGGTGAATGAATTTTAATATGGAGGTAGTCCAGATGATACTCTTCATCGAGTTCGAAAACCAGTTCCGAAATATTATTTTTTACAGAGTTATGGCCCTTGAATCCGAAATTGAACTTTGTACCAGAAGAATTGTGATGCTCCAATGGGGACAAGTTTTCTCAGAAACTTTTACATCTAGGTGAATGAAATTTAATATGGAGGTAGTCCAGATGATACTCTTTATCGAGTTCGAAAACAAGTTCCGAAATATTATTTTTATGAAGTTATGGCCCTTGAATCCGAAATTGAACTTTGTACCAAAAGATTTGTGATGCTCCAATTGGGACAAGTTTTCTCGGAAACTATTACATCTAGGTGAATGAAATTTTACATGTAGGTAGTCCAGATGATACTCTTTATCAAGTTCACAGTCCAGTTCCGCAATGTTATTTCAAAGCCCTTGAATCTGTAATTGAACTTGGTAAAATTACCGGTGTGATGCCCTAATGGGAAAAATTAAGTTACCTGAAAAATATTACATCTGGGTGAATTAAATTTTGTAATAACAGTCGGTTCCTAAAATTATTTTGGACAATATTATGATGCTTGAAGCTTTTTTTTAAACATAGTAACCTTCACATCTATAATTCTCAATGGACGGATAGCGGATGACGGGGGTATGTGAGCCATGCTCACTTTTTTCTTGTTAATTTTTCATACTTTTTTGTATATATTATAATACGTTTTATTAGTTTCTTAAACATGTAATTGAATGTATACATAAACCGAAGTTATCAACCTACTAGCCATTATATAACGTGGTACTTGAAACGACCTTTCTAAACCGTATCACCCAGTACGACAGTTGTAAACCCTGTTAGAAGGAATTACAATGATTGTAAACCTAATAGATTTGCTAAGATGACGGCTTGAAAGTATAGATCTGAAGAAACTAACTTGAATTATTTTGAAAAATTATCGACAAAATATGAACAGCAAATTTTTATAGAAAGTGGGTCTCGAACCCGTATCCACGATCATCTGCAGTACGTGAGCTAGCGCTTTAGTCTACTGCAGATAGGATTTTACGGAACAAAAGCAACTTATATAGCGCGGCTGTTAACAGGCTGATTTCAGGTTCCAAACAAGGATTTTGTGAACGACTCTATTTACCGGGTATCCCCAATATAACGCGATAACAATTAAAAAGCCTGTGTTACACTTAAAAACGGTTGATAATATGGAGAAACCATTCTACCTCGGATATGGTAAGGTTTTAGACCCTGATAGTCAGGAAAAACCCTCGGATGCTTCGCATCTTCGGGTTTTCCCTTCCTATCAGGGTTCACAACCGTACCATATCCTCGGTATCATGGTTTCTCCTTATAGTAAATATAGCATTTGGATGTATTTTCATTTGTTTGTCTTTGCATCTCTACAAATATAACATCTTGAATCTTGAACAGTCAACAGGAACGATCTCGATCTCTTTCATTTTAGGAGTTCCTTTTCAAAACGATTTAAATTATTCTCAGTAGTGAAAAGTCCACAATACAGTGCATATGAGTAGTAAGTCATAACATGTTCGTTTCTATATTAATTTGTTTTCTTAAATCCATAGCGAAATATACGTATGTACATGGCAAGATGTTGTAGTGATAATGAGTTAGTATCTGTTAACAGTGATATAAAGTTTCTTTCACTCGGATATTTATATCAGTATGGTTTTAGGTACTTAATTTGTACAGTGTTATGCGCAGGGCAGATGAGAAGGAAATGTAATTCATTCTCTATAGCATTGTGGTCACATAATTTACATATTCTGTTTACTTAACTAAACATTTAGTTGACAATAGTAGTGATTCCAAACATGATTGTCAGTACATATCTTTATTCTTTGTGTAAATGATGAGGTAAAATTAGCATAGCAATAGCAGTAAGCGGTTTTGTACAACAATTCTCTGATATCAGTCAGCCAATTTCTTTTCCCATTTTGGTCATTACAGATACCATCATTTCATAACCTTTTTTTGCGAAAATCTGTGACATGGCATATTTAACCAATACTTTATTGCGTTAATCAATGAATGATTGGCGTTCTGTCTGATTATATTCAGGTTTTTCGACTTTTTGAATTAGGATCTTGACTCCCAAGAAACATCTTGAACAGGTATATCAAGCAAATGTGATGCATGTGATATACGAGGGGCGTTCAATAAGTGTTGCAACTTCAATATAAAACCAACTCGCGTAGTCAATTTTTTACTTTTATTTTTCAATATAGCTACCCTTCACCTCAATACACTTATTCCATTTCTCTTTAAGACTTTTGATGCCGCTTTTGTAGAAGTCTTCCGTTTGCCCCCCTAACCACGCCTCTGTGGCAGCTTTGACGTCTTCGTCATCCCGGAAGTGCCTTCCACGTAGGGCGGATTTCAGGTTTCTGAACAGGAAGTAGTCACTGGGGGCTAGGTCTGGGCTGAAGGGTGGGTGGTTAAGCTGTTCGAATCCACAATCACGTATAGCGGCCTGTGCAACTCTTGACTTGTGGAATGGAGCGTTGTCATGCAAACTCAGAACACCACGTGTCAACATTCCACGGCGTTTCTGTCGAATTGTCTTTCGCAATTCTTGCATTAGGTTGGCATAATATTGACCATTCATTGTAGTTTTGGTTGGCAAGTAATCAATTAATAATATGCCTTTTGCATCCCAAAAGATTGTCGCCATAACCTTGCCAGCTGATGGTTGAGTGCGAAACTTCAGGGGAGGCGGTGAACTCGGGTGCTTCCATTGCTTGGATTCCAGTTTAGTTTCCGGGTCCCAGTGGTGGATCCAGGTTTCGTCACCTGTCACCAGACAAGACAAAAACCTGGCTTCATCCGCATTAAACGGATCCAGGAGCTCCATGCAACTTTCGGTTCTTTTCTGGCGATCTTGTGCTGTGAGGTTTCTGGGTACCCATCTTGCAGATACCTTGGACATACCAAGATGGTCATGAATTATTTTTTCAAAACTTCCAACTGATATCTGGAATTCCAAAGACAGTTCAGAAACTTTAACACGGCGGTCAGCTAAACGTCGTCTTTCGATAGCGGCAATAACTTCCGGTCGGGTGACTTCAGATGGCCTGCCTGACCGTGGGTCATCGTCTAAGGACTCCCTGCCCCGCTTGAACTGAAGAGACCAGCGACAAACTGTTGAAAAGTTAGGAACATCCTTACCCGTCACATTACACATACGATTATGTATTTCTGTAGCTTTGCATCCCTCTTTAGTAAGGAACTTGATCACAGCGCGTTGTTCATGTTTGAGAGAATCCATGATTATGGAGACCCCTAGGTCAGCGCAGCTATTATATCTAAATAATTGTCTAGAAATTGTTTTGACATGTGTCAATGTTATGTTTTGACTATAGTAACACCTGCTATAAGCTGACACTGTTTATGTAAACACCAATGCCCCGCTTGCAACACTTATTGAACGCCCCTCGTATCTTATACACATACATGTACTCTTTTTCAGAATCTTAGTGTTAGTATTTATTAATATGAGTCATGAAATAGACAACCTGGGTTGACCGAGTGTACACTATTTGGACACAATACTGAGATTCTCTTCACTGTTTGTATTCATCACAAACAGTCACATTCTAATAAACGCTTATACGACAGATATGCGGTAGGTAATATATCATCAAAGAAGCCCATTTTCGTTGTTTTAGGGGACATCTCAAAACCTATCTTTTTCTGTTAACAAGTCTCCTCCGAATAAATACACGCGTTGCCCTTAGCCTTATGTTTATCATAACGTGACTTCATGACGCTTCAGGTCAGAAAGCTGTACAGTTGGCAACAGTAGTTAGAAAGGATTGCACAGAAACCTTGGTATACCGTCCCTCCAAACTCGTGTACTAGCAAACAGGTGCGTGTTGATTTCACTTTGAGATATGTCAATTTCACTGGGAGATATACAGATATACATGTCTACGTGGCGGATACCTTACACGCATCTAAACTGATATCAAATATATTTCAGGTATTTTGAAAGGACGATAATATTAGTACTTATGTTTGATAAACGATTGCGAGGCTGCATGGTACGAGACAGGGACAATGGAGGGGTGTTGATAGCATCATATCAAACCGCATCTTGACAGGTTCCTATGTAGATTCCAGGCAATACAAGCACGTGTTTGTTGTCTGTTGCTGTAATAGTTTATATAGCTTCTCGTATTACAGTTATGTATATCATACACGGCGACAGTTTACGTGGTCTTGGCTGATTTACGCCTGGAAAATATGTAGGACAAATCCATTTAAATATGGCAAATAGTTTCCATTGATTTATTTTCATAAACTGCAGTTCTTATATTTACGATCATTTATTTTATTTCCTCCAGGATAACACCGTCATAATTTTACTTATACTTATATCGCGGCTGCTAGTATTATGGCAGGGAGAAAACCAGCAACGCCATGTGGCTATGCATTGCGGTGAAACCTGCGAGCATCCGTAAGCATTGAAACAGTGAGGTCTTTGAAGGGCACTTAGAAGTGACATACATAAGAACAGGGAGATTTTCTGGAAAACAACTTCTTCAATGTGAAAACCTTATGAAGGAGTGATCGAGTATATAGAAACAATTGTTATCCAAAAATCTTCCCTTTCTTATTGAAACAATGACCGGACTGCAGAATACACTATTCTAACGACACGTGAAAATACAGAATTTAAAGGGTGATTTTACAATGTTAAAGTGAGTTTTTTTTCATAAACTTTTATTTGTCTTTGATGCACGTGAAAATATCGTTTTTTGCTGATTTACGTTCAAATCATCTCACCAGACTGGCATATTCAATAATTTTTATTCAATACTGAGAGGTGAATGTCTAAAGTATAAAACGGTCCCATGCATACGAGATATACTTGGAAAACTATATAATACTACGTGGAATACACTTTACCGGTTCAGTATAACGTCACTATTTACAAAAGTAGGCCTATAAAATCGATTTTAAACGAAAACCGGACAATGTACCATGACTGACCCTCACCAATTTGTCAAGCGTAATTTGTTTTAATTTATCGATAGTAGATACCAAAACACAGATCCGGGTTGAAACATACAACCAGTATAGATCTAAATGGAACGGGCAGTTTTACTTACTGAATATGTATGCATATTACCTTGTTCGATTTTCACTGAGATAAAGCAACTGTCATATATTTGACATTTGGGAATTAATACGCAAGTTTCTAGAAGTAGAGGCAAATACACTCAGCAATATGGCCAGGTATGGAGAGTGTGGTAGTTTACTATTTCACATTTCATGCCGAAACTAGAATAATACAATTTTGGATACGTCTCTTAAAGATAATCAAAATAAATGAAATATGTGTGTAAATTGGCAAGGTGCAGGATGAATATGTATTGTTCAAGGTTAAAAAAATATATTACTCAGTTACTTGATGCTGAATATTTATGAAAAACTGTTGGCAAAGGGAAATTACTCTTCAGTGAAAAATTCATTTCCAGTCACACTTTTATTTATCTCTCCCATTATATAACAAATAAGGTTTTTTGTACCATAAAGCCATTTCAAACAACCATAGTAACTCATGGTTAAAATGCTCCAAGAAACATTAGTTTGAACTTCATAATGTACAATCATTGTTGGCGGACAGTTGCATCATCATCATCATCATCATCATCATCATCATCATCATCATCATCATCATCATCATCATCATCATCATCATCATCATCATCAGTTTAGTATCATTTTGAATGTAGTTTGCCTAGTTCATGTCTTGCCATTTTAATATACCATGTCATATGTTATACTCATTTTTACGTAATTGCTTCATGCCATGTCATGTTATACATAATTGGTTCATGTCATGTCTTGTTATACACATGTCATGTTAAACATAATTGGTTCACGACATGTCATGTTAAACATAATTGGTTCTGGTCATGTCATGTTATACAAAATTGGCTCATGTCCTGTCATGTCATGTCATACATAATTGGTTTATGTCATGTCATGTTATACATAATTGGTCCATGCCATGTCATGTTATACGTAATTGGTTTATGTCATGTCATGTTATACATAATTGGTTCACGACATGTCATGTTAAACATAATTGGTTCATACCATGTCATTTTATACATAATTGGTTCATGTCATGTCATTTTATACATAATTGGTTCATGTCATGTCATATTATACATAACTGGTTTATGTCATGTCATGTTATACATAATTGGTTTATGTCATGTCATGTTATACATCATTGGTTCATACCAGGTCATGTGAAACATAATTGGTTCATACCATGTCATTTTATACATAATTGGTTTATGTCATTTCATGTTATATATAATTGGATCATGTCATGTCATGTTATACATAATTGGTTCATGTCATGTCATGTTTTACATAATTGGTTCATGCCATTTCATGGTATACGTAATTAGTTCATGCCATGTCATGTTGTACGTAATTGGTTCATATCATGTCATGTTATACGTAATTGGTTCATATCATGTCATGTTATACATAATTTGTTCATATCATGTCATGGTATATATAATTGGTTCACGACATGTCATGTTAAAAATAATTGGTTCATACGATGTCGTTTTATACATAATTGGTTCATGTCATGCCATGTTATACATACTTGGTTCATGCCATTTCATGGTATAATTAATTAGTTCATGCCATGTCATGTTATACGTAATTGGTTCATATCATGTCATGTTATACATAATTGGTTCATGTCATGTCATATTATACATAATTGGTTCATGTCATGTCATGTTATACATGATTGGTTCATGTCATGGCATGTTATATAATATTTGTTTATACCATGTCATGTTATAGATATTTGGCTCATGTCATGTTATACATAATTGGTTCACGATATGTCATGTTATACATAATTTGTTCACGACATGTCATGTTATACATAAGTGGTTAATGTCATATCGTGTTATACATAATTGGTTCATGTCATGTCGTGTTATATATTATTGGTTCACGACATGTCATGTTATACATTATTGGTTCACGACATGTCATGTTATACATAATTGGTTCACGACATGTCATGTTATACATAATTGGTTCATGTCATGTCGTGTTATACATAATTGGTTCACGACATGTCATGTTATACATTATTGGTTCACGACATGTCATGTTATACATAATTGGTTCACGACATGTCACGTCGCAGTTAACTCTTGTCTGTTCATGTTTAATATATTGCTCTTGTATAGCACTGCTATATACAGTTACCTCTTGTCTGTTCATGTTTAATATATTCTCTTGTATAGCACTGCTATATACAGTTACCTCTTGTCTGTTCATGTTTAATATATTGCTCTTGTATAGCACTGCTATATACAGTTACCTCTTGTCTGTTCATGTTTAATATATTGCTCTTGTATAGCACTGCTATATACAGTTACCTCTTGTCTGTTCATGTTTAATATATTGCTCTTGTATAGCACTGCTATATACAGTTACCTCTTGTCTGTTCATGTTTAATATATTGCTCTTGTATAGCACTGCTATATACAGTTACCTCTTGTCTGTTCATGTTTACTATATTGCTCTTGTATAGCACTGCTATATACAGTTACCTCTTGTCTGTTCATGTTTAATATATTGCTCTTGTATAGCACTGCTATATACAGTTACCTCTTGTCTGTTCATGTTTAATATATTGCTCTTGTATAGCACTGCTATATACAGTTACCTCCTGTCTGTTCATGTTTAATATATTGCTCTTGTATAGCACTGCTATATACAGTTACCTCTTGTCTGTTCATGTTTAATATATTGCTCTTGTATAGCACTGCTATATACAGTTACCTCTTGTCTGTTCATGTTTAATATATTGCTCTTGTATAGCACTGCTATATACAGTTACCTCCTGTCTGTTCATGTTTAATATATTGCTCTTGTATAGCACTGCTATATACAGTTAACTCTTGTCTGTTCATGTTTACTATATTGCTCTTGTATAGCACTGCTATATACAGTTACCTCTTGTCTGTTCATGTTTACTATATTGCTCTTGTATAGCACTGCTATATACAGTTACCTCTTGTCTGTTCATGTTTAATATATTGCTCTTGTATAGCACTGCTATATACAGTTAACTCTTGTCTGTTCATGTTTACTATATTGCTCTTGTATAGCACTGCTATATACAGTTACCTCTTGTCTGTTCATGTTTACTATATTGCTCTTGTATAGCACTGCTATATACAGTTACCTCTTGTCTGTTCATGTTTAATATATTGCTCTTGTATAGCACTGCTATATACAGTTACCTCTTGTCTGTTCATGTTTACTATATTGCTCTTGTATAGCACTGCTATATACAGTTACCTCTTGTCTGTTCATGTTTACTATATTGCTCTTGTATAGCACTGCTATATACAGTTACCTCTTGTCTGTTCATGTTTAATATATTGCTCTTGTATAGCACTGCTATATACAGTTAACTCTTGTCTGTTCATGTTTACTATATTGCTCTTGTATAGCACTGCTATATACAGTTACCTCTTGTCTGTTCATGTTTAATATATTGCTCTTGTATAGCACTGCTATATACAGTTAACTCTTGTCTGTTCATGTTTAATATTGCTCTTGTATAGCACTGCTATATACAGTTAACTCTTGTCACGCCAAGTTATACATGGTTTGCTCATGTCATGTTAATAAACGCATTTAGTTCATGTCATGTTATTCATCGTTAGCTCGTGTCATGGTAACAGATATAGTTAGCTTATGTAATTTCATGTTACACGTTGCTAGCTCATTGAGTAAGACGTGTAGATATGTGCATATGTAAATAGTTGTTAATCTAATGACAAATTATGTGTTTAACATGATTCGTCGACCATTCGAAAAAACACAAAACAAACATAATCTTCCCAGCAACACACATATATTTATGCACATAAAGTTTGACGAAACTCCTCTATTAAAGAAAATTTGAATTAAATCATCCTTTCAAATCAGAAGTTGCACGTAATGTTTCCTCTGAAACCGAATCTGTACAAAATAAGTCCTTGTTTTTTCCCGCCTGTTTATCCTGCAGTCGGATTAGGCCCAGCGCTATGGTATAATGTCAGTGTATTCAGAGAAGAGAGGTAAAAACGCGAAGAAAACTAAGTTAAGAGTCCGGGAGCGTTATATTAGTTTGACAAAGTGTAGTTTTTTATCGAATAATTCCATGTACATTGTCAAATCTGATTTCACAACTCATCCAATTCCAGCAAAGTCGCAGCAGGATTTCGTGACGAATTTACACAGGAGCATAGCACATTATGCAAAACTAATTCGTCTCTCAAGACAACCTGGTACTTTAGTGCAGAGTGAACGCCGAATCTGTGGACTCCCACAATGAAAGCAGCGAGATTTTACTTCCAGATTTCGCCCATCATTCCCCTTTGACTACAAATTAATCGCATCTCTGTGCAAAACTCTTTTCAAAACAAAAATACGCTTTCTTATGTTATTCAAATGAACTCTAATGTAGCTCAAATCTTTACAAAACCTGATAAAATGTATTTAATGCCAAATTAGCGCTTCTACAGACATCAATCACCATGTCCAGCGTTTTTTTAAACAGTTGCGTGTTGTCACAACCAGCCATCACGCCTCTCCACATGTTAGGCTTTGATCGAGTGGTACTGCCTTGCTTGATGACCATTGGCATGCCACTGTGGTAATTTAATTACCTCGATATTGTGTTTAATTCAAACTACGTAATTTCGGTTTCCAAAAGAGAAAATGAGTCTGATTTTCAAAGGAAAACGTTTCTCTGTGGATGCTTGATAATTTAAGTGATTTGTGTTCAAATCGTAGGATGGCGAGCGATATATATGATATAGAGAATGTGTACCAAAGGTCAACCATCACAATATATTTACAGAGGTATGCCTTATTATCAATCAATACATAAAACAGTTTAAACGCTTTTATTGAACGATTTGTATTCACGTACTGGTAAATATCCAAGCTTTTCGCGAAGAATAACACCTTTTATGATCTTAGAGGGTCATCAAGTAAAATGACTATTTGGAAAATCATCATTTCAACTTTCATGTTGTGAACAGACACCATTGGCGGATTCAGTTAATTTCAGAAGGGGGTGGGCCCGCCACTGGACACGACGTTCCTAGCACTTCAGTTGAATGTTTACTCACATAAGCAATAAAGAAGTTATAATCCAGAAATCTTACTTTTGTATAGCGTTATGAATTTGTGTCAACTTCTCTATTGCAACGAATATTTCGATGTGGATACCAGCAAAGGTTGCATCCTGACTGTCTATAGAGCTTGTATCCTGACTGTCTATAGAAGCTTGTATCCTGACTGTCTATAGAGCTTGTATCCTGACCGTCTATAGAGCTTGTATCCTGACTGTCTATAGAGCTTGTTTGCGGTCACCATAACACCTGGAATGATACTGCGTCCTAAAGACACAACTTGTTGACGTCAACTAAATAAAACGTAAAAATCAACTTGTTCCAATGGAGCCTGGTTTCAGCATCCAATTCGTCAACCAGAGAAAACATGTTATCTTACTTGTCAATGGTTGCACTGCAGCTTATGTTCATTACTGAGAGTTTGCTAATGTGAAGGCCACCATGATTAAGGTTCTTAATCCGTGCTTTAAAATAATATCCCAAGCAGAGTTAAGAGTCATGATGGGCCTAGTTTAAAAGTGCATCCATTGTGTTTCATGAATTTTATTTGGCTATTTTAATACTTCCAACTCACCATATATGCTGTTTACAATACAAATTAATTCACCCAGCTTTCTTATGTATCTCCAATCGCCAAATATCTCATAATTACTAGTTTCAAATTAAAGTCGAGTAACAGCATTGTGTATGTGCAGAAACCGAAACTGCATGTCCCATTTACATGAACACTATCAACCCAAATTTGTCAATCTGTCTGTTTTAAATAATGCGCGTCAATCGCGATGCATTGTCCGAAATCACTACTTTTACCTTCATGTCGTCAATATACTAAGTCGGCTATCATCAAAATGGTAGTTTACTTCTCGATAAAGTAACATCATTTACAACGTTTGGAATATATGACCCCCAACAACACAATGGATGTACCTTTACTTAGTTTGTCCATAGTTTAGCTTTCTCTTCCCACCGAGTTTACTCCTTTCGATCGTAACCGTTGTTCTACTATGGCTAATTTCAATCTGTATGGCTAGAAATCGAGAGTCCTGGTTAGTTGCATTGGAAGTTAGTTGTGCAATCAGTGACGCAGTTGTAAAGTGACATGATTTGCCAATGATACAGCATGATGCTGTTTTTGGAAGCAGAAATTAGGATATTTTTTGTTATATGGGGAAGGCTACCGGAAAAGGGACCGCATGGTCGGTCCTGGTTTAGGAGACATAGGCTCTGAAAGATTTTTTTGGCATTAAATTTGAAATGTTCATTTTTTTAATGCTAGTGCAATAATAGTTCATTAACATCTCTTCTTTAAGTTCAAAGTCTCCAATTGCCTTATTTGCTTCTATAAAATCCTGAAAAACATTGATATTAGAAGGTACAAAAAGGTGCCACATGGTCGGAGCAACTGTTTATGCTGCATATCACTTTATTTTGAAGCTGTCGAGCTGTTGGTCTAGCAGATATTTTACGGTTGGATCTTTGAGCATGGGTTATTGATGTTTGCAGCGTTAAAGCGTTCTCAGTGACCGCCACTTGGCAGGTACATACTTCCGGAGTAGTATATTTATACTCGTCAGCATTTAAACGTCACTAATCCAACATAATTACCACTTTGCGAATGTAAATCTTGATTCAAATCGTTTGTTTAGATAAAATAAACACACGTGCTTTATACGACCAAGTGGTCCCTTTATATAATAGAAACTGATTTCGTTTTGTTCTTTGTGATTCACCTTACAATAAGCTTTTAAATCGAAATATGTCTTCTGTATTATTATGATTTGATTTTCAGCTTGATCACGACTCTCAATAGAATTGTATGCTGATTTGGTGGTTTACACTTGACACTATCCCGCAAAGTAATGTAGAACATATGCGCAACATTTTAACAGAATCGGGTCAATAGTTTTGCAATACATGTAGGTTATATTTCATGAAAATGACTCGATGAGGAATTTGTTGTTTGACGTTGCCTAAGTAGACCCTGATGTAGAATAGTTTTGCAAAATTTTAACAAAATCGGATGAGTAGTTCTGTAGTTTTTCTGTAATAGGTCGCACTAAGTTCAAAATATATAATATAAATTGGAACAAAATAATAAATTCACGAAAGTCATTTCAACTTGGCAATGGAGTCCACTGATCGAATAAAGTAGAATACATGTGCCAAATTTAACAGAATTGGTCGGACAAGATTATGGAACGGACAGAAGGAAATGAAGGGAATCGTTGGTACTTCTGTAGGCTATAGCCTCGGTCGGTCGTACATTACAGTTCACAATTAAAGTTAACATATTTCGTCTTCAAGTATTTTATAACACTATCTAAATTTTCGTTTTCGGGTTTATCAACATGTTTTATAAGCCTATGATTTTATGCTGATCTGAAGAAAAAGGGACCACATCGACCATTACGCATGCACGTGCATATCAACAACATACAAACAACTTTTGTACTACACACACATACGTTAACACCTGTTGAAACAAATGTTGATACACACACCGTAACTTCGTGTTTGATAATGTTTTATGGTTAAATGAATACAAACAACAGTTGTAAGCCATGTTTTCTCATTTCAATAGTTCCAGATAATTTTGACCCTACCACTCTTTAACTGACCATCGTTTTGCCAATTTTTATCATAATTTGGTGATTATTTTTTTTATTTTAAAGGGAAGACATCGTTCTTTATGAACCTGTGCCTAACTCAATACCGACCAGGTGGTCCCTTTTCCGGTAGCCTTCCACATATATATGCTATTTGATTTTGTGAAAACAGTTAACCATAAACACACTGATAAATAAATAAGACCAAATCAAGAACTGCAAATAGTTAATTAGTGTTATTTACATAAGGGCATATTCGAAGGACATGTGCTAATTAGGAAGACCCTTTTCAGTCAAATTCTAAATGTATTCGATGTTAAATGTGATTTCATGGGATAAAAAGCAGAGTCTTATATATGTAGTATGTTTTGTTAGAAATGATAAATTCGAAGAACAGAGACTGTAGAGAGTAAACTCTGTTAAAAAGAATGTCTTCGCCGTGTGAATGGTTTGAAGGAAAACATGTACAATTAAAGAGAGGGTTCTACCGAGGTATTTTTGAGGAAACGAAATTCGAGGGGACATTTCAGTAAACATGTATATGTTATTACTTCATAACTGTAACACAATCCAGTTGAAACATATTACTGAGAATAATGGTTTAATGATTTTATATTAGACAATGTGATAAAGACTAGCACACATTTATCAAAACATGCAAACAATTAAAAATGAAGTGCTTCATCGGTATTACGAGTGTGGAAGCTTTCGCTACGGTAAAACAAAACATGGTGATAAAGTGTGTGTTACGTTGTGGATATATGAAAATATGTGTTTTATTACTTTTAAAGTTTTGATTAGTAAATATACAAAGTTGTTAAAGTTCAGTGGTACACAAAAACAAAATGGCGGCGACTGTTGATATAACCATCTCTTTGAATGCATACATTTTTATAAAAACTACATATGGACATTATTGCGCCCAATACTTCTCTGACGTCACTATTGAGATGGTCACCGACTGTGAAAAGACATCTACATGACATTGTGTTAATGCTACACTTAATTACAGCGTCAGTCAAAATCAGACCATAATTAGTTGCACTACGTTAATTACGATCTGATTTTAATGAGATTGCTTCTTTTGGTTTTGAAACGTTGTGTGGGCGGATTCAAGCGAATTAGTATACATGGAACACACAGATGATCAATATATGCCATCTAACTTATCAATTACTATTGGTGCTTGTGTAACATGTGACTTAAACATATTATTTCGAAAAATAAAACTGGCTTGATAATCAAATTACAAATACGGCCAGGATATCGTTTGAAGGGGCTTCATAAGGTGATAACAACATCCCCCACCCCCACACCCCACACCCCCGCACCATCATTACCCCCACATCCCCGCACCCCCTCCAATACTTGGGTGTTCAAACAACAACGTTGTTCATTTGATATTGGTAGGATCTTGACCACCTGACAAAGTGTCAATCGGCCCAATTCAATGATCACACAAAAAGTTAAGTGACCATAAGGCGTGTTCAAAATACAGCAACCAAAACTTGTTTTAAATATTCACAATCACAATCAATATCAAATGTTGAATAGTCACAGGTTGCTGACAAATTGGTCACATAAAAAGTCAAAGTGGTCATATTCATAAATCAGAGAATCTTCTAAATCAAGCAGTAATTTTTAACTTTTTTGAATTATTGATAATATATATATCAAGCATTGATTAATATGTTGCATCTCATAATTAACGTTTTTTAAACATTTCCAGGGCTCCGTTTCATAACAGCGAGCGCATTCTCTCCTGAACGACACGGTGCGATTCCTCGAAGTTTGCTCGCCTTGCTACGAAGCGCTACATTGAGCAATCGCGTTCAAGAGAGGTTTGATTAAAAGTAATCGCTCATTGAGCGATTACTTTGAAAACTCTCTTGAACATGGCCCGGGTTCCGTTCCATAACAGCGACTGCTTATAATCGCTCATTGATTGCTCAATGTAGCGCTCAAGTAGCGCTCAAATAGCGCTCAAGTGGCGCTCAAGTAGCGCTCATTCTTTCCGCTGCCAAAACCTCAAAGTTCGCTCGCTTTGCTACGTAGCGCTATATTGAGCAATCGCGTTCAAGAGAGGTTTAAATGTAATCACTAATTGAGCGATTATTTTGAAACCTCTCTTGAACACGGCCCTAATGTATAACCATCGGAATATCAATCAAAACTGGTTGAAGCGTTAGTAAAATATGTTCATCATCGCTTGAAATCAATTAATATCTTTTACCATTTGATAGTTCCAATACATATATATAAATTTGGGGGGGGGGGGGGGGGGGGGGGAAATACTGGTACGTCAATATTTTATATTTATCATAAGTTAGATATAAACAACATAGGAGTATGTATTATAAAGAAGAATGTGACATAGTTCACCCATATGCCAATATAATACAATTTGCCCTTTGTTAATAATTACACTGTCTAATTTAAAAACAAAATTGATTTGATTCATATGCAAAGCATGAGTTTTGATAACATGAGGAAATTGAAGGGTATAGACTTAAGTTAAGTTAAGATTTAAGTTTTTGTGTACAAAACACGGAGTGAATGTCCCTACTGTACCAAAATCAAACGGTGCATTTATTGTTCGTATTTTATTAGCGCTTCTTTCCATACCGATTTCGTTTTATCGTTTAGTGCATCCTTTTCTTGTTACGTCAAAATCGAAATATCTTGTAACTTACATTGAATATCATGATATTTATATTCATGTAAAAAAGGACCAGTGTGATCAATAATTTAGAAACAGCAATTCTAATCATAAGTTTCATTTAAAAGTAAATTCGTATATAACTCACTTGAGATAGCTTTACGTAAGTTTCATTGCAAACTTCCGGTTTACAACACGTGTAAATTACAGTATCAAAATATGGGAAGATTAAACGTTTCTGTCCTGAGATATCTGTCACGGGAGGATTTCCGTGTCCTCACTGCTGTAAGTTATAAGTATCCATCATTGTGTGGGTTGTACGTTGTCTGATGTGTTCATTTGTAATCACAGAATGAATGTTTATCCCAACAATTTGACAGCAACCTGTGACTATTTTTTATATTGACTCACTGAATATAAGGGCAAAAACATCGAGGGTATAGTTATCATACACATCATACATTGGTAATCTGACATCATGAAGAATGCTATGTCGTCACAGTTCTTCTTCAGGCAACATACATTTATGAATGTTGGTCTTTTATACAGTTTTCACTCTTTGTTTTGACCCCCAGGACACCTCCCAAAGAACCAGTTATGCTAGAAACTAAAACCTTTTGAGAATGTTGGATCATGTTGTTGAAGGCTAAGATTTGTTCGTTTCACCCAAAAAGTGCATGACAAGAGGTCAAAGTAGTGGATTTTTTTAATGTTTATGATCAAAGAATCATTTTGGTCTTGTAAACCACTTTCAAATAAGCATAATTTCATGTCTATAGCGCCCTAAATAAGAGGCATTTTATTTGTAAATGGCTGGCCTGTCACAGCCTAGCATTGTCTATGTGCTATTGCCGTATTGGCTGTGTATTGAGTGCAGATGCAGCGCATGTTGTAGATAGCAGGACATGTGGAATGGGATGGATGGATATATATATATATATATATATATATATATATATATATATATATATATATATATATATATATATATATATATATATATATATATATATATATATATATGTATGTATACCGGTATATAAGGCAGATTGGTCTGAGTGGCTGC
This sequence comes from Gibbula magus, assembly GCA_936450465.1. Classification (NCBI taxonomy): domain Eukaryota; kingdom Metazoa; phylum Mollusca; class Gastropoda; order Trochida; family Trochidae; genus Gibbula; species Gibbula magus. The sequence goes on along the minus strand of OW388289.1, from coordinate 78,423,545 downwards.
TTTTCAGTCATCTGATATCCAATGCACTACATCCTTATTTTGGGCATTTATAAAAATCAACAATGTTTCACTTTTAAATTTTCTTTTCATCTTCAACCTAAGATACTAAAAATTCATGTAATTCTTGATGAGCTACAGAGCCCATAGTGAGAATGCATCCAAAATGAAATATACAGCGTGTAATGAAACATCCAAACTGGGCAGAACATTCTATGTCAATGATATCAGGATATAATATCTCCTTAGATCAGATTCCATAAAATATTCAATAGGTCAAGAGTGTAATCTTCCAAAAAAAAATTCCACAGGTTTTCTTATCAAAAGTCTTTGTTAAAAAATTCAAAAAATGCCTATTGTTTCTTTTGTTAATTCAAATGAGATACAATCAATATCTATTTGACATTTGCAGGTGGAGATGGGAATGAAGAACCATGAGATCGTACCAACTCCTCTCATTGCTTCTATTGCTCACCTTCACAGTGGAGGTTGTCACAAAGTGCTGCGTGAAATCTCTAAACACAAACTTGTCGCGTACGAGAAGGGAGGAAAAAGATGTGAGTGCTTGTTAAGTGCTTTTGAATTTCTATTTTGTACTCTTTCTGGAAGAAGACATAGTGAAACAGCTCATAATTTTGGCATTCAGTACTGTCGCAAGTGATCTTAATTTGTCGGTTTATCAATAATATTTATATGAACTTTTCACCTATAATAATATTGGTACTAAATTCACTTGTAATTGTTTTCTAATTACTGAGTTTTAACATAGATTTCCAGATATAGTAAGAATTGATAAGCTGTATTAACAACTATGTTCATGACATGCTAATTTTGTTTTCAGTCGAAGGCTACAGACTAACTAACTCCGGCTATGACTACCTGGCACTCAAGGCCCTCACGAGTAGAGACATAGTTATCTCCCTTGGAAATCAGATTGGAGTTGGCAAAGAGTCAGGTAGAAATAATCTGATGATGTTTTCCTGCTACAATTGATAAGATATTTTTTTTAAATAATTTATGGTCATTAGGCTTTTTTAATTTATTAATTATATTAAATTATACTAAATCAAAATGGCATTAAGCATTTAGTTTCTATTTGTAACCTGGGTGATTTTTAGTGAGTGTAGTCATTTAATGTGGTTACTTGTCTACTTCCAGATGTTTATATAGCGGCTGGTCCAGATGATATACAGTTTGCATTGAAGTTCCACAGGTGAGTCATGATTGTGATGTATAATGTAAGTCAATAAAACCCTGTCTGACACTGCAGTTATTTCTGTTGATTGAATTTGTTCTTTTCCTGCCATATCAAAATGCTCAGTTACTTTCCAGTTTTATTAGATCTATTGAATAAACCTATTTTCTTTTTCAGACTTGGAAGAACATCATTCAGGCAACTAAAAAATAAAAGAGATTATCACAAGCATCGGAAGTTCACATCATGGCTGTATCTTGCTAGATTGGCAGCAATGAAGGAGTTTGCTTACATGAAGGTGTGTATATTTGGCAATCGTCTGTTTTTCAAAAAGTCTTAATTCTAATTAACTACGGTCTATGAATAGTCAACTTCTTTATTGTAATAAATGTGAAGTTTCCATGTAGATACTAACACCAATTTCAAATACATTATTTAAGTTTTTATTCATTCCTTTAGCTTTTTGGAAGAACTCTGTCCTAATTTTGGTAATATTTCCACAGGCCTTATTTGACCGAGGTTTTCCTGTTCCAAAGCCAGTGGACTTCAACAGACACGCTGTAGTGATGGAACTGCTGTCTGCTCACCCCATGTGTGTATACATATACAGCTCCTTGGTCTTAAACATGGGCAATAGATGTGAACCTAACAGCATTCTATCCTTGCCATGCACAGCGCTTGGAGCATATGATATATAGATAAAGTTCTATAAAAGTACTTATTTATTATCCCCCGCCACAAAGTGGAAGGGGGATATAGGTTTGGGCTCCGTCCATCCGTCCGAGATAAAGGGGGCATGAGGGCATGAATACCTTGATGGAGTTCGAAATTGAGAAGCGTGCAATTATTTTTTCCAGAGTTATTGCCTTGTTCCGTTGTTTTGGACTTTATTCATGGTATCTCCAAAGGGGACAGCTTTTCTCAGAAACCATTTAAGATAGGGTTACCAAATTTGGTGTGTTGCTTGAAGGCATAAATACTTTGATGGAGTTTGAAAATGAGAAGCGTGCAGTTACTTTTTTCGGAGTTATTGCCCTTATTCCGTATCTTTGGACATTGTTCATGGTATCCCTAAAAGGGGACAGCTTTTCTCAGAAACTGTTTAAGATAGGGTTACCAAATTTGATGTGTTGCTTGAAGGCATGAATACCATGATGGAGTTTGAAAATGAGAAGTGTGCAATTATTTTTTCCAGAGTTATTGCCCTTGTTTCGTTGTTTTGGACTTTGTTCATTGTATCTCCAAAGTCGACAGTCTTTCTCAGAAACTATTTAAGATAGGAGAACCAAAATTGGTGTGTTGCTTGAGGGCATACATACCTTGATGGAATGAAAATGAGTAATGCACAATTATTTCGAATTATTGCCCTTTTTCCAATTTCTTGGCTCTGGCGGGGGATGTTGATGACTATGTCTTGTTATTGTTCAGGATATACAATATTACTGTTATATTAGGAATGGAGAAGGCATAGAATTAGAGACAGATGAAAACGATTACTAAAAATGCAACCTAGGTATGGGTAGTTAAAACTTTATTATTATTCATTATGACCATATTTACGCATGATATAAAGATTTTACCGACTCTTACTGTCAGTCACTCATGTTACCTACATTCTTCCACTAAGTCTAAAACTGACTCGCCTCTAATCACCCAGGTGCCAGGTACATGAAGTTAACGACCCGTCCGCGGTATACAATGAGTGTATGGAGCTGATCGTGAGGCTGGGCAACTGTGGAGTGATACACGGAGACTTCAACGAGTTCAACCTCATGGTGGACAGCCAGGACCGCGTCACCATGATCGACTTCCCGCAGATGGTCTCCACCAACCACACTAACGCTGAGTGGTAGGTCGTCACAGTGTTTGTGTTAGTCGGCACATATTAAAATTGGGCATTGATTCACCAAGCAATTATTGCACACACATCAGCTGTCAGCGGTAGCCATGACTGACAGTGGGGCTCAAATCTGACAGTGGCATGGTATTCTGAGTCCTTATGTTGAAGTTCCAATAGAGTTGCAGAATTCTGAAGAGTAATTGTGTGAAAGCTCCCATAGTCATTTCTTGAAGTGTCCAAATATAAGATGATAATTGATTCACTTTATTATACCCCAGCTACGAAGTTGGGGTATATAACGGTCAGCACATCCGTCCATGCGTCCGGAATGTTATTGTTCCGCTCATAACTCTGACACTGGTTGTTCAAATTTTATGAAAACTTGAAACATATGATCACTATGCTTTGTATATATCTGCCCTTTGTATGTTTCATACCCTCATTTGCATAATTTATGCAAATGTTCTCTATTTTTCAACTTTTACTTCTAAAGCATTCTTACAAGTGTATCTATGAAGACATGCTTTCATAGTACAATCTGTGGTTTGTTCATACAGAAGACTAAACATTGATGTCTATTTGCTATTTTGAAACTTTTCTTCTTTGTTAAAAGCGGGGGTATATGAGTGAGCTGTGCTCACTAATTCTCTTGTAATATTACTGCAATTGTTTCTTTCCTATATATATCTGAGTTTCATCATTGTAACACAATCTCTCTTCTCAGAACTGTTTCCATCTGTTCAGGTACTTTGACCGAGATGTTCAGTGTATTCGTGACTTCTTTGCCAGAAGATTCAACTATGAAAGTGAACTCTATCCAACATTTAAAGATGTCAAGTAAGTGAATAGGTATTATGTAAAATTGTTTTTCTGTTTGCACTTTTTGTCCAATTATTACCCAGTGTACTTTAAAATCTAAGGATAGACAGTCAATGCTTTGGACTGATGCATATAATCAGATATATCCACACTTACTATTGCAGGCGAGAAGATGACTTAGACGTTGAAGTTTCTGCAAGTGGGTTCACAAAAGAAATGGCAAATTCATTTGATGAGGTGAGAAAAATACTTTCACATTGTTTAGATGTTTCCAATTAGCAGACACTTATGATTGTGATAGACTTTCAACCATTTTATCAAGTCATTTATACTTTCTGTAGTCTTCAATCCAAATTATTTTGTCCAGGTCTCGGTGGCTGTGTGGGTATGCTGTTGATACAGTCAGTGCTAGCAATTAGTGCATGACTCTGAGAATGTGGGTTCCAATCCCACTGGGGAGTTGACCTGAAAAAGTACAAGAATTTGTACTGCTGTAGATTGAAATATATAATCAGTTAACACAGCACCTGCTCAATTACTTAAAGAGCCATCACGGATGTTAGTGTTTCAAATTTTGGGAAAATATACTTTTAACGTCATTCGCAAGAGAAATCTTTTATCTACAACATGGCATATGTTAAATAATTTTCAATTCAAGACAATGTATTGCAATTTGGTTTCAAAGAGAAGTATCACTTCGACTAGCGCGCGCTACGGGTATCTGATGTATATAAACAGAGTCCCCTTTTTTGCATAATACGTACTACACAAACAGCAAGCGCTTCCGAAGCGTGAAGGCTTATAACGAACCCATGTGCTGCACGTGTCTCTCTTGCAAAGTACCCTTGTCACACATTACTGAATGTGACGATTGCTTTACAAACTATGTTTCTAAATGTCCTAAGAATATACAAATTATTTCCTGTTTAATGTTTTTTTATTGAGATAAGACCAGCAAATTTTGACAATTTTTTACTCTCATTAATTATAAAATTCAAGAAAAATACCTAGTTGGGTAAAACAATTATTCCATTATCTGTAGCAAATACATAATTAAATGAAATGGTAAATAAATAACCGTCACAAAATTATATATTTAGATTTCTTTCATTGCTCATTTTTTTATTATTCTTTCGTGTCTTTGTTTACTGTGTGTGAGCTAGACCATAATGCTTTGCGCTTGAAAATAATAGACTGGATCTATATTTAGACTGGAAAACACCTTTACTAATTAATGCAATTTCTCGGCTTATTTTAAGTTGGAAAAATTAGAGAAAAATTAAGTGTATTTATTTCACGGAGATAGATTTTTGTAAAAATTTTGATATTTTCATCAACATCTGTGATGGCTCTTTAATGTCAAAATTGCCAAGCACTATCAAGCCTAGGACATGGAATGCATGCTGAAAATATCATATGATTTCTTGTAAACATTATCATGCAAATTGTCGTTCAAAGTATTTCTGCCTTTGATATCAATAATTTTACTCCCCAGTTGTTTAAAATTTTCTCTTTGTCCCCTTTCCATTTTGATTCTTCATTCAACACTTGCTAAGTAAAAAGGATTGTTGCTTGTGGCAGAGCTAAGAACTGGCCCAACTTGCACTTACCGGTTTTACCCTTAAATTAAGGAAACTCTTAACCCATAGTGATAAGATTGAGTTATGGTCACCTTAGCCTTATGGGTCTCCACTCTCGGTTAATGTGGTGGATCTTGCTCTCTATTTAGGCAGACATCCACTAATCAGGGAAACCAACAATATACTTTGATCTTCATTCAACGGCTCAAGTCCTGACAACTCAAATAATTCTATTGCAGGCTGCTGATGACCTAGGGATACTGGGAGGTCCCGACAGTGAGAGAGCAAGAGACGAAAACTCTGAGGAGGAGGAGGAGGAGGCAGTTGAAGGTGCTGAAGCCATGGAACCAGAAACAAATGTGTCCGTACAAGAAGCCGAATCTTCCAGTGTGGAAGCAGATCAGACTCTGGTTGGTGAATCAACTTCACCAGACTCACTACCAAGTGTTAAGTGTGAACCGTCAAATGAAAGAATGGAGGCTGATGTTGATACTAGTGCTTGTGATGAACATGTGGACAGTGGTTGTGAGGAAGATGACATGGAAGATCTACGTGAAATTAACCGATCATATCGTCCGTTCAGGACAGAGGACAGCATGACCAAGACCAACTCACACCTAGAGAGGGACGATGTGGACACAGTGAGTGTTGCTAGTTCCACTATTTCACAGGACGTTATCAAGAATAAGGTGAGGAGCCAGATCAAGAGGGATCAGGTTAAACAGAAGGCGAGGAGGATTCGTAAGAGAGGAGAGGCGTCCCTCGTCACAAAGCAGCGGCGAGAGAACCAAGACAATGTTAAACAGTCTCTGTCGGCTGAATGGTACTGAAGACTAACAAATTTCAAAGAAAGTTCCAGGAATGAACATGGAAATATCAAGCTGTAGGAAAAGGTGTGACACTGGGTTACTGGGATTTGTGATACATCCTTCTCTGGGTACTAAATATTGTCCTTTAAAAATGTTATATTGGCTGAGGTGGATACAAGATTTTGATTTTGTACACCCCTCTTCCCCCTCTCTGATAAATATCAGATTACATCAGTTTGTATACAGATGGCAATAAACTTTGTACATTGATTGTTGATTTTGATAATGCATGAGCTGTAGGGCAATAAAATGCATAAGAAAACCATGAAGTAAATATTGTTATCAAACCAATGCTTCACACGAGGAAATATCTCCCAAACTATACACGCTAGCTTAAACAAATTCAATACACATGTCAACCATCATCCCTAGATGTTATACATGTTATTTTTATCCCACCGGTATGTAATACCGTGGGATATAGTCATCGCCCCGTCCGTCTGTCCGTCCGTAATCATTTCGTTTCCAGAGCAGAACTCGAAAACCATTCATGATATCTTTCTGAAACTTTGCATGTGTATTACCCACCAACTGAAGTGGTGCCTTTTGATATTTACAGATTTCTGAAAATTTTATTTTTTTTCGTTTCCATAGAAACATGTTGAAGTTGGACTTTGTTCAGAGACAGGTTCGTTTCCGGAGCACAGCTCCAAAACCGTTCATCATATCTTCCTGAAACTTTGCATGTGTATTTCCCATTGACTGAAGTGGTGCCTTTTGATATTATCAGATTTTTTCTGAAAAATTTATTTTTTTCTGTTTCAATAGAAACATGAGAGGGATGTTGGTTGTTGTTGATTTTGACTGCTTCTGGAGCAGAAGTCTAAAACCCTTAACATTCCTGAAACTCTGTAATACCCACTAACTGAAGTACGGTAGTAGATACACAAGTATCTGTAAAAGATGTGTTTTACAAATTTTGTGGAACCGGTGGGATATGTCATCTTCTGATGACTCTTGTTTGGTTTTCATGAAAACATGACTTAAACTGTGGGTCTATGAGGAAGTCATTTTGTACGGAGCCTTCTTCTAAAACTATTCACTCAATTTTCACCAAACTTAATACACTTGTCAATCATGATTCCTAAATGTTGCTTTTGTGGGTAAAAGTGATGTGTGTATTTGATTCTAAGATCTGTAAGGCAAAATGAGCTTATGGCATTGACCATCTGGTGTCGGTCGGATGTCGTCCGTCGTCCGTAAACATTTCCCACTTCTGACTTCTCCATAAGAACATCTACACCTTTAAAGCTGAAATTTTATGGGGGAGGTACCTTGTACCTTAGGGATCAAAGTTTGTTCATTTAGTCTTGATCATTATCCCTAAAACCAATTCAATAACTATGTAAGAGTGGCCCAGTTGGTGAGCACCCAATGCTGTTTAACATCGCTTCTAGAGCATAAGTCTGAGACTATGATCTGTTTCCCCCAAATTTGCTAGTATACTGTCTCGTTTCCATGGCAACAATTTGGACTTTTGAAGGGTAAGGTTTGTGTGAAGACACAACTCTAAAGCTACTTCACCAATCCTGCTTCATCAGGGTATTTGTAACTGTAAGGTTATTTCAATCCTGTCGTCACAGCTTTTACTCGTCTTTCAGACGGCCGGTTAGTCATCACTTCATTGGCATGTATTTCGTCAGCCAATGAAATGTCGCAATTTTAAATTTGTCGGTCGCTCATCAGCCTTCTCATACAGGCACTCCAATATTGTTCCATTTATTATCATGATGTTTTATTTGTCAGTTATGAAAGCAATATACAAGGCAAAAGCTCAAAGGCAATCAGGGATTGTAGATGCACTGCGGATACAAATAAGCTAAATTGTTCCTTCCTTTGGTCAGTTACCGGTATTCAGCCAACTCTGATTGTTCTATGTGAATGTGTATTGGTGCTTGATACGTTCTTCCATTGCAAACTGCAAAGAGGTTTTCTCTTTCCCTTCTGGTGTATTGGAAATAAAACAGATCAATCAATTTTGTGGCAATGACAATTATATTTTTAATTCATTTTAAAGTACAAGTTAATGGCATGTGAATAGAAAAAAAGAAGAAATTCTTGTACTTTCCTATATTCAAATTTAAAGGTTAGAAAATTTGCCAAGTTCATTTCACATAATCTTTTTTAATTAACAACAGTTATTTCCTCGACCTAGACTTTTAAAACTCTTAGTGCTAAGATATTTGTATATCAATGATAATGTATGGGATTAAAGACGATCTTAGCATTAACCCTCGTACGACTCACAGTGAAAAGTTACATTAAGTACCGTGGGGAATTTCTGACGCAAATGGCACCATAGGTTCACAGAATAGTGTATCATAGCTTACTCAGCTGTATTTGTTGGAAGTCATAAATATTTTCAAATGATTCCGACCAAGAATATTGGACGGAATAATATTCATTTTTTGGTTTTTGAGGGGGGGGGTCCAAATATATTTTAATAAAATATTTATTATTGAAAACGAAAATTCTTTTATATAAGAAAGGCATCGTGAAGTTTCTTAATTAATATTGTATACTAATATTTGTAAGTAATAAAGATAACGAAGCATCAATATTTTTTTGGTGTGTAAATATGGTTAATTTGAAATTAGACAAAAGCAGGTAACTTAGCTAACTTTATTTACGTAATACTGGTAAAAATACATACAGCTGGGGTCCAATAGACTCAATTAAGTCGTACGAGGTTAAGTAAGCTTAATTAATCTAGGTCAAGGAAACTTAAAATCATCCGCATGAGGAAAATTATATTATACCATAACAAAAATCTTCAAACATTATCACAATACTCCGAAGGACAAACATCACGGTATCAATAAAACATATAAATGACATACATATTAAAGAATGAATCTGAATGTCTCCAATATCCCAGATTTTCAAATGTAAAAATCACAACTGGCAAACAAGATAATTGATCTGTATGTATACATTTTGGTATCAAATCTGTTATAATATACAAACTATATACATGTCAATATTTATGAAAGTTATTAATAATCAATGAGTCATCCTTAGTTGTATAAGTCTCAAAAGTGGTCACATTTTGAAGCTACACAATTTATGGTTATTATCTAAATCATGTTGATTCCGGAACCAAGGTAGACATAAAAATTGGCCCAAAAAAAGCATGACATTGAAAACTGAGGTACAAGTAGTCTTACTTTTTTTTATCTAGACTAATCTTATCTTAATCCCATTAATAATATGTTCTTTAGCAGTAGAAGAAGTTGAAAAGTTCACATAACCCCAAAAAAATAAATTATTGAATATAAACAGTGATCTTTCTTTCTGGCATTGTTAATGATTAAAATCATTTGTATGTGCAAAAGTTCCTGGCTAAACAGTTTTAGGACAATCCTCTCTCATCTTGAATATAACATCGTCAGTCATCTTTTTTATTTGATCCTCCTACTTTCACAGCTCCGTTTGACACTCCATTGGACAATCCATTTTCATGAACTTTAGTGACCCCATTTTGATCAGCAGAAGCCTGAAAAAATTACATGTACCCAGGTAATTGTATTGTCAAAAATCAAAAAAGGCAACAAAATGATCAAACTGAAAGATTTCAATTATCAAAAACATATCAGCAGGTTGTTGACGAATAAAACCACTTTTCATAAAAAAAGGAACTTTGAAAAGTCAATGACATGTGAAAAGACAGACCCTTACTAGTAATACTAATAGGGATTGCGGCTGTAGGTGAATTCGTAGACCAGACGGGTTCCTTGACGTAAATTTCCGGTGGATTCGTAGACGTAGAATTTTAATAAAGCAATCAGACACTCGGTGTTGTTAAATTTTTTTTATAGAATGTTTGTGTTTGAAATAAATAAAGAAATATGGTATGTATAATCTATAATCTATTTTAGAATACCCATATACAGCATTAATCAACAACAAACGGGAGATTAGCAGACGTACGTCGGCGAAGATGAAGTAGGGTAAGTCATTGACAATCAAAACACATCACACCATCCTGTTTTTATAAAGAGATCACAATTGTCGGGGAAGTCTCTGATTTTGTCATTCTCTTCCCACAGAGGTTACTCCCTTCAGAATTATACTCGCACAAATAGGAAATGAGAAAAAGCAATCTGTGTCAACATAGCTATGAACCAATGAATGAGCGTACAGCGAACTATATCCGGTTTGCACTGTATGGGATTGTACACCGTGAAACCATGGCTTCAAAATTTCTTCTTCTGAAACATAGCCCCTGTGTATAAGACGACCCCCTTCTTTGACCCCCTATTTTCTGGTATAAACAAAATCGTCTTATACACAGTACTGACGGTACTGTCTATAGTTGAAAGCAATTTACGGATATATATATATATATATATATAGACAATAAATTTTAAAGTTTGACAAGTATACAGTTACAAATATTCAAAAGTCAAAAAAACACAGAGCCATTTTTTTCTCCAACTAGTTTCATTAGAATCATCAGGGAGAATGACAGCTGTGACGTTACAATGTCACAATGATAGTGACGTAACAATGGTATGATACCAGAAAATAGAGGGTCAAAGAAGGGGGTCGTCTTATACACAGGGGCTTTACCATTGTTACGTCACTATCATTGTGACATTGTAACGTCACAACTGTCATTCTCTCTGATGATACCAGTACCAATGAAACTAGTTGGAGAAAAAAATGGCTCTGTGTTTTTTTTAATATATATATATATATATATATATAATGTACTACTTATACGAATCCACCGCATCTACGAACCGGCCTGGTCTACGAATTCACCGCATCCCGGGAAATCTTACAATCAGCCGAATTTATTAAATCATGAATGACATTCGAAGATAATTTATTATTTTAATTATGTAATATATAATATAGAATATTCATTTTTTCTATGTGAACTAATATCGATTAAACACTAATATATGGCAAATGGGAGGGAAATAGTTTATGAAGCCATAACATTTCGGGTTTCCCACCTTCTGTTTATCATCTGGAGGTTGACCTGGTTTTGTTTTGGTTTCTGTTTGTTCTTCCTTTCCGAGGATACCAAACGGATTCCAGACCTTGATGAGGACTGGCCGGATGTATTTGTGAAAGAACCACAAGACGAAGGGCACAACAATGCATGGAACACAAACCATGTCGTGGATTGTAAATGAGTTTTAGAAGCAAAATTAAGATTCTGTCTTCTCTTCGTTCCCGTCACAATTTGACCGGAAATACACGTATGCGTAGCTTTACTTCATAGACCTGCGAAATTTTCGTAGAAAAGGTAGTTCCAATCGATAAATACGATTAAGATATTTCCTTCCAAATTGATCAATATGCTCAAACAAATATGTAATTGAGTTTAGTAATATTAACCATTGAAGATATTTCTTTTTCATTACCAAATGTAAACTTTTGATTGATTTAACGGAGTTTCATCAACACATGATGGCCGTGTTCAATAAGTCTTGAAAGCAATCTATCACTGAGTGCTACCTTTGCTACCCTTCTTGAACGCGCAAAGGGAACATTCCCATACAGTGCGAACCGGATATAGTTAGCTGTACGCTCGTTTAGCGGTTCATAGCTCTGTCAAGTGTTTGTTGTTCGTTCGATCAAATAGGTAATTTTAAGTCATTATGCAGCATTATAAAGTCTGCAAATAGGCTACGGTTCATCAATTAGTGACATACATACAAATACAGTGAATAAGTTCTTGAGAAATAGTTGTATGTTGATTAAAACACATTATTTTCGTTTCGAACGCATCCAGCCAAATGTGACAAGCCCGTGCGTTTTCAATTTTATTCACGTGTACAGTCATGCTGCTCAAAATGTAACTTAATATTGAATTCCTAATAGATTGTACCATATGTAGGCCTATGTGTAGAATTTCATGTATCAAAGTAAACTTTCTAGATATGAAGATATCAAAGAGTTTAGCAGCAACAATGCAGCATCACTGTACTGGTTCATAGCCGAAGCGTAGTGTATCTCTGTATGGAATGTAGCCCGTAATTCAATAACGTCATGAAATCTGATTTTTGTTTATTGACATATTAACCAAAATTTAATGTGTTAATATGTTGTCCCATTATATGTTCAAGAGGTATCACACATCATAACGAATTATATAAATTTTCTGGGCAGAGATATGACGAGAATTAAAGTTGCCACAATAGTCATGGGAATTACAGTTTCGCTAAATATAATTTGCACTTAAACAAGTTTTAATTATAATTATTATGTAAGGTTTGTGTTTAGAATATAGTTCAACAATAATAATTACATAAGAATCTTACTGAAAAAGAGCGTAAGTAGCAAACTATTTAAATGCCCGTATCTTGAAGGTTTGACAAGTTTATGAATGGCGTAGAAGTACGTACAATTTGTATTTTACAGTCTAATCTATAAGGTCGTGAATTTGCGTCTAGTTTTTCGATTTTTAAGCATTCAAATGATATTGGCTAAGAAACATAATAACCAACTCGGTGCTCGGAATTACGAATTATTTCCCTCGTGAATTATTATGTCAAACTCCACGCTAAAGCTCGGGGTTTATCAGAATAATTAACACGGGGCAGATAAACCGTATAATTCCTCGCAACTCTTTGATTATTCTTATATGCTTACATAATTCAAAGAATTTAGAAAGTTTATTTGAGAATCAGTTGGAACGTACACTCACCTTTGAGAGTTTCCCTCTGACACTGCTGCATAAATTTGAAACAATCAACTTTCCGACAACGTTTGGTAACATCACTGTATGTCATCTGGACGGTGTTGCAATTGTTGAGCGAAAACCAATATACGATTATCTACATCATGTAAGCAATTTTGTCTAATGGGAATGCATTGAAAACGACCAGTCTTGAACATTTCAGACCCGATGCGTTTTAAGTTATGTAAAAGATCTAGAAGCATCAGTTCTGCCATGATACCCCTATGTAAATGGGACGTATAGTTTTGTTTACTGCACATGTAGGCCCTATATTGATTTTTCTCCATTTTAATTGGAAACTGAGTAACTAAATTTAAAAATATGAAACACAATGGATGCACCTGTAACAAAATAACCCAAAATATTTAAGTAGGAGTGTCAATTTATAAAAGAAAAAGCAACCATGCATGCACTTACATACTGGAACTATAAACCATACGGTGATTTCTGTTGAAAGTGATATCAACCAACTGCATTGACGGCTATCAAACTGTATGGTAATGACACATAGGTGGGTGACGTTTTGCTCTCGTGTCAAAAAACTAATGCTCTATATTAACAATGTTAAAGACCACCTGTAAGTCGATCATATAGTTCATATATTATCAGGTTGTATTAAAAATAAACCCACATAATATAAGAGCATTTCGACATTATGTGTGATGTGTTTAGCGGAGGAGAAGATCGGCAATGCGTTTTTGATATGAGAAAGTGTTCAGAGGGTCATGCTTCAATCTCGCAGTGAATTCTTGTGTAGAATTATAAGAAGAAGTATTTAGAAAATTTGAGTGCGTTAATTATACTCTCACAAATAGAAAACGAGAAAAAGCAGTCCGTGTCAACATAGCTATGAACCGATGAACGAGCGTACAGCTAACTATATCCGGTTTGCACTGTATGGGATTGTACATCGTGTGTTGGGTAAGTAGAACAAGCGAGAGAAAGAACTGTCAAGGATCAATTAGTAAGTTATAGTGTAAGGGAATTTACAGCGTAATTCACTTCTTTGATATTATTTCGAGTTAGTTTCACTCCACGCTTCTGCAACCTACTTTAGAAGACTGACATCCTCTTATCTGGACATTTCTAAAATAAACTTCAACAGTTCAACATGCGGCCCAGGGAAGATATCTGCCTCACACATGTAAGCGTTATATTGCTGTGTTATCCCTTTGACCAAACCGAAACTGATGTTACTGCTATCCCAGTTACAGAAGTCCAAGATGTCGGATGATGCTCAGATACTGGTGACACGTACATCAGTGGACTATAGTGTTCATTCTCTTCCTCTCAAACACGTTTTCAACAATCAATGCCATTATCTTAATTCCCACAAAGGTACGTTACTCCCTTATAGTTCTTCCATCTTAAGAACTGAGTGGAGTCACCTCTGTGGGAAGGGAATGTGCAGCATAATAACACATGACCAATAGCATATCCCAAACACCTGACTAAGTTCACCGACACTTTGAAGTGTTTCAAATTAATAGCATTGCATGGTCAAGGCCGTATTGAAGTCGAGAAAGCCAATACAAAGGACCGAGGACCTGTAACTGGGCCAATACGGAAATACTTAATTAATGACAATTTTATTAATTAACTTCTTTTCATTCTATTTGCACAACACTAGACATCTCATTTACATTGAAATAATTATAAACAAGATTGGTGAACAAATAGCACGGGTCAAAGTTGTGAAGCGATAGCTTCGGGCTTTCAAAAATGTGCAACTGCGAATACAACGGACCTCGGACCTGTAACTGGCAGTGGGCCAATACGGAAATATTTAATTAATAACATTATAGTACATGTGTCGACTGCTATAGACAATATTCCTTTATTATATAATCTGCTTTTTGGCCATACGCTATCATTTAAGATATTTGAATGGATAAACAAATGAGATTCTAACGAAATACAACAACAACTGATAACATGTTTCGAAGAATTTAGATATGTATAAATCCTTGATGTTTCTGTACAGCTGTTAATGATTTGTACATCACTCTATCCCTGTCGCTCCGTGTCGTTCAGGTGGGAGGTTTGCTACATTGAGCGCTCGCTGAGCGTTTCTTACCCGCTCAACCTATTGAACACGACCGAGCTAAATTCAGTCACGAGTTATCGAACTTGATTTTCACGCAAGCGCAAATCTATTTCCTTTTGCCATGCAGTTCCTCTACGTGGAGATGAAACTTGACAAGTTTTGACTTAAATCAGCAATATGTCACCGGGTCAAATAGACACTCGATAACTACTAGAGAGCATGTCTGCGAACAAAGTAACATCTAGCCATTTTGTAAACTGCTGTTATGAGTAAAGGATACATCCGAGGCGCCGATCGGCAACCTCTGCTGTCAAAAGATGAGTCTGACCATTTACCCCGTCAGGTCCAAAATGTCAAATCGGCTCGAGTTTATGTGTTCGGGAATGATAAAATCGAAGAGGATGAAGAGTACGAGTTGGAGATGTCTGACATCAGGTCAAGACGAGGAGGGAACCAGAACCGGCCCGCGTCAAGTGACGAACCGGTGTTCTTGGAATTGGAACTGGGAGATGGGGATACACTCCAGAAAATTGCCCTGAAGTATTCTTGTCCAGTTAGTGTCACTCTTAATTTTTTTTGACAATTTTGTAAAATGCAAAATATCATATTTTATTTATGTTTTTGTAAATAATAAAAACCTATTTTTAAATGTCATTTTGACTGTATGCAGTAACATTGAGTAGAGATGTACAGTATTGGCCTATATGTACAGTTGTTATTTATCATTCAACATTTCTGAAATTCATATATGAGTTTCCAAAATGTTAATCCTTTCTCGCTGCTTTCTAGTGATTGATTTTTTTTACATCATGTAACATAATGGTCTTGTGGAACGATAACTCATTTGTTGATTTGTGAGTGATAGAGATTAAGAATTTAGATAGTAGGATCCATCTAATTTATTTGCTATATCAAAATTTATCCTAATTGAATGTGTAGATCTGTTACAAGTTTAGATAACAAGAAACTATATTTATTCTATCATTGTAGTATATATGCAGCTAACAAAATAAACTGAGAGGCATTTTAGAAGATTGTGTAACCATGTTATATATAAACTATAATAACAAAATATGTATTTGCTGTAGGTTGCGGAGTTGAAGAGGATAAACAACCTCATACGGGATCAGGATTTTTACGCTCTTAGAACAATGAAAGTGCCTATGAAGAGATATGGATTCTTGACTGAAATTATGGAGGAAGAGAAGAGAAATGCTAGAAAGAAATTCTCATCCAAAATAAATGGTACCACTTCCATTGATCATGAAGAGAACAGATCGCTACTGGATGATCCAGATTCAGGGCACGACCTTAGTGACCCCGACACTCAGCTCAAAGTTATTCGTACAATCAGCATTCGCGACAATATGAGTAAACAAGGTCAGGAGGCTGAGTTATTCCTAAAAAATATGGATCGAGATTTGTCTCGAATGAAAAACTCCAGGACTGATAGAAACTCACTAGATGAAGTCATATCGGTTCTCACAAACAAAAGCTTTCATCCGCTCCAGAAGAAGAAGGTTCAGTTATACAATGGTGTGGATTGTGACCTGAATTTTAGGAAAGTGGTAGCTATTGTGATTGTGTGCTGTATTCTTCTTCCTGTACTGGTGATATTGTTTTATGAATATTATCAGAGTCATCATTCATGATAATGTCTGCCGTTATGTTCTGTGATTCTGAAGTTAACCCTCTTCTAGCTGTAGTCAAAGATGAGATCACTTGCTAATTTTTACAGCATATCAGAAATTATAACTTACCCGGTACTTTTATTCTGTTCAGAGAAATTATATTCTTACTTTTAATTCTGATCAGAATGTTAATTTGATTACTATCACATCTCACTTTCAAGTTAGTTTACTTACTATAATTTAATCTGATCAGAAAGATTATTGACTTACTATCACTGATCTGAGTTCTGAGATCACTGATAATTCACCCATTATCTCATCTGACTTTAATTTATCTCATTTATGATGTTTCATCTGATTGCAAGATATGTCACAGTTCATGTCAATTGATTACATGATGATGAATATTAGAGTATTCACGGTAGAAGAGGGTTAGCTACTGAGCACCCTTTGATTATGTGATATGTTTTTTTGTAAATAGTGTAAATACATACAGTGCTAAAATGGAAATGATTGGTGAGTGGAGATACTATTTGCATAATTTGAAATCTTGTTTTTATGTTTTATTTGCTTTA
Organism: Gibbula magus; assembly: GCA_936450465.1. Lineage (NCBI taxonomy): Eukaryota > Metazoa > Mollusca > Gastropoda > Trochida > Trochidae > Gibbula > Gibbula magus. The sequence continues at coordinate 78,406,295 of OW388289.1, read as the reverse complement.
TCAACAATCATTGTGAACTTGTTGACTAAACTGCTGGGCAGTTCCTCATTATTTATATCATGTTGAGAATATTATGATCAAATACTAAAGAGATGGTTTACATTCAAAATGAATTGCAGTTAGTTTCAAATTATGATTTATTCAATAATCATTTTAACAAAACTATAATCATGCTTTACTATTTTATCACTTGCATATGAACGTAAAGAATTTATGCTTAAATTTCTTTGAGAAGCATATTAGAATCTGAAGCTATGAACATGATGAAGGAAAATCAAGTAACAATGTTGATTATCCCCGCAATGAATGTAATGAAGAAGTTGACTATTCATAGAACTTAGTTTTCCTTCAAAGACGATTTAATTATGTAATGTTTTGCCAAAGACTGCTATGATATGATGTAAAAAATTATTTTTAAAATTTTCTTTCAATCATGTGACCTAGGCATTGGACATGAAGAGTGGATATATTGTCAAATTTGGTATTTAATAAGATGTATTTGATTGAAAGATGAAACAAACACTACATATTCCAGGGGTTGAAATTAACCTTTTCAATGCAGTAGCCACTTAGACTAGTGCATTTCTAAAAGTACTAGTCCAGACTTATTCCAGCTAGCCAAATACATCTCCATGATCATTTCACCTCAAATTCTAACTAGTCCTTCGGACTACCAGTTTTTACACTCTACTAGCCCAGCTTCTTTTTCACTACCGGACTAGTGCTAATTTCGAACCCTGTATTCTCAGAAAAACTTATTTCAGGATTAACAATAAACCCAGTAAGTAGCTTGTAAAATATGTCATTTGGTCATTGTTACTAAAAATTAAAGCAATTAAAAACAACCTAATTGAACATTGTCACTCTCATGTTGTCTGATTTGGTTTGCGGTATCCTTGAACATCTGTGCAGATTATATTCATCATTGTTGTAGCAACACAGTGCTGTGGGACAGTGAACAACGTAGGTTATACAGTGTAGTAATGAATAGACCTTGCTTCATTATGTGGGTAAATGGTCCTATAGGTGTAGAATATTCATTATACAATACAATTCTGCAGCTGTGTCATTAATGGTTTGCAAGCACTTCTAAGTGATGAGAATTTCATTAATGTTATATGTGCTTGATTAGTTTTTGAATTTATTAATTTTGCTAAAATATATTATAACAGTAAACTGTGTGTGTTTGTAATCTAATTGTACAAACTGAGCAATTGGGTAATAATATGTGTCAAAGGAACCAAGTTTCGAAATATTTCAAGGCAGTTTAACATTTTTTTTCAAATTGAACTTTTGAAAAGATTGATTGGGTCATTTATGTACATGCATCAGACATGGCAGAGAAATAGGGGATAAATTTCATAACAGTTTTCAAAACAGAAAGTAAAGAGTGAATATAGGGTGTGATATTAAATGCTTTATCAAAATTCATTCAACTAGTAGATGCGGCCCTCATAAGTGATATTTCAAGAACTTGAGTATAAATCTGTAGATATGCCTGGTATCACTTAAGTTATTATTTTTCACTAATACATTACCGGGTACAACCGCTTGTATTAATTTCATATGCTTCCAGACATAAGTAAATCACACTAGTTAACAGTGAAGTTCTGTAACAAAAATGGATGTCAGATTGTTATCTCTGTGTTGTTGCACTCTTATCTATATCAGATGTTTACAAACATCAAATAGACAGGATTATCATGCACCTGTCAATATGTAACCAGAGGTCACGATATATCACACACAAAAGGTTTGTGGATTTGTAAACAATCATCAATTAAATACATTTAAAAACCCTCTAAATGAACTCATATATAAATAATGAAGATGTATATATCATACTATAGTATACTAGATAAGTTTCACAAGGTTACAGCGTGTTTGTTTTTAAATTTGAGAAAAACATGCACCAGGTCAAGTTCAGTTCACAATCACAAATATCTGAGGATGTTCTTGAGCGTTCGCCAACACTCAATGTTATAAACAGGATACTTGCAGCATATGTGTTGCTGATGCAAAGCTCATGTTCAGTGTTGCATCCAGGCTGTGCAATCTAGAAATTCTTTCCTATTTCGGTACCCCACTGCCGAAGCAGCGTTAATCAAAAACTCCCTCATTTGTCAAAGTGTATATCATGAGAAATTACCTGACCCTCAGATTTAAATCCCATTCTAGAAAGTTCTATAAATTTGTTAGAACATCAATACATCATGATAAATATTTATCTCAAGGCAAGACATGATCATTGTTGGCCCCCAAACCCCCCTTCGCCTTTGTTTGTCATAGGAGATATCACCCTTTTTGAATTAATTATTTCTGATTTTCTATTTAAGATTTCTATGTGACAAGTATCTACTGTTGCCAGACGTACTGTGATTGTGTTTGCCTGTGATAGAGAATTCTGAAGGCTATGGTATATCACTGACTGGTGATTATGGTGTCTCAACTTTCAACAATCGTGACCTCTTAATTTACGGAGATAAACCAAGCATATCACCTCTGTATCACGTTTCATGTCTGATCTCTTAGTTTATCAGTTATTCTAGAATTTTTAAGATCTTTATATTTTCTTTTAAAACATACCTCTTGACACTCTAAATGCTCTTTGTCAGTAGAGTTGTTTGCAGTTTTGTTCAACCTATTGTTATTTACCAAGTACAACTAAAATACACTGACTGTATAATAATAATTCATGTGAGGATAAATACCCATGTTGTATATATATTGCCCATTGCCTTTCACAATCGCCGGTGAAAGATACTTCTGTAAAAAATGCTCCTCTTCAAGTTTAATGTTTGATTCAAAATAAGTAATTATAGATACAATAATTATTTACCAGAAAACTGTGTCAGACCTACGGTAATAATATTTCTCATTAAGTCATTGACAGACAATAATTGAAAACCAAATAAGGTTCTTAAAAATGTTGATATAAAAATGTTTTCCATTTAAAGAGTCAAATAGAAACTGTCATGTAAATGTAGTTAGAGAAAGATTTGAAGTGGACTATAAACACGTTCTTCCACATTGCCAAAATATTGACATCCACAGGTGTTTAAAAAACCAAAGGTCTCATTTAACTGCTATGGAAAGAACTTGTTTATTTCAAGATTTATTGTTCTCTTTAGCAATATAATCACTTCACAAATATATGTTGTTCAAGTATAAACACTGAGAAAAGAAAAATGTCACATCAGCCATTAACAATTCAAAACCTTGCTGAAGTTGCTACATTGCAGAAATTTGTTTCAGTAAGGTCACTGAAAACATTTTCTTGTAAGAATTATTTATAATTTGATGACGTTAATGAGAAGTTTTTTGTTGTTTTTTTGTTTAGTTAATGCTTCCTTTTCCCTTTTCCAATAAGAAATCTAATAAAAATTCAAAGCAGTTCAAATTAGTAACGTGAAGAACATTTCGTAGCTTACACTATAAGGTGTGAAGTGTTACCAGGCTTGATGGTAAACGTGGACGTTGGATTGTTGAAGAAATCAATCATTATTATTTCAGCTGTTTCCAACATAGCTCCATAACCGTAAATGCAACATATGTCACGAAGGACAATATTTATGCAGAGACTAACAGTCTAGATTATGATTGGTGTGTAATGGCTTCTCATCAAGAGGTTTCAAATACCATCAGAGGCTTCAGTGTCTATTCAGTGAAAATTTGTCTACATTTAGTTCATTTTCAGTTCTTTAAATTTTGGTAGTTATATTAGAAAATGTCATTGGTATTCCAATTTGAAATTGTTTGTTTCATTCTTTCAATTAGGAATTTTAACAATGTATCTCAAATTCACTTTATGAAACCTTTCATTAGTAGTGTCAGCTTTTGTAAACCTTTGCGTGAAGGTCACTTATTTTGAACAAATCAAAACATTTATCTTTGTACTAAGACAGGAAGTTACTGTACTTCTGATGAAGGGGGTGTAACCCTTGAACATGTAACTGCAAATGGTTCCACGGACAGATTTATCCTCTTTATTTTCCCCCAAATTCTGTTGGCCTCATTTCTGCATCCTTAAATGGATCTGCAGGCTGCCGTCCCTGGCAAACCTTTAGACAGGACGTCAAACACCTCCTTTAACATCATTTACTAATCACAACTGAAATTTGTAAATGTGACAGCTCAATCATCAGGAACTGCAAACACTTTTAATCAACTAGTTTTGATGCATGATACTAGTCAATTAATTCAGCAATGTTAATATTGCTACTGCTGATACAAGCGGAAAATGAGCATGTCTCTTTAAATATAAAAATATTTACTGGATAAAAGATTTTAAATGATCTTGCAAACATGAAACGTCAATGTAAGAATTCTTTATTCTTAATAAAATCTTTTTTGTTGAAGAAGGCAAACTCCTTTTTTTTTTAAAGGTATTTATAATACCAGTAAGTAGTTAACAAGTACTGCAATGGTAAACTATTTATGTTCTTTTTACGCTTAAAAACATAAAGGTTACAATATCTTCAAATATATTTCTTTCAAATAAACCTTTAGGATCACTTTCAAGAAAATAAGATAAAAGACCTTGTCTGATTTTTCAAACAAATCTTAGCATGTTTTATCAACAATGTGGTTACTAGGTCGTCTCTTGTTTTGTCAGTTAGTAGGTCAGGACTCGTAACTGTTTTTGTATTATAACTATGATAACATGTGACAAAATTAGATTTGTATCATCTTTATATTGAAGTATGAGATCCTACACTTGTAGTCTAGTAGCCTCTCTTGCATACAAAATCTTTCATTTAAAGAGACGTTTAGTTTGTTGATGGAGTCAACATGCAAAACATTATCAATAATGTACTGACTGCTGCAGAAAAATATAATTTTAATGCGAACCATAACGGTAAAAAGTTGATATTGAAAAACCAGACTCTGTACTGCAGATGTCGTGCCAATTAGTCTAATGTAATTTTGGAAACTTATCTATTGCAGATAAAAATACAGATTAGGGTTGGTAGTGTTTTATTGGTCTCATAACAAGTAAATATGTAAATGGGTTGTGTAATTTCTGCACTTGTTTCAATGATTTACTACTTTTCATCATGTGTGGATATGGAGCTACTTTAGAGAAGCGGTTATGGTCATGGTGAAGGATTGTACATTTTAGTTTCCATGCTACCAACGATAATCTTGTTGCACTACTTAAGCACCCTGGTTGTATAAACAAATTGGTTTATTATAATTTCCATGTCCATGATGATTTTTATTGCAAATATTTTAATATCCATGAAATAAACAAGAATTTTGTACATATTGATTATCCTGTACAGTATGTGTATGTTGTATATTTATGTGACTACCCACTATTCATGCCAACATCGAAATGAATGGACCGATACCTGAATATTTCATTGATATCATGATTAATAAACAGACTTATATTAAGAGTTTTGTCTTGTATTTGTTGTGTACGTGAGAATTGATTGTTTTCAAATGGTTTCACCTGCTGATGTAGTCAGTATCAAGACATTCCTGTGTGGCCGTGTATTGGGAATATCAACGAAATAATGAAGATTGAACAATAATTAATGAATCATCAGCAAGCCAAGAGTTAAAGCTTGTTTTTTTCCCAGGCATAATAACTCTGAAATCATGTTTTTTTGTGATCAGTGAAACAGCAGCAGCATCTTACATTTTAGTAAGCTAGAGACTTGGCCTATTTGGAGAGCTTGTTAATTCAGGGGAGGCCCTTAGTTGGAGTTTGGGGTATTTTATACACATACCGGTAACATTCATTTAATATGATTGTGCAACTGTGGAAATGTGAAGTGAAGTGATTTGAGGTTCAATTCTGACATTCTCGATAATCCAGATAATTCTACACAGTATACAGTCAAGCCGCGATAATCCGGCCACCGATAATCCGAATCTCGCAGTTTCCGAACGGTAGGAAGATGTAACCAAACTAATCTTTTTAGTAGTCCGAACATTTCACTATCCGAATGTTTTTGATGAAAAACGGAAGCGTTCGGATTAACGAGGCCTGACTGTACTCTGGATCCTTGCATGTTTAGCCCGATTAATTTATTACCTCCCTTGGCTTGTATTTCATCCAATCAACGGTCTACGCTGGGCAGTTAAGTGTACCAATCAAAAGACTGCAAACGCGACACACCTCTGTTACAGTCAGAATGACTTTCGATAGTGTAGTGTTAATTCAATTGCATCTCTTTGAAGGGATGGATGTTTTCTTGTTCACTAAAACTTGAGAAATGTATTTGCTACCAAGGTATAGTGAAATACATCTGTAGGAACATTTATATTTGCGTTTGACTTATTAAAAAGGTTGTTAACATGTGAGCTCATTCGACTGAATGGTATGATGCAAACTGTCATAAGGCCTATGTCACAGAAAAAAACCAGTTCCCTCGAACCTCAGAATTTTGATTATCTCGATCAGACGTTTGTACCCGATCAGATTGTGTCATGAACTGGGTCAGTTTCCAAGTGTGATTTTCTTCTTGCATTGTTTGTATTTTTTTTATCATTTGCTTTTCTTAAAGGGATGGATCTGTTGCCATATTGGATTTTTTGCATTGTGTGAAATGAAAACACGCTATATTGTACCTAATTTTACAAATTTTTAATCACTAAAGACATACACTGACATAACATGTCATAAAACTAATAAATAATTTGCTGTTATCGTGTAGCAAAGTTTTCCCCACTCGCAGCGCCAATGAATGGCTTCAGTTCTCATTGTTTTTATTTTTCAACAAATATGCGTGTTTATCAAGTAATGAAATATAAAGTCATCAAAAGATTACCTCCATTAGTATCTTTCAATTTGACTTTGTTTTAATCATGTATTAATAACATATATGTGTGAACAGGGATATCTCCTCGAATTTCTTTTCCACAAAAAATACCCTGATAGAACCCTCCTTTTAAAGGTGCATCCATTGTGTTTCATAAAATTTTATTTGGTTTGAATATGTTCAAACACACAATTTGTGATGATTTCAGTTCAAATAATTTCACTCAACTTGCATATTCATTCCTAATCGTCAAATATATAATAATTACTAGTTTCCAAATGAAAATCGAACATTATACAAGTGCAGAAAACTAAACTACAAGTCCTGTTTACATGCACAGTAGTTATAAGAGCTGTTAAACATTTTCAACCCAAAGTTGTCTATTTCTCTGTTGTAAATAAGTTTCCAAAATTATGTTTGACTAATTGACGCGTGCCACATGTGGTGCATTGTCCGGTTTTCGATCAGAAATTATAACATTTACCTTTATAACGTCACTATACTCAGCCAACTATCATAAAATCAGTAATTTTCGCCAACAGTCAGTACTTCTCGAAAAAATAACACCATTGATAATGTTTGGCATATGTGACTCCCAACAACACAATGGATGTACCTTTAGTTCTATTCAATGTTGGCGTTCGGAACCCTTCGTTGGAGTTCGCTCAATCAAAATAAATTTCAGAAGTTCAAACGCTCTGTGAGCAGAGTTGACAAGCTGTCACTCACTTTGAAAGACGCAGCTTGTTGGCTGGTGAGAAAAGGCAGGCGAGCCAAGGGAGGTAATAAAGTTATCGGGCCGAGCGATGCAAAGATCCAGAGTATACGGTGTAGATTTATCGAAGCATAGACTCTGGATTATCGAGAATGCAATATGGAGTACTTCACTTACATCACAGTGGCTAGTATAATTGAAGGGGGAAAGCCTGACACAACTGTAGCTTTGCATTGCATTGAAAATTAAAAGCATTGACTAGAGCTAGTTAGCCATGGGTGGTACTTCACTGAATTAGCAAACCTTACTGCATGAAGAATGGTTTTGTACAGTAAAGTTGTCAAGTCCTTGTTGAGATTTGAATCCTGGACCTCTTGATCAGAAGTCGAACACACTGACTCAATGAAGCAAATCAGATACATGTCCCTGTGGCAATAATTCAAACCTTGTCTTCTTGAGTTGATAAACCAGCGTATGAAGTAATTGAGTATGAGACGTTATATTTAAAATTCAATTTGCAGCAACCCCCAATAATAAAGTAGAAAAAAGGATAAGAATTTTGTTCAAATTATTGGGTCAAACCAAAGAATGAAACACTTGCTTAAAAAGTATCATAACAACTTTTTGTTTGTTTGTAGAAATTCCAAATAATTTGAAGTTGTAATAAGAAGGTAGGAGACTCATATAAAAATCTAAAATCCTTGAAAGATAAATAGGATCAACCGTCACATTTTTCAGACTACATGACTACCAAATAATTATAATATATCCTCTACATTGAGGGAAATTATATTCATTAAGTTCACCAGAAGTGAGAAAATTGTTTATTACAAAAATAAAATTATAACAAATTGTAACAATTTTGAATAAAAAATATTATAATATTGTTCTGTACCTCTTTCCATATCTTCATCTTTTGTCCCGAACATTCTTAGGAACTTTCAGTAATTGTGAGGTAAGATTTATAAACAAAACAGTAAAACATAAGATTGAGACTGATACCCCGGCTCCAGACCCAACACCCTCCAAGCCAGATTTTCTATCGTAACCTCTGTTACATATAGTCGATATTTCACTATTCTCGCAAAATCCCCTGGCAGAGGCAACACTGATAATATCCTTATAATTGTCCAATCAAACATCTAAACAATATTTGCACTTTAGTCATTTCTACAGGTACAGAATGCTCTATTGGAAACATTGGTGATTGCACAATTACATGCTGATGCAACCAATCAGGATTCGCTTTTCTAGTCAAGAAAGTGCTCTATATGTGACAGAGGTTACGATAGAAAGTCTGAAGGGAGTAACCTCTTAGGGAAGAGAATTACCTCCATAGTGTGTTTCATATTCAGCAAATCTTTACAGGCATTCCCTGTTCAGATAATTTAGTTTCTTCTCATCAAAAAGTGCACTGACTATAAGATATCTCATAAAATGAGAATCACAGTCTTAAAAGGAATATCATCCAATCCAGACAGCTATTCTTTTTCAATTGGATACATCTATTGGATAGGTAGAGTTCATCAAAACCTTTGACAACAGTGAACACATTCAGTCACTTCTTTCAAACTGCCACAATGGTCACAAAAGTGAACACAAATTATGTACTTTCATTTGAGTTGCAGACAGGTTTCTTTTTCCCCTACAGTTACATCGACTGTTGTCAAACCTCTCAAACATTCGCTCAGCTGACATCCACCAATTCAATCCAAATAGTGGATGTGTTTTTGATTTTATAAACCTTTTTAATGTTCTAATGTTCAGAATTATCAAGTACAGTAGAACCAATTTTCTGTTGATTTCTTCAATGAATGTCATGTCACTGTTATGGTTTTCAAGATTCAAATTAACCATATCATCATTCTTAGGCATGTCCAGTTCAAAAGTCTTTCAAACGCAAATGTTATCTGACCCAGGCCATACATTCACCTGTACACCTCTAGTGGATAGAACTCTTCTGTAGAGTACAGTGACCTGTCCTGATGCATCACACTTTCAGGTCGACCCAGTCTTTCTTCAGTAGATGTATCTGATACACCAATCTCTTCAATGTATGTAAAGGAGACATCTCTCTCCTGTACTTCGTATTCTCAAGTACATACAGTCCTGCTACAGTAGACATGTCTATTAGACAGACCTCTTCTGTACAGTACTGTGTCCATGTCCTGATACACCAGATTCTCAATTCAGTCGGCCCAGTCTCTCTGCAGTCGACATGTTCAGCACACCAACATCTTCCATCAATGTAAAGGAGACATGTTTCTCCTGATGCTGCAAAGTCTTTCTTCACAAGATTTTCTTCACAAGTCTTCCTTCACAAGTCTTTCTTCACAAGTCTTTCTTCACAAGTTTTTCTTCACAAGTCTTTTCTGCAGTAGATATAATTGGTACACTGAACTCTTCCATTGATGTAAATGAGACATCTCTTCTTGATGCTGCAAATTTTCATAATCAGGTACAAAAAGTTTTTCTTCAAAAGACGAAACTAGTAGACAGGACCTTCATCTACATCGTCATCATCATCACCGTAACCCTCGCCGTTGTCAAAGTAACACAGGTTGTAGTCGGTCTCCTGTGAAAACAAATCAACAAGTTTATTTAATTCTTCCTCCAAGTTTTAATAAAATTTTCAGTATCGTTCTAAAATTGATTAAAATTAAAAAACTGAACCAGAATAAATGTTGAGGCATGAGATATGTATGTAAATAGGAGAGAATCCTTGAATCAATAAGCCTCAACAGGGTTCGAAATTAGCACTAGTCCGGTAGCCCATGGCTAGTGAAAAAGAAGCTGGGCTAGTAGAGTGTAAAAACTGGTAGTCCGAAGGACTAGTTTAAATTAGAGATTTAATGATCATGGAGATGTATTTGGCTAGTGTGAATAAGTTTGGACTAGTACTTTTAGGAATTCACTAGTCCGAATGGCTAGTGCATTGAAAAGGTTAATTTCGACCCCTGCTCAATGAAACACTCTTGTCAATGAAGAAGACACATTTCAAAGGGAGATAACTCCAATAGACCTAAAAAAAGCCTCAATGTTCAAGAGGCTCCCCATAAACAGTTGGATTATTGAAACAAATGTGACAAAACATATTTCTCCATCTCTATTAGCGTCTCCAGTCTGTGTTGAAGCTGATAGAGTATAACAGCACATATTACACAATTCAAATCTCTTGCCTCTTGCCCCAGCTTGTCTTGGTATCCCTTCTCCCCCAGCTTACCTCCTCCAGCTCCTCCTCCTCATAGAATTCTTCAGCCTCCTCTCCTTCCTCCTCCTCCCCCTCCTTCTTCTTCTTCTCTCCCTCCTCTCCCCCACCCTCCCCTTCCTCTGGTACCTTCTCCAATGTCTGAAATGTAAATCAGATTTTCATTTAAAGTAGCCTTGCCGATACACTCTGATGAATCAGGAAGACATTACATCTATTACAGAAGTTATAAGGGGTGAAACGGTACACTTGAGCTTCAGTTCGGTACGTATTGCGGTACAGGACCCTCGGTTCGGTACATTTTCGGTTCAGTACAGTGTAATGAACCGAAAAAAATATACTGTAGTTCAACTGAACTACTGTAGTAGAGAACCATTTCACCCCTAGAAGTTATCCATAATAAGCAACAATATCAGGAATATTCTCGCTTTATATCTTTTCTAAATGAGATCCCACTCACCTCCAGGGTTTTCACAATGTCAACATCTGGTGTCTTATTTCGAGCTTTTGAAACATTTGGCTTGACATTGCCTCGATTTCTTCTCATTTTTTTCGGTCTAATTTTCAGTTCATTTGGAATTCGTCGCCAGTCTACAAAAGAACAAAATATGGCTAAAACATTATGTACAAAGTTTGAATTCAAGCTACTCTATGACTGAGTCTCAGAACTCTAAACTTTAAAGCTAATCTTGGAAGCAGGTAAATACCCTAACCTGTGTAGATAGATAGATAGATAAATAGATATAGACAGAAAAGGCAGACATAAAGCTAAGTGAGCTTACTGAACTGCAACATGACTGCTTATTCATCTATGATAAATTACATGGATTATTTTGTAGGGAAATCAAAACTCTCTTCACCCAAGAGTCAAGTTCTTCAAATACTAACCATAGGTAAAATCCATTCAGTTCACCCGGTGAGGTGAGGTGAGTTGGAGTTTAATGCCGCTTTCAAGAGTCTTTCACTTATACCACAGCTGCTGATATGATAGGGAAAAAGCCTGCAACGCCATAGGGCTATGCATTGCAGTGAAACCTGCAACCATCGGCTGGAACAAGGGAACCATGGGTGGTACTACGCTGAAATTCAGTGTAGCATTGCACCCAAACCTTACTGTGTGTAGAACAGTTCTCTACTGCAGACAAAGTTCCTGTGCCCCGAGCAGGATCACTTCACCCTGACAGCTATCTTATTGACAACTGATACATGTCTGAGTATATCTTGATAAATGTGTATAAAAATTTGTAAGAGAGTCAAAATAACTCCCTACACCAAAGAGCAAACATCCTACGTAACAACGATCAGTTCTGACCTGGCGTCCAGCCGGAGCAGCTGTCCTGCTGACTGAGCTGGTATTTGTCCGAGTACCTCTCGATATCCTTCTTCTTCTCCAGCAGATCAAGGAAGAATGGAGACTTGCGCATGGCCCCACGGAACTCCTGCTTCAGGGCCAGCATGTACTCAGAGTCTTCTCCCTTGGCTAGCGGTACCGCCTTGTAGGTGACCGGCTGTGGGTAGAACGTTGATTGATAAAGAATGTACTTTCATTGACTAAGCATCTGTGGTTTTATCTCATGTTTGAATGGAGACATTGTTAACTAGATGAGGGTTTGCAGGACACCACAAAAGCAGAGCAGCCCCGAAACTTAAGCATGCTCAAGTTGTGACCTCGCTGTGACCTTGACTTTTAACAGATTTTAGCAAAAAATTTCAAATCTTGGTCTTTCTCCATAGTTGTTATATACCAAATAAGAGCCTGATAGCACAAATATTTTTCAGGTTATTGTGCTTCCGAGGATTTTTGTAGTGATTTCAGAACTCATAACCTTGACCTTTGACCTTGAATGTTAGCATGTTAAAGTTATTCCCCAGGTGTATAAGAAAGAAGCTATGTATACGAGTTCTCAAAACATTCTTGGAAAAAAGTTATAGCCAATACAAAACGCAGTGGCGATGGTGACGGAAACTGCGCAAAAACTGATAGCAGCCCTGACTTAATAACAATAATAATCCATTTGTATAGCGCTCAGTTTTCCATGCATGAGCATGCTCAAAGACCAGAATTTGTATAATATTACCCTGAAGGAATTGTACTTTTGGTGCCACTATTAAGCACAATGCATGACCATATAGGTCTGCTCTTCCTGTGTTTAGGTACATATTTAATTGTTGCCTCAGCTATACTTTCTTCAAACTACAAAATTCACTTGACTCATGTCATGATCATACAGGATATGAAATAAGCTTGACAAGTTACCAGCCCTCCAAAACACCTTTCATCAAACATTGCTAACATTTTATGTTAGCGAAATGTTGGCAAAATGGTAAACCACTAAAATGTTTTCACCAATAACTTTTTTACTTTTCATCCAAAAGACTTGAAATTAGGACTCTTGATATTCACTAAACAAAGATGATATCCTCAAAAGTAGAGTGTTCTAGGGTCATTGGTTTCTGAGATTATAAATATATACATTGATATCAACACCTGTCACAATCAAAGTATTAAAGTTTCAGTGATGAAATTTACAAATCATAATCTCCATCTTTTAAAGAAAACACTGCCCAGGTTTCTGGATATCTCCTATTGCTGGTTCATGAGAAGAAGTTGTTAGAAGCTTTCAGGGTGAACCAAATTTACAATTTAGAATCCCCATTGGCAAAGGAGTCTGTACACAAAATTTCAGCTCCCTAGACCAAGTGGTTCTGGAGAAGAAGGCAAAAAAAGCAAAAAGTTTACAGAGGGACGGACGGACAGACGGGCGCAGGAGGCCATCTCATGCCATAAGCCCATCGGACCTTCCAGGCAAGATGAACTATGTTGTCACATCACTATTATTAAGAAATAGTATAGTCAAAGTGAGAACCACATAAATCAACATATTATGTCTTCTAATATCAGAAAGAGACAGATTTCTATACAGTTTAAAGACAGATTCAGTGCAATCTGTTCACTACCATATTTCAAGTTCAAATTTCAGGTATTTTAGGAGAGGCAAGAGCATCATATTTTTAACTTTAACAAACAAAAGTATTCCACTGCAAAACTAATATGTTTTCTGTTCCATAAATATCTAAACACTGTTCAAACTTTTCTTTTTCTTTTAAAATCGTTTCTGAATCTTCTTGAAATCAAATAAACATTTTTAGACATTATTACATCAGAGTTTAAAATACCTGGTAATTTTAAGAATGGTAACAATGTGATGACATGTACCACAATTAAAACAGTGCACAATTATATGTTAGAAACAATAGTGAATGTCCAGGAGGATGAGTCAGTAGGACACCAGTGTGTGAACAAGTTCAAATAGGATTGTCTCCCTTTGTACAACAGATCCTTGTGTCACTACACACAGCTACAAGTGTTAGCCTGTCCCACAAGGAAGCAAGGCAGATTAGTGATGTAGGTATCCTGATTCACACTATGTTGCTAAACAAAAGTCTCATAACAATGGATGCTTTTCCATTGCTTGCCACTCATTGCATAAATTTGAAATTTAAAAAGGTGAAAATTATTTTTTTTCAGCTGAAACTGTGACATCTAACACATTATGGGGAAATATAGTTTCAAAACTCAGATGATGAGAAAAGCAGTTTAAGTGACTGTCTCATTTTGGCAAGGCAAATATTTGTGTATATATGCCAAGCAAATATTTCATCACATACAACTATTAATCTTTCCTCTTTCGTTTGCAATATTTTTCATGATTTTATATATATGATGCATACTTAACCGAATATTGACTCAATTGAATATATTAATTTAAATTACAAAGTCCTCTTATATAGGAAATTATTATTCATTAAAAATAACCACGTTATGTCTTTTCATTTGATAATCATTCTATCAAAATAATATGTAAATAAATTGGTTAGAACTCTAGCCATTAACTGTCACACTGGTGAATTGAAGATCTTGAATGATTCAGTATGAATATCTTAATAAGTTTTATACACATCAAAATATTTAATTTTTAGTTCACACAGTAAACAAAGAACCAACAACTATTCACACATGAATGGAGTTTTTAGATTAAATCCAAAAATGTTAGCTGTATCAAATAACCTTTACAGCTAGTTCAACTAAAAGGGTTCTGTTTGTATACAAGATGAGACCAAGATAAAGTAACTAGTTCAACAGGTTAGAAGTGCGCACATAACTCTACAGGATTTGGCCAACATCTGACCTTTTGACCTGTGTCATCTTGGCTTTGGTTGACTGCTTCTCTTTACAACAGTTCACACTCTTATCAAAGCATTTCACCATGTCTGCCCTAGACTGGTTTTCAGTCACACATCTATAATGGATAATTTACCCCCTTTGTAGGTGTTTGGATAGTTCTAAGATTTTAGGTAGATTTGAAAATTGGCAGACCAAATTATTTGTTTACATGCAGCATGAACCTTATTGTGTCAAATGACAGTAGGTAACATTACTATAGAATACTGCTTAATGCCCCGTTTCCGATTCAAGGTGTGTATTGATACCATTGGATATGGTATAAGTCTGTATGTAGGTGTTTAGCAGTCTAATCTAATATTTTCGGGATCTGGTCAAATGGGCCAAAGGATGAAAATTAAGGCCGATAAAAAAGTCAAAAGGGCCGAATGAAAAAGTCAGAAGGGTCGAAGTAAATAGTCATAAGGGCCGAGGAAAAAGGGCCGAAAATAAAAATTATTATATATTCATTGTATTCAACCTACATTTGATAGTTGTAATATCTTTACTTAGCCAAGTGATCACAATCAATTCCAATTTTTTTTATTATTTATGACTATAGTGACTGTAATTCCACCGTTCCACCGTTTATGCACTCGTATAACCAAAAACAAACAAACAAATGTATTAGTCTCAAATGTCTTAGTCCTCCTCTAACGTATCCCACCGTAACATGAATTCGGCGTTCTCCTGTTTTCGGCGATCGGTAACTTCGCGTGATTTAACGAGAACGAACGAGAGGTCAGAGGTCAACATGCAAATTTGTTGAAATGGGGTCACGTCAACTCGCTCTGTGAAAAAAGTTTCAAACTATGGAAATCAGGAAGGTAAGAGTAATCAAAAATATATTGCACATACCAAAAAGCATTCATTTTCTTAAAACTTAATTTCACTTCACCAAAAAGCTCTGTAAAATAATTATCGAGTCGACTGACAATCTCTGTCGGCATCGTCTGCTAGCTGACGATGTTTGTCAACAGCATATCACGTGATTGATGTCGTAAGATGCCGGTCGATTGAAAAACTACGGAAACATTTTAGGGTCATGCTTATTAATTTATAAATAAAGTTAGAACACTTTCTGAAACGTTTTCCGTTATGCTTTCAGACAAATACGACCGTGCGCGGCCCATACAGGTCCAATTACAGTAGGGATGATCTTGATAATGCGTACAGACTCGTTATAGAGGAAAACGTATCAGCACAAAGGGCAGCAGCTAGGTGGGGAGTTCCTGTCTCCACTCTGAAAGATCGTTTGTTAGGAAACATCAGTCTAGATGCAGTTAAATCAGGACCAATGCCGCTATTTACTGCACAGGAAGAATCATTTTTGTCCAGTCATATACGAGTCATGGGAGAGATTGGGTACGGATATACTCGTCAGGAGACTATAAATCTTGCTAGTGATTATGCTGTCCATCTTGGATACAGAGATCGTCAGCATCCCCTGAGTCTGAGATGGTTGTACAGCTTCCTTGATAGGTGGCCTGAACTTAAAGTACAGAAACCTCGGAAACTTGAGGCAGCACGTGCGAGATCTGCCACTAAAGAAAACATCTCTAGATATTTTGAAGAATTATCAAATGTCATTCAAAGACACAATTTGCAAAATTCTCCACATGCCATCTTCAACATCGATGAAAAGGGACTGTCAACTGATGTAACTCCTCCGAAAATCGTCGCCGGTACTAATTGTAAACCTCAAACTGTGACATCTGGAAAGTCACAAACAGTCACGATGATTGCTGCTGTCAACGCAGCTGGGGGAAACGTTCCTCCATATTTTGTTTTCCCCGGTCACCGTATGAGAGATGAACTTTTAACAGGGTCTACACCTGGTTCTAGTGGAACTGTTTCTGAAACAGGGTGGTCAAATACAGAAATATTCAACACGTACATGAAAACCCATCTAGAACGACACTTGCCATCACGTAGCGCCGACTCTCCAGTTCTGATACTGTATGACGGACATAAGAGTCATGTGTCTCTTGGACTTATAGAATGGGCACGAGAAAATCACATCGTTTTGTTTGTTCTTCCTCCTCATACCAGTCACCTCTTACAACCACTTGACATTGGATGTTACGGGCCTTTTGAAACCACTTGGATACGGTCATGTCATTCTTTCTTAAGAGAAAACTGTGGGAAAGCTATCGGGAAGCATGACATTTGCAATATTGCGTGTAGAGTTTTTAACTCAACACTGACTCCAACAAACGTTCAGTCGTCATTCAGGAAGTCAGGAATTTTCCCGCTGAACCCGCAGGTGGTTGACGACTTGATGGTAATGCCGGCACTTTCATTCACAAGACTGCCACCTCAAGACACGGGTACAAAAGATGCGCGGGAAAATGAAATGCAGACGACGGAAGCAAGTTCAGCTTGTACCTTTTTGGAATCTCGGGGTGGGGATGTGTTAAAGAATATGAAAACATACAAACCCAGAAATACACTCAGTAAAATTGTTGGCGGGAAAGCTATCACTGACCAAATAATCCTTGACAAGATAACTGAACACAAAAAACAACATCCAGAGAAAGTAGACAAAGGAAACATGAACAAGAGAAAAACAAGTGTCGCTTCATCATCATCGCCAAAAAAATCATCGAAAGGAAATGCAACTCAAAATAAATCCAAAGGAAAGAGACTTGCCCGTGGGAAAAAACAACAAAAGACCACTCCCCCACCTACAACATGCCATGACAGTTTTTCCGACAGTGCTACCGATGATGACGAAGTTTGTTGTGTCTGTGGAAAATTCACGCCTGATGCCCTCCGTCAGACTAACGCAATTACTTTCGTTAAATGGGCACAATGTGACAGATGTGGTCACTGGGTTCATCTTGTGTATTGCACCACACTGAAAGTTGTTCGGACACATACGTCATTTTGCTGTCCACATTGTCCAGTTGAAGAGTGACATTTGACTATTTCATAAGCAGTGTAAATAACAACTTTGAATTTCGGAGTTATATTAATGTTCAACATGTTTGAATTTTACAATTTTATTAAACTCTTACGTGCGATAAACAACGTGACATTACGTGTTTGCCGTTTTGGATTATGTTAACAACGGAACACCGTACTTATTTGGTGCACAACGTTATCGCCGAAAACTGGTGACGTAATACACAGGTCACCAAATATGGGTCATTCCAATCATGGCGGGTTTTCTCGGTCGATGATGGCGACAGAAAATTAAAAAAATGGGTGAGTATTCTCATATTAACGTAGATTCACATGAATGAAACTTGTTCATGTTATGACAGCGCCATTAGAATTTTACCGCTAAACTCTGTTACGTCGCCGAAAACAGGTGAAACTGGGATATTCTAACAAACTTTCACACAGACAACATGCAATAAGCAGAAACTCACAGGAAAGAGTGGTGGGGGTTGTTGAATTGATCCCGGAAGCGTTTCTCCTCGTCCGAAACCAAGGACCTCGACATTAAATGACATCCCCTTCCCCCTCCCTCTACCGCGACCTGCCATATTAAATATTTTATGAGAGTCCCAAACCAGGACGAATTAAACAAGTTACACAAGAATCGTCATGCTGCATGCTGCCATCTTCGGGAGTATAAATTACAATAATTTCTTTTTACAAATCAGTATTTTTTAGGTCTAAAATTGGTTACCATCACGCCCTCAATGAAATAAATACGATTTTATATACTTAAATATTTCTTATTCATCCTTTTTTGTAATTATACTTGTGACACATTTTGTAAATAAACAGTTGTAATGCAAAACGTAAATAACCCTCCCCTGACCCGATTCTTATGTAACCTTGACCTTCGCATCGTGACATGCGCAGAAAGACCACAACAAGTTTACGTGATAGTGGTGCGGTTGTCTGTTTCAGCTGTTTGACAAGAGTTTTCAGGTATTTTCCAGTTAAATGTATGTCGATGACAGTTTCCTATATGTTTAACATACGCTTATTATAATCATTTTGTTTAAAATGCATTTAGCACGACTAAATCATCAAAAAAAACATTTTCGTCCTTCTGTTTTGGTCAGTTAAAATGTCTAATTTTAGGCATCTATCAGTATCATTACAGATTGATGGTCTGTTGCCTTTTGGACAAATAAGACGACCATTGTTCATGACAGGGAGGGTTTTGGACTAATCAACCAAAATGTCAAATGCAGCACGATGTGGGAGACTAGCACTTGGTCGTGTGAGAGCTAAGACATCTGGTAAGATTTAGAACCACTGTCAAGGACAATTTTATGTAATAACAAACACACCTTGTCTTGACACAATTTTCTATTGTGGACAATATGTTGATCCAAGATGATTATGTTGCAACTGTATTTGACCTGTAGAATAAAAATTATGCATATACACTAACATTACCTAAATTTGTGGATTACCTTCATTCGTGGATGTTCAGAATTACCACGATATCTCGTTAGCCGAATCTTGTATGACGTCACGTAGCGGTACCTTTGATGTATACCCATTCTCACGCTTCGCTGACTAAAATGTTTCAGAATTGCCCAACTATACGTAGCTTTAGGCATATAAACAATTTCAAATACCGAAAATACATCCAAGATCACTAACTAGGGGTGTGCAATATAACCGGTTTACCGGTATTAACCGGTTCAAACATGAGATCGGTACGTATTGCGATACGCTTGTTGAAAACCGTTTTTTTATAAGCAATCGGAAAAGTTTGTTTTAGTCGGAAATCTTTGTGTATTTCCGTTTTTCACAACGGAAGTCATGCGTTTGGTTCAACATGGCTTCAGCCGACGACACGAGAGAGTTTACTATCGTGCCTAATAGTAAGGCTAAGGCCACAGTGTGGAAGCATTTTGGTTTGAAGAAATTTGTATCAGATGGACATATTGACAAGAGCATTGCCGTCTGTAAACTTTTCTCAGGCGGGACAACCAATTTAATCTCCCACTTGCGACGGCATCATGCAACAGTCTTAGCTCAGTCCCTGTCACAAGTTAAAACAACTGAATGTCCGCCGAGTGGTTCTGAAAAACAATGTCAACTGTTCCAGACAACAAAAGTTGAATCAGGAAATGTCAAGAATTCACAAACATTTGATCTTACGGGGTGGTTTGGAAAAAAATATCAGAAAAATTCACCACGTTCACTATTGATCACTGACAAAATTGCCAGGTTCATTATTAAAGATTTGCGTATTGAATTGAAATTTTTGATGTTATTTCATCTTTTAAGAATCAAAAGTTAACTCATAAGGTGAATTTTTGGCAAGTTTCTATGCGAAAAAACATCTTGCAATATATTGGAATGCGTATCACAATACTAGTGTGCATATCGCAGTATATCGCAATATGAACAACTCCTGTAATACCCACCCCTATCACTAACACCAATTTTCAAGTATATTTAAAATCAAATTATAAAGATACGATAAGCACCAACCTTCCGATGTTTTGTCGTCTGCCTTTTTACCAAACTGTAAAAGTAAATCACGTGACAAGAAGTGATGCAACATGTCAAAATTTTAAATATATGGAAATGTTTTCGACCATCTCTGATGCAATTTTTGGGCCTTTGGTAGGATTCCTGTGGGGCCAAATGACAACAGTTGTTCACAAACAACTCTAACAAATGGATATTTAGAAGTAAAAAACAAAACAGATGATCCAAGTACGTGCCGTGTCATGTTCAAGTTCACTGAGACAGAAAATGACAATCAAGTGGTTGACCTAATTCCAAGAATGGATGGTCTATTACATTGTAGGGGGTCAAGTCTGATGTCAACTTCCAAATGCAAGGCATAACTCTTGCCAGTCTGCATTACTGGCTGATTTAACCCTTGCAGTATTTCCTTCGCTTTGTCGTGTCTAGAAAGTGAATCGCTGCACCAGAAATGCATAGTGGGCCTGGATTTCTAAACACAGATTTCCTTAAGGAAATACTGCAAGGCCTAAATCAGCTAGTAATGGAGACTGGCAAGAGTTATGCCTTGCATTCGGAAGTTAATTGGGCTGATGTCAATAACTGCATTATAACTTTTTTCTTACCAAATAGTATTATATTTTATCTGCAAAAACTAATTTAGTCCTTTCTTAAACAAATAATGTATAATAGCAAATATATCCAACCAAAATTGAATGGATTTTTTTAAGTTTTGACATTTCCTCACTCCTACTTTGAAATAGACCGGCTCAACCTGTGGATTTTCCACCGCCAGTGTCGTAAGAATAAATGTTTTGCAATAAATGTCAATGCTGTTAAGATTGGACAAATTCAGCATTGCGAAAATAATGGAATTTTGAAGTATTGCCAAATTAGGTTTATGTACATGCATGCAATATAACCAACTGTGTTACTAAAATTAGCCTTGTGTAACAGATAGCGACGAGAGCTGAGAAAATGTCAATATGAGCCTAATTTTTATGTTGATTACGGTACATAATAATAGTAACATTTATCATTTTGATGATGACACATGATATTCACACAGAAATATTAAAAGTGGTGAGGGTAAACAGATTGATGAAATATACGGCCAGAAATGTCCGACTGACAAGAGAAGACAGGTGCTCTTTGCGAGCACAAAACATTTTACTAGCCGGCTGCCCTGTACAATATTACACTAATTTTAACTATTTATTTGATAATTAATTCTGACCTAAGCAATTATTTAGATGATGTCTGAAAATGTTGCTGGCTAATTTGGCCAACTGAAAATAAAAACTACGGGCAAAATCAAAATGTTACTTGACCTTGTCGGATGCGGTGTTATCCACGAATCAAGGTGACGTCCACTTTGTGTGCACTAAAATAGATGATGAATGCAAATGGTTGCGGAGCATGAACAAATCCAATACAAATCTGACCTATGTTCATAAAAGAATACCGGTACTTATATTATGTAATTACCTATTACTTATTATATAAATTTAAAGAAAAATATTTACAGAGTAATCCGCCTCGCATTCCTTACATCAACGAATCAAGGTAACACGAGTGTATATTGAATTACATTCTATCAATTCAAATTGTAACCCAGTTTCTTAACAATTTCACTCTTTGATTTTAGGCAAAACTTAACTCTAAGCTGACATTCTTGTAGAATTATAAAATAGATTACAAATTGTATGATATTGAAAATCAAAGTTGTGTTTTGTTCACAAGCAAAAGCCAGTTTCAATTTCAAACTTCCAATTTCACAATTAAGAATTTATTTTCTAATCCTTCCATATCTTTTGCTATCCATTCACATCAGGTGCAAGTGTACAAAGAATACAGAGAATCTTAGCATCCTCTAAAGACTCCCCAAGATGTCTGTCCACCACCCCGATCCTGGGGCGCTACACAAGCAGCAGGGATGGTGACGGGGACAAGACACCTACATCAGGAACTACAGGGGGAGGCGACAAGGGGGGAGACAAGAAGGGCTCTGGTCAACTCAGATGTCCTAAGTGTGGCGACCCTTGCACTCATGTGGAAACATTTGTCTGTATGTATTGTTTTAGAGTAAAGAATTGATTGAGGATGATAAGTCATTATACAGGACCAACTCTACTTACCATGTGGTTACTTTGCCTTTATTAATGAAAGGAAGACTTACTGAGATCTAGTATCAATCATTATCCAACACATGAAATGGAACAAAACTACCTTTGACTTGAATTAGTGTGCAATGTTGTTTCACTTGAGGTACGAGATAAGAATATTCTCTGAAAGCTATACTGCTATACAATCAACGGATGAACATACGACCAGAGGGCAACATCTTTTGGGGGAAATTTTATTGTTATGTTTCTGTACTCAATAAAGCTGCATGATCAGACTTCATTTTTAAGGTGAAGTTTTAATATTATGATTTCTCTCAGCACTGTTTATGCAATAAAAGTTCTCCATGAAGATGTCACTCTCTGGTCATTTGATCATTGGTGGATACACCTCCTCCTATCCTTTGTTGTCTACTAATGTAACTGCATTAGCATAACCACCAGAATTCTTAAATAGATCTGGACAAGCTGCCAGGACCTCCTCAAGCCCCATCCCTCACAATCCTCTGGTGGACAAGTGCCACCCTCCTTACAGTCTGCTTAAAAATCGACCGTGTTCAGAGGAATATCATTTGCAAAATAGTGCATCTACTGGGAACCTGTTTATATCCACAAAGATGCACTATTTTACAACTTTTATTTCTTGGAAAAGGGTCAATTTTAATCGGACTGGCACTCTTTAGTACATAATGTTAACATACGGGTATTAGTAGCCCCGACTTAGTTTCCATCGCCGACGCGTTTTGTATTGGCTATAACTTTTTTACTAGATTTTGAGAACTCTTACTTATACCCCTGGGGATTTTTTTGACATGTTCACATTCAAGGTCAAAGGTCAAAGTTCTGAAGTCGCTAAAAAATTCCTTTTAAACACGATAACTTGAAAAATATTTGTGCTATCAGGCTCTTATTTGGTGTATATCAACTATGGAAAAAGGCCAAAATTTGAGAAGGTTTTCGCTAACATCCGTCAAAGGTCAAGCTCAAAGCGAGGTCACAACTTAAGCATGCTTTTGCGAAAATGTCTTTTTTCAACTATTAACACTTTGAGTTATTAAATGATTGCTACACACAATGAAACCTGATCATTGATGGTGTGACCTTGAATGTCAAAGGTCAAGGTCATGAGATATTGGTTAAGGCCACATTAACCCTTTGATCCAATTTTGAAATCAGAAATAGGTTTTCAGGTTAAACTTGTGAAAAGTGACCCCAGTGATGATTCATCTTGTTAGTAATAACTCGAATAATGAACAAATTTTTCTTTTAAAAAATTCCAATTTTTTTATGCTGACAAGAAGACGGAACAGGGAAAGGCGAGATCCTAAGTTTCGGGGCTGCTCTGCTTTTGCGGTGACCCGCAAACACTCATCTAGTATTGTGTTCAGTTGTTTTGTCATATCATGCCCAAAATGTTTTATGAATGACATCATTTTGTCTCCTTCAGCATCAACCCGGTTTGTAAAGTGTGAGAAGTGTCATCACTTCTTTGTAGTCCTGTCAGAAACTGACTCCAAAAAAAGCTTCAAGGAAAACAAAGATGACCGTCTCAGTCAAAAGAGGAAACCTCCTCCACCGCCAAGGAAAGTAAGAGGAGAATTTGTTGTTCACATAACTGATATTATCAGTTTATGAAATAAGTCCTGTTTTATGGTTACTTTTGCTCTGGGCTGGCAATTTTTTAAAGTTTTTACTTACTTCTCTAAGTATTTGTAAGTAAGTAAGTGTTACCAAAAAGTGATAAAATTACAAAGTGTTATTCTTACCAAGAAAGTCTAGTCAGGCTTCCTATAGCCCAATTCTTTCAAGTGTAGAAACATAATATGTTACATGCTTTTATATTTCATGAAATGTCAATTTGATAAAAGACTAAAGGACTTGTAGATACCAGATATCATGGGTCATTTAGTGATTGGTAAAAGTAACAGTGGTTTCAGTAAAAGGAAAACTCATTCTTAGCATGGAGAGAACAATTATCATGCATTTGGAATGCAGATGTGTTAAATTTGATTCACTTTCTAGATCTTCGAGTACCTGGACCGATATGTGGTTGGACAGGACTATGCTAAGAAGGTGCTGGCGGTGGCTGTTTACAACCACTACAAGAGAATCTATCACAACCTCCCGGTAAACAACAACAGTAAACAGAACACCGAGGTCACTGTACATGACCCTACACGATACCCCAACACATTTTCACCCAGAGGTAATATCACATTGTCAGAAAAGAATTTTATTCTCTAGCCAAATGAATTCTAGGTGAAGAAGACTAATGAAGTTGTAAGCTGAGTGCCAGCACTGTTTGCAGATAACCAATTGGTGGAACTTGTGCTTCAATTCTTAATCAAAAGCAATGCCATCAATTTGCTCCTCAGCAGTCCTTGACTATTCCCTTTGTTAATGAGTTGCTATTCCTGAAAGTCAGCAATGCAGGAGTGGTTCGCATTAATTATTTCAGCTGTCAAAGGGTTGAAGATCCATTATCAGTTTCATGTGATATTTTAATTGACTTTGATGCCAAAACCGTAAATGCTGTTTGAAGTTCAAAACATCTTCTTCAGCTTACATGTTCATACCAAAATGCAAAATATATGACAAATAAATTGAATTAATAGTTTTCAATGAAAATCGTGTAAAAGTGCAGGAGCTGAAATTACACTTCCCATTTACACATGTACTAGTTATATGACCTTTTTAACTACCAACCCAAATTTGTCTTTCAATCTCGTTTAGATTCGAAAAAGTTTTGCATTCAACCTGCAGTACATCAGGAAAATCAGCAACAGTCACTCCTTCTAGATGAAATAACACCACTGATTACATTTGGTATATATGTGACTTGAAGAAAAATTAAAGTGGCACTTTGGGTGCAATTTCTTGAGGTATTGGAACTTTGGTCAGTTGTTCACATGTTCTTCTCTGTTTACAGACATGCTGCAGATTGCAGTGAGTGGACCGGGCAGCCCTCTCGGTCCTAGTCTCCAGCAGCAACAACAGCAACAACAACAGCAGCAACAGGATGAGTCTCGCAGATCAGACATCCTTGAGTCTACCAGCCACGAGCTGAGACTGGAGAAGAGCAACATTCTCATGCTGGGACCAACTGGATCTGGTAGGGACACTTTCAACATACAGTGATAGAGATTCTAAGTTGGTAAACTTGTTTGTGGAATGAGAGTTTATTTGTTAACATTGACTATGCACATTGGACAAAATAGGTAGGGATATACCGTATAAATTTTGAAATTATTAATAATGATCTATTTAATCATTGACACATAACAAAATTACAATCATAAATATGTAAATATTTATTACTTATTTTAAAACTAATTTCATACAGTCAATTTCTAATTTGAGACATTTTCAACCAAGAGGTCAACTACTCTAAAACATCCTTTGTGTTGTTTGCTCCCTGTTTTTCAACATTGGTTAGTCACTCTGATCAAAATCCTTTTACTTTACGTGACAGGAAAGACCCTTCTAGCTCAAACCCTAGCGAGGTGCCTGGACGTGCCTTTTGCTATCTGCGACTGCACCACACTGACTCAGGCAGGTTACGTTGGAGAGGACATCGAATCTGTCATTGCCAAACTGCTTCAGGACGCCAACTATAATGTAGAGAAAGCACAGCAAGGTAAACCCAATAATGTTATACATGTATAATTCTCTGATGATTGATATGTTATGTGTGATAATTAAAGAGATTATCGTTTAAGGTTTTTTTTTATGTTAATGTTGATTTTCCTGTTTACAATGCATAGCCACCATGGCGTTGCTGCTGGCTTTCTCCCTGCATTAATACTTGCAGCTGTGATAAAAGTAAAATACTCTTGAAAGGGGGCTTTAAACCCCAACTTACCTCACCACCTGTTCTATTAAAACACTTCAAGCCAGGAGTGACACTGATTATCTTTATAATCCTTATCTTTATTTATATGATTTGAACCATTGTTTGTAAAATATGGCATAATAAGAAATATTGCAATGTCCCTCTTCTATTGAATGGATAACAAGGTACCCTATTCATGCTTATAAAACTTGACTTTTTCCAGAGTAATTGTTATTTATTTATTACTATCACACCAAAAATCAAGTATTTCTTTTCTTCCTGAAATAGATAGTGTCATTGATGACTGTTAACGTAAATGAAAAATCATCATGTAATCTGTGATGCAGGTATTGTATTTCTGGACGAGGTAGACAAGATCGGCAGCGTACCTGGCATCCATCAGCTGCGAGATGTGGGGGGAGAGGGGGTACAACAGGTAGGCCGTTATTCTTCTACCTACTACATACACTCTGCTCACTGATTTGGATACTGGGGCAGAGTTTGACTGGTTTAAATCCCTAGCCATCATTGCTAGCTATGAAGTCAGCCAGTCACTGGACAGTCAGATCACATAGTGCAAGTCCTCTGCAGACTCATGGTCAAACTACTTGACTGGTTGCCTGGGTGGGTTGTGCTGCAAAACATTTGTAGTCTGTTGTGCAACACTGATCACTGATGTCAACATTGACCTTATCAACACATGTGCAAAGGTTTATGAATTGTCATTTATCGTTAACCATATATAGGTCAGGCAAATTGAGTCTTGATCAGGTCCTAAAGGGAGATAAGTTTTGCTTTATTGTGAGGTTCAGCTTTTATAACCTTGACATGTGGCTTTACTGAACATCTAGGTAAAAAGATCATTGCTTCTACTCAATTGGTATAACAGTTAAAATTATTAACTGTACAAAATTGTTAATCTGGCAAGTTTTCAACTTAAAGAACTATTACATCGAGGAATGGTGATCCAGTGTTACATCTTTCCTGTCTTGCTGTTGTTCTTTTTGCCTGACAGAAGTTTTCTTTCTCTCTAGGGCATGTTGAAGATGCTTGAAGGAACAATAGTCAATGTTCCTGAGAGGAATTCTCGCAAACTACGAGGTGAAACAGTCCAAGTTGATACAACCAACATCTTATTCGTCGCTTCTGGAGCGTTCAATGGCCTTGATAGGATAATTAGTCGCAGGAAAAATGAAAAGGTTTGTTGAAATTAACTGAGGAAAAGCTAAAAACAATTTTCACTAAAGCAGTCTATTTTCTGATTTGTCTTTCTTTTGATGAAAAGATTTGTCCTAACGATATTTAAAAATTCTATTTTTCAAAAATATTATAAATTTTCCTCCTAGATTATTTCAGTAGTTATTCTCCTATGTTGTTATACTGCCTGCAGCATTTTGAAATAAACAATAAGTTCCATCCACTAATAGTAGTTTTACCCTTTAACTACTTTGATGACATTTTCCCCACAGTATTTAGGATTTGGAGCCCAGTCGACCACAAGCCAGGGCCGCCGTGCGGCTACTGCAGCAGACTTCAAGAATCAGGCAGACGGTACTGATGCAGTGGCTGAGAATGAAGAGAGAGATGCATTCCTCCGTCAAGTGGAAGCACGAGATATGATTGAGTTTGGCATGATACCTGAGTTTGTTGGTCGTCTCCCGGTGATTGTACCCTTCCACAGTCTGTCTGAGGACATGCTGGTGCAGATTCTCACTACTCCACACAATGCTCTTGTTCCCCAGTATCAGGCTCTCTTCAGCATGGACAAGGTAAGGGAGATCACTCTGAATTTCAAAGGTAGCCATTTTGTTTTTTTTAACAAGAAAGCATTACTTTCATCATGCTCTTAAGATGAAGTTATCATTTTCAAGTTAAGTCTTAAGATATTAGTGCAAGTACTACTTTAAAGAGATGGTTCTGTCATAAGATTTTTTGTTGAAAATAATTATCAAGGAGATATTCCTGTTTATAAATACATTATTACAACACAATCCAGTTGAAACATAAATAAGAATAATATTTTGGTAACCTAAGACTAAGTAGGAGATTATGAGGTTTTCTGGGTATGTTGTAGGCACACCTGGATGTGAAGGAGGAAGCCCTGAAAGCAATAGCACTGATGGCTCTCGAGAGGAAGACAGGAGCTCGCGGCCTGAGAGCAATAATGGTAAGATAAATAATGGGCGTCAGTGTACATGGTTTATGTGACCTGTCATATCTGAAATGGAGGTGTAGTGGTGGGACCCCTCCATTGCAGGACCCACTGAAAGTGCAGTTATGGTATTAACAAAGTTGAGTAGAAATCTGCTAACAGAAAATGTAGGATGTCTGAGATTACAAGAAAGCAAACGTTGTGCTATTGCTCCATCATAAACTAAATTGATAGACTCCGCCTAGTCCTTTACACCACATCATTTATTGTTGTGGAAACAACGTAACCTCTTTCAACTATTTGTGATTAACATCCAATTTAATGAAGATCAGGAAGTTAAATATTAAAGGTTGTATAAGTTCAACGTTCTTGTCTATTCTAATAAATCTTATTCTTAATCTATTCAGAGTATCAATACATAATCCCCTTTCTCTTTCAGGAAACCATCCTACTGGAGGCAATGTTTGACGTCCCCGGATCTGACATATCTACAGTCATAGTAACAGAGGAAGTGGTCCGCGGGGAGCAGAATCCGTCATACGTCCGATCTCAGCGCGCACCCAGTCCCAGCGTGGAGGATGAGAACACATATGAAGAGGAAGAACTCAAAGTTCAGAACAGTTGATGAGATTGGATGAATGTTAGAATATAACCGTCTTTTGAGTCCGATAAAGAGTTGTAATTTGAGTCCATATTGGAGATAGAATGGTCATTTGATTCCATATTGGAGACAGAATGATCATTTGATTCTAAATTGGAGATAGAATTGTAATTTGAGATTGACTTTGGGTTAGTCATAAATGACTTGTCATCGTATTACTAAGGTCAGATTCACTTGGATAGCACCTGAGCATCAGTCAGTATGTTTACAGTGGTCACTTTCCCATTCTTATTTCTTATTATGAGGGTACAAACAGCATGTTTCTAAGATAATCAGATTATACTCGAGTGTTTGCATCTATAGATTTTCATGTATTGTCTTGTGGTTTTATATCATTAAAGTTTAAAATCTCATCATAAAAGCTATGATAATAAAACCAAAACTTATGTAAGGTGTTTCTCATATGCTCTGCTAACTTTTGTCCTTGTTAGACCTATGTTTCTTATAGTATATACCCGGTATATCTAGTCGATTATCAATGGTTTAAGAGGTAATTCTGCAAAAAATGACTACTGCAATACTGCTGAGTTATGTTCAACTTTTATTCAGGTGAGAGCATGTGTTGAATGAATGATTTGATGCTACATTATTTTTTTTAAAATATGTGAATTTTTATTCTTGCTTGGTAGTGATTAGCGTCGAGAACTTTCCATCTGTTATGAGGCCTGCTCCTTTCGATTTACCGAAGTTTGTTCCTAACATCTGGTACATGCACGAAGTGAAAGGAGTGGCTCCGAACACTATTCTGGGTATGCGGAACATGTTTCACTGCTCTGTTTGCACCAGCTGTTTCAAAGGAACATGTTCCGCACGTCCTGAACAGTGTTTGAGACACTCCATTCTTTTCGCACATGTACCAGACGTTCGGAACAAACTTCAATAATCAAAAGGAGCAGGCCAATGTTTTGTTTTCAAATCAGAAGGTTTGTCACAAGTGTTGTATGTTTCACAACTACTTTGGTAGCCTGGATAGAATTGTACCAGGTATTCTTTAGAGAAAATTCCTTGTGATCTTTACAGCATTTTTGATAGAGGTTAATGTGATAATTCTTCCATCTGAATCTTGTCTCTGCTAACATGGCAATTCAAAAACATTTTTCTTAAGATAAAACAGTTCCTTCATTTGTATTTTCGTTGAAGTATATGTGTACATTTTTATGTTAATGTTTATCATACCTTTCTATTTTACTCTTTGTTTTCCAAAGATTTGTTTGAAATTTGTTGTGAATGATTATTGGAAAAAAATGTGTTCCATTACAGGTCATTCAAGTAATCTTTCTATTCCTCCAACAAACTCTGGAATGATGTTTTTTTTTTTTTAAATGATCAATTTGAAAGTAATTTGTTGGTTGTTGCAGATTAACAATGAACAGACAATCAGTATTAACCTTAATGAGATCACACTACTGATATATATATATATATATCACCCTGACCTGTGAATGTGGTTTAAACGTATGTCTTTCACAAACTGGTTATAGACCACTTCGGTTATTTATTTAGTTGACGAAGGGCATTTATTACCTCAGTGGTTTTCGTGTACAATTCACAAGTCCATGTGTAAATATAGACAGATGGAAGCTACTTACAATAACGGTTGCCAGAGTAAATGGGAGTACAAATGTATATTTTAAAACATTCACTATAAGAAAGAATACTTTACTGAAGCAATTCTTTTATGAATCAAAGAAGCTACAATGATCTTTATCAGAAAACTTATTGTTATGTTCATGAGAGTGTTTTTTGTCTTATCCTTCAGAATAAAACTGTCAACTTTATATGTTTGTAACATTCAAGCTTTACACTTATATTTTGATCATTTTGATTACCAAAAACCGATTTATATGATAAGAGAAAGAATTTAAGGGACAGACATTTATTATTTTAGACATGTTTCACTCTAGAAACCTGTGATTTGTGTAAGAAACTTGTGATTTGTGTAAGAAACTGATGATTTGTGTAAGAAACTGATGATTTGTGTAAGAAAAGCCGAGATCATAGACCAATTCATTTTGTTCGTTGAACATTGAATTACACGTGGAGTTATGCTGTGTTCAGTTTTTCTTTGTTTATTTTTTTCATTATTTTATCTCATTAGTTTGTTTCTATTGTATATCTAATCAGATATAACTCTTTTAAAGGATAGCTTAAAATGTAGTGCGTATACTAGATGATTCTGTCCCGCGTTGTCGAGTGTACTGTAAATACTTGAGACCATCAGTGAGTGTACAGATACGTCTACTGTCATGATTAATGTGTACATACTACATATATGTCTGTACATTATGGTTATTGAAATAAAATGTTTAAAAAGTGCTTGCTTGTGCTCCCTCAAACACAATTCATTGTCTAATATTGTGAGTAACAAACAAGATTGGTAAGAAAGATGTTGATGCCATGTTCAGTACAGGACCAGCCATTCTGACACCAGCATGTTTTACTACACTACACTCACATGATGGTTGTACTAGCTATCTCCGAGCAATAATTATATTTATAGTTATTTTTTTTTACCGTTTCCATGGAAATGTAACTTAGAATTTCGTTTCCGGAGCAAAACTCGAAAACCATTAGACACATCTCAACGAAACTTGGTGTGTGGAACAATCATCATATCTAGATGTGCCTTTTGGGATTTTCAACTTCTTCGAGTTATGTTTTTTACCGTTTCCATGGAAATGTAACTTAGAATTTCGTTTCCGGAGCAAAACTCGAAAACCATGAGACATATCTCAACAAAACTAGGTGTGTGGAACAATCATCATGTGTAGATGTGCCTTTTGGGGTTTTCAACTTCTTCAAGTTATTTTTTTTTACCGTTTCCATGGAAATGTAACTTAGAATTTCGTTTCCGGAACAGAACTCGAAAACTATAAGACATATCTCACGAAACTTGGTGTGTGGAACAATCATCATGTGTAGATGTGCCTTTTGGGATTTTCAACTTCTTCGAGTTATGTTTTTTACCGTTTCCATAGAAATGTAACCTAGAATTTTGTTTCTGGAACAGAACTCGAAAACTATAAGACATATCTCTTGGTGTGTGGAACAATCATCATGTGTAGATGTGCCTGAAAGGCCCGATGGGCTTATGGCATTGCACGGTGTCCAGCTGTCTGTAAACTTTTCGCATTTTGTCTTCTTCTCCAGAACCACTTTGTCTAAGGAGCTGAAATTTTGTGTGTTGTGTTTAGTTGAAAAAAGGTTCATAGTCACTGTTATTCAACAACTATTCTTCAATAAATTTTCCCAAAGGCGAGGGATATGGCCGACTCTGTCTGCTTGTTGACTCTTGAAAAGCTTTGTGTACAATTCAAAGAGAATCCAGAGAACGGTTCTTGAGATATCCCACTGATAATTTTTAGTTCACATGTGACAATGCCAGATCAGAAGCTATAGGCCAAATACGAAAAGAATCCAGTGAATTGTTTTTGAGTTACTCCATTTTGCATGTACATTAGGATCTAAGGTCTTTAATACTATATCTCCTGTTTCACACTAAACCCATGGTGGGGATATGATATACTCTCAGAATTAAAATGCCAATTTGTATCCCTCATTAAACTAGTTCTATCAGATACATGTAAACAAAACATTTTCAATATAACAAACAAGAAGTAATTGTTGTGGTTTGTTTATTTTCATGAAAGAACAGCTGCCCATTATGTCAATGGTTGAAAATGGCTTGTGCACCAGGAGTCAAGGGTTATTCATGGGACAAACAAACGATCAACTTCTCACATTCTGAAAGTGGTTGCATATGTCAAGCTTATGATAAATGATTTGATAGGACTTACAAACACAACAATGTTAGAATTTGGATGAAATATAATATAAGCTTGATGAACATAATCCTGCAAAAAGCAGAAAGGATTGCACTAAATAAAACAAATTAGACTAGTAAAAGCATGTTGTTATACAATGTACTTCATCTTAAAGGGACAGTTCAAGGGAGGATGTTTGTAAATTCAAGAGGATCAAACATGTTGAAATGTATCACTGAGAGTAATATTTTGGAGGCTTTAGATTTGACATTTTGACACAAAGTTATGCACATTCACTAAAAGAGAAAACAATGAGCAATGAAACAATCCATTGCTATAAAGGTCATCAACTTTCAATGACGTTGGTAGATGCTTTTAAAACATTCTGGTATCAAATTATAACAAAATCAAGTGGTTTTATTAGGTTTTTAGTCATATTGCACAATTCCTTGCGGTGGCCTCGACAATTATATGTTGGTCACCAATGTGCTGGAGTGAGCAGCTGCCACTAACATGCCTTGACATCAAATTTGAACATAATCTTTCCGTTCATTCTTGAGATACAAAATAATCTAAACCGTGACCCTGAAAAATAACTAAAGGTCATCAAATGCAACTGGCATCAGAGATCATGCTAGTTTTGTAACTTTGGTATGTTGTCATTGAGTTCTTATGCTAACATCAGTTTTTATTCCTGGATGGTTGGACTGATGGAGCTAAAGCACTTACCGGGGCAGGGGGCAGTATGAATACAGCAAATAGTTTAATGTAGTGATATAAGAATGGAAGGATTTGCAACAATCATGTGTACGGTTTAAAAATAATGATGTATATGGTTTAAACAATGATTATATAGTTCAGAAACAATGATTTATATAGTTCAGAAACAATGATGTATAGAGTTGAGAAACAATTATTCAAATGGATAAGACAAGGGGGTGTATACATGTGAAAACCATAAATTATCAGCTGTTACGGAATGTCTTCCAGCCTTTGTGAAAATGTTAAGATGGTTTATTTTATATCTAGTTTTCATATTATTACAAATTAATATAAGAATAGAATTTTACCAATTTTCTTTTTCCAAATACATTAATAGAAATTTTCTTTTACTTTACCTTATTAGTTAATTTGCAGTATTAATATAAATCCGAAAAACTGCCACAATGACACATCTCGAATACTTTCATCTCATATCATAAACAATTGTGAAATGAAAATACGGAATAGCACCATGACCATATTGATATTTTGAGGATGATTATCATATACATGATATTCAAAAGTAGCTGATAACGAAAGTGATAATATCCTTAAAGAATTCATTAATTCCTTTTTAGACATTCAAATACTTAACCAAGTTTTACAAAACATCTCTTGGGATACTGGATAATAATGGTATATCATGTTAACATTGTAAATTGTATTGGATTTCTAGAAAATAAGTTTTTAAAATAATACTGAATTTAAAATGAAAATAAAACAAAGAGTTATGAATAAGAACAAATAACAATAATCAGGAGCAAACAAATAAACATTGTACATAAACAAAGATATGTTATATACAAGGATTATATTGAACAACTTACACATGATCAATGATCAATGAACATATGATTACAGATTATGATTGGAAATATGACATATGTTTTCAAAATGGCAAGAATATCTTCCAAATGCATAGTCACATCTAAAATCACTTCTAATCAAGATTTCTATTATTAATAGCCAAAGGCACTATATCTTATTTCTTGTAATAAGTAAATAATGATGAACTGAAAATGAATCATCCTGTGCCTTCAGAGTACTCTAATCCGTTACAGTACTTTCTCAGTCTCATTAAAATAGACAGTTTTCAGAGGAATAAAATTGCAAAATATAATACTTTTATCGGGATACAAACTCATATCTTTGGAGGTTTCCTCACAAAACTGTCTGATAACTTCAAACGGCTATCCTTTCGTCTGTTCCGAATGCTTTCAAAACAGTGACCATTTAAAAACTATGATGTGTCAGCTAATTGACTGGGCTTCGTCTTGCACTAAACTTGTACTATACGGGGTGTTACTAGGCCAGGCCTGGCGAGGAATCAATGGAACCAGTTCATATCCCAATATAAACTATTTTGCAGATTCAATTCCTCGGAACAGGGTAGATTTTAATCAGACTGAGTACTTCCTACCCTGAGTGTGTAAAATGAAAAAGGGTTAAAAATAACCAGCCGCTGAAACTTAAAAACGACTAATGTATCAGTCCGCGGATAAGAAGATCGATGAATGATCATCAACTTCCTAATCCCGACATATTCCCGATTCATTCATTTTATTAATAGCAATCCGTAACCAGCTGGTAACCTTCAGGAAAATTTTCCATACTACACACTAAGGGTATTTAGTTTTATACCACTAGGGTCCGTTATGTCTATTGTTCTCAGAGGGGTTATTTCACATAACCTTGATAACCGCCCTAGGGCAATTATTTGAATTAAAAAAACATTTTTTTTCACTTGTAATGATAATTTTCTTTACATCTCATTCATTAAACGTACGTAAAAACAATAGTCCCACGTGGTATAAGCCGTTTAATCACCCAAAACTGCGATAGTTATTTAGATTAACTCTGCTCGGGCTAACGCCCTTGCATAGTTAATCTAAATAACTACCTTGTTTGGGTGATTAACCTATACTTAACAGATTAAATACCATGATGGTGCAGGATGAAAATGAATAACTTACAGGAAAACTAAATGTGACATTAAGTAAATATGTAATTAAATGATCACAACAAATCAGTCTAATACTGCCATACAAAGTTTTCATCAATCGTCTTATAACCTTTAGGCAGGCTTACAACAGTCACATTTAGAAACAGTGAAAACAATGATATTTCTTTGTTACAAAGACTAAAAAGACTTAAACTTAATATATTGTAAATGTACACGAATATCCATACTCCCATTGGAAGAAGAATGTTACAAACTCTCCATGCCCTGAGACGTATTAGAAATCAACAAGTTTAATCACAGAAAATTGCAATACAACAAGAAGAGAAGTATAGATTCATCTAATAACGTTTCTTTAATCAATATGAACCTCATATTTAACTAGATTAGCGTTTGCGGGACACCGCAAAAGCAGAGCAGCTCCGAAACTTAGGGTCTCGCCTTTCCCTGTCAGCATCAATAAAATGGGAATTCTTTTTAACAAAAGTTTGTTCATTATTCGAGTTATTACTAATCATCACTGGGGTCACTTTTCACAAGTTTGTTCTTAAAACCTATTTCGTCTTTCAAAATTTTATCAAAGGATTAACATGGCCTTAACCAATATCTCATGACCTTGACCTTTGACCTTGAAGGTCACACAATCAATGATCACTTTTCATCGCGTATAATAATCATGCAATGACTCAAAGTGTTCATAGTTTAAATACGGAAGATTCACAAAAGCATGCCTAAGTTTTGACATCACTGTGACCTTGACCTTTGACAGATTTTAGCGAAAACGTTTTCAAATCTTGGTCTTTCTCCATAGTTCATATATACCAAATAAGAGCCTAATAGCACAAAAAAGTTTGAAGTTATCACGTTTACAAGGATTGTTGTAGTGATTTCAGAACTCATGACCTTGACCTTTGACCTTGAATGTGAACATGTCAAAAAAATTCCCCAGGGGTATAAGTAAGAAGTTATGTATATGAGTTCTCAAAACCTTATTAGAATAAAAGTTATAGCCAATACAAAACGCGGCGGCGGTGGCGGCGGCGGCGATGGAAACTGCACAAAAACTGATAGCAGCTCCAACTTAGTCGGAGCTGCTAATTACTTATTATAATCAGTATAAATAGAGTATCATTTTAGTATAGTCAGGTTTTAAATAGGTTTTAATCTTCACACGTAGAACATTTACAAAATTGACAACATTTACACAATTCATGAAAAATATGAAATTATGATAATTTCAATGATGTTTATGATATATTGATAGTTTGACTTAAATAAACACCTGTATGATAATTGAACATCATATTATACATTTATTGAGCAATAGGATTAAAGTATATTATGCATGAAATGTGTGAAGGAGGGTTTGAAAGTTAAAAGTTACATTACTAAATGTACTAGCCTAGTATGTATAGATACAAATGGAACGTGTAATTCCAGTTTCTGTACTGCTATGTGGCTGCTGACTTTCATTGAAACAAAAGATTGCCATATATTTGGCATTTTGTGATGAAATAATTAAGTTGAGTGAGATGATTTAAACTTAAATCAACAGAAATGGTATTTTGGCACCTATCAAAGCCAAATAACATTGTATGAAAGTTCATACTGTCACTTTGAAGGTTATCATGTTAAAATGGCAGCAGTCTGAGTTATCGTAGAATATCAATAACATGCTTATGAAATACGGCTTCTCAAACAAGAGACCAGTTTAAATGTCATCAGAAAACAACAATATATATAATGCGGGTGTTTCGTCATTATTTTTTGTAGTATAATTTTCGAAGAAGTTAAACGATTTTTAAATTCAAGTGGAAGGACTAAACAATGGCAACAATTCTAAAGTAGAGAATATTTTGAAAGAATAATTGCTCCTGGAGGCCTTCTTGAAATCATTTCATACATGTGGTCCAACATAGAGTAA
The DNA here is from genome assembly GCA_936450465.1 of Gibbula magus. Lineage (NCBI taxonomy): Eukaryota > Metazoa > Mollusca > Gastropoda > Trochida > Trochidae > Gibbula > Gibbula magus. Next base: position 78,368,805 of record OW388289.1, on the reverse strand, counting down.
GGCAGAAATGATTCAAATTTGATGGGAACTATTTTGTCATTCTCACTAAAAGACTAAAAGACACATGATAATGTTAAAACATATTAAGATTGTCAAATCTCACAACTAAAAAGCTCTTTCATGTGAAATGATACGGAAAACAAAAGATGAAAATTGCATGAAATGATGTGGACAAAAACAGATGAACATTGTATGAAAGATGCAAAATTAAGCAGTAGGAATTAATCGTCCTCCTTGAAATGAACTGTAAAGGGTAGATTGAGTTCTACATGAGTCTTTATCAAAGATATATGAAGCTGTGTCCAGTAAAAATAAGGATTTACATGATGATACTGTCTTTGGAAACTGGTGATATCCCTACCTTTTTAACCTCCGTCAGCTGTTTGCTGATGATATTTGCACAATGAACATTATGATAGTGAAGGAACATAACATCCACCAGACAAATTTTCATTTCTAGAAACTGACTTCAAATTCATTCCGGAAACTGACTACAGATCCTTTCCAGAAACTAGCTTTACACCAAAAACAAGAAAATGACAAAACCAAACATCTCTCTAGCTCTTCCCACTGTCACTGGCTTTCGATGAAGTCTCAGACGTTGATTGAACTGACTTGCGTTGCACAACACTGCCACTAGGTGGAGCCTGCATGTAGAGTCGATCACTTCTGTATCCCTCCCTCGCCTCTGGAATGATATCACGCGACTCTGACCTTGAAGAGACCCGAGGTCTAGGGTCAGGTGCATTGTGGGAAGACTGGGAGAGAATATGTGAGTCTGACGTCCTTCTGCGTCTAGCATCATTATTGTGAGCGTTCATCACTTGCTCGGACCTATATGTGGTGGAGGGATAGAACTGAGAGTCTGATGACTGTCTCACAAGGCGACTCCTGGCGTACACTGTCCTGTTGGAACTATGGGAGGACTCCCCATCTACACTAGATCCTTCAGGATGATCTGACACAGTCCTGTTGGAAACTTCACGATCATGAGACTGGCATTCTAAAATAGGAGGCACTGAACTCGGTAAAGATTTTGGCATACTCCGGCAACGTGAAGTCGAATCACTCTGTGCCCCGGTTTGAATAGCAGAAGACGACTGACTCCTTGGTACAGACCTTGCAGGAAGTCGTGTATCTGGTTGACCTTCACCTTGGGCCTGACTCCAGGGGTCAGTAGGGTGCTGCCTCTTCTGATAGCCACTCTGAGATCGTTCAGGACTTCGAACAATAGGCGTCGGGGGTAGACTGGCAGCTCGGCCAGGGGACTGGGAAAGGGAGGGGCGTGGCGGAGGAGTGGGGAATGATTGGGTGGCAGATCTGATTCCTGGCAGGGAAGAAGGCACCTGGTTTGGGTTGCGAACTATTGGACTATCTGGCTGTCGGATCTGACTGTGGGGCTTCTCACTTTCAGAAAGACACCGTCGGCGGAAATCTGGTGAATGATGACTGGCTTGGGCTTCCAGTCTCTGAAAGGGCGAACAATGAGAAAAGAACAGTTACATTGTTATGAAATTTTAGAATGTGCAATGCTGAAAAATGCAACCTAGAATGGTTAAAACATTACGCCTAACTTTTGGAAAGAGAATTGATAACTTCAATCATAATATATCAGACAAATATATTGTGCATAACTTCAATAACATGCATAAAAGTAATAATCCAAGAGTGTCTGTTTTATAATTGCAATTATTTGACAGTAGAATAACCAAATATTCAACAAATTGAACATTATGACACTATTGTATTCTGTATAAATAAAGTCTGTCGAACCTTGAGTGCCTCTCTCCTCTGGAATTCAACTTTAGCCATCTCCGTGGCAACCCACTGGGGCACATCCGGGATGGCATACGCAAGCCAGAACTTCAGCAGTAGAATAAGGTGCTGATCCAATACAAACAAAACATGTGTCAGGATTATTGTAAAATGGGAAATGCAGTCTGTCACCATTGTACAGACAATTCTCCTGCAAGTCAAAACTAGCACAGAAAATTTAACAATATGCAGCAAGGCTTAAATTAGCCAGTGATTGAGACTGACGGGGGAATTTGTAAGAATTTGAAACTCACTGTAACCTTGATCCTAAGCTCATTAACGAACCCAAAACTGGTCACTCATTGAACCTTCTTAACATCCATGGAGACCATTTAGTCTTTGAAGGGCATTTATGGTAGAAGTAGCATACATAAAAACAGGAAGATTTTCTGGATAACAACTTCTTTAACGTAGAAATACTTTCACATAAAGAAGGTGTTATCCAGAATATCTTCCTGTTCTCAGGGATACCATTGGTAACCTATAGTCAAATAAAATCCTACTTAAAGAAAAAATGCATGGACATTAGACATGTACACATCATACTACAAGACTTACCTCTAAAGCAATGATGATGAGAATGTTTGTGATAGTGTCGATGTTGGGCAGCATGCGCTGTGGTATTCCAGACATCCCGATGAGAGCACAGTTGTTGATGACAGCGATCAGACCCATCACTTCAAGCGCTGCCTGAATATAGCGCATTGAAGGAAGTATCAGTAACAGTTCATTGTCCTATTCAACGCTTAATTCCTTCCCATTTAAACAATTTTGCCAACTCTTAGCAGCAAACTAAAAGTAAAGAGAACAAATATGATTTTCTTAATCAGTTCTGTGTCTGTTTTCCTTACATGAAAAGTTTTTATCTACACATGAGCAACATTTTGTTGTTGTTTTTATGCCACTTGTCATCAGATATTTTCCCCTAAAAATAAATGTAAACCAAGTAATTGATTTTGCCTGGATTAAATGCCATAGAAAGTTAATCAAGAAAGCTATCCTATTCGCCCACCTGCCAGATGCCGATGTTTTCCACATGTTTGCCGAAAGGGCGCTGATGGTTGCAGCACAGTTTGAAGGCGTCACTACGGATCTCGATGATGTTGTTCAGTAGAGCACAGAGAGCAGCCAATGGGAATGCAGACGAGAAGAGAGTCACGTAGCCGAACTGGATAAACATCTCCAGGTAGTCCTCGAACGTGTCCTCGTACTGTGGATGAACAACAAGAACTTGCAACAATATGTAATAGTAATTAATATCATAGTAAGAATAGTAATTTTCTGTTGAGACTGTGCAATATGTAATCATTTTCAGCATGTCAACTACTGCTGTCAGAATGAATTTTTATCGTCATTATTAATTATCAATTATTATCATCATAATTATGATTACCTTCTTCATAGCATTCTCCACCTCAGCCTGTGTGAGTGTTGGCCCGGATGTCTTCTCTCCGTCTGTCCGTATGTCCATCTCTATCAGTGGGTCCTCCTGTTTCTCCTTGTGTTTGAGGTTGGTAGCCGGGTCCGGGTCCGGGCTCACTTCCCTGGAGGATCCTGGACTCCGGTCTGGAGGTTCTGTGTCAGGGTCCGGAGAACCCTCTCTTACTGTTATATAGAATTGTTTATCAAGATGCAGTTAAAATGCACCAGTTCTCTACCAATGTAAGTACATTTTTAAATATCATCGAGTATTTGAAGCCTGGTAATTTCAATTGTTACTGATAGCATTTGGTAGATTCTTTTACATTTAGATAATGCTAAAATCATCTCATCCATAGTTTTCAGTTGTCAAATAAGTGAACACACACAAATTATACAATTTTGTTAATTCATTGCCAATTGGTCATGTTTTATATAACATTAATTAGAATTATTACCTCCATTTAGATGGTCAGCAGCTTTGCTCTGTCTCCGCCTGCGGACCGAGCCGGTCATCTCCTTGATCTCTTTGTCCAGACTGGAGGGGGACATCTGACCGGTGATCTGCAGCCCCACCTTGAGTAGCCGCGCCTTCCACACCAGGTAGGGCAGCAGGGCCTCCTTCAGGTTACCAATCACCTGCCTCGTTATCAGCAGCGCCGCTAGTTGCTGGGTGCAGGCGGGAGAATTTGAGAAAATCAGTCATTATGCAAATGCTATGCATTTATTGGGACCAAGGATGTAATAAATATTTGTTTGATATATCAAGGTACTGCAACAGATGGATAGCAAAAAGATGGCCGTCATTCGACTTGGTCAATGCAATGCAATGCAATATTCAGCTTCATAACTTTCAAAATTAATCTTAGATGGTGGACAAAGACTAATTTTTTTTTCTCTTAAATTTCTCTCCCTCTTCGACAGGTACAAATAAAGTTGCCACCCAAGACGATTTCATGGGTTTGCTATTCTTTGAAGAAAACATTGGCGATTAACGGATGAAGGGAAATAACTCTGTCAACATTATGGATTGTCTTTAAACCTATACAACAATGTACATTATCTCATTAATACATTTTTTCAAAATAATCCATTACATATAATATGATTTTGAAAACAAACATGTTAATGTTGAAGATGGAGTTGTAAACTAACTGTCTCTCTCACCTCTCTAAGTCTGTCCATGTCTCGGAGGTAGAAGGCAATGTAAAACAGGGACAGGAAAGAATTCACAAACTGGAACTGGAAACAAATCATCATGATCAGAAATGTAATTGCTTCTAAAATGCTTTCTGCATTAGTTTCTTCTCAAATCAATTGACGATTGTCTAGTATTTGAATATACATGCAATTTTCAGTAATATAATTTTCCAAAGAATAAACAAAGGATAATTGTCTTTTCTTGACAAATACCATGTATATCTCATTGACTGATAACATTCTACCTCTAACTTTTCTACCTCCCGAGATGATATATCCACTTTTCTATGTAACAAAATAAGATTAACATTGTATTTGAGATACAGGTATATTATTTATTATATCATTATTTTTGTGTTTATGTAGACATGGACTGATTATCGTCACTGTAGGCTGATAGAGGGTTATTCCACTCTCAATGGTATAATAAAAGCTGCTGGCTCAAAATATTACTACAATACTTACCAAAACTAATTTAAAGATTAAGTGGTTTTCATATGTTTCTTCTACTCTGTAATTTTCTGAAAGAAATTAAAGAAATTTAATAAATCTGAAAGGCAAACTATAATTATGAAGACATTTTCACCTAACTATGCAATATCATAACTATGCAATATGCATATTTACAAAGTTGTAAAGAGAGGAACTACTTCAGATCATGAATTGAACCAACCCATATCGTTGAGCCACACAGCAATAAATCTGTACATCTCATCCAGGACAAATATGGACAGTGCGAGGAGGATCTTGGGACAGAACCGCAGGAATGCTGGGATATCGTCCGCGGCGATCATCGAGTTGACCCACTCCTGGAGCTCGAAAATAAGCAACATGACCGCGAAGACGATGGAGAGACAGATTCCGATGACAGGGAAACTGACGAGATATCGAAAGAGACTTCGCTTCCAGGGCGGGTAGTGGGGCTGCATCTGACCGGTCACTGGACTCTTGGCAAGGTCACCCTGGGGAAATAGATTATAGATTTTATATCTGATTGTGAATTAATGTCAGTATCGTTATTGAGAATCTATCTAAACAATCTAATCATAATGTTTACAACTTAAAACAATATGTTACTCAATTCCGTAAATACTTTGGCTTAGTGTACAATTACAAAACAAGAGTGTTCTGAGAGCACAAGAACAACTGGGGTTTGTCCTATTGCTGCACAAACATGAGATGGTCTTTGATCAGCTTGAACATTATGACATTGCCTGAATGATCTAGCGAAAATAAATACGGTAAGCATGTCAAATATCGAAGGCCTATCACTGATCAATCAATAAATATTGCCGTGGTGAAGTTTTTCAGAAAATGCATCCTACATCAAGGTCAAGGACACATTATCAAATGCTATGACCTCAGTATGTGACTTTGTAAACATAACATTTTCAAATGCTGATGAATTAAAAGTAATGGTGAAGGTTAAAGTTCCAAAAATTTAGTTTTTCACCAAGGTCAAGGTTAGAAGGTAAAGAATATGACTATTTCAATAGTCAATGTCAAGGGAAACACAAAGTTTCAAGGACATATCAAAAGTTTGACCTAAGCTTAGTTAAAAGTTTAATCCACAGTCTGAAATCAGTAAGCTGTGCGCTCAAAGTCCAGGGTCATAATTCTGAAAATATTAATCGGATATGTCCCAATAAAAGCACATGCATATAACCAATGTATATTCAAACTTTGTGCAAAGTTTCAGAAAGATTGATTCAAAACTGTGGGAGGAGTTGATTTCAGAACACAGTTACTGTCAGTCTGGAATCGTAAAGCTGGACACTTTAAGTCAAGGGCCATAACTCTGAAAATATTAATTTGATCAGTCAAAAAAGGCACATGCGTATTACTGAAGAATATTCAAAGCATGCGTATAGTTTCAGAAAGATTGATAGATAATAGATCCAAAACTGTGGGAGGAGTTGATTTCAGAATACAGGTACTATTTTCGGGACAGACTGACAGAAGGACGAACAGATGGGTTAAAAAACGAAATGTAAACTAAAAGGTTCCATTTAAATGATGTGATATCAAATTCTGCAATGAGAGTAAACTCCTTTTGGTACTATCACAATACCGAAAGTGCTTGTAACATCAGGGCTTTGTCACCTACCTTGTAGAGAGACCTGGGTTCCTTGATGAGTTCATCTTTCTTGTCGAAGGTTCCCCACTTGTAGGCCAGCTCCGAGCTAGTTCTCTTCCAGTGTTCCAGGTACAGCGTCGCCCAGAACGTGTTGAACAGAGCATACGTGACAAAACACACGTCCTCCATCTCCTAGGCAACGTAATTAATATCACAGGTGTTGAACAAAGCACGAGTTACAAATTCATAATTTCAGCATATCTTATTTCATTTCTAATTTAAACATTATTGGTTCCAGGATTGTGAAATAATTCTGCATATACACAGCTTATGAATTAAGCCCATATATAGTCCAGGCTGGTAACTTTTTGAGGATTGACAAAACAACACATTTTGACAAGCTACATTTCAAGCTTATTTTATATCATGGTATACAATATATTTTAGTTAGGTTTGGTAATTTTGAAGGTTATAAAAATTTTAACCCTATACCAGCACTAAGCACAATTATTCTCATTATACCAAACTTATGTTCTTGTATACACCATGTCAACATACACATTTAAATTAAACATTTATTTAGCATCATGACTTGCAGTAATTTTCAGATTGCAAGGAGAATCTATCTGTGCTGATGGGATCGTGTTACTCTCTTATAAGAACTCCCTATAGGCAAATAAGACCTATCTTAGCTTATCTTACCTGGGTGTCCTGTATGAACCAGAAGATCATCCCCAACAAGGCAGGAATACACAGGGAGACAGTGTAGTGTCCTAGGTAGGCGAAATATAGGGCAATCTTCACCCCAAAGTACTCGCGGATCTTTTCTGTAGAAACAAGGTGGAAACTAATGTTAATTATCAGATAATGATGAAAGATCTGCTGTATGGTTAAAGCATTCTCTTCCCAGAGAGGTTACTTCATTCAGATTTTCTATTGTAATCTCTGATATATATATATCGAGCATTCCCTGATGTTGTTTCAAACTGAACATTCCGTAACTGTCAAAATGATTAGAGCGGCTTCATCTGTGCCATGCACATATATTATTTACAAGACTGAATTCAAACGCAGATGTAAAACAATATTTGATTGGACAAAAATAAGGACGTCGCCAGGTTTGCAAGCTTTTACTGCCAGGGGATTACGAAAGACTAGTGAAACATCGCGTGTATGTAACAGAGGTTATGATAGAAAATCTGAAGGAAGTAAGTAGCGCTAGCTATAGCCTCTGTGGGAAGAGAATGTGTACTAAGGTGCTTTATCTAAAGTCAACTACTGGATCTGGGGCATTGACAACTACTACTATCACCAAATGTAATAATTAAATGTGGTCTGCTCATCTACCCTTAAGTAATTCAGTGAATAAGATAGGGTCAGTCCAACAGTCTGGAACCCGGTTACTCATGGGCTGGTAATTTTTATTTTTTATTTTGCCTTAAATTGACAAAATCACACTTTAGGCTGGTTACTTTTCAAGCTTATTTCATGCACTATATAATCATTCAAAGTTAAGGTAAAAAACATTTCAAAATTAAAACGGTACAAAATGGATCTGTGCACTCACTGAGCGGTTGTTTCCTAAAGAAGGCTTGAACCCAGGACTTGCGGAGTTCAACTAGGGCGTCTTTATTGTGAAGTGGGAAAACCTGAGATACAACTTTACCAGACTCCAGACAGGGAACTGAAAACACAAAACACATGAGTGATTTGTAGCCTCAACCATCAGGCATTGCAGTGTTTCAAATCCTTAGACTTTGGGGATATTTTCTTGAACAACAAAGAGTTCAAACCTTGTAAGAGACCCGATGTGAAGGTCTTATCCTTATATGTATATCAGGAACTGTCTGTGTATGTCCTTGTAATAATAACAACAGATATTGATACACCACACACGAAAGCATGCTCAAGGCTATACTTAACTTAATACTCTGATCTAACTCAAGCTTCCAAATACGATGCTTGAAAGACAGTCATAACCAGGTACCCAATGGTACTGCTGGGTGAACAGAGGCACATGTGAAATAAAGTTTATTGTCCTAAGTGACACCACAAGTCTTACATCTCATTGAGCAATGCAATACCCAATACTCACACTTAGGTTACAAACTAATTATTAAATGCTACTTCAGTGGATAATTATCAAATACCTCTACAGCAGATAACAATGTTTTCCCCAATTCTTTGTATACTCACTGATAGACTGTCCGTGTATGAAGCGGATCTTGCCGAGCTGGTCCCCGTCCACGGCCCTCAGCTCACACAGGAGGTGGTACAGGATGCTCTGTCTCTCCTGACTAGACAGGAAGTCCTTCTCATCCTCCACTCCTGCGAAGCAGTCCTGGTCCTCAAACGTGAACTCCTTCATCCCTCCCCCAAACTCACTCTTCAGTGGCTTCTTGATGCCCAGTTCCTCTGCGCCTTTCAGTAAACTAGGGAGAAGGAAAAGAATGGTAAAATATTTACTTACTGTCAATTTGTTACAAATGAAAATTCATCAGTACACTTGGTTTAAATAATAGATTAATGGGGTACATTGTATTGAGATCATTATCCTCATAATGAAGGAATCAAATTTAAGTAAGAGAAGTTGATTCTATTTATTTTTCTATGTTCACAAATGGATATACAGTAACATCATTCACTTACTTCTCATACGTAGCTGTCATGTAAAAGCCATATATCCCTGAGTTGCTGTGGTGTCGGACATGGACGATGATCTGTGGTGCGCGTGTTTTGAGGCGAGCGAGAAGCCACATCAGAGTGGAGTCGTCTACCTTGGCAGGGCAGGTGAGCAGGATGTCGCAGTTCTGGGTCGGGATGGTCTTCATCCATACCTTGCTGGACACCATCAACCGCTTGGTGCTGTCCAGCCGTTTCCCGAACATCCTGTAGGCTGCAGGAGAGAAAGGGGTTGATTAGCGGGAGATTGCACATACTGTATTTCCCTGAATACAACCTAGCGTTGCGCCTCAAATTCGATCTGGACCTTGAACTTGACCCGAGGCAAGGGGTGCTAAGGATAAATACAAAATGAGAACCCTATCTCCAATAGAACTCGGGTTTCAAATACAATCCATGGGGTAATGAGATGCTGAAGGAAATAGAACAAGGAAATTAATTTCTGGTTTCTATGATGAGGAAAGTTATTATGTAGTTCTTTATAGTCAATGTGATGGGCTCTATCAGCTGCTGTGGTGTACAGGGAGGAATCTACGAAAGAATAAGGAAGATAGACTGGAACGAACACAATCCTGGTTTGCATCATGACGAAACCTGTTTTATATATTAACTTATCTCTCTGGAACATGAAAATCGTGTCATACCATACTAGTTTCTCATCTTCTGTAGAAATGCTTTTTCTTATCAAAATTGATTTTACATTGATGAGAAAAAGCAACATTTCCATCCTTAGACAGATTTATTATTTTGAGAACGTAAGTGCTACACTGCTTAGCCATTGACCTTGTCAGACAATTATATCTTACTCAAATTAATTTTGTAAATTGACAAACTATATTATCAAATTAGCTAATTCTAAAACCAATTTCATACTCAGAACAACATTATTGGATGCATCTTTTAAAAATATTCAGCATATATACAAAATCATGAGTTCAACATATACATAATCACTTGAATTCACACAACAGTTTATCACAATACACAATACCTTGAGTAAATCAATAAAACAATCATACTTCCCGTGCAATGTAATCCTAGAGTCCCAATTATTCACATCACATACAAGTGACCCGCGGCAAGTGGCACCTAGCTATTCTAACCTTACTCCAAAACCAGAGAATTATAGTAATAAGAGAACTGTGTTGTCTACAAAACTTGCGCGACAGCCGCTCCGTCAAATCCTGTGAGGGTTATAATTCCAGATAGACCATGATCCAGCAGAGAAGTTAATTTCCTGTAATAACCGAGTGTTGACTTGTCTGTTTGTGACTTCAATGTCAGTACGACTGTGTACTGCACGTTTTTGTGATGCTTAATCATTTCAGAATTTTGGTCCAAATATTCAAATGACATGTATTTATGATGAACATACTTTATTAAAAATCTTACAATTTCATCACAACCAAACCTTTTCAACATATTGAATTATTAACGTTTTTAAAGTTTAACAGTCATATTGAAGATGCCCGGGGCATCATTATTTGCCTTTAAAATTTAACAAATGAGAACAAGTATTATGGAGAAGAACTTCTTTATTTTGAGATTGGGATGTATACATACAGATTCTGGTATTGCTTGCATTCTGAAAACAATACAACAATCTGTACCTAAACATTGCACTCTCGGAGCCAAGAAGTTGTTATCTAGAATCAATTTTACTTCAACATTCTAAAAGGGCACTCAAAGAAGTATATTCAGATAAGTCAAACAAATTTCAACAGAGCAACACAAAACACTTCAGTTTCAATGGTTCATACACTCAAGTGTAAGTGTCGAAGAAAGACAAAAATCCACACAAGTTGGTAAGGTGCTGTATTGTAGGATGAAACATAAACCTGTTATTTATAAATACAAGATAATTCATTTCAGTACAGCCGGTCGTGTTTTTTCTCATCATAATGATGATAAGTCAAAATGAACTGCTTTCATGGATAAATAGAGAATCTCACCCAAGTGTCTTCTGATATCAAATATATCAACACGAGTTGATTAAAGATACAAATATTTTTACTTTAATCAACGAGTGTTGATATATTTGATATCAGAAGACACAAGGGTGAGATTTTATTTATCATTCAAAATCATTCTTCAACAATTATTAGCCGAAGAATGACATAGCTGAAACACAAAACTGCCATTTTGCTTCTTCAGCAGTGATCTCAGTGACGTCATAGCATTGTGACGTCATAAGCATTATGACATCATAGCATTGTTACGTCATCACCATTGTGACGTCATAGCATTGTAAGCAGTGTTCTCAGTGATGCAAAAGCTTTGTGATGTCATTAACTGATGATGTAATAGGAGTATGACGATTTGATTGTAGCGATATCTACAATGTAGATATCGCTTGTAGATATCGCTTGATCTCACACAAGCGATATCTACTGTGGGAGCCAGTTTTGGATGATAAACATCAATGCTAAAAATCAAACATAAACATTGGAAATGGCACAACAATGGGAGACAGAAGACACACAGAAAAACAACCTATTGCATACAATTTTGGTAATTTTAGATGATGATGTACTATATTTCTCACCAAACACTTCAAATCAAAGCTAAGAAAAATTTTCATTTTCATTTTTCGCAATGAAAAAATGTCAAAGCTTAATAACACAAAACAGGGGGAAATCAGAGAGAGTAAATGGCTGAAAGACATACTGACTGATTCTCTCCAGAAGAGACATTTACGTACTGAGGTACTCGTCTGTTGTCGAAGGAGACTTCTGTTATAATTAGTCGCCTGTGCACTTCATCAATGAAAGGTCACGTCACATAAACCATTCGTCAAGACGGTAATATAAACCAAACACTATGTCTGTGTCTTCATATGCGAGTCAGGATATCCTTAACGACCACAGACTGGTAATATTCCCAATTTGCGCCAATTCAAAGCAAACTATTGATTTAATTTCTCCACATGTCGGAAGGATGAAACATTTTCATGTGGCTATGGAGTCTGTTAAGTGATACGTTTACTCCCATTGACTTCAAATATGAGGATACTCAGCCATACGCACTAGGATACAGATACAAAGTCACATGCACTAGGATACAGATACAAAGTCACATGCACTAGGATACAGATACAAAGTCACATGCACTAGGATACAGATACAAAGTCACATGCACTAGGATACAGATACAAAGTCACATGCACTAGGATACAGATACAAAGTCACATGCACTAGGATACAGATACAAAGTCACATGCACTAGGATACAGATACAAAGTCACATGCACTAGGATACAGATACAAAGTCACATGCACTAGGATACAGATACAAAGTCACATGCACTAGGATACAGATACAAAGTCACATGCACTAGGATACAGATACAAAGTCACATGCACTAGGATACAGATACAAAGTCACATGCACTAGGATACATACACAAAGTCACATGCACTAGGATACAGATACAAAGTCACATGCACTAGGATACAGATACAAAGTCACATGCACTAGGATACAGATATAAAGTCACATGCACTAGGATACAGATACAGAGTCACATGCACTAGGATACAGATACAAAGTCACATGCACTAGGATACAGATACAAAGTCACATGCACTAGGATACATATACAAAGTCACATGCACTAGGATACATATACAAAGTCACATGCACTAGGATACAGATATAAAGTCACATGCACTAGGATACAGATACAAAGTCACATGCACTAGGATACAGATACAAAGTCACATGCACTAGGATACAGATACAAAGTCACATGCACTAGGATACAGATATAAAGTCACATGCACTAGGATACAGATACAGAGTCACATGCACTAGGATACAGATACAAAGTCACATGCACTAGGATACAGATATAAAGTCACATGCACTAGGATACAGATACAAAGTCACATGCACTAGGATACAGATATAAAGTCACATGCACTAGGATACAGATACAGAGTCACATGCACTAGGATAAAGATACAAAGTCACATGCACTAGGATACAGATACAAAGTCACATGCACTAGGATACAGATACAAAGGCACATGCACTAGGATACAGATACAAAGTCACATGCACTAGGATACAGATACAAAGTCACATGCACTAGGATACAGATACAAAGTCACATGCACTAGGATACAGATACAAAGGCACATGCACTAGGATACAGATACAAAGTCACATGCACTAGGAAACAGATACAAAGTCACATGCACTAGGATACAGATACAAAGTCACATGCACTAGGATACAGATACAAAGTCACATGCACTAGGATACAGATACAAAGTCACATGCACTAGGATACAGATACAAAGTCACATGCACTAGGATACATACACAAAGTCACATGCACTAGGATACAGATACAAAGTCACATGCACTAGGATACAGATACAAAGTCACATGCACTAGGATACAGATATAAAGTCACATGCACTAGGATACAGATACAGAGTCACATGCACTAGGATACAGATACAAAGTCACATGCACTAGGATACAGATACAAAGTCACATGCACTAGGATACATATACAAAGTCACATGCACTAGGATACATATACAAAGTCACATGCACTAGGATACAGATACAAAGTCACATGCACTAGGATACAGATACAAAGTCACATGCACTAGGATACAGATATAAAGTCACATGCACTAGGATACAGATACAGAGTCACATGCACTAGGATAAAGATACTCAGCCACACACATGCACTAGGATACAGATACAAAGTCACATGCACTAGGATACATATACAAAGTCACATGCACTAGGATACAGATACAAAGTCACATGCACTAGGATACAGAGACAAAGTCACATGTACTAGGATACAGATATAAAGTCACATGCACTAGGATACAGATACAGAGTCACATGCACTAGGATAAAGATACTCAGCCACAGGCACTAGGATACAGATACTCAGCCACAGGCAATACGATACAGAAACTCGGCCACAGGGACTAGGATATAGCTATTCAACCAAACAGACTAGGATATAGATACTCATCCACAGGCACTAGGATATAAACACTCAGCCACAGGCGCTAGGGTATAGATATTCCACCACACAAACTAGGATATAGATACTCAACCACAGGCACTAGGTTATAGATACACAGCCACAGGCACTAGGTTATAGATACTCAACCACAGGCACTAGGTTGTAGATACACAGCCACAGGCACTAGGTTATAGTTACACAGCCACAGGCACTAGGTTATAGATACTCAACGACAGGCCCTAGGATATAATAACCCAAACATACAAACTAGGATATAGATACTCAGCCACACAAACTAGGATGCAGACACTCAGCCACATGCACTATGATACACACACTTGTACTATGATATAGATACTCAGCCACAGGCACTAAGATACAGATACTCAACCACAGGCACTACGATACAGATACTCAACCACACGAACTAGGATATAGATACTCAACCACATGAACTACGATGTAGATACTCAACCACATGAACTACGATATAGATACTCAACCACACAAACTAGGATATAGACACTCAGCAACACGAACTAGGATAGAGACACTCAACCACACAAACTAGGATATAGACACTCAACCACACGAACTAGGATATAGACACTCAGCAACACGAACTAGGATAGAGACAGTCAACCACACAAAGTAGGATATAGACACTCAACCACACAAACTAGGATATAGACACCCAGCATCACGAACTAGGATATAGACACTCAGCATCACAAACTAGGATATAGACACTCAGCATCACGAACTAGGATATAGACACTCAGCATCACGAACTAGGATATAGACACTCAGCGTGGCAGGTCAGGTCACCTTGTCACAGCTCTGTAGGGATCATCTATGGGTGAAGAGATCTGTGAAGATTTATTGGTAGTAGGTAGTGGTACTGAGAGATAATCGGTAGATGTCCGTACAGATATCTCTACATGTAGAGAACCTTGAGATCATATCTCCACAACAAATAAGGGGGCTTTCATGTTTTGCCGACACAATCCTTTTAAGTCATTATTTGGAGAGATACCTCTCTACTGTAGTTCGTAGTGCCCCAATAAATCAGTCAATGAATAAATTGAAGCAGCGTCGATAGAGGAAAAGGTCACATCGATATGTGATCTCTGATGATCCAACAGTGTTCAAAAAAACTTTCTGTCTCCAACACAGTTCAACTGACATCATTTTTTTTGCTTTATAACAACATTAGTGACGCAGGAGTGAATACAGACTGTCTTGTGCCGTGCTTTGAAACAGTTTCACAAACAGAGATTGCGACATTCTAATTATAACGACATCATAAACAGTCATCACTCTAGAGAAGTATCAAACGTACGTATCACGACACTTCCTGTCACCATAAACCTCTCATTTCATACTGATTAATTCTGTCTCTAGTCCGAGTTCTGGACAAAGGGTCAGAGATATGTTCTCAAACAACCTTTCCTCACAATCATATAAAAATACAGCCATTGGTTCTGTAGCTCATCAGGGTTTATATTGTTTAATGATGAAGACTAAAATAGATTTTTAGGTCATGGCCTGTGAGGCCCTTATTTGGGGCCACAGCTAGGTCACCAAATATACAATTTAGAATCTATGACCTCTGTGACCTATATCTGGGGTCACAGGGTCACGAAATCTACAATTTAGAATCCCGATACGATTTTGGACAGATGCACGCACAGACACAGACACGCGGAGCACTATATACCCCTGATTACGTCGTAGCGGGTGTAATCGGGGCTATCATAAGGGAAAGAGATTTAGCCAAGGGATAAAGTTATATGAGCAGTTAATAAAATACTGTAATTAAAAGAGACAAAACAACAAGGGTATTTTTTGTGGAAATAGAAGTTGATGGGATATTCTTGCTTATGTAGATAATTAATCAGTGTATGACATAGACCTGAAAAGTTACCAGCTCGTTAGAATGATTTTGTCAAATTTTCATGGTAAAATTAGGAGACACATAACAAAGTGACTAGCCTGGACCAAGAGTATCAGTGCTCATCAGTGCTTTATTTCATACACTATGTTAATGCTCCTCTCAACAACATTCTGACTAATATGATTCCTTAGTATTATCTCTGCATCATTGGCATAAAGGCACAATGGGGAATAACATCCAATTTGATTACCACAAAATATAAACCAGTCAAACTATATTATCGTTAACCCTTAAGTTGTCCAGATGGACCTATGCAAGATGACGGTAAAAGACAGTCTTATCCCTCATAGACCATTGTCTGAAAGAGCATCCTACAGTTAGAATGAGTGCTTCAGTTCCTAGAGCATTTATGGTCCCTACCTGTGTAACTATGATAACAAATTACAACTTACATTATCACAATCAAGTTAAATTTGAAATGCATCAAATCAAAGAATCTTCAATCTGCTTCAAAGTACATAAAATCTTGTACACGTTTGAATCACTTGTTGCTTTAGTGAAAAACTGTTGCTGCGATATTTTATGTAGTTTTCAGTGAATAAGTTTTAATGAAAGTTTTGCATACATGACACATATTTTAAGATATGACATAAACAATCGTTAAAATTTATTATTCAATAATGGTAGTAAAAAGTTGTCAGGTCTCATGGAGTAAGAAATTCAATACGTCTGCCACAATCACTTAAACCGGGCATTGGGACCAGATATTTAATTCAACTTATTTTCAAGCTTAATGTTTAAGTTTCAGATAATGTTTCATCAATGTTTTTCTGAAGACACTACTGATGAAATCAGCTACATGAAAGCCAATATTGAATACTTCTATGTGAAATTCTTTCCAGTTTCAGAATCGCAATTCTATTGCATTTTGATTAAAACATCACACACAGTATCAGACTTAAACTTATTGATATTTGTGGCATCCAGTTAAAGTTAATCCCCGAAGAACATCGATAATGTCTTTGAAATTTAACTCTGACAAATCACTTCTAGAAACTCTGCACACTGCTATCCCAAGAGTGAATCCTTTTCAGTGTGTGCCGATTAGGGAATATTCAAAGGCACTGTTATCATTATTAATGGCAGTAGCAGGACAGAATCCACATCATTCTAACAAATGGGAATTGATCCTCAAGAGTAATCAAGTAGACAACATGATAAATGTGAATTGTTCAATAATTCAAGTGATTTGTCTACCAAATTCATGAGGAATAAATGTTAAATATATTTGATATGAATTTGTTTTGACATAAATATTAGTAACCATTTTATTATTTTTGCATGATTTCTGTAAGGAAATTATGATTACTATTTATTTGTCAATTAAATGAAAAAAAGAGCTAGTTTAGCTGCAGCTCTAAAAATAAGGTCTATTTCCATTAGCTTGTCGTACTTCTACCCTATTGCCATGGAAACATTAAGATAAAATGAGAGTAAATTTACACACATTTGTATATATATTCCTGGTATGTCCATGTATATGCAGGTAAATTTGCACAACATCAGGAGTATTTCTACTATCTATATTATTGCACCCCTATGCAAATTGGTCATGGTCAATTTTTCTCTTGTAAGCAAGCAGATAATTTCATTTTTCAAATATTCATATGTATCATCATGTATTGTGTCCTCATTATCTAATACTTTCAAAAGTAAAGTTTTAGTTCAGCAATATCCAGTCTACATGAAAATTTACACATGGAGTATATTTGCATACGGGAGTAAATGTATATTTACAATGCTTTAATATGAGGAAATAGAGGGGTATGTATTACAGATTTTCCCTTCCTGCCATGACTGTTATAAATAAATGCCTGATGTGCCCAAACTAGCTGTATTGAAGGAAATTGATTATTCATCAGAATAATTTTGCTTCCAATTAGATGGCAAAATGCTATCATTAATTATTTTCCATCAAAATGCCATCACTATGCACAAACATCAGACTCAAGATGCATTCCAGAAATAAATACCACTACCAACTGCACCAAATCTGAGAGCCAGATAGTGCTGACTTGACACTAAACCAATGATATGTATAATTGTCTCAAATACTGTGCAGTACGATAATGAGCTGAGAGTTATGTACAGACCTACTGTGTATAAATACACGCATCTACTCACATGTGTAACACTTTACTCTGCTGTGTTCTCCACCTAGAGTCATTAACGTCATCTTATCTCTAAAAACTTGAATTCTTTAGATAAGGGCTTAATGATGCCAACATAGGCTGGTCCTGTTCCCAAAGAGTTGTATATTTTACTCACATGTTAGCATGCTGATGTAGATTTCAGGCAATGGCATAGCCAAAAAACTTCAATTATTCCCTGAGAAAAGATGAAGTTCTTTGTTTTAACTAGCTGAAAACATTTCTCTTATTGTATGTTTATCACACAACGTAAAAGATTAGGTATGACTTAAGGGTTATCAATCATCATCATCTGGAACCAAAATTAAAATCGAGACAAGTTTATATTGTATAGAATCTCTAAAATGTTAACTTAAGATTGAAGAATATTCAGCATGCAATTAAGAATGCTGGATTGGAGACTTAATGGAATTCAACTATCTCCTTTAAATTTCAGAGATATTTTCAGAACAATAAGAGACTTCAATTTTTCATATGTTAATATATTAATTGTACAAAAACAGTAAACTTTTAACCACAATCACTGATGACTGCAAAATCACCCCCTCTCTCCATCCACCCTTCAGAATTCCCCTTGTAACAGTGTTCTTCAACTTGTCCATCACAAAGACAGAGATACAGATCTACAACAGAGTTGAGGGAGACAGTAACTACACTAAGGATGATAACAGCAGTCTATTACACAGCACCACTCTGATAATGGATCATACAAGACTGGGAAGATGAGATTCTGCTATCAGTGGAAGTGATCGGTCAGTGATAAGAGGATCAGTGGTCACTCATGGGACATGGGACAGCACATTTAATGTTGATCAAGTTGCAGCAGGCTGGTCACATGTGAGTGATTTGTAACAACCATTCTCACATGTAAATGATAAGAAACACAGAAGAGGAGGAAGGAAAGATAGAACAGAAAAGCACACATAGTACGCTGACAATAATTTAATATTCCATATCCCATGAGTGACCACCGTCTCCCTCAGTTCTGTTGTAGATCTGAATCTGTCTTTGTGATGGACAAGTTGTGGAAATGAAGAATTAAAGAAGAAGAATAAGTAATCTTGAGTAGATTTTTTAAAAAAACAGTTAGTCTTTGCTTTATGGTACAGAAATTGAGCATAAAGAGAAAAACTACATCTTTACCTTTAATTAGCCAGTGGCATTTTCCAGACTATAAACTAAATACACATGTGAAAAATGAAACTTAACTGCTTTTATTTATGGAAGCAGCTGAATAAACAAAAGAGTTTTCTCATATTCATCTTTTTCTAAAATTATGAATGTCATCGCATACTCCAGCTAACTTGGCATGCACAAGTGACAGCTGCTTGTATATATCCATCAGCTTGTATATGTATCAATAACGACATCTGAATTCAAATAAACAACTACTTATTAGAATACTGATCAGTATTTGCTGTTTCAGCATGGTGCATCATTGTTTGAATTAATTGTATATCAACAAGCAAAAAAAGTGAGCGTGGCTCACTAATACCCCTGACTGTTAAAGTTTGACAGAGAGAGGTGTTTGGATTGATAAGCTATGGAATGTAATTGCTAAGATTAAAGTGTTTGTGAAAAGGGTAGGACAACTCTCTTCATGTAAAAAAGGTGGTTTAAGCAAAAGTAGGAATAAGAGTAACTTGAGGTGAGGTGAGGAGAGTTGTGGTTTAACGCCGCTTTCAAGAGTATTTCACTTATATCGCGGCTGCTAGTATTATGGCAGGGAGAAAGCCCGCAACGCCATGTGGCTAAGCACTGAGGTGAAACCAGCGAGCATCGGCTGGAACTAGCGAACCATGGGTGGTACGACACTGAAATTCACTGTAGCATTGCACCCGAACCTTAGTGCGTGTAGAACAGTTCTTTACTGCAGACAAAGATGCCATACCCTCACAGGATTCGAACCCCGGACATCTAGATCCGAAGCCGAACGCGCTAACCACTGCGCTATCCCAACCCCAAGAGTAACTTGAAAAGGTAGGGGTAACATAATACACTACTGCCATTACCACTGATTTCAACTTTATTTTGGAAATTCATCCATCATAATGATTCATTCGAGTGACTTGAAATAACAGGTACATGGAAGCACACCCCTGTAAGCACAGTGAGGTATATACAGCAGTTTTATTTTCCAAAGTATCACCAGTGGAAATATAAAATAGTAAAATCAACAAGAACACAGAAGTAGCTTTTTATGAAAGTTACATGAAAAAGAAAATGATAAAGTCAACAAATCACAACACAGAGGAAGCTTCATTCATTCTAGCTCCAAATATGACAAAGTAAAAAAATAGAGAGAAAAAAAATCGCCAAAAATTAAAAAATTCACCAATTTGTGTTACATTGTGGACTGCATCTCGCCTAGTGGTGTAGAAAACATGTGCTTACTTTGAAAAGGATGAGATGAATAGGTTTTCTGTTATCGATTGGACAAAAAATGCTCAGAATTTGACTACCGGCAAGTCAAAATATATAAAAAATCGTCAAATTTTTTTAAATTTACCAATTCGGTTTAAATTTTGCACTGCACCTCTCCTAGTGGTGAAGAAGACCAAATTTGAAGAGGTTGAGATGAACAGTTTTTCTGTAATCGATCGGACAAAATTTGTCTTCAGACTGCAGGACGGACGGAATCGTTGGTATTACTATATATACTCCCAACCTTTTTAGGTCGGGGGTATAATAAATGCCTCTTGCACTTAACACAATCATTGCTACTGATAATTGTCTGCTTGCCTCATTACAGAATTATGTCTACCTAAAAAAAAATCAACTAACAAAAAATGTCAAAGAATGTATCATCAGCCCAAACTACAACTATTTCCTGGTTAACTGCTAAGCTGAATGAACTGTTAACTGGAGCAAAGCCCAGACTTAAAGAGCGATTATTTGATAGATTGATAGAATACCCACAAACTAACAAATAATTGATCATTAAACTGATCAACAATGTCATGTTTAGCCTTAGCAAAGCTTTACATACTTGTAGTGCCCATAAATGGCTTCACTTTGTTAATATATTTTAATGACTGCGCGCTATATAGCCTTGATAAAATTGTCAAATGTAAAGCCATCAAAGTATTACCCTTAGTTATGTTTCAACTGATTCAGTTGTATAATGTGGTTATGATTTAATTATATAAACAGGAATGTCCCCTCAAATTTCAATTCCACAAAAAGTACCTCGATAGAACCCTCTCTTTAATTGTATAAATTAATGGAAATTTTAAGTATGTATCTCAAATGATGAGCTTTTATTATCTAACATAAAATAGACAATTATACTTGGTTTCTCCTTTTAAAATATCAGAAATAGAATTAGATCAAGAAATGTTGAAATCACCTGAAACAACAACTCTGACTACAAGATCTATTCAGGAATCAACACAAACATTTCACTGGGAAACTCCTCATAAGAATGATCACTATACAATACAAATTTCAGGATCTGAGTAAGTATTGGAGAATACAACTTGAGATATGATTTAATATATTTATCAGTGATCATGATCATGACTAATTCATATCATATACAAATTAATCATGTACTAAGTGTCTGCATATTTAATGTGAGAAATAGGTTTAACTGTTAATTGAAAAAGAACCTTAAAGAATGGCATGACGCTAAGAAGAGACTTACTTAAAGGTGCATCCATTGTGTTTCATAAAATTTTATTTAGCTTTAAAGGTGCATCCATTGTGTTTCATAAAATTTCATTTGGCTTTAATACGTTCTAACACACCATATGTGCTGTTTACAATACAAACAAATTCATTCAGCTTGCATATTCATCCCAAATCGCCAAATATATCATAATTTCTGGTTTCCAATTAAAATTGAGTAACATCATTATGCATGTGCAGAAACCGAAAGCGCACGCCCTATTTACATGCACTGTAGTTATATGACCTATTAAACATTATCAACCCAAATTTTATTATTTTGTCTGGTTTAAATAAGATTCCAAAATTACGTTTGACTCATTGGCGAGCGCCACACGCTGTGCATTGTCCGGTTTTCGATCAGAAATCGATACTTTTACCTTCATATCGTCAATATACTAAGTAGAGTATGATTAAAATGGTAGTTGTCGGTAACAGTAGGTACTTCTCGATGAAATAAGACCATTTATAACGTTTGCCATATTTGACCCTCAACAACACAATGGATGTACCTTTAAAGGAAGTTTGATGTTTTAATATACTGTACAGTAAAGGAAAATATGAAAGAGGCTAATGAAATAATGAAGTCCATCAATGCCTTTTATACGTACGAAAGGAACAAACTTATAAACCTGCAGCATTTGGATGTAAGAATATGTCTAGCTCATCTTAACTTAGTGGCCAAGAGGCTTTAAAGGTGAGACGTGAATAAACAATATGTCTGTCTGTTAGGGGTGAAACGGTTCATAACTACAGTAGTTCAACCGCAGTATTTTGCTTTCGGTTCGATACATAGTACATCAACATGATTTTTCAGTATATATACCAAATAAATAACTTATTTAAACAATTATGTATTATCAACTCAGATCTAATTATATTGCCAATTGTACAATTTTAAAACCAAATGTTTTCCACACCCTATAAACTAATTTTCAAGAAAAACATTCGATTTGTTATTGTTTTAGCTAATATATTGAAAGACATTCTTGGTTTTGTATCGAACTGAAAATGTACTGAACCGAAGGTCCTGTAGCGCAATACGTACCGAACCAAAGCTCATGTAAACCGTTTCAACCCTACTGTCTGTCTGGCCAATCCTAGATTATTATGTTAATGAGTTGAAATTCCTGTAATGTGACCACTAAGAGTGGTTTGCCACTAAGTACTTCAACAGCTAAGGTAATGAGGTATGTGGAGTGCAGGAACCAAAATAATGATAACATGAAAGGATTACATGATATGAATTTCATCTATTTCCCATCAGTCAGTGTATTGAATAAACTTGAAAAGCAGCCAGCCCAAAAGTATTATTTTAGCAAAATTAAAGAAAAACCTCAAAAACTTACCAGCCCGTCCCAAAAGTTGCCTGGTTCCAGGCTGGTGGACGGGCCTTATTTCATACAGTGCATCAGTGAGAGTTAATTAATACAAACAGAAGAAACAATAATAAATAATGATGCAGACACAATATCATTAAATGTCAGAGTGTTAATTTTCTGTTTCTTAATTATGTTTAATGTTAAGAACTATGAAAGAACAAATATTACTCCAGATATATGCTTCAGCAAGGAAAACAACATTAAGAAATGTCATAACTTGTACTACCACAGTATGTACTTTTAATTATTTTGTTCAAGTCTTCCAACATTCCCTTCCTCCTGATAAAAGGAGTAAGCATATACTCCAAAATGTGTATATCCACAATAAAGAAGATATGTATTTTGTAAGCCAGCATGTCTTGAAAGCATATACTCCAAAATGTGTATATCCACAATAAAGAAGAAATGTATTTTGTAAGCCAGCATGTCTTGAACACACACAAACATCCCATAAACATGTCTCTGAGCAGCTTTCTATGCATGAGCAGCATCCTAATCTCTCAAGGTAAAGTATGAGCAGCATCCTAATCTCTCAAGGTAAAGTATGAGCAGCATCCTAATCTCTCAAGGTAAAGTATGAGCAGCATCCTAATCTCTCAAGGAAAAGTATGAGCAGCATCCTAATCTCTCAAGGAAAAGTATGAGCAGCATCCTAATCTATCAAGGTAAAGTATGAGCAGCATCCTAATCTCTCAAGGTAAAGTATGAGCAGCATCCTAATGTCTCAAGGTAAAGTATGAGCAGCACCCTAATGTCTCAAGGTAAAGTATGAGCAGCATCCTAATCTCTCAAGGTAAAGTATGAGCAGCATCCTAATCTCTCAAGGTAAAGTATGAGCAGCATCCTAATGTCTCAAGGTAAAGTATGAGCAGCACCCTAATGTCTCAAGGTAAAGTATGAGCAGCATCCTAATCTCTCAAGGTAAAGTATGAGCAGCATCCTAATCTCTCAAGGTAAAGTATGAGCAGCATCCTAATCTCTCAAGGTAAAGTTCGAGCAGCATCCGAATCTCTCAAGGTAAAGTATGAGCAGCATCCTAATCTCTCAAGGTAAAGTATGAGCAGCATCCTAATCTCTCAAGGTAAAGTATGAGCAGCATCCTAATCTCTCCAGTTAAAGTATGAGCAGCATCCTAATCTCTCAAGGTAAAGTATGAGCAGCATCCTAATCTCTCAAGGTAAAGTATGAGCAGCATCCTAATCTCTCAAGGTAAAGTATGAGCAGCATCCTAATCTCTCAAGGTAAAGTATGAGCAGCATCCTAATCTCTTAAGGCAAAGTATGAGCAGCATCCTAATCTCTCAAGGTAAAGTATGAGCAGCATCCTAATCTCTCAAGGAAAAGTATGAGCAGCATCCTAATCTCTCAAGGAAAAGTATGAGCAGCATCCTAATCTATCAAGGTAAAGTATGAGCAGCATCCTAATCTCTCAAGGTAAAGTATGAGCAGCATCCTAATGTCTCAAGGTAAAGTATGAGCAGCACCCTAATGTCTCAAGGTAAAGTATGAGCAGCACCCTAATCTCTCAAGGTAAAGTATGAGCAGCATCCTAATCTCTCAAGGTAAAGTATGAGCAGCATCCTAATGTCTCAAGGTAAAGTATGAGCAGCACCCTAATGTCTCAAGGTAAAGTATGAGCAGCATCCTAATCTCTCAAGGTAAAGTATGAGCAGCATCCTAATCTCTCAAGGTAAAGTATGAGCAGCATCCTAATCTCTCAAGGTAAAGTTCGAGCAGCATCCGAATCTCTCAAGGTAAAGTATGAGCAGCATCCTAATCTCTCAAGGTAAAGTATGAGCAGCATCCTAATCTCTCAAGGTAAAGTATGAGCAGCATCCTAATCTCTCCAGTTAAAGTATGAGCAGCATCCTAATCTCTCAAGGTAAAGTATGAGCAGCATCCTAATCTCTCAAGGTAAAGTATGAGCAGCATCCTAATCTCTCAAGGTAAAGTATGAGCAGCATCCTAATCTCTCAAGGTAAAGTATGAGCAGCATCCTAATCTCTTAAGGCAAAGTATGAGCAGCATCCTAATCTCTCAAGGTAAAGTATGAGCAGCATCCTAATCCCTCAAGGTAAAGTATGAGCAGCACCCTAATCTCTCAAGGTAAAGTATGAGCAGCATCCTAATCTCTCAAGGTAAAGTATGAGCAGCATCCTAATCTCTTAAGTTAAAGTATGAGCAGCATCCTAATCTCTCAAGGTAAAGTATGAGCAGAATCCTAATCTCTCAAGGTAAAGTATGAGCAGCATCCTAATCTCTTAAGGTAAAGTATGAGCAGCATCCTAATCTCTCAAGGTAAAGTATGAGCAGCATCCTAATCTCTCAAGGTAAAGTACGAGCAGCACCCTAATCTCTCAAGGTAAAGTACGAGCAGCATCCGAATCTCTCAAGGTAAAGTATGAGCAGCATCCTAATCTCTCAAGGTAAAGTATGAGCAGCATCCTAATCTCTCCAGTTTAAGTATGAGCAGCATCCAAATCTCTCAAGGAAAAGGATGAGCAGCATCCTAATGTCTCAAGGTAAAGTATGAGCAGCATCCTAATCTCTCAAGGTAAAGTATGAGCAGCATCCTAATCTCTCAAGGTAAAGTATGAGCAGCACCCTAATCTCTCAAGGTAAAGTATGAGCAGCATCCTAATCTCTCAAGGTAAAGTATGAGCAGCATCCTAATCTCTCAAGGTAAAGTATGAGCAGCATCCTAATCTCTCAAGGTAAAGTATGAGCAGCATCCTAATCTCTCAAGGTAAAGTATGAGCAGCATCCTAATCTCTCAATGTGAAGTATGAGCAGCATCCTAATCTCTCAAGGTGAAGTATGAGCAGCATCCTAATCTCTCAAGGTAAAGTATGAGCAGCATCCTAATCTCTCAAGGTAAGGTATGAGCAGCATCCTAATCTCTCAAGGTGAAGTATGAGCAGCATCCTAATCTCTCAAGGTAAAGTATGAGCAGCATCCTAATCTCTCAAGGTAAAGTATGAGCAGCATCCTAATCTCTCAAGGTAAAGTATGAGCAGCATCCTCATCTCTCAAGGTAAAGGATGAACAGCATCCTAATCTCTCAAGGTAAAGTATGAGCAGCATCCTAATCTCTCAAGGTAAGGTATGAGCAGCATCCTAATCTCTCAAGGTAGGGTATGAGCAGCATCCTAATCTCTCAAGGTAAAGTATGAGCAGCATCCTAATCTCTCAAGGTAAAGTATGAGCAGCATCCTAATCTCTCAAGGTAAAGTATGAGCAGCATCCTAATCTCTCAAGGTAAAGTATGAGCAGCATCCTAATCTCTCAAGATAAAGTATGAGCAGCATCCTAATCTCTCAAGGTAAAGTATGAGCACATTGGAGAATATTTATACTGAGGGTGCTTAGGGTTCGTTACTTAAGTAGATAGTTCATGTTTAGCCACACTGAGCCATTTTTTCATCCAGAAATAGTTTTAAGTTATTTATAAAAAAAGAGCTCACACACAGCAGTCACAACCTGTAAACACATTCATAACTCTACTGTTAAAGTAAGTTCTTCAAGAGGTCAATATCAAAGAAAGAACATACATGAATGAAGATGTTATTACACATGGTTAGACGTTATATAAGAAGAGACATTTATAAAAGTCACGATTTATAAACTCAACAACCATGTTTTAAGTAGAAAATATACATATACAAATTTACTAAAACAGACCCTGGAAGAATGGAATAACTATAAAAACGCAGCGATTATTATACAAGTTAGATATTGCTCTATGACACAAGGTAAGTCTGGCTACATCATGAACAACTGTAAGTTATACATCAAGGAAACACAGAAATAACTCCTACATTTGTAAACATCAGTGATAAGTGAGCCATTTTTAACAGTATGCAGAGAATAACATTACTACTGCACAGATAGAAGATAACAGATACAGTTCCCTGGGGTTAGATCATGCACCATGGTTAAATCTGTACGAGGCAAGCATCTGTAGAAGAGATGTCACGCTGAGAGTCGTATATCCGTACTGACCTGCCATTCTAGAGTAGCAAGAAGACATTCCATAACTGCCAGCGCCAAAGAAGCAACTCACAGAAGCTTGTCTCCCCAAGAGAAACACGTACTAGCACTGGAGACATCTCCAAAGATGATGTTCAGATGTAGACAGTGGACTTCAACACGAAAACTTTGAGCCTGTCTGGACCTGTGCCATTTTATCAGTCTACCTGCTTAGTGTTTTTTAAATCAAGACCCAAAATAAACAACTTGCCATCATTCTGAATGAAGTTATTTTAGGTGCAAAGGTTGGAGTAATATTGCAAGTTTGCGTTGCTATGGTTATGTGTATATATGCAGTACAATTAAACCATTACCATTATTACCATTTAGCTGTCTGAGGGATCTCAGGTATATGAAGAATGCTAAGAATGGTAGAAAAGGTAAATAATTTCCAAACAAATTCATCGTTCCATAGCCCTTGACTGCTTCAGCAAAAGCCATTTCAAGGTTCAGAGCAAAATGTGATGTAATAGGTAGTTATTTTGAAACTAAATCTTTTTGGCATAATCGAAAAATCTCCTTCCTGTTTCATGATGAATGCGATATTTATGCGACCTTATGATGAATAACACAGCAAAAAGATATATTAAACTGAAGGAGTTTAAAAGATTCTCTCACAGACCATAAATCACGAAAATAGCTTTTTAGAATAAATCAGAAACTCAGTTTATAGTCTACTTTCCAACAACTCTCTTCCTTACAACTACACACAAACACTTTGACCCCAAATAAATCTAGTACCTATAGCTTCTGTTATAAGTAAATCAATAAAGCAGTCATACTAAACTGTGTATTGGGAATTGGTGCTGACACAGGACACAACTAATCCCAGACAAATCACCTCTCCTAATTGAATAGGCTTTAAAGGGAGGGTTCTATCTGGATATTTATTGTAGAAAAAAGATTCAAGGGGACATACATGATTCTAACACAAATCCAGTTAGACACATTACTGATGGTAATATTTAACATTTTACATGTACATACTTTACACTTGACCATTTGACAAAGAATAGAGTACATTTGTACACAAAATGGAAATAATGAGAAGTGAAGCCATTCATTGGCGCTACGAGTGTGGAAAGCATTGTTAAGGCATATCAAGACATTGCAAATCAGTCCAATAATATATTATTTGTTATTTTAGGATATTCTCTAAATATATTTAAAACTTAATTAATAAAACTATGATTTTCTTATAATTCACATCATGCACTAAAAGTAAGTGGTGGATACTCCGATAGAACCTGCTCTTTAACCATTCGTCCCACTCCTAAGCCCCCTCATGATAGTAAATGTTTCTGCAGGGCAGAGAGTGAAAAGAACAAATATGTAAGTGACATATAGTGTTTGAATATCAATTACTTGTATATTAGGTATGAGTTTATAATTTATCATGGGTTTGTTCTTAATTTAAAATAATATCTAAATGTTCCTGACATATTCATTTTAAATCAGTATTTGAATTAAAGGTAGCAAATATCACTTGCAACACAAACATACACTTTCGTGAATAAACCTTAAAAATAATATTTGCCTGTAAACGAAGTAGGTAAACAAATTATCTCAGCAAAGTATCAACCTTATCCATTATCAAAATATTAAAAATCTGCTACAAACGTAAACCAAAACAAGTAACCTAAATCCCATAGCATCACAAAATACTGGGTTTCTGCAGCCATGTCTCTAGAGAGTGACAGTTGTATGTTATAGTATTCGGCCTGAAGTGCTGTGAGTGTATTGTATCTGACAGCACCCAGTATGTATTATTGAGGTGGGAAGCCTCCATGATGTTTTATTCAGCACCCAGCAGCTGCTCTAGCTATCCACATCTGATACAGGTGGTAATAAACTCTCATCTCTCTAACAACTTGATACAGAAACACTAGGATATGTTCAGTGTTTGTAATGATAGACTCTCAGTACGCCATCATCTGAAGGTTCTACATGGAATAGCATTCATTGCTTGCCTGGTCAATAGATTTAAAATATGTCTAACATGCCCAGTTCACATGCTATATTTGAGTGCATTTATAATCTATGTTCTTTAGTTCAGTACTACAATGAATGATTGTGGTCTCCAGGATGAGTGTTCTCTTGTTGCTTAGTCTATAGCTAGCTACGTATACAGTTTAGTGCATTCATTCACTACCTTAAACGTAAGTTTAGTCAACTCATTCACTATCCTGCCTTCATCTCGCTGGCTTTGTTTAGTGTATTCATTAATAGTTTACCTTCAAATTGCCTGTTAACAATCTATAATTCAGTGTATTTAATCACCATCTTTCCATCATCTTGCCTGGTTAACAATTGCAATAGTTCAAAAGCATGATAGTCAAATCATCATTCTGATTAGCTCCTGTGTTTCTAATAAGTAAAATGTAAGTTAAGTAATCCCTTCTCCTTTTATGAAAATGAATCTATGAACATCAAGTGGTGGTCTGGTTTTGCAATGAGAGAATGTATAAATTACCATATGTAGGCTTTTCTTACCTTAATGTAATACACACAATAAATAAGCTCATTCTTCTTGTGAAGTGAAAACTGTAATTCAAAACAACAGGGCCTTTAGCCATATATTATCACGAGATTGATGATTGTACAAGAGAGTTCTTCCATTACCACACTTAAAACTCGATCACTACTTGCCAGTTGGTATACATTACAGACGCAACACAAGGGAGAACAGATCATCTTTTACAAGAAGGAATCTGGGTATTTCTTTACTTGTACAATACATTTTAAATAATTTTTCTACAAACTGACAAAAGTAAATAACAAATCACAGTATCATCTCTTTTTAACAACTTTATCAGATACATGACTTATATGAAATGTGATGGATGACAATATGAATTGATGAATGGTAGGTTGGATGAATGGATGGATGGATGGGTTAATGGATGGATGGATGGATGGATGGATGAATTGATGGATGGATGGATGGATGGATGGATGCTAGGTTTGTTGGATAGATAGATGGATGGATGGATGGTTGACTATATGCATCGCTGGATGGATGAATTGATGGATGTCGATATGAAATGATGGATGATAATGACCACATGAATTGATGGATGGTTCAATGGATAGATGACCATATGACTTGATGAATAGATGGATGGTTGGATGGATAGATGAACAAGAAAAAAGTGAGCATGGCTCACATACCCCCGTCATCCGCTATCCGTCCATTGAGAATTATAGATATGAAGGTTACTATGTTTAAAAAAAAGCTTCAAGCATCATAATATTGTCCAAAATAATTTTAGGAACTGACTGTTATTACAAAATTTAATTCACCCAGATGTAATATTTTTCAGGCAACTTAATTTTTCCCATCACACCGGTAATTTGTACCAAGTTCAATTACAGATTCAAGGGCTTTGAAATAATATTGCGGAACTGGACTGTGAACTCGATAAAGAGTATCATCTGGACTACCTACATGTAAAATTTCATTCACCTAGATGTAATAGTTTCCGAGAAAACTTGTCCCAATTAGAGCATCACAGCTCTTTTGGTACAAAGTTCAATTTCGGATTCAAGGGCCATAACTCAGAAAAAAAATATATTTCGGAACTGGTTTTCGAACTCGATGAAGAGTATCATCTGGACTACCTCCATATTAAATTTCATTCACCTAGATGTAACAGTTTCTGAGAAAACTTGTCCCAATTGGAGCATCACAGTTTTTCTGGTACGAAGTTCAATTTCGGTTTCAAGGGCCATAACTCTGTAAAAAATGATATTTCGGAACTGGTTTAAAGAGTATGGTCATGAGTACTCACAACCAAAATTTCATTCACCTAGGTTGAACAGTATCCGAGAAAACTTGTCAATTATGACAAAACTATGACAATTTTTTACTCTCATTAATAATAAAATTATTGGCTAAAACAATTATTCCAATATCTGTAGCAAATACATAATTAAATGAAATGGTAAATTAATAACCGCCCAAAAATTATATATTTCGATTTCTTTCATTGCTCATAAATGTTTTTATTCTTTCGTGTCTTTGTTTACTGTGTGTGAGCTAGACCATAATGCTTTGCGCTTGAAAATAATAGACTGGATCTATATTTAGACTGGAAAACACCTTTACTAATTGATGCAATTTCTCAGCTTATTTTAGGTTGAAAAAATTTGGGAAAAATTAAGTGTATTTATTTCATGGAGATAGATTTTCGATATGTTCATCAACATCCTTGATGGCTCTTTAAGGTAATTAAGGTCACCAAAATCGACTGATGTCTGCGTAATGTCAGAAATTATCAAGACATTATGTCCAACTGATCATGAGATATCACGTTAACAAGAGATAATAAAGTGGTCGAAGTGTCGTGGTGACCTTGAAAATAAGGTCAAGGTCACCAAAATCGACTGGTGTCTGTGTCTTCCCCCAATCAAGGCCGACACCAAATTTGAAGACTTTGGATGCAAAGCTTCATGAGATATCGCGTTAACAAGAAATGTGACATACGTATGTACGGACAGACGTATGGACGCCGCTGAATACATAGTCAAATTACATGAACAAAATGTATAGGTTGATGAATGGATGGATTGGATAAACTGATGTTACATGAAAGCATTGATGGAACGATGAATGCAAATAGGATGGATGAATGATCTTCAATTCGATACAAATTTAGATATGGAAGTATCATGGAGAAATTTACTAAGAATGATAGAATCTGCAGACAGAATCATATCCTAACATAAGCACGACTTGTGACAGTTGTGAGTGAACCTGATGATATGACTCAATCCAGTACGACACTGTTTGGTAGGCATGTCTCTAGATTGTCTCACTCCAGCTCCATCACAGCTGTGTCTCAGACATCAATAGCAAGTGGTCCGACCTCCTGTTTCTCTCTGTGATCAATACTTACCTGCACTGACCCACCTCACATCTAGCCATTATATAAACTGATACTTGTGAAGATCACGTCAGGTATTCAGAACCCAAGTATTATGCACACCTTGTACTCTGGAAACGTTCATAACTTCACCTCAATCAAATATCTCCACATGAAGTCCCTCTTTGTAACAATCACCCTGTATGTTACACAGTAGTATTGTGTATTACCTTGTATTCTAGAAACTTTCATAACTTCACAGTGGACGATGCCTGCCCGGGGAGTAGATGACTGCTAATGACATAAGCCCATCTGGCCTTATATATATATGCCTGATGAGCTTAAAATTGCTTATTTGATTTCATAATGTTATTAAATATTTTAACATGTAGAATTGTAGAGGCTATATATATATTTGAAGATTACAGAGATGAAGCAACAATCTTGAAGTTAACATATACATTAGTTTATTAATCACCCGTTGAAGATATCGCAGTGTAATAAATCTACCGTGTTATTACACTAAGTGTAATAACATCGCGTGCTGCCGGAACTACTTGCACTTGGTCACATGACCAAAGTAACGTGACCAAAACAATGTCAGCTGTCAATCACAACATTTCGAAGTAGCATTATTTCAGACATTTTTACTTTTACAATATCCTTTTAAATGACTATCGCAGCATTGATAACTAAATAATAAATAATTATACAAACTAGTGGTCACAAGAACTTGCAGAGTATAAACAATTATTCTCACATCTCTGACAATCAACATCGGCAAATCAGCGACTTGATCAACCGTCCAACTGATGCGGGGTCACGGGAGTGCACTGTTGTTGACATTGGTCCAAATCGAGCAAGTGTTTCAAATTTGCAGCAAAGTACAAACACAAAAACTCTAAATGTTAGCCGTTCTCAAATGCAATCCCTTGGTCCTATCTTTGAAGGACCAATAAACAACTCAGTGATCCATGTTAACTTTCATACTTCTTAAAACTTTTCAAACTGTTTCAAACGTTCGTGCCACACGAACAGCCACGCTTCTTTGAGGCGGTGCACAACTTGAAAGCTATGATACCACGCACTTAAAAAATAATCCCGAGAATTGAAACTTGTGATTCAAAAAGTTATGTCAGGTTGTTATTTTTTCATTAAATATGATGTTTGGTTCGTAAAATCGTGTTCATCTTTAATTGTTTTAGATCGTTGTTCAGTGTTAACGTAAAACGGAATGACAGCAGCCTCATTACAATGTATTCATACGCCTGACCTAGTTATGCTGGCATAATGCACTCGAACCGGCCTTTCGTTTGCGCATTATTTTGTTAATGTTGGGTGATTAATAAATAAAATACTAAACTCTGTCCTGTTTAATAACATATTTATGAAACTCGTGAGATGGTATTGGTATTTAACTCGCTTTCGCTCGTTAAATACCAAACCACTCACTCGTTTCATAAATATGTTATCAAACAGGACATCGTTTAGTATTCTCTATCTGTCTCACATACAACTAAGAGGACCATGAATAGTTATACAAAGAGACATTACCATTTGACATGGATAACTGCAATGTGTACAACAAACCTGAATCATAATGCTACTTCTAATGTTATCTTATCAATGTCCTGCTTGTCTTGAGTGTGAAAATTTACTTATACACAGGTACTTAGACATTTGCTTTACTGGAATATATATTGTAATTTCATTGCAATAATTCTCTTTATTTTCAACATATATTTAACAGCTTTTAGGTACATGTAGTTCAGATATATTAATGAACATATAGGAATTATTGACAATGGATTTTGGGACAGACTCCATTACTGTTTGCTTATAGAAATAAAAAGAGATATAATCCTGATCTATGACTGTGTAGAATCTTTAGATGAATTGTTCTTTTGGAGTATGACTTTGCTATTTTTGCAAGACGTGAAATGAGGGAAAAACGACTGTAGACGGATCAACAATGTCTTGTTATGCCATACTGCAAAGCTTTCAACAGTTATGATTTTTAAATAAATGTTCACTTTTCTTTGTCAAATTGTCACTAAACCAAAATACTACTCTCAGTCATATGTTTTCAACTGGATTGTGTTATAACTTGATGAGCATTTACCAGGAAAAAAGTTATAGCCAATACAAAACGCCCCCGCGGCGGTGGCGACGGAAACTGCACAAAAAACTGATAGCAGCCCCGGGGCTGCTAATAATGCACTAATAACATAGGCACAGAAATTGAATATCTTCTTGAATTTTGTTTAAAAAAAAAAAATAGAGCCATGGGCTCTGTACCTCATCAGGATTTCATTGATTTATTATCTAAGGTTGAATATCTAAGTTATCTCAAGTAATATATTGTTAACAAGCAAAATAATATGGGTTTTAGATCATGACCCCTGTGACCCACATTTGGAGTCACAGGGTCACCAATCCTACAATTAAGAATCACCTTTGACCAAAGAATCTCTACACAACATTTCACCTTTCTAGAGCTTTACATATAAACTGGAGAAGATGAAAATAGGTTTTTGGGTCATGACCCGTGACCTAGATTGGGGTCACAGGGTCACAAAATCTACAATTTAGAATCCCCATTGGCCAAGGAGTCTGCACACAACTTTTCATCTCTCTAGACCTTTTGGAACTGGAGAAGAAGATGAAAATAGTTTTTTTTAGCATGTGACCCCTGTGACCCCATTTCGGGTCATGGGGTCACGAAATCTACAATTAAGAATCCCCATTGGCCAAGGAGTCTGCACACAACTTTTCCGCTCTCTAGACCTTTTGGAACGAAAAGAAGATGAAAATAGGTTTTTAAGGATGTGACCCCTGTGACCCCATATGGGGTCATGGGGTCACGAAATTTACAATTTAGAATCCCCATTGGCCAAGGAGTCTGCACATAAAATTTCAGCTCTGTGGAGTTATTGGTTCTGGAGAAGAAGTCGAAAAAGTGAAAAGTTTATGGACGGATGGACGGATGGACGGATGGACGGACGGACGGACGCCGGACGCCATGCCATGCCATAAGCCCATCGGGCCTTTCAGGCCTGATGGGCTAAAAGATATAAGAGTCACTCCCTAGTGTTGTTCCTCAACCATAAAGTCTCAATTCTATATAAATATTTGTTGTTAACATCTAAATGAATTCAGCTCGCCAATAAGTGTTAAAACAGAATGTCTTGTAAGAATTTGGCAAAACTGGTGTATGTTATAGACAAGAACTCTGAAATAATTGTCACAATACATTGATTGATCCATCATGAAAATGCATCATCAGCGATTTACAAAGCTCTTCAAAACTGGGAGTCATGGAAACTAAGGGCAAAAGATGGCATGTGGTCCTTTGCAGAGCTCAAGCGACAGCTATCAGTGAAGTTCAGCAACAATGGGCGCGGCTCTCGAAATGGGTGGGTGGCTTGCTTTCATGCTTGGTAAACTGAAGTTTGAAGGATGTTTCCCTGCCCAAACTGAGACTTTAGTTAAGAGACTTATGGTGTCACTCTGGGTAAGTGTCCTTATTCAAAATGTGCGTCTGTTCACCCAGCAGTACAAATGGGTACCTGGTAAAGAAGGTGTTGAAGGTGATCTTCTAGTGTCATGTATGTTAGCTTGAGCTAGACCTGGGTAATAATATTGGTATCGCCTTGAGCATGCACTAGTGGATAATGTGTAGTGGGGTTTCAGTTCATTGATAATTTTTTGTGTTCAATATTTATTACCTGGAAAGTTATTAGCGTTACTAAAACAGAATAAAACAGGATGTAAATGTCAAATATCATTTGACAATAAACACTTAAATGTGATTTGGTGTTATCTGCTATCATCACATCAATTTGGTATATAGCTTTTTCAGAAATTGTTTCATCCCGCAATGACAATATGAAGAAGATCTAAATGTCAAGCAATCAACACCAAATAATAAATGCAACATATTTAGATCAGCTATCAACTCACAATGATCAATAATGACCAGAACAGTAACAATATGGATATATTTCATTCAAGTGTTTTCAACAAATTATTTTTTTAAATCACCTAACATACGAGGAAGATTGACAAGTGCCTGAGTTTCAATAGAAAAATAGTAGTAAATCAAATCAAATCAATTGTTCAACATTGTCTCCCTGCAAAGTGAGAAGGGTGGGTGATGAAGAAGTTGAAACCCACAGTCAGTCATCACTGACATGACCCCTCTTGTCCACTCTTGACCAGGTGGCATACATATGGCCGAGCCTCTCTCATTTCCAACGGGTCAATGACAGTGGAATAACCTCGATCCTGGCAAATGGCAATTGTACCAACGTTGAAACATTTGATATTTCATTTAATATCAGATCATGGATTTGTATACGGTACCATCTCCAGCATTTTATTATATTTGAACAACCAGAGCATGGTGTGTCGTGCCATGCTGAAATGACTTTCTTGAAGTGATAAATGAAGGAGCTTCCTTCCTTACTCTCAACCATATCATTGCCAGCTTCCGTGTTAAATCTCCATTCAGCAAATACTTAGATAACAAGCCAAGATATTGTGTATTTCTGCATACAAAAGGACTTCTCGTGATGGAGATGACCCACATGACAGTTTTCAAATCCTCACTATGCATTTTGTACAAATGCATGTTTCACATATCCGCACACTGCTCACGACCCGTCAGCTGTGATTAAAACTCACGACTAATCGGCTTAATTGGTTTACACACAGCTGTTGTTTAATGTTTAATAAATCAGCGTTACTTGTTTGTATCATTTCATTAAATGATCCATTACATTATCATAATCAATCACAAAGTTTGTTTCTATGTAAGTTGGGGTAAGGTATTTGTCTGATTCAGATAACCATAAGACTCACTATCTGGATGATTTTCAACTGCAAACAAATTGTCATGTTAAACAAGGTTTGACTGCAAATGATTTTCTCCTGAAATCATCGAAAAATAAGATAATTTACCTGCAATATCAGTATTGAAACAAAGACATGTGTATCTAATTCAGAACTATAGCTGTTGTCAATCAACAAGCAGAGCATCCATATCTATGCATCTCGAGCCTTCACACCAAACTATAGAGTGCACATCCATTTCATTCAATTATTCCAAATTAATTGAATAATGTCAGATAATTGGCTCGATCTTCCTATAGCAATGACAGTTACATGACAGTTACATGACAGTTACATGACAGTGCCATACAGACATGACCATGACTTAACTAACAAGATCAGCTTAATCAAATGCAATTATTCACAAATTAATTAAATAACGTCAGATAAATATAGATTAATCAAATAACGTCAGGTGATTTTCTAAAAACCTAAATTAATTAGATAAATGTCAGATAATTCTCCAGACCTACCAGTATTGAAGGCAGTGACATGACAAGGCCATACGGACATGTCCATGCTCTATACACTGTAGTGAGAGTGAAGGGATGTTGTCTATGAAGACAAGCTACTGAACACTACTGCTATAGGCCTACAGACCACTAGTCACCGTTCACACAGATCAATATGTCTCCACAGTCTCCCCGGGAAATGTACTAAATGCCTTGTAGTCGGGTTATTGTAAAATATCTGTCTGGAATTTACATTAAAATCAATCAATAGACAATTATTGTTTGTGTCAAGTAACATATTAAATGTCGTTTTTCTAAATAAATTATTTCCTGCAAAAAGAAGTGTTTTGAATGTTAAATATGTGTTTTCAAAATTGTACAATATGAGCTACAGGTATGAGTTTTCATAAAAGAGCACAGAATATAACACTGAAGCCCCTACTATGTTACATAATTGTTGCTGGTATTGCCACCAAAAGGTTTTAGTTCTCATGGAATTAAATTGAGAAATTACCTATCTTGTGATTTGTTTACCTTTTCTAAAGATTATGAATCACACTACCAATCATATTAATATTTATATATCGCATTCTTAACCCTTACGTTGCGTATATATATTTTACCCTTTTTAGCCCCTGTGGCGGAATTTACAGGCTCGCAGCTCGCAGCAGTAGTTTGAGCTTAGGCACTAACGAGCTCTGCTGGCGGAATTTCCAGGCGGCGATTCCGGTACCGTTTTTACGAAATATACCGCATCTACATGGCGAATACGGGCTATATACGGGCGTTGAATACAAATTCAAGTCGCGGCACCCGTACACAAATGGTTGCTTTATACCCGCATCTTTGAATTATTTTTTTACGATTTTTCTTTACTTTTCTATTACTTTGTAAAGATTGTCTTTAATTCGGGCCTTATAACATCATGAATTTGGAGCGCGCTACTGAAATTTTTATATGGACTTGAAGACCAGATGTTTGTCTTTACAATGATATAAAAAATATTAGAATGCGACCTATGGTTATAATTCTATTGTCATCTAAAGTTTGTCTTTATTTCCAGCTTCATGAAATCAAAACTCCTGA
The DNA here is from genome assembly GCA_936450465.1 of Gibbula magus. Lineage (NCBI taxonomy): Eukaryota > Metazoa > Mollusca > Gastropoda > Trochida > Trochidae > Gibbula > Gibbula magus. The sequence continues at coordinate 78,330,129 of OW388289.1, read as the reverse complement.
GCGCGCATATTGCGAAATTTATATGTGCTTGTAGATAGTTTATTCCTCTTTACAATGACATAAAAATTATTAGAATACGACTTATGGTTCAGAAAATATAACCAACCAAAGGAGAGTGACGCTACCCCGACAGTACCACGTGAATGGTCCCGACGCGCACCAAGTTACTGGCACTGCTTGGTCCCCCCGGGACTGTGCTAATTACAGTACCGTTACCTCCTCGAGACCTCCTCGAGACCTCCTCGAGGGTGCCAGAGCCGAGCGCGCGTGGAACTAATGGGTACTAATGAGCACAGCATACACTAATCACCGCGGCGAACGCAATACATGTTGCGCGGTGTAAAGTTTGTCTTTATTTCCAGCTTTATAAAATCGTAAATTATTTCGCGCGCATGCGAAACACGTATGTACTTGAAGACAATTTATTCCTCTTTACAATGATATAAAAATTATTGGAATACGTCAAATGGTTCGCAATATATGAAGAGCGTAAGGAAGGCACCCCCAGTACTTAGAAAATTCATTTTTGAAAAACTAACTTTTTGCGACATCTGGCGCATCATTTGCCGCATGTTTATTTTTCGCTGCGCATATACATGTGATACATGGAATTGAAGACAATTTATTGCTCTTTACGATGATGTAAAAAGAAAAAAAATGCGCAACTTCGTTCGGAAGCTATAGCGTGCCAAATGAAGGTACCCTCGGTACTTTGAGGCAACTTTTTGACTATCGCGCATATCGGGGCACGTGCCGCAACTTTATTTTTTCGTGCGCATGTATAAATTTTATATTGAATCAAAGCCGAATCTTTCCTCTTTACCCCATGTAAGTTTTATGAAAATCGGCCACCCGGTTCAGCATTTATGGGTGTTTTTTATGATGCGGTTCTGGCTGAACTTCCAATGAAAGCTCGCATTCACTTTCTCTGTCTCTTTGATAAAATAAAGAATATTTTATTTGCAATGACATGTATTACAATGAAATTACAATGCATTTATGTACAAATATACACAATATTTACCTGCGGTTGTGCGCAGAACAGCTTTAGGGACCTAACAAGGTATGTATATAATGTGTATATACTAGTCCACACTTCGGCTCTCTTTACTTTCAATTTTCTTCTTCTTCATTCCCTTCTTCATTTCTTTCTTTTTCCGTGGCAGTGATGTAAGCCCTGGAATAGTCAGTGGCGGTGTGGTACAGTTTGAAGCATGGTGCGGCGCACAGAGAAACATTACAATCTGTACATTCATAAGAAGACTCTCTGCCTACTCGTTTTTTCTTCCTTGCTGGCCCATTGCCTTCTTCAATCTGTTTTGCGAGGACGGCGCGTTTTGCCTTAGAGCATACCACACACATCCTTGTGACGTTTTTCTTCCTTCCGACAGGCTCAATCTTCGTCGGAAAGTGACGTCCATGAAGACGAGTGACACTCTCGTCGCTCGTGCTCGGCCGACCACGGGGACGTCTGCAAAGTGATGGAACTTGTTCCCTGTCCGCAAATGTTACTATATGTTGCGCCAAAGCCTTCCTGTATTCCCGACTTGTTTTTAGAGGTTTATCTTTGCTGTATTCTTTATAAACGATGTAAGAGTTCAACATGGCAACGTTGAGAACGTGAAACCAAACCCGTTTCCACCACTTCAGGGTCTTCACTCGGAACGGCGTGTACGACAACATCTGGTCGGCCCGATCAACACCTCCCATGTACTTGTTGTACGTTGTTACAATGCGTGGCTTGAGAACTGGTTCCCCTGTTGCCCGGTTCTTCTTCCCTGTTTGTTCAAGTTGTGTATCTTCAACAGTAGACATGAGAAGCACTGATTTTCTATCTTCGTAGCGAAGAACGAGTAGGCCATGGTTGTGAGAAACTGTCATGTCCCCTTGCTTGGCTTTCTTTTTAGGTTTCTTGACTGAATCAGGAAGTCCCTTTCGATTGGCTCTCAACGTCCCCGTGGCACCTATTCCCCGCTCCCACAAATTTATGTACAGATTTGTGGACGAATAGTAGTTGTCCATAAAGATGTGATGCCCCTGTCCAACGTAGTCGTTCACCAAGTCCATGACTACATCATAAGTTTTGCCACCTTCAGAAACCGGTTCATTCGTTTTTCCAGTGTAGAGTTTGAACTTGCAAACGTATCCGTTGTGCGAGTCACACAACATGAAAGCCTTTATCCCATACTTCTTAGGCTTGTCGGGAAGATAAACTTTGAAAGATAAGTTACCTTTCCAGGGCACCATGCCCTCGTCGACTGAAATGTTTTGATGCGGTTTATACACTCTTGAAAAACGGTGAACTATCCGGTTATACAAGTGTCCCAGTTTATTTATTGGTGAAAAGCACGGGGTGTTACGGCCCGGCATCCTCCTGTTGTCAGCCAAGTGTAGGTAGGTTATAAGAAGCCAAAACCTGTCTCGGGGCATGCACTTGGCGAAGAAAGGCGTTGAGGTAACATCACTTGTTGACCAGTAATCAGCAAAGTTTCTCTGCACAACCAATGACATGGCAATTGTCATGGCTACAAATACCTTCATCTCTTCTGCATTAGTGTCTTGCCACTGTTGCATTCTTGAACGGGGTCTTAGAATTTTGTCCTCCATTGCTTGTTTGAAATATCTATTGGTTTCCGTTGCCATATCCTCATAGTCATCATTATGTATAAACAAATTGAAAAAGTCAATAGGTTCAGGGTTCTCAGGAAGTTCTATGAACTGGCGCAACCCAGTTTGACCAGTGAAAGGCAAGTTTACACGTGGCCGCGGACCATCCACCCACTCATCAAACGTCTGTGAATTATCATGATTATATTGTGGTATTTCGGCAAACTCCTCCTCAAAACCACTAAAGTCTTCTTCGGTGGAATTACCGGCGGCTAGAATCTTTCTGGCAATCTCTGTCTCTATATCACTCAGAGCATCTGTGTCACCATGTTCACTATCTATTACAGTGTCCCGATCATATGCATCATCACTGTCTAAACCACTGCTACCATCACTGTCAGTTGACTCCATATCAGAGGCTTCATCAGCATGGATCTCGTTGATGAAGTCGTCGTCGCTTGTAACGGCTTCAAAGCTGCGTGTCCTAGTATGCAACGTCCTAGGCCGTCGCAGGGCCTTGCGTCCACGTCCGCGCAGCATTCTGCTTCAACCTGTAAATGATTGAAAATGCGTTAGATGTATGCAACATATAACATGTGATTAGAGACAATAAACATACAGAGATAATGAATGTGAGCTTCATGGACGTTCATTTGCCAGTTTCAGAACCTCCCGGCGCATCTAGGACGACTGCGCCGCAAGCGCCGACGGCGCCGACGGCTTCTGACATCGCGCCGATTTTTCCGACGCATATGTCAAACGGACCATTTTCTGATTTCCTCGGCGACGTGTAGCACCGGGCGCGAGGCCCGGAAAATAAACTACTATGTCAGGGAAGCTCGGGTTGTCAGTTGCCGAATGACTTCTCTTTTCGAGAAGCAGAGCATCCAAGGAGCGGTCTCTCGAGGCGGAGCCCGGACCCATGGGAGCATACTCCCATGCTCTCCGGGAATTCCCGTCCCCGTCTTCCGCGGCGGACCCCGGATTCAATCGCGGGACAGGTTTCCCATGTTCTCTTTTGAGAACGAGAGACTCCGAGGAACAATCCTATGGGACGAACCCCGGATTCTATTGGGAATGGGTTCCCATGCCCTCTCGACATATATAGCAGAAACCTTCATACCTCGGAATGACACGAACCTTTATTTCAAAGTAGAAACAAAAAAATAATTTGCACAAAAAGTTTGGGGGGTGGCGACCAAAAGCGGGGGGGTCCGCGCACCCCCCGGTAGATATTTATACTTGTGGGTCGGTCCCGAAGATGACGGACCACGCCCATGTTCATGGGAATTTTTTCTCATTATGTCATGGCGAATCCCGTCGGAAATTCCCCTGCTCACGAAAAAACTAATACCTAAAAAAGTAATTGTGATACAAAAGAACTTTGGTAATAAAAGTGGTGAGGAATCAAATTCTCCATCTGCTCAGTTCAGTCCGCTACACATATAAATAATTCTTCAAATCTTATTGAATGAAACGTCTTTTATTCAATAATGTAAAAGATAAAATAATAAATTCAATTCAAATGGTTTGGAAAGGTGCGCCCTCGCATTTGAATTTTAGAAATAAAAACCTTTCGCAAATGGCATCAGTAACAAAAATGTTCACGCATTTTTAGAAACTCCGAAAAGTGAAATATTTTCCTGAGAAAATATTCCCACGAAAAGGCTTTTCCCCGAGCGGCGGGTCCCGTACTCAAATATATTTTCACTTTTATGTTATAATTTTTTTTCCAATACTGGAAACAAAATTCCGTCATGACAGTTGTTCATCGTTTATAAAGCTCTATATTTGCGTATCAAAAGAACAGTATTTTAGTTATATATTATCATACTTCTTCACTTATGCGTACATCAATATTGCGGCTCTTCGCGCATGCATAGTTCTTCCCAAAAACATGCGCATTATATCTGGAATTAAAGACAATGTTTTTCTCTTTACAATGATGTAAAAATTATAAAAATCGGACTTGCGGTTCAAAAGTTATGAAGTGCGAAAATTATACCTTTTGGCGCGGCGCTTTGCGCATGCAGAGTTCTTCCCGAAAACATGCGCATTATACATGGAATTGAAGACAATGTTTTTCTCTTTACAATGCTGTAAAAATTATAAAAATCGGACTTGCGGTTCACAAGTTATAAAGCCCGTAATGATGGTATATGCTAAGAGCGCCACTTATTCAAAGCCGAATATCACCTTCTGCGCGACACCTGGCGCATCAAAAGTTATTGCCGAAAATACACGTATTTTATATGGAATTGAAGACAATTCTTTTATCTATATACTGATAAAAAAATTATGAAAATATCCCAAGTAGTTTCTTAGAAATAGAGCGCCGAGGCATGTTGGGGTAAATGCGCCACATGTATCAAAATTCAAAAGTGCGAAAGTCGGCTATCTCTGTGCGATTGCTGTATTTTCAGTTATGTTAGCGCAATTGCGATTTTTATATGGGAATAAAGGCCATTCTTTCCTCTTTATTTTGGTATAAAAAAAAATGAAAACAACCAATTGGTTCATATGATACGAAGTGCGAGAGAAAGGTAGCTTATCGCAATATCTTCCCGTAATTAGAAGCTATCTGCCCATGTGGCGAGATGCGAGACAGATAAGCATAGGCTATCTGCCCATGTGGCGGGATGCGAGACAGATAAGCCTGTACGGGCCTATCTCACCCCGGGGCAGTGCAGACACTTAGGTGCTAATTAGCCGCCGGGCAGTGTAGCCATCGGAGCGAAGCAGGACAAAATTGGCCTTTTGTAAAGCTAATTATCGATGCGTTACGGGTCAACAATGCACACGCAAATTGGTGTGAATTTTGCTGGACGTTCTGACCAGACACTGAAGAAAGTTTTATTCTCATTGCGGGCTGCGAGGCATAAATACAGCCATTCTCATGCAGCGAGTCGCGGAAACAATCGACTCGGGACCCGGTATGGAGGCTAGCCCAGTACATAGACAGGCGTGAATTCTTCTAAGTAAGCGATCCGGGATCCGTACTGGAGTACCTACGAATCGCTTATAGCCCGCCCGGATTATTCCGTCGCCCGCATGTTAAGGGTTAAAATAACTAAGTTTCATATCATTAATTAGAAATCATGAACAGTGCAAATCAAATTTGTTAAGTTTTCTTGAACAGAATATAATTTTTCATTTTTGACAATGCTGAAAACTCGAATCTTTTTAAAATTCTGTTGTTATGACAAAAATACTGATAGGCAATAGCCAAGTGCGGAAACATTTATCAAAATTATTCTCAGTTTGACATCTCATTTTTTTAAAGAAATGATCACATGCAGATGACTCCATTCTATACTTTCCAATCTACAGTGCAGGGGAGATAACTGTGCATTTCCCTCTATATACTTTCCAGACAAATTTGAGTAACATGAGCAGAAGAATGTTTCTTCATAGGAAACAAAGACATTATTACAACAAGTAATGTGTACATGTGTGTGCTTTCAAAAATAACACACACAAAAACAAACTTATCTTCAGTAACTGCAAAATAGAATTAAAAGATTCAGAAAAGTACTTTTAATAGTTTTCCTTTTCTACTTTTGAAATTAAATGATTGCACATAGAAAGATGGACAGACAGTTGGAATGATATGAAAATTATTATATATTGGAATTATAACATCTAGAATATTTTTAAAAACCTATGTTCCCACCTCTTGACCTCTTCTGGCTTTTTTGTAACTTAAAACACAAAAAACAAGAGCATTAATTTACGCTTGACAAATTACTGAACTTATTCCAGGTTAAAAGTCAAAAACAGATTGGTCTCTTTCTTTCACTATTTCTATATTAAGAACTTAAGAGTCAAAATCCCTTTTCAAAATGACACCATCCATTCTCTATTCTTTCATTAACATTGTGATGTATTCAGCTATTCTATGTTTGATATTGAACTACCCATTATGTACACTATTGCTGGTGTAGAACAGTTTTAAGCTCTGGGGCAGCAAAACACTTTTCCTCTCTGCTAGATGTATAATGTTGTGTTAGAAAACAAGCAACATTAACAAATTTATGGTAAACACAAACATCCAATGTGCATACTGGTAAACTGTCAACAACAAAAAATAGTAATGTTGGAAGATTTACGGTTGAGAAAGATTCTTTAGTAATTCAACCATTCTGTTCATTCATCCTATTAAATATGATATACCAACTAAAATAAAATATGTCTTTATGTATAACTAATCAACACATTATGAGTATGCCTCAAAAACCTATTTCAAAACAATATTATTTTCACTTCAGTAAGATGAAGACGAATCAGTACAGCTGGTGTTATCAGTCTAGACAATAACAATGGGGCATGTACTCAGCTGTTTACAAGTGGCCCTGACATAATGAAATCAATCATCTCATGTCACAATGACGTCACATTGTTAACTAAATAACTCTTATGGACAAAATGGAGATGAAACTTATCTGATTTTTTTCTGTCACCCCAAACCATCACTTCTTCTGATCTGATTTGTGTTTAAAAGGAATTATTCACATCTATCATTATGATAATCATAAAAGGAAGAGAATACTATGTATTTCTTTAAAAATACCACGATTTTTATTCTCATAAAGTTGTAAATGTATACATATCCCTAAAGAAAAATAGAGCCATTGCCTCTGTAGCTCATCAGGTTTTAATAAACAAGTAGTTGTCACTAAGGTGACATGATCCCCCGCCGCAAGTTTATACCTCAAAATTTAAAAATAATGTCAAGATCAGCAAAATCGACTGTCAAACATGTCGAAAAAGTCAAAGCTCCACTGTGACCTTGAGAAAAATGTCAAGGTTACCAAAATCTAATCAGCCCTTTGTCTTTCCTAGGAGGTGCAATATTTAAGATATAAGGAATTCCTGTGAATGGTTCTTGAGATATCCCGCTGACAACCTTTACATGTACATTAACATGTCGAAAAATTAAAAATTCTACTGTGACCTTGAGAAAAATGTCAAGGTCACCAAAATCTAATCAGCCCTTTGTCTTTTCTAGGAGGTGCAATATTTAAGATATGATGGAATTCCGGTGAAAGGTTCTTGAGATATCCCGCTGACAACCTTTACATGTACATTAACATGTAAAAAAATTCAAAGTTCCGCTGTGACCTTGAAAATAATGTCAAGGTCACCAAAATCTAATCAGCCCGTCGCCTTCCCTAGAAGGTGCTTTGTGTAAGAAATGATGGAATTCCGGTGAATGGTTCTTGAGATATCCCGCTGACAACCTTTACATGTACATTAACATGTCGAAAAATTCAAACTTCTGCTGTGACCTTGAAAATAATGTCAAGGTCACCAAAATCTAATCAGCCCGTCGTCTTTCCTTGGAGAAGCTATGTGTAAAATATGAAGAGAATCCAGCGAATGGTTATTGAGATATCCCGCTGACAAGGGTAAAATGACAAAGTCTCGTTGTGACCTTGAAATGAAGGTCAAGGTCACAAACCTCTGTAGGAACATTACTCTTCCTATGATGAACCCATATGCAAAATATGAAAAGAATCCAGTGAATAGTATTTGAGTTATTCCATTTCGTACGGACGTACGGACGTACGGACGGACGGACGCAGCCGAATACTATATCCCCCGCTTCGCGCTAAACGCGCGGCGGGGGATAATAAAATATTTATAATTACTTATATATGAAATATAATAAATGTTACAAAATGTTACAAAATAAATTTTTTGTTAAACCCTCAATTCTCTGTGTTTTTGGGTCCGTACTTTTTTTGGGAGGCCACAGCCACGAAATTTTTTCTGAAAACATGGGGAAGGAGAAAATCAACACACATCACACGCAAGGTGTAAGTACGTTGCCCACATGGAATGCCTGACTGTGATCTGGTACGCGCATCGTACATTGCGCACATGGTTAGTGAGTTGTAAGTGCTTACAATGTAACGGACGGGCGGACAGACGCCATGCCATAAGCCTATCTGGCCTTTCAGGCCTGATAAGCTAAAAAGAAAACAACTGACTTTTGAGCAGTGGTGATTAAACATAAAATGTCCAGCACCCTCCACCAGACATCCTTCATCTTTATGAACATTTTTATAGCTGAAAATATGAGTTTTCTTAGATAGATAGATGTTAGATAAATAAAATATCCGATTTTTGTCTTTTCATTCTTCATTTAGTACCAAAGCAAAACATATATTTTCAAACCCTGGGTTTTATAATGTACCGTCAAGTGTACTGTTTAACCCCTAATTTTGAAAAGAAGTGTATTACTAGCAAAACTATTCATTTCATCAGTTATTTCAATTGGAACAGAAAAAAATTATTTTCATCAATTATAGTAGCGTTGAAATGACATTCCATTCATTGACAATGGGTACATTTAATAGAATATGTTGCCATGGAAACATGACTGTGACACCAGCTGTTCATGACTACCATAGTATATAATGGATCAAATTGATTGTGACAAGTTATGCAGAAATTTTGACACTTGATATCATGAGCAATTACCTGAATTCAAACCAGAGAATATTCTCCAAATAACATAAAATTGTTGCCATTGGCTCTGTTGCTCGTCAAGTATTGCATTATCCATTATCTCTTTAAGGTAACGATTAACATCAAATAATAAGGCATTGAGAAGCAAAGAAGAAGTTAACCTTGATTTAGTCTACTTCCTGAGAGGTGATCCTGCACCGTTAAAGGGGCAGTAGCACATTTTTCGCTCAATAAGTCAATGAAATGTATTTGAAAAATAATTTCACCAATAGTAAAACACCCTTCTCTCTTCGAAAAATCAAGTTAAAAATGAGTGTACATGGTTCAGTAAAGCCATCATTTTTGTAATTCGAAATAATAAAATATGTTTACAATAAAATGGCCACCATGCAATTTTTGCTTTATACGCAACACCGTTGTTACCACTATATATACGGATAATTGGTTTGTGTACTAAAGTGTGTACCCTCTAAAGTAAATTTAAATGACACAAGCTATCATTATAAATGGGAAATTTGAAAAAAACATGCTACAACCCCTTTATTGTATAGATGTTTGGTTGTATACTCCCTGAAGAGTTTAGCACACACATAAACAATGTTAAACCTTCAGCAGGGTTATAATATATGAACATGTTCCCAGTTTAGCATACATAAAAATAAATTTGATGCGGATAAAAACACAATATAAGCTTTCTCCATCATGATCTTCAAGTGTCCCAGTAACTACCTCAGTCAATCACTGCTGTCATATTTAGTATACTCAGGACTAACTAAATCAGAATTTATGTTTTATATGACAGATCTTTATGGTCTCTTGTTTATTAGACAGTAGCAACATTCTTGCTTGAAAATATTATATGTATCTATATAAAAAAAATTACTACTCAGTTATGTTGAAATATCTTCAAAGACTTGTCAAAAATATAGTCTACTAACAACTTCAAGTGGCACTGGAACAATTCATTTCTAATATTGTCATACCAAATGTCTACGCTACAAAGATACTGCAAGCGATAAATTCATCTGATTTACTATCATACATATCATTAACAAAGAAATCATTAACAAAGAAACTATATTCATAATATTCTAATGTGTTAACAGACCAAATATTATTTTACAGTTCCCAAAGGCAAGTTGTTGAGAAATAAATACAAAAAGACACATAAATCATATCATATATTGTGTGTATTGTTTGTTTACATAGAAGACTAATGGAGCATGAGCTCATAATGATGTGACAGCCGTTGTACCATTGTGTCATATATCACTACCATGCAAACATTCCTCATCTTCAGACTACCAGATAATCACACGTGTAGATCACACGTAACGACTACATGTCAACAACATGGACTGTAAACACTACTCCGATCAGCTGGAGAGAATTACAGTTATACTTACGTATTCGCTGTCGTAAGCCCTTCCTGCCGACGACGTGGTTCCCTGCATCGTCTAAGCGCCTGCACTCAGCTCGTTCCGAGGATGTGCCACTCATTATGCTAGGGCATCAACACTAACCACTCGCAGATTGCTGTCACTGGCGCCTGTACCAACCATTATCAGCTTCCCAGAGCCTCGCCGCCATATTTGCACTTGAAACGTCACGTGACCTGCGGTAGTAAACACGTTGTGGAAGGAAACATTGGCATTTGTCTTGTTTTCAACACGGACTTATTTAAGTCCGTGATTACACCAACATGCTATACATGTAACTTCATAATTGCCGTGGTATAAACCAAGATAAAAAAGACTATAATGTAGTACAATGTTCAAACTGTTTCAAATGTAAACATTGTAACATTAGATATCTTATGTGTACAACAATGTTGAGGATTGTTGTTTTCTGTTCCTAAATAGCATAGATGATATCACACCATATCACACGATGTTTCAATTCATCAACACTAGATCATGAAGACTAATTTAATAGTACGTACTGCCGTGCAGTATGGTACAGAACGTACAGAAGATCAAATTGGGCACAAGTACATTGATCATTGGTTTATATATATTTACATGTACATCGAGCATCACTGACATTTGAACTACGGATGATGGTCAAGTTGAAAAGACTCAATGGATACTTCTTGTAAACCAAATTATGGATATTTACAGTCATATACATGGTTGTGTTTCATAAAATTGTATTTGGTTTTAATACGTGCCAACATACGATATGTTATGATTTAAGTTCAAATAATTTCACTCAACTTGTATATTCAGCCCCAATCGCCAAATACATAATAATTGCTAGTTTCCAATTAAAATTGAGCAACATCATTATACATGTGCATGCAGAAACCGAAATTACACGTCCCATTTACATGCACAGTAATTATAAAATCTGTGAAACATTATCAACCCAAAGTTGTCTATTTGTCTCCTGTAAATAAGTTTCCAAAATTACGTTTGACTAATTTAGCGCGCGCCACAAGCGGTACATTGTCAGAAATCATTACTTTTACCTTTATATCGTTGGCAATTTTCGACAACAGTCAGTACGTACTTCTTGATAAAATAGCACAATTTATTAAGTTTGGCAAATGTGACCCCAAACAACACAATGGATGTAACTTTAACATACCACCTCGAACAAACAAATGCAAGTGTCACCGCAATGCATAACCACCGTGGCGTTGCGGGCTTTCTCCATGCAGTAATACAAGAAGCCGTGATGCAAGTGAAATACTCTTGGAAGCGCCGTTAAACCCCAAATCACATCACCTAACCTCGAACATACCCTTCGCCTCACAGACTTATATACGAAGTATTTGGAGGTATTTTACGTGCGCTTTACTTCATGTTGTTTCAGAAACTATCATCGTGTTATCAGTTTAACATATCGAAGCGTAATAAAATCTCCGTGACCGACCTTTTCTGACCGAATTTGGACATTGCTTGAGAGAATGTGATGAAGTTATAATGCATTTGAATTAGTAGACTATTCATATCACGGAATTATTGTGGTCTGATGAAAGTTAATGATCATCAATATCAATTTACAGATAAAAATGGCATAGTCTTCACTGCTACAATCTTCAGAATTACATCGTCTTCAGAAGTACATAGTGGAGTGAGTTAGTGAGTTTATTAATGTTTGATAACGCCGCTTGGGCAATACCACAGGCATTTAACTACAGAAGTATGCCTAGTCTTCAAGAAAGAACTTGTGAAAGAACTATATAACTACGTTGGAAGTCTATAAATCATACAAAGTTTACTTTCACGCAAATTCATGTCCTTTTTTAAAACCATTTTGCTATTTGTCATACTTGTCAAACCAGTTTTATACAAACGTGTGGTTATGTATGGGGCCTAGTTAATAGGGCCATACGAAAAAATGCCCACACAATCGTCAAGAAATGTGAAAGAATGGCGATTCGTGAATGGCGATTTTGACATTTTCCATGGCCATTTTTGCTTTTATTTGTATGGTCATTTTGACCAGGGGTTGTAGCAATTTTTACTTTTGTGTATGGCCATTTTGCCTGAGGTCAAGGTGTCCATTTTTACCTGTTCCCGTGATCTATCCTGGAATGACGGCACTTGTCGTTTCTGAACTATAGGTATACATCTCTATACATTCCATCCTCGGTTACCCATGGTTTTATATACGCTCCGTTACTCTCCACTATATCACCCATGGGAAACTCCATCAGAGATATCTGTACTCAAATTACCCGCCCTTGGCCGGCGTGAAGAAGTCAGTAACCAAAGAAAATGCTCGATAGGATGAAACGGAAATGGTCAAAGGAGATAACCGGTGACGGATGGCTAACAAAATGACCGCGCGTGCTTTGCAACGAAGTGATATGAAATGTCATTGGCTGTCCAAGCTGCGTAGCAGTTTGATTGGCTCACGCCGGCCAAGGGCGGGTAATTTGAGTACAGATTTCTCTGATGCACGGAGCATATATAAAACCATGGGTAACAAAGGATGTATACATTCCTGCATGGTGCAAATTGTCTATTTTGTGTTTCAGTTACTTTCCCTATCCAATTCAGCAATCGAATTGATCACATCTAAGAAACCAATCAGATTTGATTTTCACTAAACTTGTTTAGGTGTCAAGCTCTTATTTAATTGAAGACATCAAAAATGGAGCTCAAACTACAGTACATGTGTGTATCAATTTATAACATTTTTTCCTACCATCATTTGTGCTGTCATCTGACTGATTTTCATTATTTTCCATGTTCAGCTCCAAGGTAGGATTTTTTCAGTTCGAGAGAAATTGATTGTGTAGGTTTCGTATCAGGGTTGAAGTTTTCTTGTCACTTGTCTGTCACACACACATACTTGTATGTTTTAAGTCATCATTCATGCAGTGTGGAGCAATATCATAGTGATCATCGACAATTGTGTAAAGGGAGGTTTCCTCACCAAATGACATGTATATGTAACTTTCTATACAATCAATTATATCAATAATGTATTCGATGAAAAGGGTCAGTCAGATATTCCATGAAATATGAAGACAAGAGTCATCAGAAGATGACATATCCCACCGGTCCCACAAAATTTGTAAAACACACCTTTGACAGATACTTGTGTATCTACTACCGTACTTCAGTTAGTGGGTATTACAGATGCTGAGTTTCAGGTATGTTAAGGGTTTTGGACTTCTGCTCCAGAAGCAGTGAAAATCAAACCCGTTTCTATGGAAACAGAAAAAAATAAAATTTTCAGAAATCTGAAAATATCAAAAGGCACCACTTCAGTTAGTGGGTAATACACATACAAAGTTTCAGGAAGATATGATGAACAGTTTTGGAGCTGTGTTTCGGAAACAAAGCTGTCTCTGAACAAAGTCCAAATTCAACACGTTTCTATGGAAACAAAAAAAATCGATAATTTTTAGAAATCTGATAATATCAAAAAGCACCACTTCTGAGTTGGTGGGTAATACACATGGAAAGTTCCAGAAAGATATCATGAACGGTTTTCTAGTTCTGCTCAGGAAACGAAATGATTACGGACGGACAGATGAATAGGGCGACGACTATATGATCCAACGGTATTACATACCGGTGGGATAAAAAGAGTTCAGTTACTGTTACTAAAGCTCTATTATAGTTGAAAGTATCAAATATTAATCCATATTGCAAGAACACAGTAATGGTCAGAGGTTATTATAACAGTTTATTATATAACTAGCAATGAAATATGTGATTACACAATGAAAATATAATCCATATTTGCACATAAGCAGTAGAAAGTCATATTTTCACTGCAGTGAAAATATAACTCATATTTTCACTGCAGTGACTAACGTGTGGCCGGAATTACTTTTCATGATTGTCTCCCTTTGAAATGAAATCATCTCCCTTTGTAAAGTGACTATCTCCCTTGCTTACCACGTCTGACGGTGAACGACGCTGTTGTGATGTTTCAGTCAATGAATGTTGACCTTTTGAGGTGTTAATATCATATTCAATATTCCATAACATTCTGAATTTCATTTATTGTTGATATGTTGCATAATAGTTTCTTTATTCGTGAAAAACTAGGTGAGGCGAGAGGTATGTGACACACAATAACGAACGTCACTCGCTGTATCACTTCGCGTTTGAAATAACGACAAAACTTGCGTTTGTCAATGTTTTAGGCATCTTCACTTGACTAGATGGTACCGTAAAATATTATTGATCTTAAATTTAGAAACATTAACAACATATTTATTTTTGTAAAACATTATCCTGTTTTATATCGACTTATTTCAATTGAATTATTTTCTCACTGCATTTACCATGAACTATAGCGGGGAGTTGTTAGGATTAGGCCTATGACAAGACCGTTCTAAACTCTCAATAGTCACATTTTATTTGTTTTTATGCAGATTAAAGTTATATAATAAATAAATAGACTATTTCATTGTTTTTGCCGAATATCATTTCTATCTCATCTCGTGGAGTGAGAAAGTGTCATTTGAAATGAACTGTTCTAGTTACAGAACCTTGTGTTTGAACTTTATCATTCTTTATGAACAACATCCTCGGTTACCCAGGGTTTTACATATGCTCCGTTACTATCCACTATATCACCCCTGGGTAACTATCAGAGAAATCTGTACTAAAATTACCCGCCCTTCGGTATATATATAAAACCCTGGGTAACCGAGGATGTATGAACAATGACAAACAATGAATATGAGTATGGATTTTATTGTAGATATTGAGCAATGATGGACAGTGACATTTGTCAAAACAAAATCTGGTAGCACTATTCACATCTTGTGGTGTAATTGCATGTGAAATAACAAATGTTGATGGATCAGTAACACATGGCGTAGATATATATGCATTTTAATATGTTCTGATAAAATATTGCAATGTAATTTCATCTGTGATTTTTATGCTGCCAGACATGTCAATATAATTGGGCCTGCAATATACATGTCAGTTATAATAACATACACAAAATATTACCAAACAAGTTTGTTTGTACGAAGTGTCAAGTATAAAATTTGACAAAATAGATTTTTAGATTTTACTTGAAGGCACAGGTTCATCTCAATAGCTCCCTGAAAATGATGGATTTATTTCAATATACAACTTCTAGTCTTTAGTAACTTATCTATGAATACATAAAAAACAAAAGTATAACTATTTGATTAATAACCAATATTCTATACACCAGATAACAATGTCTTGGCTACAAATGACAAAACAACAGGGACTGAAGTGACCATAAAAAAACGACCGACGGTTTTGCTGAGACTTCCTCCGTGATTTGTGGTTGAACTGTAAGACAGGTAACAATGGCTTCACTGGTCTATTTGACATGTGACATGTCTTGTAGTGTGTTGACAGCGTCACGGAGCCATCCCAGGGATTTAAGAGTTCTTCTGGAGCACCTTCATGGTCACCTGAAGAGGGAAGCAGTCAATAGTTCTTTAGATATTCTTATTCATTAGCATGATTACCAAATACTATTGTATACATTTTGTATCATATGTATGTTCTATGGGCCTGTGGCCTGAAACTTGAAATAAATTCTTCTTCATTACCAAATACTATATCTCCTCCTTCTCACCAAACACGTGGCAGGGGATATAAAATTTCATTTTCATGATAACAAATCTTCTTTCAAAGAGAATGAGTGACAATAACAGATATTCAAATGACATAGCAGCTTGAATGATTCCAGTGAATGAAAACATTCTGTCGGACCAATTCAAATACATCCCTGTCCCACTGATGTCTTGTGTCATGGAAGCACCTCTAGAAGTGCTCTCCTTCAAAGGAAAGTTTTTCCCATTAATACTGTTTACTGCTCAAAGATTCTATACTTACACATTTGACCTCTGTGTAGAGGTCAAGACTGTATTCTCCGAGTTCCCGACCGTTTCCAGACATCTTGTATCCTCCAAATGGTGCAGCGGCATCAAACACATCCCAGCAGTTCACCCTGTGAATATTGTATATTGAGTGGGCTTGTAATATGAGCCAACAAAGGTGGCAATAATGAGAAGGTTCTGTCTACATCCACTGTGTAATGCAATTATAAAGGATTTATTTGCAGGCCTCTTGACAACATTGTCTTCTCCACAGTTAATTGTGCTGTAACCAATTGATCAGTAAGTAAAACACTACTTATAAGGCTATCACCAAGAAAATCATGCATTGACACTAGCCTTCCCATGACTATCTTCACCATTTATCTGTCAAACCGTTCCTGTGTGGCTTTATTACAGGATATAGAATATTATGAGAGTATTCCAGGCTTAGCTACAAGCTTATGATTGGTGTTGTTGCATTATTACTGCATAAACTTACCGGTAAGCTCCTAAAACACAAAGCTTTGAACTGCTTATATTTCTCTGTGATTATGACTGAAGTTATTCGAAAGTTAACACAACAAAGCCTGTCTAAAATTCTAAAGCAAATAGATCTGTAATCAACACTGATGTACGAGGGCCTGGGGACCTAAAGGCAAATGTATTAATAAATCACATTTTTATTGTCACAAAAGAATTTATTCATAAAACAAGATTTGGAATTAATGACTTAAATTTCAATAACCTCATTCATTTCATAAAATACCACTACAATTTGGAAAATACATTTTTACAGAAAATGAACTTCAAATAAAATGTTGAACACTGATGAATGATTTAGTACCGAACCATTTGATTGTCCTGAGGGTTCTATCTGGGTATTTTTTGTGGAAACGAAATTTGAGAGGATATCCCTGTTTACACAAATATGCTACTCATACATGATTAAAACACAGTCAAATTAAAATATATTAGTGACGGTAATTCTTTTATGAAATTATATTTCACAACTTGATAAAGACAAGCAAAAATAATTTGAAAAATAAAAACAATGAGAACTGAAGCCATTCATCGGCCCTGCAAATGGTGAAAAGTTTGCTGCGACATAACAGCAAATTGTTTACTAGTTTTATGACACGTTCTGTGTTACTATGTGAACATTCTGTCAGTGTTTGTATTTTATAATCAAAAAGTTGTAAAATTAGGTACAATATAGCATGTGATCATTTCACGTAACGCAAAAAATCCAAGATGGCGGATTTTGCCGACAGAACGGCCCCTTTACGGGAATCATAGAATCTAGGGGCACGACTACAGTTTTCGATGATGCTCATCTGACATATAAACAGTTAATGTGATGTATACCTGCATCAGCACAACCTACCAGACAGTGCCGGCTCTGAGCCCGTTGATAAGGTACATAACTCTGTCAAGATCCTGGGAGACAACACCAGCTGCCAGTCCGTATTCGCTGGCGTTGGCACGCTCGATCAGCTCATCCAGGTTCTTGAATTTCATAATCTGCATCACTGGCCCAAAGATCTAAAGAAAGAAATAGTGGTCTCTCAACACACTGAATGGTTTGGCAAGTCTGACAGCTCATAACCTGGTTAACGTTGGTCAACCTTGATGATGCTTCAAAGCTTTTTGTTTAATTCTGCAATATGGATATTACTCTCAAAATGGCTACTTTTATTGCTTATTTCACACACTGGTTAAATTGTACATGTTAATGTCCCTAACTGTAGCAAGATACCTTCATGTTTCTCGGACAATAAATTTTGAAATCTTACATTGAGATAATAGGTTTTGATGGCATTGCTTAAGTGTCTATTATTGGTTGGACCTTTATAAAATTACTATTTACAATAGAGATAGTGGCTAAGGTACATCTACAAACAATTTCAGAATTTTACTGCTTTTAGTTATTAATATGATAAGATGTAAAAACAAAAGCATTTTAGGAAACGCTCTAATTCAATGTCAATGCTACACAAATATTTTTCTCAAAACGCATTGTTGAAAATGTCATCTCAAAGTCCTCAATATCATTTAAATCAGAAAACAACATGCCTGAGTTAAGCAAACATCATATTATCAACCGTAAACACTCCATTTGAGTGATCCTGATGAGCTAAAAACCAATGGTAACTGAAAACAATGTTGTAGCCCTGTAAAGTTTGTTCATGTCCCACTCACCTCCTCCCTGGCTATTCTCATGTTGTCCTGCACATCAGAGAACACAGTCGGCTGGATGAAGTACCCCTTGTCTCCAACCCGCTCCCCGCCCACACACAACTTAGCTCCGTCCTTCTTGCCGCTGTTGATGAGGTCCAGAATCTTGCCCATCTGTTCCTCGTCCACCTGAATCGACATATTTAATCTAGATGGCACCAGTTTGTAATTGTGTATAAGATTGTATATTCTTTGTACAACTGGTCAACACATAGCAAGGTATGACGTGTGGTGCTTGACAATATAAAGTCATTAGTAAAGAAATAAGAGGGGAGAAACATTGCAGAGGATGTTTATATAACTTTTTGCCAACTCTGTCAAGTCAAGGCAGCGAAACATTATATAAATATCCTCTGCAATGTTATACCTGCGTCTGTCATTGAGTTTGGGTTGTATCCCTTTCTCTAATGTCTTTATTAATCATTTATCATTATTGATACCATCTGGTATCAAGTCCAGACATAAAATTGCCAGCCTTACCATGGAAAAGCACCATTAATGAGATACCTAACAACATAGTTTCAAAAACTTCTATTATTCGTCATGATAAAAAAAACTATGTATATTAAAAGAAACAGAAGATTCAGTGGCATGCTTTATCTTAGAATAAAACATAGCAGAGAGCATAAAACAAGAGTGTTTTATGCTCTAAGATAAAGCACAACAACAAGTCTTCTATTTCTTATATGAGATGCCCTTAAAAAATTACAATTGCTTTTATATAAAAAGCGTTGAGATATTATGTTACTTGTACAAACTTAAGTTTGAAAATATTAATGCCTCCTGTCGTAGAACACATTCACTAACAATTGAACAATCAAAGTGACGTAAAATATGACGTCATTTGTCAGCAACACTCTGACGTCTTCAATCATGAGCATGTTTTATTGCCTCATTAAGCATGTTGGCGGTCAAATTGACTGCCTGTGTTTTATTTCCTTGGGTATCTCATATAATTTCATAAAGTTAAAACCAAAAGATACAATTCAGTACCTGAGGTCCCTGTTCAACCTTGCTATCAAAGGGGTTGCCGACAGTCCTGTTCTTTGCTCGCTCTACACTTCGCTCCACAAACTCATCATAAACTTTCTCCTCCACGAACGTCCTTGACCCTGCACAGCAGCACTGGCCTTGGTTGAAGAAGAGGCTGAAGTGAGCCTGCTCCACCGCTGCATCCACTGGATTGTGGGAAAAACGTTAACATAGGATTCTGATGAAAATAATCACATTAGAGTCAACTGCTGGCTCTTCGTTTCAGAACATGGGGGCAATATGTCACAGCAGCATTAGACATAGCACTTTAATGGCTGAATTAATAAATGTTAAGCCATTCTGAGTAGGCAATTTTTAGGAATCACAACTTCTTAACAAAAGAGACTGATCTTGGATAAGCCACTTGCTGATAAGCTATTACAGAACAGTCCTGTGCAGGTCCTGAACCTAGATTTCAAAGCTATCCCCATGATAGTCATTAGTTGATGATTGGACTTATGACTATATTAGCACTACAAGAGCTTAGATAATCTAGGCCCTGGAGAATGAATTTTATTTGAAACCAATTGTGTCATCTATTGTATCACAGCTTGGCAGTTAAACCCAATAGGGAAGAGAAGAACTTCTATAAGGACCAAATTGACATTATCATCGTCACATATTAAGAATCTCACAGTCGGGGAACTAGAACCGGTTATTTTCAAACTGCTTTTTCAAGAGGTAAGGTGTGGTAATTGGGCTTTCAAGAGTCGTTCACTTACATCATGGCTGTTAGTATAATTTGCTGGGAGAAAGCCAGTTACACCATTGCAGCTGTCACTGGGCGTCTGAAACGCGCCTATTACACAGCTAAGCATTGCAGTGAAATCTGTGATCATAGGCTTGAACTAGCGAATCATGGGTGGTACAGTACTGAAATCCAATGAAACATTGCACCCAAGCCTTACTGCATGTAGATTAAATCTCTACCGCAGATAAAGTTGCCGAGCCCCTGGCAGGATTTGAGGTGAGGTGAGGTGAGTTGTGGTTTAACGCCCCTTTCAAGAGTATTTCACTTATATCACGGCTGCTAGTATTACGGCAGTGAGAAAGCCCGCAACGCCGTGTGGCTATGCCTTGTGGTGAAACCTGCGAGCATCGGCTGGAACTAGCGAATTATGGGTGGTACTGCACTGAAATTCAATGTAGCATTGCACCCAAATCTTACTGCGTGTAGAACAGTTCTCTACTGCAGACGAAGTTGCCGTGCCCCTGACGGGATTCGAACCCCAGACCTCTTGATCCGAAGCCGAACGCGCTAACCACTGTGCTATTCTGCCCCTGACAGGATTTGAATCCAAGACCTCTTGATTCAAAGCTGAATGCTCTAACCACTGAGTATCTCACCCATTTATCAAGATACTAAATCTCTGTTACGTCCAAGTCATACCTGAACAACACTAACATGGATGTTTCATCGATGGATGATATAATCAGGTGAGAACTGCAACTTACTGTCAGCATCAGAGAGGACGATGTTAGGACTCTTGCCTCCCAGCTCCAGAGTGACTCGCTTCAGGTTGGAGCGACCTGCCATCTGGGCGATCAGCTTGCCCACCTGGTATATAGATACATTGGGACATATATACATGGTGTGATCGCACAACACTTTGGAGTCACACCTAGATAGATGATGAGTGATATGCTCTCTCTATCATAACAGTTTAAAATGCATTAGTGTAGAACATAAGCTTATCATTCCTATGAAAACCTAAACAAAAGTTGCGTTTTAAGGCTTTTAAGTCTGACATTAACTGAGAACTATTTTTATAATTCCAATTAAAGTATTTACATTATACGACAATTCTTTAAATATATATGACAAGACCAAAATAATCCCCAAACCTTTCCCAAGCAGCTGATTTTCAGGGATAATAACTATTTGACAAAAGTACAATCAAGGATTGTTGACTATGTCAGATAAGCATACACAAAATAGTGCTGCATTTGCAGCTTAAGCATTAGTGTAACATCAATAAACAATTTCAACAGATCTTTGAGTAACATGAATAAAATGTAAAGCAAATGTTTTCTTTGTATCAAAGAAAAGTTATAAAAAGATAAGTCAAAAGCTTTTAATCCTTATTGTCTGCAGTAAGGATGTTTACATTAATGTAGATCTATTCATATCATAGTTCTTATGTCATACTCTAGTGCACAAACAACTAACTACTTTGCGCTAGTTTCAACTGCTCACCTCTGTGGATCCAGTGAAGGCCACTTTATCCACGTCCATGTGTTCAGCGAGAGCAGCCCCGGCTGTTGGTCCATAGCCCGGCACAATGTTCAGTACTCCAGGGGGAAAACCAGCCTGGACAGTAAATACATAATGTCATTAGGTTTAGGCATACCATAATTCCTTGAATAATCACATGCCTTGAACAAACGCCTGCCTTGAACAAATCCCTGCCTTGAACAAATGCCTGGTCTTAGCCCTCTTTGAAATAAATAATTACCTGTCTTGCATAATCGCCCGGTTAAATTTACCAAATGTAAATAAACTACCTCCTAATAAAACTGTCTCATTTTTAAAAAGTAATTCTGGCAAAAGTATATATCTGTGAAGTTTAACCTCATGACATGCACTTCGTTTATAATATTTGTAATTTGAAAATACTGCAATGATGTATTTGTTATGAATTTGAAAAAAATTCACATTTATATTTGGCTTCAAAATAATAATTGCTTGTCTTAAATAATCACCTGCCTTGAATAATCGCTGGGTCAAATAGGTGTTTGAAATTAATATTCGCCGGATGATTATTCAAGGATTTACGGTAGTTCATTATTCCCAGAATCAGATTTGCTGTGCAGTTGCAGTTTAGCAATACAAATAAATGTAATGCAAAAATACCACACAGAGTGATATCTGCACAGAAAGCAACAGAATCAATAGATATCAAGTCTACCTCCTTGACGAGCTGTGCTATGTAGAGAGCGGAGAGAGGGGTTTGTTCTGCTGTCTTCATCACAACAGTGTTACCCATAGCTAGGGCTGGTCCCAGCTTCCAGGCCTGCATCAACAGGGGGAAGTTCCACTGAAACACAGAAACATCATCGTCTATATACAGATATTACTTCAACACAACCTTGCTATGAAACATTTAAACAGGTACCGGTAGACCTTTTCACTAGAGTTCTACCCAGAGTCTGAGGTGAGATGAGGTGAGGTGAGGCGAGTTTAACATCACTTTCAAGAGTCTGAAATCCATTACAATTATCACTGGCTTTGATGCTTATAACAGGCAGAGTTGTTTAAAATAAATAACCTATTTAGTCTGTTCATGTTTCTTTATGACTGGCAATGAAAGCTGGAAATGGCAATGATTGATATGTGATCATTATAATATTATGATATTCATTACATGAAAACAAAGAAATTCATCTCCAACTTGTCTCCTTCCCTTGTATATTTTATGTTTTTTTTGGTTACACAAGCTATAGTGTTAAGTCTAGGTAAGAATCATGTATAAGCTGCTGCACCTACCGGGATGATCTGGCCACACACTCCAATAGGCTCATGTCTTGTGAACGAGAAGAAGTCACCATCTAAAGAGCAAACAAATGGTTTAAAGGGGCAGTAGCACGTTTTTTTTCAAATTTTCCATTTATAATGATAGTTAATGTCATTTAAATTAACTTTAGAGGGCAAACCATCTTATAATACAAACAAATTATCCATAGTGGTAAAAACGGTGTTGCGTCTAAAGCAGAAATTGCATGGCGGCCATTTTATTGTGAACACAATTTATTATTTTGTATTTAAAAAATGATTCCCATGGCTTTACCGAATTATGTACATTCATTTTTAACTTTATTTTCCAAAGAGAGAAGGGTGTTTTACTATTGGTGAAATTATTTTTCAAATACATTTCATCAACTTATTTGAGCGAAAAAACGTGCTACTGTCCCTTTAATGGTTTAATCAGAACAAACATAGCCAAACATCAAATTAAGGCATCGAACAATTTTTTATTGTGAAGAGACATGACATTTCAGAGTAGGTGTGAACTCTAATCTATCGTCATCATCACTTGATTGAGCTACATGATTGAGCCTCCTCTATATTTTTCAATACAATTACCAATTGTATTCCACTGTCCAAATGAGGAAATAACCATATACTATGAAATGTGTCTGTTCACAGTAAAGAAGTTGCTATTTACATTTCTTGATTTTATCACATATTCCACTTCTAAATGCCATTCAAACACTTCTGCTAGACACAATATACAGTTACTACCTTAAAACATACTTGAAAGAAAAGATGGACTTGCTTAAAAAAAGAAAAGCAAGCAAAAGAAAATAATCCTGAATATTTATAATTCCTAGATTATCAATTAACTTCAAGGTTTCCTTGACAATTAAACCAATTGGCATTTCTTCAATTATTATCCTATACATTGTGTTATAATAAAAAGAACATTTATAACTTACCAACAGGAATCGTTTTTCCATGATGCTTGTTGGCCCAGCCTGCATAGTATCTGGATATGATCACAGTAGAATGTAATTGTCTCTACTTTTTCATTTTTAAATGATTATTTAACATTTTTATCTCAATCCCACATCAAGTTGGAGCATGAGGCATTAAGTAATTAGACTTTAGTGTGAGTCAACCCTTCTTCAACCATTCTTTCTTGGGTTTTTCATATCATCAACATTTTAGTGAATGGGTTCATGTAAATAATATAAGAACATGTGTGAATTTTCCTCACAATCTTTCATTCTGACACTAAAAGTAACTTAACAAGTAATTGTCACAAGCGTGACCAGGATGAACACACAGCTAATGTAAAGGTCAACCAAATCGACTGGTGTCTGCGTATTCCACAAACAAAGACTGGTACCAAATTTGAAGACTCTAGGTGCAGGGGTTCATGAGATATCGTACTAACAACATTTGACAAACCATCAAAGCCTTGTAGTGACCTTGAACATAATGTCAAGATCACCCAAATCAACTGGTGTTTGCGTATTCCCCTAATTGTTACTGGTACCAAATTTGAAGACTCTAGGTGGTGGAGTGGTTCATGAGATTATCTCTAACAAGAAACAGGACGGACATACGTACGGACGTACAGAGCTGAATACTAAGTCCCCCGCTCCGCTCTTCGTGGCGGTGGGGGACAACAATTAACTTACTTGTAAACTTGTAAATCATGCCAATCTTACGCAAAATGTATCCAAATTTGACTGTTGTCTGAAACAATCATCATCATTTGAAGTCGAGAAGAATTAACGGTATCAACATACCTGTAGCATTTGATGACAAGTTGGAGATCTGCTGCGAATGCCACATGGTACGGTTTGCCGTTGTCTAGTGTCTCCAGGGACTGAAAACAATCATATTCTAAATATACAACCAACTTCATCCTGATCTAACAGTACAATAACCATAACAATATAGAGGACAATACAACATTAATATGCATTACAACTAAAATATACCATTTATTCTATGAAATGAGATAAACCCTGTTATGTGTAGGATAAAACATGCTCAGAGTATATGCTTGAGATGTAAGACAGGATTTAAGAAATCTAACGGAGAGCAAGACCTAAGGTGGAGGTGAGGGCACCGTGAGGTGAGGTGAGGTGAGTTGGGGTTTAACGCCGCTTTCAAGAGTATTTCACTTATATCGCGGCTGCTAGTATTACGGCAGGGAGAAAGCCCGAAACGCCATCCTAAGGTGGAGTCTGAAGTTTATAATGCCAAAGCTTTCATAATGAGGGTCTTACAATTGCAGTGTGAAACATCTAAAGCGATTTTAATGATTATTATGTACAAATGAGCAACCATGATTGATTTCCAAAAGCAAATTATATCGTAACAATATGTCACATCAAGTGATTATGTTAACTGTCAAATCCAAGGGAACTAAAAGACAAGAAGTATATCAAATTCCCTTCACAATAAGTGTATATGAAACATACCGTATTTCCTCTAATAGCAGCCAGGGGTGAAGGTACCTAAAGGTGAACAAGAGCTGGGCCTCCAATAATGGCAGTGCCTCTAATAGGGGCGCGGTTTATATCGCATCAATGATCATACCCTACTGGATATATTTCCCATATATGTACCCAGGCACCAAGATGGTTAAACTATCACGCTAAAATTGTTTGTGTTATCCTGTGGGGTTATCAAAGGTTATCAAGTGTATTGGGTCAAACACAAAAATAAAATAAGGGCCGAGCCTCAAATAAGCACCAGGGGGTAAGACCCCTTACATGTTAATAAGGGCCCAGGCCCCTATTAGAGGAAATACTGTACTTGAAAAGTTTTTTAACAGGTACATACAGTTGGCAGAAAAGTGCACAGAGATTTAGATATAAACTGTTTGTCATTCATGTTATTAACATCTAATGATAGTCAACGTTTTCATTAATTTTTTTAAAACAAAGTGACTATGAATTACAAATTCCATTAACACATGACTCACCGCTAAGAGAGCGGCATCTCTCTCTATTAGGTCGGCCAATCGAAAGAGAAGTTTGCCCCTCTCGGAAGCATCCATCCGTCGCCATGGTGATCCGAGCTGGAATGCCTGTCTTGCAGCTGCAACTGCTCGGTCAATGTCAGCCTAAATGAACAAACAAATTCTCAAAACTTGTTTCAACTTGAATATGAGGATACTGGATCAATAACAACTGAAAGATTTCAAAAGTTTACTAAAAATCCTATCTTATATATATATATGTACAAAAAGTCAAATGTCTAGGTGTATGGCTGCTTCAAATTATCAAAAAATTAAACAATTAAAAAATTAAAAACATAACGCCGAGTTTCTTTCTCCTACCGGTTACATTTCATCTTCAGGGAGAATGATTCGTTACAGAAGGTTATGACGTCATAGTCTATATATACTCATGGAAATGAATAAGGGAACGTTTGGTTAGCTTAGGATTTTTTAATGATCCTGTACGAGGTTTGAACGCTGTGTCACAGAAACCTAGAGCTGGAAATTGTCTAAAGTCGGTATCATGTGTGCCCCCAATGTTTGTTGATTACCGCAGCACCCCTATTTGGTAGAATTTGTATGAGTTTCCTGATCACAGCTCTTGGAAAAGTACGTCACTCTTCTACGAGAACAGCTTACAGTAGGTTGAGGTTCTGGGGCTGTATTTTGCATTCTAGAACTATGTGATACAGACCATCGTAGAGATGCTCTAAGGGATTACTGTCGGGATGTGTAGATTGCCAATGCAGAATCCGCATAACGTTATTCTGCAGATACTGCTTTGAAACTTGAGCGGTGTTGGGCCAGCCGTTATCTTGCTGCATCCAAACCTTACGTCCAATGCGTTGAATCTATGGTCCAACGATGGGCAACAAAACTTCATCCCTGTTACGTACATGAATAAGTCTGCCAGCAACATGATAGAGTTAAGTTTTACCATCCTACGTTATCCAGCCACAAACCATAATAGAGCCGTCCCCATACCCATCATACTGTTTGACGGTCCACGCAGTGTAACGCTCATTACGTTGCCTCCAGACGCAAATCTTTCCGTTTGCAAAGTCCATGTTAAAGATAATAGAACCTCTCAGTTTTGTTCGATGTTAATTCGTTTATTCATATAGAAAATACTTTCAAGTAAACAAAACACTAACTATTATTTCGAAGCGTCACCTAGTTAGCAAGATATTGCGGTTCAAAGTGTGTAAATTTGGCCTGCTCATTATCTCATTCTTCAAACAGTTTTCCGCGGCCCCTCAGTGTAGCATAACCTTCGTAAGCGATGTGACGTCATACACAGGAGTTGCTACAATTAAATCCTTAGGCGATTTGTTGATTTTCGTCGATGATTCGTTTAAAACACAATAACAACTTTTGACATTGTAAGTTTCCGATAGAATGGGTATTTGTGCGTCTGTAGGAAGTAAGTTCAGACTTTTTGAAGGATTTTTCGATATTCAGTTGCTGGTTTTAGTTTGGTTCTTTTACCAATCAAGCGGGGCGTTGGGTTATTTTATAGGCTACAATATGCTTTGAAATGAATAATTTCAATTGTAAACGTCACTATTATTTATTTTTTTGTTGTGCTTGATTTTAAGTTTCAAGAGGCCTAGCTTTATAGTTTGAGGTCTACTGAGTCAATATTTCTAATGGTGACTTTTTATTCATAATCGAATACTTTCATTATAACTTAGAAATGATCAACATTGTTACTGGTTAACAGTTTTTAGAGGGAAAAAAATCGAGCTATCGTTAAATTTATAATCTTGTACATTTACAATTACTTACATTGAGACAGTTATTTTATTCAGTGTAATACAACTGTAGAGAAATGTGGCGGGTGAAAATGTCAAAAGATTTGAAAGCCTACAATGATGTATCTACGATAAGGAATCATGATTAATTTCAAATCGAAATGAAAAGGGCGTTTTTTTTTTTCGGTACACATTTTCTTTCAGATTCTGTTCCATCAATATGTTATTTGGATAAAATCGATGAAATGTTAATGTAGAATGCTGAAAATCTAGCTTTTATTTTCTATATTAATTCTATATTGTTCAGAAGTTAGTCATATAATCAACACTCACTAATTGCGCTTAATGCATTAACACCTTTGCTTTGATGCCCGATATCGGTCACTGGACCGGTTCAATTATATAAGAGGTGGCGCGCCAAGATATTGCTAACGTCCTGTCATATGACGTAACTGGTGATACTGAAGTGGTCGTTAGTTAAATAAAGATACACATATAGGCGACATTCAGCCTGGACATAGTGAGCCAATCATAATAAGGAATGTTATATTCAGCCAACGAAATTTAAGATTATTATGTTCTATTGTTTCGTCGGTGATAGCAGCCGGTCATTCACTATTGTGTATGATGCACACCGATGGACATGAATTAGCAATCATATGGTGACAACAGGTTAGTTATTTAAATCAATAAGGACATCGTAAAATGTTGTTTACATGCGAACTAGTTAGAAAACCATCACAATGTAGTGCAACAATTGATATGTATTTATTTTAATTTGTAAAATGATAGATATATATGTCGCATAAGTCTTGTTTTTCGTTGAGTAGGATTAACATGAATTCTGCTTTGTTTGCCAATCCAATTTTGTATAATTGTGGAAACACATTGTTAAATGAATTGTTATATTGAATCAAAATACTTTGAGATAGTATTCTACATGTGCTGTTATTTCATTTCAACTGTTAAATAATGGAATAGATAAACGTGAGACATAGTAATGAGATATGTATCCCGATCATTTTGTACATTCGCTTGTTCTTCATTCAAATCTTTGTTATCACTTGACTTACATTGTTCAAAGCGAGATCTCATTGCTAGAATAAGAGTCTGACATAACGGAAATGGTCAGTGATGGACATTCACGCAGTAACTCTATAGAACTGACACTTCAAAATGACACAAAGAAAAGACAATGGCAGTAGATTTACGCTGAAATATCCACTCAGCATTATCGGAGACTAAACAATCTAAACACATGTGTACAACAACCACGTTAATTAACGACTGAACAGAATATGCCGACATTGTTTCTAAAAGCTTTGATCACATTTAGGCTGTTTTGACAAGTGAGATCAGTGAAAAATACGTGACGGCTATACGAGTGTATAATGTAAACAATAACATAAGCCAGCTACTCGTTGAGCAGGACTCCTGAGTAACACGTCACACCTCTGCCAGCAGCTGATTGGCTAATGAAACGTTTGCCGGCTGTAAAAATGAAGTATTTTTTAAAAAACTTTTTTTCTACTATTTTGGGGTGGATTTGTAATCCAATACTTTTGTGTCGTTATTCTCTACTGTTGTTAGAATTATTTCCGCGAAGCCTACCCCCTGAGGTCAGCATATCTTTAAAGCGATATTCATCGCTAAACATCAGGTAGCGCGAATGTCGCAGCAGATGACACGATGAGCTCTAGCCCACCCATCCACAGACATTTGTGTTGAGCTGTCATCTGCACACCTGTTGTATTCAGTCAATTTCACCGAGTTCACTTTGAAAGCCGCACATCAGTTATCTGACGGAACCTAATGTAAATTTTGGATGATGATTGGAATCTGTCACACAGAGTTATTATCCTAATCAGGCGATCTCCTCTAAGGTTGGTTTTCCACTCACTCCCAAGACCAGGTCTCATCATGACGTCATTATTCGGCTGATAGAGGTTCCAGAGTATTGAAATCAGACTCTTGGATTTGTAGAGGTTCCGGGCTGTTTGGCAGATGAACTTTCCCCCATTGATTTGGCCTATGGCTTGTCATTTTTGAGCATTTGTCAGGCACTGTCTTAACATCGTTCAGGCGTGTGATAGATGACTTACGTTTCTGCCTTCTAAAGCAATTTATAACCCTAGGTAATCATGATTTTCAAATCAAACTGAAGATGCACATGCTTCAAGTCAAGGTATGTGCCTGATTTTTCTACCCAACCCCAACATGTTAGGCGTATTGAGCATCCTGACATGGTGTAATCCCTCAAGGAAATTGTCCACACTTTATGTGTTCCTTTATTCATTTCCATGAGTATATTATGACGTCATAGTTAGGACAATGTACGTTCATGAAATTATGCGTCAGAATTTAATAGTATTCAGTTTTGGTGGTATTTCTTTATGAAATATTCTTCTTTTAAAACTCTTTTGACTTTATTTGAGTTTTCCATTTGATAGAATGGGAAAATGCTAAATTTTGTTTCTGTTCCTTTTGAACACACTTCCAATTGTTCACTGAGAGGGATACAGCGCACCTCTGGACACTTTATTTGCTGTTTGTGGACTCTAACACGGGCTCGTTGTGTTTCCTCGCTGTTAAAAGATCAAGTCTATTCAACCAAAGCCTTTTTAATTCCATCTTCAATTAAAGTTTTTGGATATTCCCGTAAGCGTATTGTAATGTATATGCCGCACAAAAGCAATGCTTGGATGATCTTCAAACTTCAACGAGATTTGAGATATTAGGATATAGACACAGAAGTCTGCTATATAAAGTAGGTTAAAGTGCTTTAACTCTTTGTATGTGGGATGTTTGTTTAAAACTTGTTATTAAATGGAGGGTTCTGTTAGAATATTTATCTTAGAAACAAAATTTGAGGGGACATCCATGTTACACATTACTGAGGTTAATATTTTGATGATTCTAAATTTGATAATATGACAAAGAAAAGCACATTTCGGTTCAAAAATAAAAACAAAGAGAAGTGAAGCCATTCATTTTAAAAAATATATTTAATTAGCGACACTAAGCATTTTCTCATTTCATGTAATGCACAAAAACAAAATGGCAGATACCTCCATAGAAGCTTCTCTTTAAAGATAAACACGTATCAGAAATGATATATAAGCATAAGATGAATAAAGTTTGAAATCCTAACACCAGGATGGTTTCAAACCTATAGACGATGGAGCATCACATCTGCAGCAGTGAGGGTGTTAAACCCCATATTTCCTATGAAAGGCTTACATACTGAAAACATTTTCACCTGGGTGAATTTGAAAAACATTGCACTCTATAACTACTTGTAAATGGAAGCTGGCAGTGGGAGTAGTGATTAGGCTACAGATTCATATTGCATGTATTTTGTTGCTGAGTGTAGGTTTACGGAGGAAAGGAACCATGTTGAACTCAGAGACTCTGTCTACAAGATGGGACAAAGCCTGCAGCATTACACCCAGTCTTGTGGGAAAAGAGTTGAATATTTCAAACAATGATTATGAACTTCATTAAGAGGCATTTAGAGGTTGTTAATTCTTTAACGATTATCAAGTTTTGTTCTTTAACAAATTCTTAATCTCTCACATTTTGTTTTTTGAAAATTGAGATACACTTTTAAATCATTGGTAAAAAACTACACAAAGAGATTGTTCCACATCCCAAGTTTCATTGAGTTCAGCCATCCTATTTTGGAGGTCTGTACTAGAAACAGAATTCTTAATTGTGCTTCCATGGCAACATCCAAAAATAAAAATTCCAAGAAGTTTGACACCCCAAAAAGCAAATCTAAATGAGGATAGGTCCACAAACTGAGTTTTATCAAACTACCCGGTAGGCCTTATAGTGTTTTAGTTCGGCTTTGGGAATAATAATAACAATACTAGGAAGGACAATATGGCTACTGAAACAGGGATTTATTTTACCTTTGTAAATACAAGCTGCTGTTTCAATTAAATTTTAAAATATCTTTTTCCAATTTTTCATTCATTATCCATTTAAAAAATGCCAAACACAAAGTGAAAATTTGTTATTTTTCATTAAATATTGAGAACAAATTAAAATTTGGACAAAAATAATGTTTGTAGTAAATATTCAACACAATACACATAAACAATTAATAACATTTAGACAAAAAATCTGTTGTATACAGTCAACTCGCGATAATCCGGCCTCCGATAATCCGAATCTCGCAGTGTCCGAACGGTAGCAAGCTGTAACCAAACAAATCTCTATATAAACTCATTAAATGTGGATTCATTAATCCGTTGATTCCGTTTCCGAATCCGAACGCTAATTAGCTGTAACGGATTAGTTAATTACAGCTATTTCTGTTTCATTAATCCGACGGTTCATCAAAGCGTTCGGCTAATCCCCTAGACAAGCGAGCACCACACTGATTGAATCGGTAAACATCAATGACAGTGGATTGACAAGGGAGTTGAACGTGTCAGTAGTTTGTGATTGTAATAAATTGAGATGTCTCACTTTGTGTGTCGGGAGTTTGTGATTGTAATAAATTGAAATATCTCATTTTGTGTGATAGTTATAAATATCATGTTTACTAACGAGAGCAATCAAGACGAGTCTGATG
The DNA here is from genome assembly GCA_936450465.1 of Gibbula magus. Taxonomy (NCBI): domain Eukaryota; kingdom Metazoa; phylum Mollusca; class Gastropoda; order Trochida; family Trochidae; genus Gibbula; species Gibbula magus. The sequence goes on along the minus strand of OW388289.1, from coordinate 78,297,699 downwards.
ATGAACCCGAAGCGACGCCTCCCCCCACTGCCTCTCAAATGAGAGCACACATGGACTCCATGATTACGTACTTTGAGTGTGTTGGTGACGAGAAGAATTTAGAAACTTTGATCACTATGCGTGGGTCGTTCAAGCCATTGAGTACGCAATCTGTAATCGGCAAATTCTTCAAACCTGAGTGAGTTAGTTCAATGTTTTTAACATGTACGTCTATAATTTTGTGCAATGATTGTTTTATTAATATAATTATGTATCCAAGTTGTTACGTGTAAGAAATAAAACTCATTTGATATTCTAAATACGTTGTGTTCTGTATGTAGATTCAAAGGGGAGTAACTCCATCTTGTTTGGCTCATTTCAGCAGTCCGAACGTTTCACTATCCGAACGTTTTTGATGAAAAACGGAAGTGTTCGGATTATCGAGGTCTGACTGTATCTACAACATGTATTAACTGAAATTACAAACCTCCAGTGACGTCACACCACTATACTGCCTATAACATTATACTCAATAATTCCTATGTGGATGTATTATCCCGGGGATTATCACATAATCCCCGGGATTCTTACGTAATTTCCCTCTAATTATCTTAATAATGCCACTCTTCAAATATCTATATTTAATACTGAGATGTTAAGTTTAAGATGAAAGTTAGTGTATGTCATGTCTAACTCTATTGGAAAACAACTGTTACCGGTAATTCAAACATCAATCTCCAAATGTTTTTTTGTTGCAATAACACGTCTTGAACCCGAAAGCTCCATACTCCTGCACAGCATGCGCAGCAATGATACCACTGTGCCACAGGGACTAGGCTGATGAGGTTGTTTCCTAAGTTTCCTTTATACCCTATATCCTTTCACCAAAAGGGATATTTTACGGACGACTCCTTTACTCTTTCGCACTTTCAATTAGAATAGATTAAACATAAAATTTAACCACTGGGTCGGTTTGTAAGCTTGATAAAACATGCCAAAGGGTATTTATGAGATTTAAAACCCTTACCCTGGGATAAGCACTCGAGGCTAACGCCCCTCGTGTTTATCCCTCAGGTTGCGGGTTTTAAATCTCATAAACACCCTTTGGCATGTTTTATGCTATACAAATGTCCAAGGTGTGACGACCAAAATACTTTGATTAGTTTAACTGCTCACTATATTTTACTCGTTTCCAGTATGTAGAAACAATTCTAAATACAGATGGCAGGACTGACTCTCGAGGGGATTTAAAATAATAATCAGTATGAACAGAAAGTGTTAGCATGGCAGGCTAAGGGTTAATCTCACCTTGTCTCCCTCTGCAACTTCACAGATTACTTCTCCCGTTGATGGATTGATGGTTTTAAACGTTTTCCCACTTGCTGAGTTCACAAAGTCATTGTTGATGAACAGCTGGAACAGAACAATTCAAACAAATATTACTTATTGATTCCAAAAATATTGGCCTTGAAGGTAAAATGTAATGAATGTTAGGTGCAAAAAGTACTGGCATCTGTGTATCAATTACAGTAGAACACGGATATAGCGAACACAGAATATAGTGAACAAACCGATATAGCGAACAAATCAATAAGTCACGTCAAAAGCTCTATATAATATGTCAAATGCAAATAGCAAACTGAATTCTTTGATCCCTTGGAGTTTGTTATATCCGTGTTCTACTCTATAATCAAAGGAAAGTTTCAGCAGGTTAACGGTTAACTCTAAGCTGCAGAATTACTGAATCTCAAACCATTCCAAATGACCAATTTACAGGTATTACAACTTGCCATAATCAGATCTGACTGTTTCATGGCAACACAGTAAGGTAACCATTAACCTTTGGAATGTACATTACGAGATATGTGAGCTTCTGACACGATCAGCTGCTAGGAATAAAAAGTATGTGCTTATCGTACAGTAGAAATATAAACATCATTTTAACGTTATAGATTTAAGATATTCTTATGATGCTGCATTTTTCTATTGTATCCCAATTCTTCAAGACAAATGCTCCTGCAGAAACATAAACCATACTATGGTAAAACTGTCGGACACTGCCCTTAACCAACAACTCTCATTCATTTAGTAAGTTAAGTGGCAGTTGTCTCCAGTGAGATCTAGAAACTTCTTATAAAGATTAAAAACCATGATTATATACCTTTCCAATTGTGTCAAATTTCTATGTCAATCAGCCCCTTCTAATGGTTTGTAATCCTACTCTTCAGTGTTTGAAAATAATGAGGAAATATAAACTTTAAAATTTCGTATATATACAGTTTAAGCATTTACCTTGTCCAATCAAGGAATATTCTATTTCAATATTGGCAAGATTTGTGCCTGAATAGGGATGAACATTTGACAAAAGCCAAGTTTTAACATTGTTTTCACATTACTTAATTTTTTAGGACTTGTGCAAAGAAAAAATATGTACATGATTTTTTAGTTTATTACATATATATTTATAATGTTATAGAAAATATGTTTACATCAATATCTGAAAAACATTGAGATTTAAAAATTCCTTGGTGTTGCCCGAGAAAATTTGATGTGTGTAGTTTGTTGCCAGTCATGGAAAGTTTACAATGGGGTCAGGCAATCTTATTGAAAACCTGCTGCACGGATTTGACGATGTTGTAATTGAGAAAACGAGACGACGGTATGCATGACAGGCCTTTGTGGTGGCCATGCTTGAGTGGACATGTACAGGTAATGAAATAGATATCTGCCCTTGATACCATTACAACTGCAACCTGGCTGAGGTACATGGAGTCACTTTGTATCGTATTTAAACCAGACAAAATAATAAATTTGGGTTGATAATGTTCAATAGGACATATAACTACTGTGCATTTAAATAGGACGTGCATTTTATGTTTCTGCTCGAGCTCATGTATAATGATGTTACTGATTTTAATTGGAAACTAGTATTTATGTTATGTTTGGCGATTGGGCATGAATATGCAAGCTAAGTGAATTTGTTTGTATTGTAAACAGCACATATGGTGTGTTGGAACGTATTAAAGCCAAATAAAATTTTATGAAACACAATGGATAAACCTTTAACAAGAGTCATCAGAAGATGACATATCCCACCGGTCCCACAAAATTTGTAAAACACATCTTTGACAGATACTTGTGTATCTACTACCGTACTTCAGTTAGTGGGTATTACAGATGCTGAGTTTCAGGTATGTTAAGGGTTTTGGACTTCTGCTCCAGAAGCAGTCAAAATCAAACACGCTATGGAAATCTGGAAATCTATCAAAAGGCACCACTTCAGTTAGTGGCTTATACACATGCAAAGTTTCAGGAAGATATGCTGAAGAGTTTTGGAGCTGTGCACCGGAAACGAACCTGTCTCTGAACAAAGTCCAACTTCAACATGTTTCTATGGAAACGAACAAAAATAAATTTTTCAGAAATATGAAAATATCAAAAGGCACAACTTCAGTTACGCCGGGAATGTAGCTCAGTTGGTAGAGTGTCCGCTCATCACCCGGAAGGTCGGGGTTCGATTCCCGGTCGCGTCATACCAAAAGACGTTAAAAGATGGGAGTTGTTGCTGCACCGGGCCAGATGTTTGCAATGGGTTTCAGATAAAGTCTCAATGGAGCATAGATTTACTTTTATTTACACTAAAGCTTTTAAAGCTTTAAGCTGCCGGTCTCCTAAATGTCAGGCCTCTATTTAATGGCATGTATGATGAATTAATAAGAACCCAGATGCTTTTTAAGGGGACTATTTTATCTCATGCATTTATTTCACACAACAAGTAGTTGTCACAAAGGTGACATGGTACCATGCCGCAAATTAATTCTTCAAAATTGAAAAACAATGTCAAGATCAGCAAAATCGACTGGGCCCTGATTTTTCCCTAAAAGAATCACTAGTGTAAGATAATGATGAGAATCCAATAAACAGTTCTTTTGATATGGATGCCCCTGACAAGCTTAACATGTCGACAAACTCAAAGTTCCGCTGTGACCTTGAAAGTAATGTCAAGGTCACCAAAATCTAATCAGCGCTTTGTCTTCCCTTGAAGAAGCTATGTGTACGATATGAAGAGAATCCAATGAATGGTTCTCGAGATATCCCACTGACAAGTATACATGTACATTAACATGTCGAAAAATTCAAAGTTCCGCTGTGGCCTTCAGAATAATGTCAAGGTCACCAAAATCTAATCAGTCCTTTGTCTTCCCTTGGAGAAGCTGTTTGTAAGATATGAATAGGATCCAGTGAATGGTTCTTGAAACATCCCGCTGACAAGGATGAAATGACAAAGTCTCGTTGTGACCTTGAAATGAAGGTCAAGGTCACAAAGCTCTGCAGGAACATTACTCTTCCTATGATGAGCCCATATGCAAAATATGAAAAGAATCCAGTGAATAGTATTTGAGTTATTCCCTTTCGTACAGACGTGCGCAAGTATACCATATCCCCCGCTTCGCACTAAACACACGGCGGGGAATAATAAACAAAAAGATCCATGGGCTCTGTATACGTAGAAAGACAAGGAATTTATGGATGTTCAACTTCTTTATTTAAGGATTGTTTTACATGTTTTGTGCCTCTATCGAAGTATAACAGCAACAAATTGTATAACATCGCGTAGCGTAGCGGAGCGATGTTATACGAAATTTGTTGCTGTTATACTTCGATAGAGGCACAAAACATGTAAAACAATCCTTATAATTACAAAATCAACAAGTTTTTCTTTAAATATTTACACAAATCTAACATATTTGTCATTTATCACGGGAGGCAGCAGCTTGTTACACGCAACAATACATGGCTGAAGCAAAATTGAGGAATCCTTAATGTAAAACGGCAGAGGATTCAATTTCGTTTTCACAGCATTCACATGCATACAATCAGGGTTCGTTTTTTCTGGTTTACGCAATTTGTGATTAACCCTCATTAGCATATCACGTGACGTTCAAACATTTTTTTTTTTTTTTATAATTTTATTTCTTTTTCAGATACATAGACATATATGAAATGTTCATAAGACAGCATTTTACAACATAAAATAGGTACAAATATTGAAAACAGAGCAACTGCAAGCTAACATTGCAAATTCAATTGAATAAAACGTAGAGTTCAAGTGTTTATGGACCTGGCATTTCCATACTTTCACCGAAGTTGCAGAGTGTCAATCTTTAAAGAGATTATGGCATACAGACCAGAATTTTGTGAACTTCGAATAGTTGCAATCTGAGTAACAGATGCGTTTATCAATTTCATAGACATTGTTTAAATCTTGTTTTATACTGTTAAATTGCGGTACAGTTTCCTTTAACTTTGATATGTATATATTATATTTGACTGTTGTTATAATAAGATTTAGAATCATATTTCGTGTTTCCGGATATCCTAGGCATATGTTTCGTTTTGAGAGGTTTAATATTGAATCTGTTTTCTGCTCTATCCATGTCCTTAGTCTATCCCAGATGTAATTCACTTTCGGGCAATCATAGAAAATGTGCACTATAGTTTCTACAGATACTTTACAGAAAGTACATTTGTTTGTGTCTTTCAATTTCATTTTAAATAGAAGGTCGTTCAATGGAAGAATTCTGTGTAAGATCGAATATTGAAACCAAATTTGTTTTGTGCCAAGATGTGATGAAAAGGGTGTATAATTTATTTCGGTCCATTCATTTTTAGCTATTGATTGATTTAAGTCCTTTTCCCACTTATGTTTATATTTATATGAGTTCCCACTGATAGAACTTTGAAGGGTATCATAGAAGAGCCTGCATCCTTTGGTTGGTTTTACGATATCTACGATGAAGTATGGCAGGATGGGATTGGTTAACTTATTTGATAACTCGAGATTGTTTGCCTTAAGGTAAGCTTTAATCGATTTTACTATACCGGCATATTCTAAAAAGTTTGTTTTACACGTGTAGACATTTTTTAAAGTTTCAAGATTTAGAAAATCACCTTTTTCATTCACGATATCATTTACAAATATTATGCCATGTTGTATGTAATGTTTATAACATATTTCTTGTTTGCCAATTGTTATATTTTCATTACACCAAATTGGTTGGGATAAAACATCATTGACATCATTAACCTTTGAACCTTTGTTACTGATAAAACATCCCCATGCTCTTAGCACATCGCGCCAGAATGGGTTAGTCCGCGGTGTGAGGATGTTATCTTCAATATACTTAGGTGATTTGAGGTAACAATGCTCAGATGTAGGAGCTACATTTTGAGTATATAGATGTTTTATTTTATTACCATTTTCTGCTTTGAAATTTCTTTTTATCCATGCTATTTTTTGTGCCAAAATTGTGTTTTTTATGTCTGGGACTCTTATTCCGCCGTCTTTGTACGATTGTGTAATTTCGTTTCGACTTATCTTATCTGGTTTGTTTCGCCAAATAAAGCTAAAGCATAAGGAGGTTAATTCTTTTATGATTTTATCACTTGGGTTTGGAAGAATTGAAAACAGGTGATTAAATTTTGGAAGAATCAGACTTTTTAAGACTGTATTTCTTCCTAGGGGAGTGAGATCTCTTCCTAACCATTGATTCATTGTAGTTTTAATCATCTTTAGTTTGTCCTTATAATTTCTTTCCACCATTTCGGCCAGGTTATGTGTAAAAGTTATGCCAAGGATAGTGAAATCTCGTTGATTCCAGTCTAGTTTATGATTTTTACAGAGGATGTTCTGCGAGTGTTTTGATGCTCCTATCCATATGACTTGGGTCTTGGTTGTATTTATTTTGAGACCAGAGAATGATGCGAATTCATTTAAGGTGTTAAGGGTATGCTGAAGACACTTTTCAGTTCCGTCAAGTACAAGAGAGGTATCATCTGCAAATTGTGATAGTAGGTATTCCGTATCGCCTATCTTTATTCCCTTTATGTTCTTATTATTTCGTAACATTATACTTAACACTTCGGCACAGATTATAAAAATAGAGCCATGGGCTCTGTAGCTCATCAGGGTTTCATTGATTTACTATCTAAAGTTGAATATTTAAATTATTTAAGTTATTGTTTACAAGCAAAAGATAGGTTCTTAGATCATGACCACTGTGACCCCATATGGGGTCACGGGGTCACATAATCTACAATTTAGAATCCCCATTGGCCAAGGAGTCTGCACACAACTTTTCAGCTCTCTAGACCTTTTGGAACTGGAGAAGAAGATGAAAATGGGTTTTTAAGGATGTGACCCCGGTGACCCCATATGGGGTCGCGGGGTCACGAAATCTACAATTTAGAATCCCCATTGGCCAAGGAGTCTGCACACAACTTTTCAGCTCTTTAGACCTTTTGGAACTGGAGAAGAAGATGAAAATAAGTTTTTAAGGATGTGACCCCGGTGACCCCATTTGGGGTGACGGAGTCACATAATCTACAATTTAGAATCCCCATTGGCCAAGGAGTCTGCACACAACTTTTCAGCTCTCTAGACCTTTTGGAACTGGAGAAGAAGATGAAAATGGGTTTTTAAGGATGTGACCCCGGTGACCCCATTTGGGGTCACGGAGTCATGAAATCTACAATTTAGAATCCCCATTGGCCAAGGAGTCTGCAAATACCTTTTCAGCTCTCTAGACCTTTTGGAACTGGAGAAGAAGATGAAAATAGGTTTTTAAGAATGTGACCCCGGTGACCCCATTTGGGGTCACGGAGTCGCGAAATCTACAATTTAGAATCCCCATTGGTCAAGGAGTCTGCAAAAAAAATTTCAGCTCTCTAGAATTTTGGGAACTTGAGAAGAAGATGAAAATAAGTTTTTAAGGATGTTACCCCGGTGACCTCATTTGGGGTCACGGGGTCACAAAATCTACAATTTAGAATCCCCATTGGCCAAGGAGTATGCACACAACTTTTCAGCTCTCTAGACCTTTTGGAACTGGAGAAGAAGATGAAAATAAGTCTTTAAGGATGTGACCCCGGTGACCCCATTTGGGGTCAGGGAGTCACATAATCTACAATTTAGAATCCTCATTGGCCAATGAGTTTGCACACAACTTTTCAGCTCTCTAGACCTTTTGGAACTGGAGAAGAAGATGAAAATGGGTTTTTAAGGATGTGACCCCGGTGACCCCATTTGGGGTCAGGGAGTCACGAAATCTACAATTTAGAATCCCCATTGGCCAAAGAGTCTGCACACAACTTTTCAGCTCTCTAGACCTTTTGGAACTGAAGAAGAAGATGAAAATAGGTTTTTAAGGATGTGACCCCTGTGACCCCATTTGGGGTCATGGGGTCACGAAATCTACAATTTAGAATCCCCATTGGCCAAGGAGTCTGCACATCAAATTTCAGCTCTGTGGAGTCATTGGTTCTGGAGAAGAAGTCGAAAAAGCGAAAATGGACGGATGGACGGATGGACGGATTGACGGATGGACGGATGGACGGATGGACGGATGGACGGACGCCGGACACCATGCCATGCCATAAGCCCATCGGGCCTTTCAGGCCTGATGAGCTAAAAATGTAAGGAGATAGTGGGTCACCTTGCCTGCATCCTCTTGTAAGTTCAAAGAAATCAGATGAAAAGCCGTTCACTATAACACTAGATTGAATGTGTGTATAATACAATTCAATCCATCGTCGGATAGATGGACCGAAACCAAAATAAGTTAGCGTTTTTTGTATAAATAACCAATCAACTGAGTCAAATGCTTTTTCGAAATCTATTAATAGTAATAGACCGGGTATTTCCATACACTCGGCATAGTCAATGATGTCATAAATCATGCGAGTACATTCGCCGATATAGCGTTCTGACATAAAACATTTTTGATCATCATTTATTATTGTGGGGAGTACTGTTTTTATTCTATTGGCGATTGTTGCAGATGCTATTTTATATGAAACATTTAGAAGGGAAATAGGTCTCCAGTTCTTAAGGAACTGCTTTGATTTACCTTTCTTTGGTACACATGTTATCAAACCTTGCTTTTGACTAACCGAAAGCTCTCCTTTTCGAAAGGCAGCATTGAGAGATCTTAACAAGGTGTCATTAAGGTCTGTCCAGAAAAATTTATAGAATTCGGCAGTGAACCCAGAAGGTCCGGGGCTTTTATTGTTTTTCATTTTCTTTAGAGCTGCGAGGACTTCGTCATACATTAGTTCGCCTTCAATATTATTCTTTTCAGTGTTGCTTAGTTTTGGGACAGAGCATTCTTTTAATAAATCATTTAGATCAATGTCACTACATGTTTGTTTTGTGTACAGATTTTGGTAGTAAGATTTCACTTCAGATATTATTTCCTTTGTTTTTGTTATCGTTTCTCCATTTTTTGCTTCTAACTTTGCGATAGTTTTATTTATATTATTTCTATTTTCAAGAGAGAGAAAATATTTTGTGGGTTTTTCACCCTTTTCCTTCCATTCAACTTTTGCTCTCATCATTATCCCTTCAGTTTTTATTTCATTTATCTTTTCTAATTTTAAATTTGATGATTTTAGTTGTTCTAATATTTCCGTTTTATCATCTAAGCTGTCATTTTCGTCGAGTTTGATATTTAATTCTGCTATTTGTTTTGTTAAGTCCTTTTCGTCTTTTTCTCTTTTTCGTTTTTTTTCTGATGAATATTTTATTGTATGTCCTCTGATCATCAGAAGAATCGTTTCAAATAGAAGTTGGTCATCGATCTTATATATTGGTTTATTTAACTCGTCGGTTCCGCTTTCGTATTGCTTTTTCGTGCTCCTGATTATTTCTTTAATATTGTCAACAAATGGTTTATCATGCAATAGGGAATTATTAAATTTCCAAAACCCTCGTCCTCGTTCGATTTCGGCTAACTTTAGAGTTACCCATGTATAGAATGGTCGGATTTATAAGCGGAGTCTATGCCTGTGTTTGCAATAGAATGTTCGAGACTTTTTGAAAGAAGAAAGTAGTCAAGTCTAGCTTGTTTTATTGGTTTTGTTTGTCTCCAGGTGTATCTTTTTCGTGAAGGGTTTTGATACCGCCAAGGGTCTATCATGCTTTCTTCTTCAATATAGTCAAGTATAACCTCTCTTGCGTTTGGGTTGTTTACATGTTTATAGTTAAATTGATCTAAGTCGGGATTTTGTACAAGGTTCCAATCACCGCATATAGAATAGTGATCCGATTCAAAATCAGATATTAATGTTTTTAGTTTTTGATAAAACATAGGGCAGTCCGTGTTTGGTCCGTAGATGGTTATGAGGGTTAGTGTCGTATCGGTTAACTGTACTTTCAATGCTAAGTAGTTACCGGACTCGTCATCTTGTTTTCGACGAAGAACTTCAAAGTCTAATTTACCATCAAACATAACAGCTACACCTCGCGAGTTACTCTTATAAGAACTGAAATAACAGAGATTTAAACCCCATTCATTGTGTATGTCTTTTTCTAATTTTTCAGTAAAATGTGTATCTTGTAGACAGTAGATGTCAGCATGTTTTTGTTTCAAATTACGGAAAACATCAAGTCTTTTCTTTTTATTATTTAATCCTTGGCAATTTGTTGAGATAATTTTCAGAGTATCAGTCATTTGAGAAATGTGTTAACATACTTATTTGATAGTTGCAGTTGTCTGTGTGGGTCTTGTAATAATTTTGGTCCATGTATTTGTTTTGAGGGTGAATGTGCTTATAGTACATGACGATGTAGGAAATAATAATAAAGTTTGGAGAGATTGAAGATTGAGGAGAACTGAAAAAGTGATGCATTGCTTTTATTTAAAAGAGCCTGTTCATGATAACTGTTTTGTGGGTGTCCGTTTAGTGTATGACGGTAGCGTAATATATGCTCTACGTGCGAATGAGAAAAAACCGGGTCAGCATGTGCTGCGTGCTTTGGCTGTGCAAGTGAGTACGGGTTGTTAATTTCAGTGGCTATGAGTTCGCAGTTGGATGTGCTTAGTAAGAGATGTGTTGCCGTTGTTGTGAGTAGATTTTTAAGTTTATTTGAAAGCATGTCCATACTATATAATGATTTTAGAATAAACGCTGCAACTTGTTTGAACTGTATGGGTATTTCATACCGCCAGTGATTTTTAAAATAATAAATTGCCTGATAATTTCCATATGCAACAGTGGAACAGAAATACAAAACAATGAAAACATTAATTTTCACATTTCAGGGTATATATAAATGACTAAATGTACTCAATCTTTCTTTGTTCTAATAAATAAGATGGTTTGCTGCAGTGCGTTATAGCAAAATTTTCATAATAGGGACAAACACCCCATTTTGTATTTGTTTTGTATTACTTTTTTGTAATTTCAGTATTGATCAGTTGCATTTTGAATTAATTTCATTTTTGATTGAATACATTTAAAACACACGCTTATCCATATTATACTGTTGTATATTTGCATTTATGACTAATCAATGTATATTTTTTAAGGATAAAAATAACAATACATAATTTCACTGATGGTGATATAAAGTATGGTTAGTTATCAATGATCTAATTGCTGATGCATTGTGTAACATATATTTTACATATGCATGTATTCTTCAACCTGCAAGCACATCTGTAATTTGAATACACAATTAATCCAGCAGCTGTGTATAATGTCTATGTTTGTTCTGTACACATACCATGGTTATACACTTGAAAAATAAATGTATAAATGCATACAGACACATATATGTTCATACAATGTTATGCATTTCTGTACATGATAATGAGACATTCATGAAATTGCATATGATATTTTTAAATTGTGATTTGTAACCCATAAGGCACACACACATACATATATACATACACACATACATACATACATACATACATATGCACATACATACATATATACACACACACATACATACATACATACATACATACATACATACATACATACATGCATGCATGCACACATACATACATACATACATACATAAATACATACCCATGCATATATCAATATGCATATTTGATATAGATATAGTTTAATTCTGATAAGCAATTTTATAAGTAGACACACATATATGTATCATGCATGTACACTGTATTACAAATGGATGTAATTTAGGTGGTTTGGCATTTGTTTTGATTATGGTATTTATATTTTCCATCATCAAAACACAGGGGTATACTGAATATACTTACATCCATAAAGTAGATATATACATCCATAAAGTAGATATATACATACATGGAGATCAAATAACATTACATCTTTGGTATCTTATGTTTTATCTTTTTTAGTAAGATAGCATGCCTGGAGGTGCATGTATATATGATTCTGATGAATCCGTTTGCGAAGCGCTAGTGGATGAACAAGCTTGAGAACTTGTATCGATTAAAATGAAGTGTTCCCGGTGAAATTAATTGTCTCATTCGGAAAAGGAATGAATATTCCAGTTATTGCCGTGGGTTTGAAGACGAAATGACACGTGTATATATTATTTGGCATCAAAACGTTACCCTCCGTTGTAAGAACCAACTGACACGTCCGTTTGTTGTGATGGATTGTGACGTCATAAGGTACGAATGCACGAGGTATGGTAGCACATTTTATCTGCATTCATCGAGAAATGGCAGCAGGTTTTTGAGAGCTCTCGTCCAATCAGAAACCCCAAAATTAGTGTAACTAAACCATTTTGTAATTATTTCACAATGGTGACATTTTGGTATAGATCCTCATACCGTTATCAAGCATATTGAAGAGATGGTGAAACAGCAGGTCATAAACAGGATACATGTTGGTATGAGAAAGAGATAACAACTAGATAAGCGTTAGCGGGACACCGCAAAAGCAGAGCAGCTCCGAAACTTTGGGTCTCGCCTTTCCCTGTTCTGCCTTCTCCTCAGCATAAATAAAATGGGAATTTTTTTGGACAAAAATTTGTTTATTATTCAAGTTATTCTAACAAGTTGAATCATCACCGGGGTCACTTTTCACAAACTTGTTCTTAAAACCTATTTCTGATTTTAAAATTAAATCAAAGGATTAACAGGGCCTTAACCAATATCTCATGACCTTGACCTTTGACCTTCAAGGTCACACCATCAATGATTACTTTTCATTGTGTATAACAATCATGCAATGACTCAAAGTGTTCATTGTTAACATAAGGCATATTCACAATAGCATGCTTAAGTTGTGAGCTTGCTGTGACCTTGACCTTTGACAGATTTTAGCGAAAACGTTTTCAGATCTTGGTCTTTCTCCATAGTTGATATATACCAAATAAGAGCCTGACAGCACAAAAATGTTTGAAGTTATCATGTCTACAAGGATTATTGTCGTGATTTAAGAACTCATGACCTTGACTTTTGACCTTGAATGTGAACATGTCAAAATCATTCACCAGATTTATAAGAAAGAAGCTATGTATATGAGATGTTAATACCTTCTTGGAAAAAAGTTATTTACAGATTTCAGAACTGGTCACCATGACCATATCTCGTGACCTTGAACTTTGATCTTCAAGGTCACACAGTCAATGATCACTTTTCATTGTGTATAACAATCATGTAATGATTCAAAGTGTTAATAGTTAAAATAAGGCATGTTCGCAACTGCATGCTTAAGTTGTGACCTCGCTGTGACCTTGACCTTGGACAGATTTTAGCGAAAACCTTTTCAAATCTCAGTCTTTCTCCATAGTTGATATATCCCAAGTAAGGGCCTGATAGCACAGAAGTTGTTGAGGTTATCGTGTTTGCAGGGATTTTCGTAGTGATTTCAGAACTCATGACCTTGACCTTTGACCTTGAATGTGAGCATGTCAAAATATTTCCCCAGGTGTACATGAAAGAAGCTATATATATGAGGTTTTGATACCTTCATGGAAAAAAGTTACATAGTGATTTCAGAACTGGTGACCATGACCCTATCTCGTGACCTTGACCTTTAAAATTCAAGGTCACACAATCAGTGATCACTTTTCATTGTGTATCATGATCATGTAATGATTCAAAGTGTTAATAGTTGAAATAAGACATTTTTGCAAAAGCATGCTTAAAGTGTGACCTCACTATGACCTTGACCTTCGACGGATGTTAGCGAAAACCTTTTCAAATTTTGGCCTTTCTCCATAGTTGATATACACCAAAGAAAGGGCCTGATAGCACAAATATTTTTCAAGTTATCGTGTTTACAAGGATTTTTTTTAGCGATTTCAGAACTCGTGACCTTGACCTTTGACCTTGAATATGAACATGTCAAAAACATTCCCCAGGGGCATAAGTAAGAAGTTATGTATATAAGTTCTCAAAACCTAATAGGAAAAAAGTTATAGCGAATACAAAACGCGGCGGCGGCGGTACAAAAACTGATAGCAGCTCCGACTTAGTTGGAGCTGCTAAATACAACAAGATGAGATAACAATGACAGATAAATGGCTGAACAAGTGAAGTTGTGATAACAAGGAAACCAGAGAGTGGTAAGTTAATTAGCCAAGGGGTAAAACTGGTAAAATTGAACCAATCAGAAATTACCTAAATGTTATGGATGCAAACAGTTAAAAATCCTTACATACAATGAAAACAGTATCCTGGAATCTTTAATATCACAGTTAACTAGACTGACGCTGGAGTGGCTTTAATGTTATTCCTGAGGTCAAGTTGACTCGACCCAGTTACTGCATGTTCTCTATCTGTGTATCAGATTGTTAGCCTTGAGCTACTTTAAGACGCATGATGAAGATTTTACATTTGACTTGCCCAAAATATCACCAAAAAGTCAGTGATTTCAAAACAATTAACTACCAAAATATCAGTGAGTGAGTGAGTGAGTTGGTGTTTAACGCCCCTTTCAAGAGTATTTCACTTATATCGCAGCTGCTAGTATTATGGCAGGGAGAAAGCCCGCAAAGCCATGTGGCTATGCATTGCGGTAACCCTGCGAGCAACGGCTGGAACTAGCGAACCATGGGTGGTACTGCACTGAAATTTAATGTAGCATTGCACCCAAACCTGACTGCGTGTAGAACAGTTCTCTACTGCAGACAAAGTTGCCGTGCCCCTGGCGGGATTCGAACCCCCAACCTCTTGATCCAAAGCCAAACTCGCTAACCACTGCGCTATCCCGCCCCCCCAAAATATCAGGCTCTATGACATAGTGGAAAAACCTGTTGTAAGCCAATGACTTTCTGACACTGGAACAAAATTCAACACCCGAGACCCCAACCTGAAAATATTAGCTCTGTAGAACCAGTGCTTTCTGAGAAGAAATCAAGCGAAAAAACTAAGGGACAGACCAGATGGACAGGTGAACAGTCAGAGATCTTTCCATGCATTGTACACCAACAAGTCCTTTCAGGCCAGATGAGCTTCATGTTAACAGTATCTTCAATAATTATGTTCAAATAAGATCACATATTAAAAGAGGATATTGTGGAAAAAACAAAACTCAAAATTTTTGATGACTTAAACCGATTGTTTTGAAATTAGCTGCTCACATAATGTCATCTTTAAATTGTAATAGCCTTGGCCTAGTTATAGACTTGCTGAAGGTGTTTTCTAGTATAAAGGCTCCCTGACTACACTTACAACCACTATATGTATTCAGTCAAAGAAAGTTGCTATTATGCATTCTGACTGGGTCCTATTATTGGGGGCACTCCTCGTGTCCTGTATAAAATAAAGAATCTTAGGCAGGTGCATACCACACAACTCTAACAGACAGTGAGTGCATCAAATTACTACCTGCTCTTGCTTGACGACTTGAAAGGTTATCACAAACATTATATGAAGCCTCATAAATAGCAATGAGACTTGCAAAATGTATATGTATAGACCTACTTAAATTTAGTTTAAATGGTCTGCATGTCTGGGATGGTTAAGATGAAAGGACACTGAATAGCCGACTTGGAACTATAGAATTGGTGAGAGCGAGAGAATTGGGAAGGGGGCAGACAGACATAGAGAGAAGGGAGGAGGAGAGAGAGAGAAAATTAAAAACATGTCTATGTGTTACAATTGAAATAGCTTAGACAAAGTCTAAAAAGCATTTTCTCATCAACTGCAAGAGATAATGTCCAAAACCATTGTACTAATCCTTCAAATACTAAACAAACATGCAGTTGTCTATCGTACCTCAGAGTAGTTTAACTGAGCTTGGCTTATCACATAAGAAACCTGATCCACTGCCCTTGACTGCTGTAGAGAATGAGTGAAAACTGATCCTCCAACCAGCCCAAGTGAAATTGCCAAAAAAATAAAATAAGTTCTATTTTGCTTAATTTCTATGATACAAATATAATGAAAGTGTTACTTAAAACAATTATAAAGAAAACAAAATATCCAATATGAAAAATTAATAAACACCATACAGTATATGCAACATCAAATGAGCAAAGAACATTAGATATTTTTAACAAAGGCAATAAATCATAAACACTTCACTTACACATTCATTAAACATGTTTTCAAATTATAAAGCAATTATGCTATTTTTACACCCTCATCTGAAATATAATAAATATACGATAGAAGCAAGTTACCCCGATTCTTTGTAATGAACGTGAACAAGCAACACAGTTCAACTTACTAGTACTCTTAAACAGTATATACACATAACAAGGAGAGAATCCAATCTACTCAGGGAAGTAATTTACAAACCTTTGCCTCGGAACATAACCTACACTTTTCTGGGTTCGTATCAGATTTTCGTCTCTGCCTGAACGCCAATAATGTGTTGGACCATTTCCTGAACCACTGAACAGCTGCATTTGGAAGGAGGAGAGAGAGAACACCAGTTATAGCCTACCATTTCCTGAACCACTGAACCACTGAACAGCTGCAGTGGGAAGGAGGAGAGAGAGAACACCAGTTATAGCCTATAGGTGCTGGGCCAACACAAAAACATGCCCAATATTATGGCCAACACTCTGAAGAGAAACTAAACATAATGAATTCTACATACAGCGGGTGGCCATATTATTACATGCATGTGACGTAATCCCCTAGACTTACATGTTAAATAGCTCATGGGGGAATAATTTTCATGGAGTTATTGTTTGTCAATAAATTCTGAAATCTGTACCAAATTATAGGAAATCATCTTAGATACAGATACATAATTTCCATCTTTTTTTTCTGATAATTATTAAGAAATCTACCTCTTATCAAACAACACATAGGGGAGACCGGGTCAAAGCGCCCCGCTTAACTTTGCAAGGCTTTTTTTAAAAACTGTATACAATTTTCAGCTGCGTATCTTTAGACCTTCGGGAGATTAACACACTATTTTATCTCTGGTCACAATCGTTTTTGGCTTAGAAGGAAAACAGGATTTTTTTTAAACATGGGCCACTTTGCCCCGTGGTCTTCCTAAAGTGGGTTGAAACGACGTCAACGTTTTTTTAAACAGTAAACACAAATAATTAAGGTCTTCACAGTTCATAACAAGTAGTTGTCACTAAGGTGACATGATCCCCCGCCACAAATTAATACTTCAAAATTTAAAAATAATGTCAAGATCAACAAAATCGACTGTCGAACATGTCGAAAAATTCAAAGTTCCACTGTGACCTTGAGAATAATGTCAAGGTCACCAAAATCTAATCAGCCCGTGTTTCCTTGGAGAAGCTATTTGTAAGATGTGACGAGAATCCAGCGAAAGGTTCTTGAGATATCCTGCTGACAAGGATAAAATGACAAAGTCTCGTTCAGCGTTGTGACCTTGAAATGAAGGTCAAGGTCAACAAACCTCCGTAGGAACATTACTCTCCCTATGATGAACCCATATGCAAAATATGAAAATAATCCAGTGAACAGTATTTGAGTTATTCCATTTCGTACGAACATATGTACGGACGGACGCAGCCGAATACTAGGGCAAACTGACCTAAGCTCGGACACCACCCAAATTCGCCCGAACTTCGGACACTTTCAATTTACAGCTGACACAAAAACAAAGCAAATTGTAACACTCCGTTGGTTTCTAAATATTTCTGTTCATTTTCTGACAATACTTGATTCATTTGAGAAATATCTGACAGTCAGGTATATTTTAAAAACGGAATTTAGCGGTTGGTACAAATAACGGTTTCATGAAAGAAATCCACGAAATATTTGTGTGAATGTAAATTTTGTGTGACAATTCAGGGAATGAAGGAAGCGATCATATTCTTTAAAATATATGCACGTACATGAAGAAACAATCAGGTAGTCGATTAAATTTGTATTTTGGTAATTTCAAATCTATTCTTGGGTTTAGAAATGCGATTTTGATAACATGTCAAAATGACCTTGGTTCGGACAGGTTTGACCATGGTTCGGATACAAGTAGACCAAAGTTCGGACACAAATCGACCAAGGCTCGGACACTTCCGGCTGCTGAATAAAATGGCGGGAACATTTTTGGTTTCACGCGGGAATTTCATAATGGACAGTAAAACAACAAAATAAGATTGTTTTTCATGGTATGCTCTAATGATATGGCGCCATTATATGCGATGCCCATATATTACAGTGACGTCATAGTGGCCGTATCTCCGGTAACCAGTCAACCAGACAAGTAAAAGCTGTGTTAGAAACATGTCAAGTCCCCAGGCTTATGAAAGCTGTTCACAGTTTTGCTGTTTATAAGAAAAGCTGCCAATATGTATGTTGCAAAATCTACAATTTCTGCTCGGGTCAATGTAAATAAATAAAGGCAGGGTTAAAGTGTATGCTAAGAACGGGGTACAACCTCAACTCACCAAAACTGAAGAGAGGAAACTGATTGACATGTCCGCCAACAGGGCACTGTATGGTGTTGAAATGATTGATTAAATATTTGTGTTGTGTCACTTGTCGACTCTCATCTTTTGTTTAGCTCAATGTAACAAAGAATACCAAGTTATCTAAATGTGTTACAAATGAACAATGCGTATCATATAACTCCAACTGTATCTATTAGGATTAATAACTTCAATGTGTTACACCGTAGTTTTTACTAAGCATTATCATATTTTAAATGTATGAAAAGAATAACAATTAAAGAATTAATGCACATGTACAACATTGTTGCTAACGCACACCCCCTCCAGCCCCGGTCCCCCCTAGAGGTTTTGTTTACGTCTACACGTGGTTAAAGTACCGTAAATCATTTAATTATAGCCGAGTAATTACTTGAACCATTAGGCCTACCTGCATGTATTTTCATTGTTTTACTGTTCGAATTTTCTTAAGATGTATTTGAACCACAAACGCTAAAATATGATGTGCAGGCATAGACGATGTAATGCTCGCCGTGACTATCTCCGGTAAACCTCCGTTACCGGTAACAGCGGAGCGTAGCCCAGCGTAGGGGAGCTTGACCGAGGCGAGCACGATCGTCTATTGCAGGCAGTGCAGCTACGTTCCACGATGATTTGACTTTTCAGCAAGGTACTTTATGAATGAAAATTTTAATCACCGTTGTCAAATTTAACACGGACTCCTTCAGAAAACAGCAACAGACTTTTGTGCAAAAGTAGAAAACTTGTTGTGAGTTTGCAGTAGAGCTATTCATGAAATACGATATCGGACTCGCACGTCGCACCACGGCATTTTCGTCTGGTATCTAGGTGGCTTGCGGGTTTAGCCTCGTTTTCGATATCTAGGTCTACGCTATGCATAAATATTAAGAGTCGGCTATATGGCCACCAACTTCACCTCACCTTTGCATATTTGATTTCTGGTTCCCTGACGGGATCGGGTATAGCTGACATACATGCTTTCTGCTGTTTCAGAACGCTGAACACTGTCCTGACTCTACACAAACGAGCGAGTGCTGCCGACATCTTGGCCGTTGTCAACACTATTTTCGATCCATTGAGACTACCACCCTAATTTTTGGTTTTATCGACTAGAATGTACTCTCGTGAAACTGGTTTCTGCTGTTTTAAGCGCTTACTCTTAGCGCCCAATATGTAGTGACTGTTGACAACAGGAAGAAGGTGTGTGTTTTGAGCTAGACAAAATGATTTCACGAATGAATTTAATAAAATCGGAATCTAATGATATCCTCCATTTTTTCATAGGTAAAGTTAAACGAATGCCTTGAAAATGAACTCTGAAGTGCAAATGTTACAATACATAATGTATTTATCTATCAGTTGAAACACAACAGTTACAACTTTACAATCATGTGCATGTTAAACATTTGGTGATCTAGGAGGGAGATGTGACGGGGGCTATTTTAAATCGGTTTAGATGACATTAATCTAAGAATATTACCAATGTTGTTCACATTCTAAGCACATGCAACTTAACAATAATCAATCAAAGCACTAAACACATAGGACTTGCCGGTAGGAAATGTACAATGTCGATCAGATAAACTGACGTTTGAATATACTCTGAAATTAAAATGACACAAAAAGATCTAAAAAAAAATCAGTTAAAAAATTGGTAAAATGATTTATAACTTTTAAAACTATCTATAATTTATTGTTTAAAAATACTTATTGAAATGAAGATTTGTTAATGGGGTGGTGGATACATATTGTTTAAATCATGCGCCTGGGGATACCACAATGAAGCTATCGGCGAATTATTTACTGACTTTAGAAATAATGCATTTGTCTATGTACAAGGCAACAACCTGTTTAACTAATGAAGTGGAACTGCAAAGAATCTTCATAGAAAGTCAAAATTGTTACCATGGAAACAACAATAAAATACAATTTAAAGGCACAATTATATGATATGGGGAGGCTGTATACCATATCTGGTGAAGTTGATCAAGTAGTTTTAGAGGTATATACTTTGGAAACAAAGGGAACGCCGACACCAACGCCAACGCTGACGGAAACTCAACACAAATCAACATGTCTCGCGAAACTACGGGGAAAACATAATTATGAGCAGTAATCAGGTGAATAAGTAACATCAGTGATGTTCGTAGATACATGTCTTCTAAAACAGTTTAAAACAGGCCCTTTCTCAGCCTATATATATAATCAATATCTATATCTCAACCACTGAGATGATCACTTTTAATACTGGTATTGAAAGATTGTTTTCCCCCAAAGTTTCTATTTTTAAGTTTTAATGTTTGTCTAAAATGTAAAGGTTACGGTAAATAAGTAACATAAGTAATATTCTTAGATAAAAGTTTTCTAAAACGATTTAAAATAGGTCCCTTCTGTGCCTATACCAATGTCTATATCTCATCCACTGAGATGACCACTTTGGAAACTGGTATTTAAAGATTGTTTTCCGCCAAAGTTTGTATTTTATAGGTTTTAATAATTGTTGAAGATGTAAAGGTTATGGTATATAAGTAACATAACTAATATTTATAGATACAGGTATTCTAAAACGATTTAAACTAGACCCTTTCTTAGCCTATATAATCAATGTAAAAATCTCATCCACTTATATGACCACTTTGGACACTGATATTTGAAGATTGTTTTCCGCGACAGCTTGTATTTTATAGGCTTAAATGTTTGTCTACTGTGTAAACGTTAGGTTAAAGAAGTAACATAAGTCATATCCTTAGATATCTAAAACGATTTAAAATAAGCCCTTTTCTGTGTCTATATCTCATCACGTTTTTGGCCAAAGTTTATATTTCATATACAATTGAAAGCTTGTCTAAGATGTAAACTGTCAGGCAATATATATCCCATATGTAATATTGCGAGATATATGCAATCTAAAACGATTTAAAGACTCGCATGTCTGTATATAACCAGTGCCTATATCTCATCCACTGCATGAGATGACCACTTTTAACATTGGTTTTGGGGGATAGTTTTTTGCCAAATTTTATATAAAATAAGATTGAAAGTTTGTCTAAGATGTAAACTGTCAGGCAAATATATCACATAAGTACTATTGCGAGATATATGTAATTCAGAACGATTTAAAATAGACCCCTGTCTCCGCCTATATAACCAATGTCTCTATCTCATCCACCGAAATGACCATTTTTCACAGTGGTTTTGGGGGGATAGTTTTTTGCCAAAGTTTATATTTAATATGATTTAACGTTTGACTAAGATGTTATCTGTCAGGCAAATATATCACATAAGTCATATTGCGAGATATGTGTTATCTAAAAGGATTTATAATAGACCCATGTCTCCACCTGTATAACCAATGTCTTCATCTCATCCACTGAGATGACCACTTTCCACAGTGGTTTAGGGGGTTGTTTTTTTGCCAAAATTTATATTTAATACGATTGAAAGCTTGTTTGTTATGTAAACTGTCAGGCTAATATATCACATAAGTAATATTGCGAGATATTATGTAATCTAAAATTAATTGAAATAGACCCCTGTCTCCGCCTATATAACCATTGTCTATATCTCATCCACTGAGATGACCACTTTCCATAGTGGTTTGGAGGGTTGGTTTTTTTGGCCAAAGTTTATATTTAATACGATTGGTAGTTTGCTCATTATGTTAACTGTCAGTCAAATATAAGTAACATAAGTAATATTGCGAGATATATGTAATCTAAAAACTATTTAAAATAGACCCCTGTCTCCGCCTACATGACCCCTGTCTATATCTCATCCACTGAGATTACCACTTTTCACATTGGGTTTTGGGGGTCGTTTTGGCCAAAGTTTATATTTAATACGATTGAAAGTTTGTCTAAGATGTAAAGTGGCAGGCAAATCTATAACATAAGTAAGATTGTGAGATATATATGAAATCTAAAACACCATGTAAAATCAACACTTTCATTTGCGCCTATATAATCAATGTATAAATCTCATCTACTGAGATGACCACTTTTCAAAGTGATGTTGGAGGATCCATTTTATTTTACTAATATTGACATTTAAACTATTTCAACTGTAAAAGAAATAGTAAATGTAAGTAATAATCCAAGATAGTTGTAAAACGAATTAAAGCAAACCTCCTTTCTGTTCTTCTCCTTTCTCCTGTCTATATAACCAATTGTTGGAATACCTGTTTGACCAAAGATGACATTTGGTACATTTGACCGATAGGAAAGAATAATTGTTACTACAGTTAATATTCCGAGATATATGGCATGTCAAACGATCTAAACTAGACCCCCGTTTCTCCCTACATAATTTGTTACCCAAGTTTATAATTTACAAGATTGAGTGCTTGTTTAACATCTCATCATGAAGGTAAAATGTGTATCATAACTAATATTTCCAGATATAAGTCTTTTAAAGATATTCTAAGTAAAGGGCTGTATTCCCCATACATCAGCAGTAAATGGCTATATCTCATCGTCTGAGATGACCACGTTTGTCATTGGTTTTTGAAAGACAGGTTCTGCCAATGTTTGTAGTTTACACGATTAAGTGATAGCTTAACATGCAACTGAAAGTTAAAAATTTAATATAAGTAGTATTTCGAGACACATGTCATGTAGAGAGATTTTAATTAGATCACGTTTTCTCCCAAAATAACCCACTGTGTATATCTCATCCTCTGACCACTTTTGATACTAAGAAAATAGACAGAAAAACTGAAGATTTCTTGTGCGACAGGTATAAATGCGAGTTATTTGGTAAAAAAAGACTTCTGTAACTCCCATGTCAATTAATGAATCTCAATTTATCATCTACAATGAGCACTTGGAATAGTGACTTCGTACAGCTAGTTTGTCATGCACAAAGTCCAGATGTTCACGTTGGGTGTATTTTACTGAATGAATAAAGTACTAATATAAACAATATTTAGTTGTCATATGAAGTTTACATTTAATTAAAGGACTGCACCTTTATCACACCTTTATAACACACCAAAGGTGAAGCAACCGGCCCTAGTCTTTTTAGGTCTCCAAGACTTTCGTTTGACATTGAACCCCATGTTTGATTTCACCCTTTAATTAATCAGCTTTTCTGTTTAAAATGAACTATCAATCCTCTCTCTATCTCCACTAGTTTTTGTTTTACAAAAACTCCCCTCTGAAAATGGCATATTAATGGCCCCCTATAATGATGTTTCTCATGATTAAGAAACAATGGTTGATATTATCATACTAAGGTATGACATAAAACATGACGTAATCATCATTTATATTGCATACATAATAAATGCGTTGTCATGTTCTTCTGAATATTAAAAAAATACTTTAAAATGCTTTTGTTCGGACTCCAAAACGAAGTTTGCGATGTTTGAAAGTTAACTATCAACTTTGGATTGAAATCTGCGCCAGTTAAGGTCACAGGGTATCATCCCTTAAAGGGGCAGTAGCACGTTTGTTTGCTCAAATAAGTTGTTGAAATGTATTTGAAAAATAATGTCACTAATAGTACCCTTCTCTCTTAGAAAAATCAAGTCACAAAATGAGTGTTCATGGTTCGGTAAAGCCATGGAAATCGTTTTTGTCATTCAAATTAATAAATTGTGTTCACAATAAAATGGCCGCCATATGTCATTTTTGCTTTATGCGCAACACTAGTTGTTATTACCACTACGGATATTTGGTTTGTGTAATAAGATGTTTCACCCTCTAAAGTAAACATAAATGACATAAATGACATAAATGGGAAATTTGAAAAAATAAAAATTGCAAAAAACGTGCTACTGCCCCATTAAAGTTTAATGCAAACCGTTATTTCACATTTTCCGTATAAACAAGTAGCCTACAACTAATATTGAAACATTGAAATGTATAAGTATCTTGAATTAATTAAAATAGCTGTAGACACTACTCTCAAACGTCCATTACAGATATTTAAAAAAATATTTTTTCATGTGTGCCTCTTCATTTTTGACGTTTTCATGTTTTTGTATTGTTAACAGTCAACAGAAAGCTTGAGAGTGCGAAGTTTTACTTCGCGCTCGATATACTGGAGCAGTGGTGTTAATAGCGTGCTTCTACCAATCGATAAAACCAAAAATTAGGGTGGTAGTCTTAATGGATGGAAAATAGCCTTGACCCGCGACACAGTTCAGGGTTTACTGCATTTTTTACCTCAAGTAGACCTAAGAATGGACTGGTCCGACTAATGTGCCAAAACTTCTACATTATGGTATGAGTAAATAATACATACATATCACAGGAGGTATTTTTATTGTTTAGTTGTATAACTGTTTATTCTCATATATAAATTTCATAACAAAATAATCACAATGTTCATATATTTCACAAGCGCTGCCGTTTTGACATCAATCTAGTAACACATTTTTCCTTAATATTACGCATGCAGAAGAATTCGCATGTAGAAGTTTTGGGAGGTAACCAGTGCAGTAGGCCCTATTTGCGTTCAGTTCAAATCGGTACTCCGGTGTGTGTATGGTAGTCATGTGATTAATATAAAATGAAAATTAAGTCAATATATGTAGATATGTTCCCGACATAATGTACCTAAATTCTTTATCTTTATTTTGTCGACGCATCGGTTTACGTTACTGTATAGGACGTCATAAAACAAGCAAAGACACATTATATTACTCTGTGCTATCTCGCTTATATATATTATAAGAGATACCAAAACGACGATTTAAAATTATGTTATAATAAGACAATGTTTCGATATGGATAATTTAGGTTAGTTGACTTCTGGACAAAACATGTAACTATGATCCAGTCGTATTTATCATTCGTGGATAACGTATCCTTGAATTTTTCTTGGTACGTAGCTTTCTTTTGTTTTATTAGTTTTCATTGTGTGGCTGTCAATTTATCGACACACGCATTCGTGTCATTTTCTGTTATGATCTGAAGTTTCTGTTTTGCTATATTTGTATTATGTTTACCATATCTATCAAAATGCTGATCGTTAAAACTTAGATAGTTGGTTAAATGTGTACAACATTTAATAAAGTAAATCATTCCCATAGTAAATAATGTTCTTATTTTTAATTTTAGGTCACACGTACGTGTCATAGCAATTTTTAAGTTTATAATTACACGTCTCAGTAAATTAAAGTGAAACACTTGGACTAAACTAATTACATTTTTAAAAAGTCTTACATTTTATCGTTAAGACATAAACCATTATTATCGATTCAAAAGACTAGCTACTATAACAAATGAACATTATTGCAAAATCAAAGCAATATACTTTTACCTTAATATAAAAAAGATCACTATAATAAAGCATAATCATCAAATTAAACTATTGATACAATACGTCAGCCTAATGCTTACAGATTGAAAAGTAGAAGTGATAAGTTTAGTCTTCAATAGAAGATTAAAACGAAAGATTATTAAAAAAATATGTCCAATTAATTGAGTTCAATTATGCTTAACTCTTATACGCCACTTTTTAGCTCATCAGGTCTGAAAGGCCCGATGGTCTTATGGCATGGCATGGTGTCCGGCGTCCGTCCATCCGTCCGTCGTAAACTTTTCGCTTTTTCGACTTCTTCTCCAGAACCAATGACTTCACAGAGCTGAAATTTTATGTGCAGACTCCTTGGCCAATGGGGTTCTAAATTGTAGATTTCGTGACCCCATGACCCCAAATGGATTTGGGGTCACAGGGGTCACATCCTTAAAAACCTATTTTCATCTTCTTCTCCAGTTCCAAAAGGTCTAGAGAGTTGAAAAGTTGTGTGCAGACTCTTTGACCAATGGGGATTCTAAATTGTAGATTTCGTGACCCCATGACCCCAAATGGGGTCACAGGGGTCACATCGTTAAAAACCTATTTTTATCTTCTTCTCCAGTTCCAAAAGGTCTAGAGAGCTGAAAAGTTGTGTGCAAACTCCTTTGCCAATGGGGATTCTAAATTGCAGTATTTGGAGTTAACTCCCCTGGTAATTCAGTCGTTCCGTTTAGCGGAAGTTTGTGAGTGAGAATGGAGCCGAAGAACGATTTTAGAAGCCTCTCTGAGCGCTTAAAAAATTAATTGTATATGTTAATGTAACATATGGGGTTTGGATTAAAGGTACATCCATTGTGTTGTTGGGGTCACATATTCCAAATGTTATAAATGGTTTAACTTTATCGAGAAATACCGACTGTTACCAAAAACTACCATTTTGATGATAGTTGACTCAGTATATTGACGATAAGAAGGTAAAAGTAGTGATATCTGATCGAAAACCGGACAGTGTACCGCGTGTGGCGCGCGCCAATGAGTCAAACGTAATTTTGGAATCTTATTTATAACAGACAAAATTATAATTTTGGGTTGATCATGTTTACTATGTCATATAACTACTGTGCATGTAAACGGGACGTGTAGTTTCGGTTTCTGCACATGCATAATGATGTTACTATATTTTAATTGGAAACTAGTAATTATGATATATTTGGTGATTGGGATGAATATGCAAGCCGAGTGAATTTATTTGCACTGTAAACAGCACATATGGTGAGTCGGAACGTATTAAACCCTTATAAAATTTTATCAAACACAATGGATGCACCTTTAAGAGAGCACGACCCTGTGTTCAAATGGGTGTCGAGTTTGAATTTTTGGGACATTGAATTTTGACAGCTGAAAATTATTTCGATTTGAGTCGATAGAAATACGTTGCCAACCTTTGCTCACTTCGTTCGCACATAGGGAAAACTGGTCGTTCATGTTGCGCAATGTATTTGCGCTCAACTTCACCTGTGTCTCAAGCATGTAAAGCTCTAGAACGATGAAATGTTGTGTAGAGACTCTTTGGTCAAAGGTGATTCTTAATTGTAGGATTTGTGGTGACCCTGTGACTCCAAATGTGGGTCACAGGGGTCGTGATCTAAAAACCTATTTTTTGCTTGTTAACAATGTATTACTTGAGATAACTTAGATATTCAACCTTAGATAATACATCAATGAGGTCCTGATGAGCTACATAGCCCATGACTCTATTTTAAACTATATAGTGTTATTATTCTTCACCAAAAATACACTTTAACTCCATAGATTCTTATGTTTTTCCCAGGGCATTACCATTTGCAGAAACCGAGTTTTTAATGAACCGCCCACGAAGGAGGTCGTCATATTTCTTCTTTGAGAGGCATTTTAGAAGCTGGTAAGATGGATGGCTGGTTAGATGGATGGGACAAGTTCTGGTTGTCATGACAATGCATCACTTGTTTGATAACGGTGCTCGCATTTGCATCGAAACGTCGCACTCATAGCAATAAAGAAGTTGACTATCTGTATTACTTGTTCTCATTCGTCGTTATATGTGTTTAACATTGGGACATGATCCTAAAATGACGTCAGTATAAACATAATATATCAGCATTGAGGGGCCATTATAATCTCCGAACTCCCCATCGTTTCTGATTAAAAGAGGGCGGTTGCACGACAGTTCCATCTATTTTAGCTTTTGATCTGGATATTAGCCATATTTGATGAATGTATTCATAAGAAACCACACCAAGGCAACCCCCAATTTATATATGTTTGCTCTGTTTATTTGTCACCTTCAATCAAATCTCATAGCTGTAAAGAAACTATGTCCGATTTATAAGATCATTCCCGGACCAGAGCATTCTTTTGTATTCTTGTCCATGAAAAAACGCTTAACCCAAGTCGTGTGTGTTCATAACTGTATTCAGGCGTGTTATGGCTCGTAGCTTCACCAGGTAAACACAATGTACCATTTGATATGGGCGCCAAGCTGTGACACCTTTCACTGACCCCAACTGACCAGTGGTTGGTATATTGTCCTTCAGGTTCAGTGATCGCATTGACATCGACCAATTAAAATTAAAATCTGATAACATTCTTTGTTCATAAACTACCGGGCGAAACTGTACCAAAATTTATCTAATATTTAACAAAGTGCTGTTGTCAGATAAAATCGATTTGGAATGTATTTATATACGTTTTGTTAAGAAGTACACACACTTTTATTCATCAACTGGCCAGTGGATAGATAGATATATTTCGGGTTCAGGGAACCAGTAGACATCTACCAACTACTAAGGGTTACACGTGAAGAAGCGAGCACAGCTCACATAACCCCGCTTCCAAATATAGTTTGACATTACCGAAACTAGGAAAGGCATATCTATGGGAATGATTAACATGTGTGTAAATTTTAGGTTTTAGATGCAATAGTCACAAAGGAAGGATTATCATGTATATATTAGGGGTTTGTCTTGGTTCCGGGGAAACTGCCAAAAATGAAATTCAGATGTCTTAACATATTGAAACTTGCTTCTGTTTTCGCTAAACTATGACCATATTGACATTAACCATTCATTAGCTTGTACATTTCAGCGAGATGTACGTGAAACACGATCGGCCCATGCATTTAAAAGCTAACTGACGGCTCAATGAACGTGTCTGCGTTGACAATACATTGTACCGTCATTGGGCCATATCAATAAGATTTCGAGCCCCGAGCATGGATAACCATACAAAGCAGCATCGACTGAGCGTGCCCGGGAGTTGTCACAGACGAGGCCCAATCTGGATTGTCCTTTTCATACGCAAGATTGTTTACAGCTGTATTTGTTTAGAAATAGTATGAAATAGTATTCATTTACACTCGACCGTAAGTGGGGTATACAGATATACCCATACTTTTCCTCGTGTGTCTAATGATACCCTACAGTTTTCCTCGTGGGGCCCTTCCGAGGCGCATTCCATACACTTGGAAACGTATGGATATATCTCTCACTTGTTATATGGTTTAATGAACGTCTAACCTAG
Source organism: Gibbula magus (assembly GCA_936450465.1). Lineage (NCBI taxonomy): Eukaryota > Metazoa > Mollusca > Gastropoda > Trochida > Trochidae > Gibbula > Gibbula magus. The sequence continues at coordinate 78,268,271 of OW388289.1, read as the reverse complement.
ATATCGTCAAAATGCATTTGAAACTTTTAATCTGTAGACTACACAACGGCAACTTTCAAAATATCAGCAAATAATCATCTACATAAGAATACTTAATAGAACAGAAAAGGCAATTTTTCATGTTTATATTCATTATATTCGTAAAATCGTATCTTCGATCCATTTCTTGAGCTGAAGGCTGTTTTAAAATGACAGACTAGCTTTGGACCTTAACTATATGAGAGAAGACGATCTCTATCTGTTAGTCGTTACTCATACCCGCACTGTCCAATCAGTTGTCTTTTACGGTGTAGTGAGCACGCGTACAGGCTCTGCAAAAACCGATACCCTGGATTAATTGTTCTAACACGAGTCTTAGTTTTAATTTCCACAATTAATTATCTGCATTTTAAACACCAAATTAGTTATATTGACAACATGAAACAATGTACAATGTTCCCTTTCCCTTTCCTAAATACCTGCCGAAATATGACTCCCTCATTAGTGGACGTGCAAAATAATAAAATATCTTAAAACTCCGGTTGTTTTAGTGACCAAGTGTCCTAATACTATTCAAAGCTTAAAATGTGATGTTACTTATTTACTTACTGATATTAAATATACCTTGCTATACACATCTACAGAATCTCAATGACTATATATAATTTTACTTGATAAAATTGACTTAATTTCCGGTGGAGTTTTGACCAATTTAGGATTGTGGTTGACCACGTAGAATGGTTAGTTTGATAATCACGTACTTTGTATAACCATGTGATGTGGTTAGTATGATAACCACGTATAATGGTTAGAATGATAACCATGTGTTATGGTTAGTATGATTCCCATGTGTTATAGTAAGTATGATAACCACGTGTTATGGTTAGTTTGATAAAAAAAGGGCTATGGTTGCTGTGCTAACCAAGTGCTATGGTTAGTTTGTTAACCATGTGACATGGTTTTTACGATAACCATGTGCTATGGTTAGTTGGATAAGCATGTTCTATGGTTAGTACGATTACGATGTGATATGATAAACATGTGCTATAGTTAGTATGATAACCAAGTGCTGTAGTTAGTACGATAACCATGTGCTATAGTGTGTTTGATAACCATGTGCTATGGTTAGTTTGATAACAATGTGCTATGGTTAGTTTGATAACCACGTGCTATGGTTAGTTTGATAACAATGTGCTATGGTTAGTTTGATAACAATGTGCTATGGTTAGTTTGATAACAATGTGCTATGGTTAGTTTGATAACCATGTGCTATAGTTAGTATGATGACCATGTAACCATGTGTTATAGTTAGTATGATAACCATGTGCTATGGTTAGTTTTATAACCATATGCTATGGTTAGTTTGACAACCATGTGCTATGGTTAGTTTGACAACCATATGCTATGGTTAGTTTGATAACCATGTGTTATGGTTAGTATGATAACCATGTGCTATGGTTAGTATTCTCTATAACAAGCCGAGACCACGTTAGATGACCAATCAGTGAGAGTTGATATGATCGCTTTCAAGCCTTCGGCATACCACATTGACAATGACATTGATTTGAATGACTGGTCTTCTTTATTGTTGGTTAGCTATATTTGGACATGTCATCTAGGTTTGCAAGTTTATCAAGTTAATATAGCTCAAATGATTTGGTGACGATTTACCATTCCCCCAGAAGTGCCGACCTTATTTGTTTGCAGACCAAGCAGCGACGGACTGTCATACTGCTCGTCAGTTGTCTGTACCTGCTAGGATGAGACCTGATACAGATACACTGATAGAGGTGGACCATGGACATCCTTACAGGGAAACTTCTACCGGGGTATCGTTTTGTTGAAATTAAATTCAAGGAAGTATTCCTGTTTATATGTTATTAATGCAAGATTATAACACAATCCAGTTGGAGAACACTTGTACCATATAGTTTAAAGAACCGAAAGATTTTTGCAAAAATGTGTGTATTTTCACATTTAAGAAGTTGTTATACAGAAAACCTCCCTGTTCTAACGTATCCCACTTCTAAATGTCCTTAAAAATATCTGGTGTTTGCCCCCTACAGAATGCGGAGGTGCAATCAAATTGCCTTCATAAGCGACTACATAACGAACATTGCAATATCTTTAACGAGTCTAATCTAGATATCGTGAAATACATTTGAAACTATGAATCTGGAAACTACACATCCGTATACAAAATATCAGCAAATAAATATAATCCTTACCAAAAGCATACCGTTAATAGAACGAAAAGACAATTTATCATGTTTGTGTTTATTATAATCGTAAATGTAATTAAGGTCTGTCATAAAAAAACAATCATCATAAACAATCCTGGTGTGTTTAGTTGGTGCAGTTTGATTGGCTCTTTGGTATTCGAGAAAATTACTTAAATATGGTTTCGTCGGGATCGCCACGAGTGCATGCCAGCTAGACGATATCAATAACTAATCGACCTGTAGACAAGAAGAGACGATGGATGCCATTAAACCGATAAGAAACCCTACAGTCAAGTTCACTCAGGTGAGACCTTAAACTTTGCGATAAAGTTATGAATTTTAGATATACACTGAGGGGCAAAAGAAACAATACCCTATTTTCAATAGTCAAGCACAAAATAATTATTCCGGATTAAAACGATTTTGAATGTGACGTGATGAGGATATGTCTTGTTAAGAAATACACAATTTCATTCATTAGAGTATGTTAATATTTCATACTTGTTGAAACACACATCGGATACTGAAATTGCTTTTTGAAGCGGCTTGCAGATATAATATTTGGCATTTAAGGTAAAATTTCATGAAATGAGGAACTTATATATTTGTACAAAATGTTGTCGGCATAATGTACCTTCTTGGACTTCGGCGTTGATATGTTGTGATACAGCTTTTGGTCAACCCTGGGTCATCATTACCTGGATAACTGAGTTTCCAAATGTATAATAGGGAGTAAACTTCACCCTCCGAGGAGACATGATGTCCTCCTGAATAGCAGGTTCACATTCGAATTAACTAAACATAAATTTAGTTTCAACAAGAAGGAACTGGATTGATGAAGGAAAATGAATATGACCATACATGAAATATGTTATGCATGTCATGTTATACCATACAAAGTTTTTCGGGCTGAAATTACATCCTGATTATCATTACGCCGTTCATGTTATTAACTGCCCATGCCATTAAACAACTAAACTACTCTAAATAAGAAGAATCTATAGATTACAAAGAACTATGTATTTGTGAGTGAAAAGAGTGACTTAACCGAACCCCGTGTTACCTCTTGACTTGAAATAAATGGGGGAAAGAAGTCGTTATTAAGTTGAGAAAACTCACAAAAATCCAAGCCAGACAGTCGCACTGGTAACTGAAGTAAATTACCAGTCCGGGAGAAAACCTACCTGATTTTAACATTCAGATATAACTTACTGCAAGTAGCAAAGGTATATCATATACATTATCTGATTGTGCATGTTCCTCGTGTTTCACTAATCAACAGCTGGCCAATTAACAATATATAATTTTTCATTTGATCATATTTGTGCGTTTAATCATCAGTTGCTGTACTGAGTATAATATAACTAGACATACACTCATAACTATAACTTTTTAAAAATTAATATACATACATCCATAGTTCTCCATAATTCATAGTCAACTTCTGGTTTGCAGTTATTACACTGCATATCGGACTCTTAAAGCGACGTTGTCATGTGTGATCAATCCGCGCATGTGTTTTGAAAACCACTCGAGCATGAAGGACATCAGACAATGTACGTCTCTCCTAACAAAGGAGGTAAACATGATCATGAGAGGTCATGGTAAATAGGTACATGGTATTATAGACCAAATATCTCAATTCACCGACCAAGCATAACAGCATACTTTGTCATTTTTACTCATGAAAACACGATGTAACTACACCTAATATTGTATAATAGCTGACAACATTGACCAGACAACAGCCGTATATAAGGCCGTGCTATATTCACAGGGGCCTGTATTGTCGGAAACTAGACTAGAAAGCATATGAAGTCAACGATCTACGGATAAGGGAATGTACTTGTTTATAGTTTATTGAGGGGCTGGATAGTCGACCTCATATGCTTTCTATACTCGCTAGTTTCCGACGGGTCTTAGTGAAAATGGCCATTGGAAAAAGTCATAATTGCCAACGAAAAAAGTCAAAATGGTCATACAGTGAAAACATTCCCTTTAGCCAATGGTGATTCTAATTTGTAAATTTTGGTCACCCTGTAGCCCCAAATAAGGGCCTCACAAGCCATGACCTAAAAACCTATTTTCATCTTCTCCAAAAAAGACCAAGAAGACTGCAAAGTTGTGTGCAGACTCATTAGTCAATGGGGATTCTAAATTGAAGATTTGGAGGGAACATGTCAAAATGGCCATACGATGAAATGTCCACGTTGACTCAGAAGGGCCATGAAAAAAGTCAAAGTGACCATAAAGGAAAATAGTTGCTTGTATACATCTCTACCAATACAATTGATTCAACTCCGTAATGATGTTACTCTATAACTGAAGAGAACATCATCGTATGTTACTTTGAACTAACATGGCTGTTCAGCGTTTGAACTGTGCCAATACGGTAAGAAAGAATAAACTAGAACCAATGGGCTCTGTAGCTCATCATGTTTTAAAAACTACACAATGCAAGGTTAAACATTTAATTTTAGAGGAAGTATTTAGTTATTATAGGTTCAAGTAAACTCCACTTTCGTTCGTTTATGGCTTGTATGGTTTATGTTAACTCTTCATGGATGAACGCTTTTGAACTATACATTTTGCTAATGTGTAATATCGTTTAGAAATATTAAAATATGTGGAATATAGATAAAATGTTAGGTTTTAGTTCTCATACATAACCTAGAATTGATCAAATATGTCTCATTTAGGAAAAAGAGACTGGATGATAGACCAATGACAACATTAAATAGAGTATACTGACTTTATCAAGGATAAATTAACATGGGTAACAAAGATCGCAATTGCTGACATAATGTTCAACATTTATAATTTGAGTGGTCAAATTGTGAAAGAGATTTTGTTCTTCATCACAGTCATATTTTTTTTGACATTCTAGGAGAATGAAGACAATATTTGTGGACATACACATCCTTTATTCTACATAGTGACGTTTCGACATATGTTCTAATATCAAGCAAGTGCATTCTGTCTAAGAGAACTGACTTAACTATCCGGCTGTCAGGTATATGCAGTTTATCAATCAAAGCAATTTGCACGTGACGTCAAGACATGATTTGACAGTGATTGTTGGTTGACCTCCCGATGAAGAGCACTCTGTATAGTGAAGTATTCCTGAAAGTTTTGTTTATTTTTCACAGATATTTATCAACAATGACTTTGTGAACTCTGTGAGTGGGAAGACATTCCCTACCTACAACCCGTCTACAGGAGAGAAGATAGTCGACATACAGGAGGGAGATAGGGTGAGATCTGTTTACTTATTTGCATATATCGTTTTCAAGATTGAAAGCCTTTTTGGCACTTATGTATTCTTCAAAAAGAGGTTCTTATTAACTTAAAGAGCACAAAACACATAACAATCTTGACACTACAATAGTACAATATATTGCATTGGACTGAGACAACCTAGTTACGGCTACATTGCGGTTTTATGCTATGGGATCCTGAATGACAGTTCTGTAAATCTTTGGTTGGCAGTCAGTTCTGTTCCAACGAACACATTTCTAGCCAGTGTTGCCTTACGCCTGGTCCTTGTATTGTTAAGATAACATGCAATGTAAGACACGAAGCGAACATAATTTTTTTTTACTTTCTTATTTATCAAAACTAGCAAAATAATTTCCCATTTCTATTCACATCGACATCAACCAGATCACCAAGACTGAAATTCAAGTCAGTTTCAGCAGGAAAGCTACAAAGTGATTGTTTTTTGTGTGAAATGTACACTAACTTTAACATGCTTATCATTGTGACCATATTTTATCTCACAGGCTGATGTTGACAAGGCGGTTGCAGCAGCTAAAGAGGCGTTCAAACCCGGATCAGAATGGAGACGAATGGACGCCAGCCAGAGAGGGAGGTTGCTATGGAAACTGGCCGACCTCATGGAGGAAAACATCCAGTACTTGTCGGTCAGTGGTTAATTTTATACCCTCAATACTGAATATGGGTAATTACGTGATAGTTACCATTTGTCATGTAGCATTAAAAAGTTTGAAGTCCGGCACACGACAGGACTTTCCAGATTAAATGCATGATTGTGTTCCGTTTTCCTACAGATATAAGTCAATAGTCATTGAATAACAATACATACAAGATGACAATATTTTTTCGTGATTTATTATAACCAATGGGAAACGTACATTAAAGTACCAAATTGAAAAAGCGCAGTCATGATGAACCCATAGGCGTTACCAAATAATGTTGATTATGGTAACAATAACACGATTTATTTAGGAACTAGTTTGTGTACAAGCTGAGGGCGTGGTAGTGTTCGTTGTTCTGTACTATACGCGTGATGTCCCAGCAAGGAAACACCAAACCTTTTTTATATGTCGATTGGTATTGGGTAGGATTCACATTTACCTTTAGCTGACATGATGACATTATCCTTGGGTATTTAATAATATCTTAGATTGCTTAACTGTCTTACATATCAAATGAACTGGTATTGCTTTAAAACATTGGTTGAAGGATTATGCATATGGATCAAACCCTAAATATTACTAGAGTAAAAAACATTAGGCTAATTTGTTTTTCTAACGATGTATTAAGCACCACAAGCCCATAAGTGTTGTAATATGCCACCAGCTTTAGGCCTATATACGAGGGGCGTTCAATAAAAAATTCCCCTGATAACTTCTCTTTACCGGAATAAGTAGAAATTGCACATGTGATATGTAGCATGTCTCCACAGGTCAAGTGATGTCTCATACTTTTAAAACTCATTCTTTCTGTCAGAACAGGTCTTAGAGTATAGAGTAAGGTGTAAACATGGAGGCTGTTAAGTACAGAGCGGTTATACGGTTTTTATTCTTGAAGGGTCGTACTCCAAAGGAGACTTTTGATGAGATGAAAGAAACTTATGGAGAGGATGCCCCATCATATGACGTTGTCAAACACTGGCATCATCAGTTCAAGTGTGGTCGGACCTCCGTGAAAACAGCTTCAATTCCAGTCAGCCCAAACCCCAGTCAGCCATATATGATGACTCTATCAGGCAAGTGGAAGCTGCAAGTTTGGAAGATCGCCGAATTACTGTCCGTCAATTTGCCCAAGATGTCAAGATAAGTGTGGGGTCTGTGGAGAAAATCATTCATGACCATTTGCACACGCGGAAGTTGTCAGCTCGGTGGATACCCCGACTACTCACACCTTTCCAAAAACAAAAGCGAGTCGACTGCTCAAAAGCTCTTTTAGCAATGTGCCAAGAAAACAAGGGTTACGTTTTCGACAGACTAACATGGGTCCATCACTATAACCCTTAAAGTAAAATCCAGTCAAAGCAGTGAAAGCATCTTCAGTCATCACCCCCTAAAAAGGCACGGGTCCAGCCCGCGGCAGGCAAGGTTATGCTCGCCGTATTTTGGGATCAGCATGGTGTTATCATGATGGCTTTTTTAGGAAGGGGTACCACAATTACTGGGGCATACTACGCTAGTTTGCTGCAAAAATTGCGGAAAGCTATCAAAACCGAGAGACGGGGTATGCTAACGGTGTCCTCCTGCTTCAGGACAATGCTCCTGTCCACAACTCACGTGTAGCTCAGACGGAAGCGCAGACCTGAAGCGGCTATGAAATACTTTCTCACCCACCGTATTCTCCTGACCGTGCACAATCTGATTCCTTCCTCTTCCTAAACATGAAGTCTTTTTTTGAAAGGCACTCGTTTCCCTGATGATGAAACCCTCATTAATGAGGTCAAGTCCTGGCTTTTGACAAGATGTGATGCCTTTTTCAAGAAAGGCCTAGAAGGCTGCATCAAGCGATGGGAGAAATGTGTCACACTGTATGTTACCTATGTAGAGAAAGACTAATAACTGTACCAAGTTTCCTTTCTTTCAGTAAGGTAGAAGTCAATCAGGGGAAATTATTATTGAACGCCCCTCGTATATGTCTTTCCAACTATATTAAGACGATTAATGCTCCCAATGTTCTAGTGTTAAACATTGTATTTTTTAAATTTTTTTTTTATCAAAGTTGACTTTTTAAAACTCGTCCACAGAGCTTGGAGACGCTTGATAACGGGAAAGCCTTCACAGCATCTACTCTTGACGTCCAGGTGGCCATTGATGTCCTCAAGTACTATGCAGGATGGACGGATAAGATCCAGGGCAAAACTATCCCCATCAGTCAGTATATCACCTTAACTCGTCTTGTATAAAATTCATCCTCGATTAACTGTGAGTGTATTCCATTAATGCACCATATGCACCTTTTTACTATCTGTTATTGGTACTCCTCCCCGATGTACTGTGATTTGATGTGCCTCTACTTTAAGGAGGTTCCTTACCAATTTACACACTCTCAAGAAATTGCAAATATTTCACTATATACATGAAAAACATATGATAAATCCATTTCTGTTATAAAAACTAGGGGTAAACGTGCTCTTTTTTTAAATATGAGCTCTCAATGTGGGTGGGTTGCGCCAACACGCTTTCATCTTGATAAAACAATAAACATAATTCATAAGTATGGCCTTATTCTAATAAACGGGTTATGGTTACACGTTTATGCATGACGAAAATGCAATGTTATTGTTATCTGACAACTGAGGATGCTCAGAAACAATGGTTTAACTCCTTTAACCCCTTAACTCATCACAACTCAATATTAATGATAAAAATGATTATATATTTCAAGGGCAAACCTATACTATCAGTAGAATACTTCAGACATAGTTTCTATTCACTACATGTATATTGTTTCAGATGGAGACTATTTCTGTTACACACGCCATGAGCCTGTTGGAATATGTGGACAGATTACTCCGGTAGAACATATTGAAGCTCACTTTTCTTATGTTGATTCATTAAACATTGTGATCATGAATAACAATAGCCATCAAGACTGAAACAAGGCAAACTTACACTCATAAATGATACATACCGATAGATGGCTTGGTGCTGAACAATACAAACATTTGAAGCACTCGTAAAATGAGTCGACTACAATAAAATATTCGTGGAAACAAGATCGAAATATTTAAAGTAAAAAAGTAGAGCAGAGATTGGTATTTACCGTCAAGATAATCCAAGTTGAAAGATATTGCTTAATGATTTTTTAAAATATGAATTAAGATTTATTTACAACGTATGTAAACTATATGCTTGTGGCAGTGGAACTACCCAATCCTAATGTGGTCCTGGAAGATAGCTCCAGCTCTGTGTGCTGGAAACGTGATAGTGCTGAAACCTGCAGAACAAACTTCACTGACGGCCATCTACCTCGCGTCTCTGGTCAAGAAGGTATGTACTTATTTATAAAAGTTAACCCTGATAAATAAAACTGTGTATACACGTACTTCGATCTTTACAAAAAATATCCTTGTCAAAGACGGCGTATATCGTATGTATTCTTGATGTATATTTTCCGGAATTGTATCCATTGAGTGTTTCTATTGCTATTTCTCGTAATGACCGATAGGGCTGTTGACAGGGATATCATAATAATATTCCTCTGGTGCGGGATTGTATTAAAAAAGTATTCCTCTGTTATGGGATATTATCCCTGTACTTCGATCTTTACAAAACATATCCTTGTCAAAGACGGCGTATATCGTGCATGTATTCTTGATGTATATTTTCCGGAATTGTATCCATTGAGTGTTTCTATTGCTATTTCTCGTAATGACCGATAGGGCTGTTGACAAGGATATCATGATAATATTCCTCTGGTGCGGGGTTGTATTAAAAAAAATATTCCTCTGGTGTGGGATATTATTGACTTAATATATCTTCCCAGAGAAATGTTATCATGACATGTCCCTCATCAAATATATGTATTGAAACGCTGATATGTCAAGTTTAAGGTAAAAGTTAGTGTTTGTAATGACCAATATGCCACAGCGATTAAGCTGATTGAGCTGGGATTCGCAATTCCTCTTAAACCTACGGCCTTGCATTATATGGCGATATTTTACAGACGACTCTTTTGCTTTTTCGCGGAATCAATAAATTAGTAATCGGTTAGTAAGTTTGTTAAAACATAACCCGTCGGCATTATTAAAAAGTAAGCCCCCCTTCCCTACGGAAATGCCCGTGGGCCTCCTGTGGGAATCGGGCTTACTTTTCAGTAATGGCCACATGTTACTACAGGCTGGTTTCCCAGCTGGAGTTATGAACGTCGTACCTGGGTACGGACCTACAGCAGGAGCAGCTATCTCCAACCATCTGGAGATCAACAAGGTGGCCTTCACAGGATCTACAGAGGTGGGTACTGTAGAGTTAAATATAGGACTGCCTTTAGATGATATATCAATACTATAAAAACGCTAATAAAAAGTCAATGCAACATGGTGGCAACTAAGAATTAGGTCGCTAGGATTTATCAAAAGTTTGTAATGAAGATCTAGAGTTACGCGATTCAATGTTATCTTTCTTTTATTTATTATTTACATGTGCATCATTCTATGAGTATTTTCAATTCATGAAGTGAAAAGATTTATCACAGTTTGCTACTTTTGCGAAGGCATTCACTTCTTCGTGAACTAATGTTCTTACATGGGGATTTTGGAGTATGGGATACGCTATATAAAGAAACGTAGCTGAATATAATGTACCAACTAGATCTGTAGTTGATTATGACTTATATAAACTAGACCTGCAGCTGAGTATATGACGTATAAACTAGCTCTGAGCCATAACTTATAGAAAATACGTCCTGTGTACTGACGTTTTCCACAATAGTCGGTGTCTATCCCTAGCTCATGGAACACAAAACTCCAATACGGCGTCAAAAATGGCCGTCGACACCTCCATAACCATTCACTCAAATTTGATGATCTAGGTGTCCATCCCCCGTTTTGGGGACACAGAACACATTACGACAACTTTGAATATCACTGATCTGTTTAATAATTATGAATCAATGACCTTCAGCTGTTCACTATCACCTATCTCAAAGCAACTTCCAAACGCAAGGCATAACTCTTGCCAGTCCGCATTACTGGCTGATTTAATCCTTGCGGTATTTCCCTCGCTTTGTTGTGTCAATATAGTGAATCGCTGCACTAAAAATGCATAGCGGGCCCTGATTTCTACAGATTTCTTCAGGAAATACTGCAAGGCCTAAATCAGCCAGTAATGGAGACTGGCAAGAGTTATTCCTTGCATTGGGAAGTTGATCTCAAAGATGATGACAACCTTTTCGCTCAAATGTTCATCGCATGCCAATTCCGCCAAACTGATTTGACATTGGATTTCTATTTCTTGAGTTTCTATTTCGAATATCACCATGGCCACCAGCTCTGTAACAACAAGGAAACTTCAGACTTCCAACTTGCAAATCTTAACTTTTGGATTGCGTGAAAACCTCCAGAATACTCTTAAAGAAAATATAATTTCTGTGATTGTTCGATGTTTTATTCGTTTATTCATATTGACAGTACTTTCAAATAAACAAGACGAAAAAGATTATTCCTAAGCGTCAGCTACCTACCAAGATATCGCCATTCAAAGTGAGTAAATTTGGCCTGCTAATTATCCAAATCTTTAAACAGTCTGCCGATATTCAGTCGCTGTTTTTAGATTTGTTCTTTTCCCATTCAAATGGACTGTTAGGTAATCTTATAGCCTAGAAAATGTTTTGAAATGAATAACTGACAATTCAGAAAGGAAAACGATCATGCAATGTTTTAAAATTATTAACGTCGTTATTAGTTAATTTTGATGTTGTGCTTGGTTTTGTGTTTGAAGAGGCCTATAGTTTGAGGTCTACTGCGTCAATATTTCTCATGGTAACTTTATATTGATACAAGACTAGTTGCATTATAACTAAGAAAATAATAAACTCATCGGCAAAAGAAACTTATCACCTCAGTTGATTTTATCATATGTATGATTTTCAATTGCAAATATCTCAAGTTTTCAAAATGATAATCTAAAACTGAAAAGTACAGGTGTTTAGTCAGCAGTCAAAGAATACCTCTATATGTCTTTTTAATTTAAAATTAAATATGAAATTTTAAAATTTAAAATTCTTCAAAAATATTTTTGATGATACACAATTGTCCATTGACATGTAAGACATATTCTATGTGAAAATTGTGAATAAATGTGCCTGATTCTGCACACATTTACAACATGTTAAACATGGTAGGGGTCTGTTGGTGGAAATTTCATTTCTTACCCCTGTCTTCATTAAACAAAGAAATTTTAACTAAAATGTAACCACAGTCACCAATTATTCATCCAAACTACTGCAGATAAGTATTATTGTATCTTGTCACAGTCAAATACATCTGATTTCTTTTAAATATTGCATTAATCAAAACTAACTGAGGTGATAAGTTTATTTTGCCGATGAGTTTATAATTTTCATCATTGTTACTGGTTTACACTTTTTAGAAAACAATATTCGGGGTATCTTTAAATCTATAGTCGTGTACATTTACAATTACTTAGATAAACATTCAATAGATTTCCCAATGTTTCTCAAAGACTTAAACAACAAACACGAACTTGAAGTACTAACAGATAGTGTCAAAATAAGCACCTTTGAGGCAGGTAAAGAAGTGCTCTCATGTATGACCACACCACCTCACTGACCAGAGTGAATGTTGTTCAACAAGACTTATTCTGCCAAACTCAAGCATTTGTTTCCACCATCATAGGATGCCCCTATTCGGTACACAAATAGGGCCATCTACCAAGCAAGGATTTCGACATAGAGTGTTTATTTGCAAAGAAATCCTCCTAACCCTAGGGTTTTTGGATGGTACCAAATGGAAGAACATGGGTATCCACTATGGTTGAACGTGGCAGAAGTGTCCAGGTCGTGCAGAGAACTGGTGAAATGTGCTTACAAATTACAACATGTGTGCTCAGGAAATGCATTTGTAGGCATTCACAGTTGCAAATGGTTAGAATGTGTTTCTTGTCCCCCGAAACCAGGGACTAGATTTAGATCCAATTTTAATCAAATTAGACTGTAAACGTAGGGCAAATGGTTGTGCCATATTGGACAAAGTTAGATTTACTTGTAATATAATGGCCCAATTTCATGTGTTCATGTTAATGTATTCCTTGTCCCCCAAAACGTTGAAATAGACATCTATACCTTCAAATTTGAGTGAATGGTTAAGGATTTGCGGTCATTTGGACGACAATTTTTGACGCCATATTGGAGTTTTGTGTTCCATAATTGACAAACACCATTTTTTTACGACCTTAATGTGTTCGTTGAAACCAAGATCATCACATTTGAGTTGATGGTTACAGAGGTTAAGAGGTTTCGCTGGCCATCTTGGAACGCCATCTTTCCGGGGGTCCAACTTTGGCAAAGTTTAAGTATGTCAAAAAGTAAACTAAATCCTACCAGAATCAGTTGAAAAACCATTTATAGCAATTTGTTGGGGGTGAGGGGGTATTTTCCATATGTTGACCCGACTACAATCCAAAATCAGGTGGGAAAGATCATCATGGCCGCGGCTGCTGGCACCAACCTGAAGAGGACGAGTCTTGAGCTGGGAGGGAAAAGTCCTAATGTCATCTTTGCTGACTCTGACAGTGAGTTAGGACAGTTTAAGCAAGTTAGAACACAACGACACACATCATGTTTTAATCAAACAAATAAGAAATGTTTTACATTGTATAGTAAATTGTTTTAAATTACCTGTCTGTGTCAAGTCACATACGTATATACTTCATCATCTGTTCCACTTCATGACAAGATATGTCTGCTCTTTTATAGATGGAGAGTCTAGCGTTAGTTCATGTCACGCTTCTATGTCCAGTTGTAAGTTAGTTATTGCTACTTTGATTACAGCTGATCATCTACAATTTCAGTTGACATTGCGGTGACCTTCGCCCATGAAGCTGTGATGACTAACAGCGGGCAGTGTTGTATCGCTGGCTCCAGGACGTTTGTCCAGGAGGAGATTTATGACGAGTTTGTCAAGAGGAGTGTGGAGAAGGCGAAACAGAGACAAGTTGGAGACCCCTTTGATAGCAAGACTGTGAATGGACCTCAGGTGAAGAATAGCTTCAAGTTACCATGTAATGAAATCCATAATTACATTTAAAGATAGGCTACACTATACTATATTTTTCACCAGTCAACTTTGTATCGGGCAATACCGTATTAAGTGTTAAAAGGACCCCGTCTCAAACGTCGACTACTGCATGTCTAATGGAGTTTGTCGTTTATTAGAGAAATGAAACATTTATGTATGAAGAACTTGTGAAATTGTTTTGCAGTTACTGTTACATTCATGCACAAGATTCAGTGTATACAATGTTTATATTGTATTGTATTAACTACATTTAATTTAGTTTATCTTTAAAAAACGGTTGCATGCAAACTCAACAATTCAACTCAATTACTTTGCCATGGGGAGCTTTGGAGGATGGTTGCGTAACTTGACAAGACTTGGGTAATATAATGGACTAACACACGCTATAATATACACGTCAACAATATAAGCTATATTTTCAATGAACATACGATGCCACAAAAAAAGCATGTTTTGATATACCACCTTTGCGTTTTGTAAAACATTGTCTCCATGGTTTCTCAGATTGACGAGGGCCAGTGCAGACAGATCCTTGATATGATAGAGAGTGGGAAGAAAGAGGGGGCCACGTGTGAGGTGGGCGGGGCACGCTTGGGGGACAAGGGATTCTTCATACAACCCACCGTCTTCTCAAATGTCACTGATGACATGCGCATCGCTAAAGAAGAGGTTAGTGACACTTCTACGGTGTTGTTGACGGTTTTGTATATGAAACAGTAGCGACCCTGCAAAGGTATATGTTACATGGTGTCGCCGTATCCGGTAATATGTTCTTTCCTCAGCTGAAATACGTATTTGACGCTTGAGAGACATCGAAGACTGATTTGGAAAGAATCGCAAACGATGAAAGTGTATGGACATTTTCTCTTTTAACAGTTAATGGATATGCTAAGCCAAGGTTAATTCCAGTTTGAAGGGCTAGCTCGAACGTCAATCTGTGCACTTTCATCATGTCATTTGCATGCAGCGAAATATAACCGTCACACTGTATCGACTTCCTCGGATTTTTATATCTAGCAAGAAGATGAGAGTAGAGTTTAGGTAATCATACCATGCACTCAGACTGCTAAACTGCATGAACATATTTACTTCCCAAGAACAAAGATTTCATTCCGAAAATTCAACTTATTAGTGTTACTTAAATTTGAAACCAGTGTTTAGTGCAATGCAGTTCTGATGTGCAAAATGAATCCAACACTACAAATATGTCCGTGTATTTCTTCCTAATATCTTTTCCCTGTTAATGAATGCATGACGACCCCTAGTTACGTTCTCTGGTGTTTCTCTTTATCAGATCTTCGGCCCGGTACAACAGATCATCAAGTTCAAGACCCTTGAGGAAGTCCTGGAGAGAGCTAACTCCACCAGCTACGGTCTCGGTGCCGCCATCTTCACCAACGACCTCAACAAGGCACTCGCCTTCTCTAACGGGATCCAGGCTGGAACCTGCTGGTGCGATCTGAGTTTGAACTGTTATTGCATGTTTACCTGTTCAAAATGTTTGGACGTTGTAAGACATTTCTTTGTGCTTTCGAAGGTTGAATCACTGCAGAGGTTTCGCTTCTATATCTAGCAAACTCAATGTTATAAAGTATGATACGATGCTAGTTGGGAATTATATGGACCATGGTCCACTTTGGTTCCAATCAGCACTATTCACAGCCACAATGACATCACAAAATTTATATAGCTGCAAGCTATTTCTTGGTCTAACTGTAGTTCATAAATAGAGATTATAACCCGATGACGTGTGTCATATGGCTTTTACGAAACGAGTGTGTTTATTGTCCGAGCGAGACCGAGGGTTATACACAAAATTGTCATAGGGCACACAATCGAGTGTAATCATTTTATTTTTAGTACCAGTTCTATTCAATTTGAAAATATATAAATTTGTAAAAATAGCCAAAATATGGGACACTTCTATTGCGACGGCATAACAAATATGTTTATTCAATGAAGAAAATGATAATTATATATGATCAACTTCTGTATTTAACAAGTTTAAATCCTTCTATCTGTATATGTCATTATTGATAATGATAAAGGGATCTATGCCGAAACGTCGCAATTGTTAAATAAAGAATATGATCACCCGTAAATACCCTAATCTTCTTGAAAACACCAGATGTTTATTACACAAATAATTAAGTTGACTGTCAGAAAGTGAATGTTCTCAATGTACATATTTTTACTTTTCAAGGGTGAACTGCTACCTGGCCTTAACCCCACAATGCCCATTCGGAGGATACAAGATGTCTGGTATTGGCAGAGAACTGTAAGTTTGAGTCATAAACTAGGTGTTGAATGTAGGCCTATGGTGTTACTTTGGACGATATTTCACCAACTTTATAAGTCAAATGGGCAGGTTTGATTTTCATTTAATGTTTGATTTTAGTAGTTCGCTTTTTTGGATATTTCTTTGACTTACAGATATTCTTAAATTAAAACAATTTTGACAAATTAAGGCTTAAGCTAGGAAACCAAGCACATTCTCTTGAAACTAAAAGAAAATAATCTTTAAGTTTGAAATACTTTGAATATTCGAAAGCATGATAGACCTTTTTGATCTAGATTTTATTTCATGATATGAATGATACACTTAAATAGGCAATGACTGCTAAAACAGCGTAATTTCCCATTGATAATTGAATTTAATAATGCATGTATTATACCACCTAACACCCTCCCCAAACTGTAATCTTTGTTCTTATTTAAAGGGGGGAGTACGGATTACATCAGTATATGGAGGTGAAGACCGTAAGTAACTTACTGTATCATCAAACATATTTTGGTCATATACATTTAGTACTCTATGACGTGGTAACAAATAGGGCCTATTTAGATCAACTGTGTAATAATTGCCATCGTGACCATGGTGTATTTAACCCTCTTGTCAAATTATGACTACTATGGATCCGTTTTGGTGTTGTTAAACGATGACCTAAGTTGTCTTTAAGAATGTTCGCTCCTCAAATTTATAGTATTAAACTTTTTTCTAACTTATATTTTTTAAAAGATCAAAGTATATGATTGAAAAATCAGCATTAAAAAATAGGGGGTAGTATGGGTTTTTTCGAGTTATGACGCCTGTAAGATAGTGGGGTGAAGTACAAATTTTAACATGGGAGTCTATGGGAAAATGAGAAAAAGCTGCTAAAAACTTTAAAATACTACATTTCTAGTATTAAACTTGTTTTCCTTTTTTTGATATGTTACAAAGTTCATGTTCCCCTAACGAAACCGATGAAAAAATATATATGGTAGTGTGGTTTTTTTTAAGCTGTGACACAAAATGTACCTGAAAATCCCCCTTTTTAGTCAAATTTAGGCCATCTATGCTATTTAAGCACTTTTTAGAGGTTCTCAAGTCATATTTTCTTTATTTCATTTGTTTTCTAAAGGTACGTAGATGATGTAGAATATCATGAAGTAAATAAAAATGACAAAAAATCTTTACTTCATCATATTTCATTTTTGAAGTTCAACAGGAAGCAGCGAACATCCTTAAGTTTATATTCATACTCAAAGACGTGTAGTTTCTGTAAAGAGAACTATGTTTAGCATATTTAAATTATTACAAATGATTAACATCATTATTAGATTTTGAGTACGGTATTGCTAATGAATATACACACGTACGTATTCATGCTCACTACATATTTAAGAATTGCCCCTGCAAATTAATATGTAAAGATGTATAATATAAGCTTAACTTGAAACATATGAAATAACTTTGAAATTATTTACATTATCATTTATTTGTGAAACATATAAAACATCATTAACTGTATATTTTGCATTATCTTAAGGAGATGATATCAAATGCAACAGTTTCCCATGAAAAGGTGGTAGTCATTCAATGATGTTTGTAAATCAGTGGGCATATGAGTGAACGTACCATTAGGTTTTGAAGGTCATTTTAATTTAAATGGAAATGAAAAAAGTAAATTTTTAAAAAGGGATCATTTGTAAATTTAAATTATGTCAATCGGCTTATACGTTTTCAACATTTCATTTTCAGGTTGCCATCAAAGTTCCACAGAAGAACTCTTAAGTTTCAGCATGCATGTTTGGTTATGTTATAATTATATGGGTCTTCTACAACTGTGGTAAGAATCGGACTTTAAAAAACGTTTCATTTAATAATTATGCATTTGTCAATTTTACTTTAAAACGTGTGAATAGAACCATTTTATGTGTTATGATTCTGATATCAGAGTCTCCATATTTAGATTTGATCCATTCTCTCCCAGCAGATGTTACTCAGTTCATCTACTCCCACGTATTCTCTGTTATAATGGAGGCTTGTTTTTGCTAGCAACTTTATATTTGTACTTGAGCAACACCAG
Organism: Gibbula magus; assembly: GCA_936450465.1. Taxonomy (NCBI): domain Eukaryota; kingdom Metazoa; phylum Mollusca; class Gastropoda; order Trochida; family Trochidae; genus Gibbula; species Gibbula magus. The sequence goes on along the minus strand of OW388289.1, from coordinate 78,249,690 downwards.
CGACGTTGTTTCAAACTGGACACTCGGTATATACGTTACGGTATTCGTTAACGTTGGTAAGGTTTATTACTTTTCTCAATACATAAGCTAGTCCATCGATCGAATTTTGTGTTTATCAAATGGATAGTAATACGGAAGATATCCGTTTAGTAAGCTTGCAACGCTAAGGAGGTTTTGCGGAAATCCTGAAAGATGGTCCAATTGTAAAAGAAGTAACGTACGAATCGTTTACTTGAGTGACCATCAAGGGGACAGAATGGTTTGATCTTGCTACTTCAGGACGTCTTTCTGTATATTATATGTGTGTATTTTACACGATTCAATAATTATTTTAGAGTATTTACTGTACTACACAGGGGTTTGTATTGCTGATACAAAAGAGTTCCTATAGGTCCAATACTTCGATACAATACACCCTATACATGTACGACTAATACTAATATTCTTTATTTATTAATATAGGCTATATCGTATCGAAATGTTGGACCTAGGAACTGTTTTGTATCAGCAATACAAACCCCTGTGGTTAATAATTACTCCCCCCCCCCCCCCCCCCCAGCACTGCAATTGATAGCATTTAGTATTACTTTCAATATTTCCGTTCGATTGGAGGATCTTTTTCACCCGCGTATCTATTGTTGAAACATTCTTTAATGTGCAATGTCTTTCTTAATAATAATAATAATAATCTATTTATTTAGCGCCGAGTTCCAACTAGGCTGCTCACAGGCGCTACACATAGTCTGGTTATGCCAGTTACCGGTACACAGTGACAACACATCATTCTGACGAGAATAAATGTGTTTTGAGCTGGTGGCGGAAAGACTGAATAGATTTTGCAGACTTTAAGTCGAGTGGAAGTCTGTTCTTATTTCAACTTCCTCAATAAAGTTATTTTTAGATCAAAATAAACTTGTTTATGTTATCATTTACTGATATAGTATCACATTCTTGCTATGATGGGAACATCATATACTTCACATGCCAGTGCAGGTAATATAGGTGCCTGACTCCGAGTGTGGGTAACTGGATCTCACGATGTAACCAACTGGCATCGGTCACCCAGACAAATGTTTCAATATACTCAGCCTTCATGTATTTAGATTGACAGTTTGATATTTCTTCTATAAAATCATTATATTGCGACTTACCACCAATACACCCTGGAACTGTGTATCAGGAAGATGTGTAGGCCTACTGAGATATAGTCTATACTTCTCATTTATTTGTATCCAATATTTGAATAGCTCTAGATAGTTTAATAGAGCAACTATATATTAGGGGTTTCATTTTGACAAAATATAACTATTTAACCACTTGTTGAATAGGAATATTATATTTACAACCAGCTCTTGCTGACAATTATTACTTTCATCCGATGAGATACATAGCTAGTTTACGTCTCAAGCCAAGAAACATGGTTCTGTCATCTAATCACGTCTATTCTTTGATTAATGTGTCAAAACAATATTTAAATTCCCCACCTTCAGTACAGATGTTCCTGATGAAAAGACAAAGGGATGATAAGTGTAGAGTATCGGAACAATTAGTCTGGTGAGCGAGAATGGGACTCATCATAACAATATTGTCGCAGATAAAAAGAGCTCACTATAGCTCTCTCTAAATAGCATACATATGTTTCTAAATAAATTCAAAACTAAGTATAAGTCACATGATCTGTATACTGTAGATCCTAATTTTCTGGAAATAACTTCTTGTCCTTGCGCAGTCTTGCTTCACTTTCCATTCCTGGTCCACTTCTATAGTGTTAGGAATCAAAGCGCAAATAGACATCTTATTTGCTCAAGTTGACACAAGTTACAGGGTAATGTTCAAAGACATAAAGACATTTCCTATCTCGCCGTTCACAAGTTCATATAGTGATATAACTATGTGTTAAAACATAATCAGTCACCAAGCCCTCCGTGTGATAATAAATGATAACATATTGATAACCTCTATTGAATATCAACACGTATTACATTGTTGGACAATGTCAGCTGAGCGGATTATCCTCATAATAATACGTACAGTGTAACAATTTAACCAGCTGGATAAACTCAAACAGTAATTTAGATCTATAATTTAAGAAATAACTCGAAAGTGTAATACATTGTTGTATCAGGTACTTTCTAATTAGAGTTTATATAAAGTCCCTGGTTGTATTTTTCATGATTTCAAAATAAAAATTAAATAAACAGCCAATAAAGTTAATGCTGCATTTGACAGTATACCAATGAATCAATTAGATGTTATCAATCAAAGTGCATGCGATACAATCATCACCACTCCAAAAATAGACCCGTCAGAGTTATAGATTGACCACAGGGACTTGTATTGCTGAAAACGAACAGTTCCTGGTTCAATACTACGATGTGATATACCCTATACTAATAAATAATATATATATACCCTATACTAATAAATAATATATATATACCCTATACTAATAAATAATATATATATACCCTATACTAATAAATAATATATATATACCCTATACTAATAAATAATATATATATACCCTATACTAATAAATAATATATTTAAAGTAATGGACCTGGGAACTGTTCGTTTCCAGCAATATACAAGCCCCTGTGAGATTGACAAGGGTGACCGGCAATTTCAGTATGGGCATGATCATGTGACGTGTCACATGATCGCCAACAGTGCCCGTCCGCCATCTATTGTGTTCGCTCGTCTGTATTCACGCATAACACGAGAAGACAATGGCCGGAAAGCTTCCCGAACCGATCCGTAACCCTGAAGTCAAGTTCACCCAAGTAAGAATTTCGCTGAGTCGGCAACTATATACTTATGAATGCATGACATAGCTATATCATGTCTGTACTGTACTATATGTTCGTCATGAATATTCAGCTGTAACAAACTTGGGTCAGACTGACATTTGAAACTTGGACCCCTAGTTGTTTATGCTGCACTGATTCAGCGCTTTCTTATCACGGGGTGTAGTTGTGAAATATCAAACACTGGCTGCACTATGAAATTTTAACCAAATTATATGGATGACATGATCGATAACACTTATTTCTCTTCTTCCATTGTATAAATAATCTGCACAAATAACAAATAGATAACTATTTCTAATTAGATTTATATTTTTGGTTGGTATTTTATCAAACTAGTTCAAGCAACATTTTTATGTGGGTATTTTTGTGGAAACAAAATTCAAGGAGGTAACGGGTATTCTTGTTTATACATCTATGTTATTAATGTACATGATTATAAGACATTGTGGGATAGCGCAGTGGTTAGCGCGTTCGTCTTCGGATCAAGAGGTCCGGGGTTCGAATCCCGCCAGGGGCACGGCAACTTTGTCTGCAGTAGAGAACTGTTCTACACGCAGTAAGGTTTGGGTGCAATGCTACACTGAATTTCAGTGCAGTACCACCCATGGTTCGCTAGTTCCAGCCGATGCTCGCAGGTTTCACCGCAAGGCATAGCCACATGGCGTTGCGGGCTTTCTCCCTGCCATAATACTAGCAGCCGCGATATAAGTGAAATATTCTTGAAAGCGGCGTTAAACTCCAACTCACCTCACCTCACCTATAAGACATTGTGACAATCGATCAGTTAACATATTTATAACTGCATAGGTAACATCAGTTAGATTGTTTTAAACAAATGTATGATCAGTCTAATGATTAACTATTTATACATTTTCAGATAAACTATAAATTTTATAATATCTCAATTGTACATCGAGTAAAGATAAAGCTTTTTTAAACATCATTTTAAGTAAGACATCAAAGTTTGATGATCAAACTGTTAGACCCTTCTCAAACTATCCCTTGAAGGAAGAATGGGATAATATTGCTTAGTTTGCTATATAGATGTGGAGGATTGACAACTATATATGCTATATAGATGTGGAGGATTGACAACTATATATGCTATATAGATGTGGAGGATTGACAACTATATATGCTATATAGATATGGAGGATTGACAACTATATATGCTATATAGATGTGGAGGATTGACAACTATATATGCTATAAAGACCTGTTCTCCATGCAAAAAGGTTTGGATGCAATAAAAGAAACATTTTAGTGCTGCCAGTACAACCTATGATCACGGGTTCCATGGTTATACATATCCCCAATGGTTTTGCAGGCTTTCGCCCTGCAGTGATACCAGCCACATTGACAAAAATCATCTAATTTTGAATGCACTGTTATACTCAGTTTATTTCACATGAAACTATTATTTTTTTGTGGTAAAAATGAAGAAAAAAATCTATTTGTCACTAATTATATTATTATAACAATCCATGACAATGAAACATGAGGATGATTTGGCAACAATTAACATTTTGAGCTTCACTATTTTGTGCCTCAGTTTAACATAGATTGCAACTGTGACCTTTATGCACAGTCATGTTTGATATAATTGAGTATGGTGGACCTTGACCCCACAAGCAAACATGGCCATGAACTTTATAGGAATCTTCCAGACTATCCCCCAGTCACTGACAAGAATATTTAGATTTGATGTCCATCTTGATATATCTGAAACTGTAACACCTGAATAAACAATAAAACAAAGTTTTAATGTTGAGCCAGTGTATTCTTTCAAAACGCATATTTGCATTAAGTCAAGTGCGCATGCGTAACCTGTCAATACTTCCGATTAAAGGAACAAAGGGGAATAACTGTAAGCAATTACGTACCGCTACACAGAATATTAAAATAAGAAATATTTATGCTTATGATTAATGCACCTTTTACACTCACCCCGGGAAACTAAAATGTCGCCTCGACATTTACACCTTGAACTTGAACTTAACACTGAAATATCTTTTCATGTTAACAAGATTGAAAACATTCCAAACACTCAATAAACATCAATACAATATCCCATTCCTTGAAATTAACTTTGCATACTTAAACAGTCATGTATGTGGGTGAACAAGTCCATCTGGAATAAATAAATGTGACACTACTTCAGGCTGAATGGAAAGTCTCATAAGATATCAATTATGTCTCAGAGATGACATACTGTTTACCCTTCATTTCCAGTTGGCAAACAGTCCTTTAACTATCTTGGAGGTTGATCAGTCCTCAGACAGTTCCCGTTACACTGTAACAAGTCAGATTGATACTTCCTTGTGATATTCACAAGATAATTCAGCAGTCATTACACTTTACACATTTCGACACTTCTATTCTCCTTCGAAATGTGTACATAAACTTCATTCTTTATGCACAGTTAGCAACAGACTAAGATTCACTGATCTGCTACTCTAGGCACACTTTACTTAGTTACTTATTCGTTTTGCACAAAGCACTTCTTTGTCACATTCATATCACCACACATTTTAACTACTTATCTCCCAATTCTACACTTTCACTTCTCACTGACTATTCACTAGTCACAGGTTTAGCATTCCAGCTGTCTGGTAGAACCAAGGCTGAACTTGCAATTGCTGGACGTACACAGGAGGGTAATTCCACACTACTGGAGAACTGACATACTGTGGTCTCACAAACATCATGTTTAGACTTGGGTTACCAAGCACATCATATGTAAATCTCTGAGGTGGCTTACTTTCACGACGTCTTGGTCGTCTTTCAGATTCCGCACTATCGTTCTGAGAGTCCGCACTATCATTCTGAGAGTCCGTACTGTCCTGCTCTTCTTCAGCGTCTACTTCATCGGCAGTCTCTGTACTCACAGACTCATTTCCTGATTCCTCAACTGTTTCTGTACTTTCAGACACATCATCAACTTCATCAGATTTTTCAGACAGATAATCTGACATACGAGGCTCTTCATATGCAACGTTTTGTCCCTCTGAAGCAGTTTCCGTCATAACTTCAAACCCATCTTCATTTTGAATGTCTATGACCGGTTTTTCACCATCATTTCTTGATTTGTCTGCATCAATCAAGATCAGCGTTAAATCGTCATCTGAATCACTGTCCTCAACCGAATGAGTTTCTGATTCTTGAGTAGGCTTCTCTTGGTCCTTCTTTTTCAGATATTTCTGAATTTTCTTGTTATCTTTTTCTGGTAGAGTGAATACACTGTCACATTGCAACAACATGTTGCGATGAAGCATTCTTTTCTGTCCCTTTCCCTTTTCTGGCTTTACTTCATAGACAGGAGAATCTTCAAACTTTCTAGTGACAACATACACTTGATCTTCCCAGTAAGACCTCAATTTGCCTGGTCCACCTCGTTCTTTCAAATTTCGTACCAGCACGCGGTCTCCCGGCACAAGTAGACTACTGCGAACCTTCTTATCATAGAGTTCTTTCTGCTTTTGGCTTGATTTGGAAGAATTTTCTCTGGCATTACTGTAAGCTTGTTCCATGGCTTGTTTCCAATTGGATACATATTCTGGCAATGATGTTTCAGCTGATTTCTTGTCAATGCCAAACATGAGATCGACTGGCAAGCGAGGACTGCGACCAAATACCAGGTAGAACGGCGAATAACCTGTACTTTCACTCTTCGTACAATTGTAGGCATGTACAACTTTGTGAACGTGGTCCTTCCAATTTGACTTCTGGTCTTTTCCTAGGGTGCGCAACATACCAAGTAGAGTCCTGTTAAATCTCTCAGTCTGACCATTGCCTTGTGGGTGATAAGGTGTAGTTCTAGAGGCTGTCACACCACTCAACTTGTGCAGACGATTGAAGAGCTGATTTTCGAATTCTCCTCCCCTGTCATGATGTATGGTACCTGGGAATCCAAATCTTGGGATGTATTCGTTGAATATCTTGTCTGCTGCTGTGCGTGCTGATTTATTACGAGTGGGATATGCTTGTGCAAATCTCGTAAAGTGATCCATCACAACTAGGATATACTCATATCCTCCCTTGCTCTTTTCCAGGTGAACAAAGTCTATGCCCACAAGTTCAAATGGTTCTGAGGTCTCTATTGATTTCATCGGTGCACATGTCTTGAGATGTGGTTTCTTGTCTTTGATACATGTACACCTCTTCGTTACGTAAGTCTCTATGTCTTCATACATTTTGGGCCAGTAGAAACGATCTCTCGCAAGTGAGACCACTCTCTCTATTCCACAATGTCCCATCTTGTTGTGAAGTTCCTTAAGTACTGTATCATGGTACTTGGACGGCAGGACAATCTGTTTTCGCTCAAATCCATGTAGGCTAGTGACTCTGTACAATACTTCATCTTCTCCGATCTTGAAGTTTTTCAATTCTCGGGCAAGAGCTTTAGTCCTTGAATTCTTTTTTCTTTCTTTCCAAGTCATTCCTGTTCCAGATGACAGATGTCTCATGACAAGGCCGATTTCTGGATCAAGAAGCTGTTGCTTTCTTAGTTCGGAAGAGCTGATGCTGGAGTCTGACGATTCGCTGGTCATGTTCATTTCATCATTCTCTTCAAAGTAAGAGGATGATGACTTTTGAGTTTGACTCTTATCTTGGTGCTTAAACACAGTTTCTTCTTCCACTGAAGTGATGTCAGACTTCTCAATGAAACATCTCGATACTGATACCGTGACATATCCAACACTCAGTTCTTGACAGTTTACAGCATCAAAGACGCTTGAGACCATCTCTGGGGTTGATACTTCCGAGCATTCCTGGATGTATTTGGACATGTCCAAGGGCATTCTTGAGAGACCGTCCGCATCTCCATTTGCTTTTCCTGGTTTATAGTGTAGTTGGAAGTTAAAATCTGCGAGATCAGCAACCCACCTAAGCCTTGTGCCGTCCAGTCTTGCTGTCGTCAGAATGTAGGTTAGGGGGTTGTTGTCCGTGTAGACTTGGATGTCCTTTGCATAGTAAAGAAAGTCACGGAATCGATCCGTCACGGCCCATTTCAAGGCTAGAAATTCCAATTTTGTCGAATGATAGTTCCTCTCAGCCTTCGAAAGTGTGCGAGACCCATAGGCCACCACTCCAAGTTTGCCGTCTTGCTTTCGTTGGTATAGCACCGCCCCCAGCCCTTCATGCGAGGCATCCGTGTGGAGAATGAACTGGTTGTCGAACTGTGGATATATCAGCAGTGGTGACTTGCATAGGCTGTCGACCAGGTCCTCCAGTATCGTTTGGTGTTCTTTCTCCCATTTTACCGGCTGGTTAGAGGGGGCTTGGACCTGTTTAGTTTTCACCTTCGAACCCTTTCTTCTTTTGGTTATCATATCCTTGAACTCCAGGTTTACCTGTAGGAGGTCAAACAGTGGCTTGGCTTTCTGTGAAAAGTTCATTATATACTTCCGGTAGTACCCAATGAAACCGAGTACTTGTCGAACATCACCAACTGTCTTGATTTCTCGAAGTTTCAAAGCTTGCACTGCTTCATAGTCTGCTTGATCTACCTTGTATCCATCTGCTGACACCAAATGACCAAGGTATCTAACTTCTTTTCTGAACAGTTCACATTTTTCAGGCTTCAGTTTCACACCCTTCTCAATCAATCTGTGCAAGACTTTCCTGATATCTTCTAGGTGTTTGTCAAACTCTTCACTGTACACCAGTATATCATCAAGATAAGGCATACATATTTCATCTCTCAGGCCTTCCAGAGTCCTCTCCATGAATGCCTGAAATGCTCCTGGAGCACCACTGAGTCCGAAAGGTATTCTTATCCATTCGTACAGTCCCCATGGTGTCGTGAATGCTGTCAATGGCTGACTCTGTTTTGCCATATAACCTTGATGGTACGCCTTCCCTTGGTCTAAGACGGTGAACCAGGATTTTCCACCAAGATTATTGAGTGCTTCCTGAATTCGTGGAATCGGCTGTCTGGTAGGAAGAGATTTCCGATTCAGCTCACGAAAGTCAATACAAAGCCGCAATGAACCATCTTTCTTGCGAACACACACCATGGCGCTTGAATAAGATGACTTGCTTCTCCTGATCCAGCCTCGATGCAACAAGTCAACCAAGTATGTCTTAACTTCGTTATACAACGGCTTCGGTACAGAAATATATCCCTTCTGTACAGGTGTGGGATCAGTCAGCTGAATTTCTAACTCCAAATCTGTTGCTTCCCCTATCTCACCCTCTCTTGAGAATGCAGCATTTTCTTCTTGCAGAAGATGACGAACCTTCTCCTTTTGGTCCTCTGACAAGGTTGAGTTGTTCAGATCCACTGGAGGGACCCAATTGTCTGATGCTGTTATGTTGTTTCTTCTGTTGTCTTCTGGTATTTGTACTTCTGGAAGTGGCAGGATCCCCTGGATTTGTTCAACTGTACCTAGTACTGTCTTTTTCTGAAGCTGGAGGTCTTTAGTGCTGGTGTTTTCTACAATCAAGTTCACTTTACATGATCCTGCCTTCACGTTCACCAAACTCTCATGAACAATGAGACCATCGGGCCATGATCGCTCAATCAATGGTGTGAAAACTGCACTTTGCTTCTGGTCGAACCCAGCACTGGCAAGACATTGCACTGAGCAAGACTGTCCTGAGGGAATGTCAAAGTCTCTACCTACAGTCTTCAGTTCAAGACATGGGTCATTCTTGGACTGGATGAGTCTGACTACTGCATGTATCTTTCTGGTGGACAGACCCTTGATGGTTGCTTTCAAGGCCCTCTTCATCAAGTCACTTCCACTTTTGTCCTGAAGATGCTCGATCACATTGTAGCCCACAATCGGACACAGAAACTCGTCATCCTTGCTTACTAGGAACGGAACAGTCGTTGACGGCAAGTCCTTCCCCAGTTCAAGTTCCAAGTCAACCCAGCCCTCATAGGGTATCGAATCACCACTTGCTGAAGTCACAGTCAGTTCACCATCTAGAAGTTCAGACAGCTGTCGTAACTTCTTCTGAGGCAAGTTCTCTTTCAGCCATAAATCATGCACAATTGACACTTGTGCTCCAGTGTCCCATAACACGGTGATAGGAACCTTACCGAGGAGACAGTTCATTTGACATCTGTTTCCAATCAACTTCGTCATTGACCTCTTCTGTTTGGATGACAATTGATGAACCACTCCCATCAGCTCTTTCAAGGCAACACGTTCTGTCGTCTTTGTCGTAGTCTCATTGTTGTCATGACGAACACGACATCCGGCTTTAAAATGTTCATCACTTCCACACCTCCAGCAATGAGAGCAGTTGCTCCCTGTACCGTCCACCTTGCACTTCGGACATCCAGGCGCGTACCTTGGTCTCTCCGCTGATTTCTTGTAGTTGTCTTCCTTCTGACCTGAGGCCAATTGTTGCTTCGTTAGCAGTTCTAGTCTTGCCAACTGTTCCTTTAATTGACTTATTTCTTCCCCATGCTTACAGTAACTTGACTTTTCTTCACCGTCCACCTTGTCAACTTTGCCAACCTTTGTCTTATGTCGCGTTTTTGACAACCTTTCTGTTTCTTGGGTGAAGATACTGTTCATCTTAGAGATTAAAAGTTCATCAGTCACTTTCAGGTCTTTGAGATAGGGTTTCAGTTCATGTCGAACACTATCAGATACCAGTCCTGTTTCCAAGCTATGAAGGAACATTTGCTGAACGAGGTCAGGGTTGTACTGAACCGGAGCATTGTCTTCCTGTGAGGCAAACAGTACTTTCTGCTTCACGTCTAGTGCTCGGAGAAGAAAATCTGGGGCATCTTCATTTGTGCCTTGAATCAACGTTGTCAACTCGCTGTAAAGTTCAGTTGGGGTCTTCTCTCTGTAGTGAGACCTAATGATACTTCTTAACACAGGAAGAGTGCATTCTTTCTTGCATTCCAAGTAACTCCGAAGTCTCGACCCAGGTTGAATGGCTTTTATTACCCCTTCCACAACTTCCTCGTCACTATATCCCTTCAACTTGCCTGCATCAATCTGTCTAATGAGGCTATTAAAGTTAATGCAATTCTTACTGTCCCCTATTTGACCAGTGATCTTAAAGTCTTTTCGCCATGCTGCAAGTTTGTCTGTGGACATGTTCACATTCTTGTTCTGTAATGGTTCACTCTCTGAATCATTACCATTCTGCAGATTACTGTCACTGTTACTGCTATCGATCACTGGGGTAACCACTTCTTCTTCAGCAGCCTTCTGTTCTACTGTCCTCCCTCGGACCTCTTTGAGAACCTCAATCAGACGATTCCGGACTCTTTCACCATCTTCTGTCCCTGTCGACTTGCTGATGATATTGTCAAGTGCCTTGATGGCGTTCACCCTCGTTAGCTTCTGGACGTCATCACACTCGACCTTCATAGCAGTCGCCACTTCACGAAGTTGGTCTTCCTCCAGAAGGTAGACTTGCCCTCTAAGACTGTACTCGAACTCTTGGTCCCCCATGATGTCAGCTTCTTAACAGTTCATCGGTGATGGGATGGCAAATCCCGGACGAGCCCCCAAGATGTAACACCTGAATAAACAATAAAACAAAGTTTTAATGTTGAGCCAGTGTATTCTTTCAAAACGCATATTTGCATTAAGTCAAGTGCGCATGCACCAAGGATTATAACTTGGGTCTGACAATCATCAGTGCCTTTAAGCTTAAACACATCAACCCTTTCAGGCTAAAGGTTACCAGTTACATATCCATAATTGACTTTCAACTTTACAAGGTTACAACTTAGATATACTTCAACAACAATAATAACTTGAACAATTTAGCCTGAACAATGAACATAACTTGAAACAAACCTGCACTACATGATACTATTATTACATCATTAATACTTGAGCTTAAAGCTGCTAAAACCTTTATCTTAAAACTGTTAAGACATTTCTCTGAGTGCTTTTCTTATACATGAATCAAATGTCAAAATACTTGAAACTTGACAAACATGAAACCTGACATACATTTGCTTTAATAAGTACTTAACATTAAAGCTTGCCTAAAATATTTAAGATATATCCTAATGTAAAATGACAATTAAAATAAAACAATTATTTCAATAAAATACTTCAGAGTTTACATTTTCAAACATACAGATTCAAATAGAAAATATTTACTCAAACCCTACTTCTACTTTTATAATTAATAAAAGAATAATAATAATGATTTCAGAAAACATAAATGAATTGTAAATACCGCTGCAAAATAACTGAAATACAACCAGAAACAGATATTTTACGAATGCTTCAATTTATGAAAACCGTCAAAGTAACCTTTCTTTAAAACGCTAATTTCCCTATTTTCCTCTTAATATTACTACTTTTGCCTTACAAGTAATTAAATATATAAAAAATTACTATTACAGTTGGATAAACCAAAAGAATTGTTATTAAAAATACATCTTTCCATTACGCGAAAAACACTATCAACACGACGGTGTACATGAACCATGGGCGCAGCCATCAAACAAAGCACCAAAACACATTCCCTTGCCCCATTACATCTTTGTATATATGTTTGCCAAATGTTATGTGTAGACATTTGTTTTAGAAGTAGTTTTTATCACTTTTAGTGGTAACAAGGTTGCGCGTCTTTGAATCCAGACAGGTCACGTTGTCGATTTTCATGTTTTGCCTAATTTCTATAAAGTAAGCCTTTTTCATGATTGAATTTGTAAGTAAATACATGCTAGGTCATTCAGGTAACACTTTGGTAGCGTGTAAAGCGCAACAAGTATTTGAACCAGTATTTTCAGTGTTTTCTGATTATTTTCCCACATGGTTGGAAGAGTTATGTCCCTTTGCAAGATGGCTGCGCCCATGGTTCATGTACACCGTCGTGTTGATAGTGTTTTTCGCGTAATGGAAAGATGTATTTTTAATAACAATTCTTTTGGTTTATCCAACTGTAATAGTAATTGTTTATATATTTAATTACTTGTAAGGCAAAAGTAGTAATATTAAGAGGAAAATAGGGAAATTAGCGTTTTAAAGAAAGGTTACTTTGACGGTTTTCATAAATTGAAGCATTCGTAAAATATCTGTTTCTGGTTGTATTTCAGTTATTTTGCAGCGGTATTTACAATTCATTTATGTTTTCTGAAATCATTATTATTATTCTTTTATTAATTATAAAAGTAGAAGTAGGGTTTGAGTAAATATTTTCTATTTGAATCTGTATGTTTGAAAATGTAAACTCTGAAGTATTTTATTGAAATAATTGTTTTATTTTAATTGTCATTTTACATTAGGATATATCTTAAATATTTTAGGCAAGCTTTAATGTTAAGTACTTATTAAAGCAAATGTATGTCAGGTTTCATGTTTGTCAAGTTTCAAGTATTTTGACATTTGATTCATGTATAAGAAAAGCACTCAGAGAAATGTCTTAACAGTTTTAAGATAAAGGTTTTAGCAGCTTTAAGCTCAAGTATTAATGATGTAATAATAGTATCATGTAGTGCAGGTTTGTTTCAAGTTATGTTCATTGTTCAGGCTAAATTGTTCAAGTTATTATTGTTGTTGAAGTATATCTAAGTTGTAACCTTGTAAAGTTGAAAGTCAATTATGGATATGTAACTGGTAACCTTTAGCCTGAAAGGGTTGATGTGTTTAAGCTTAAAGGCACTGATGATTGTCAGACCCAAGTTATAATCCTTGGTGCATGCGCACTTGACTTAATGCAAATATGCGTTTTGAAAGAATACACTGGCTCAACATTAAAACTTTGTTTTATTGTTTATTCAGGTGTTACAAAACAACTGTAAAATATTACGGTACACTGAATGCCTCAATATTGAAGGGTAATCTTTGCACATTTTAATAAAGTTAAACATTGAAGTTTCTTAAGCTGGGTAAATTTTGAAGTCAAGGAAATATTGATTCATAAGATTTATGAGGTACAATATTTTGTCAAGTTTCATAATTTACTATTTGCCAGTCATCCACACAGGACTGAAGTCTTTTGAAAAATAGCTTGTCCTGAGATTCTTAAATCTGTTCCCTGCACAAAATGAAAGAAATGTATATTGGATTGAAATTAGTGTCATAGTATGTCTACTTTAGTATGAATTTTTTTGAAAGGTAATATTCATATCATCAGTTGAAACATTTATTGTTTTGGATTGTTTATCCGTAATCTTTTGCCATCTTTGCTACACCGCCAAAGCTAAAAGTAAAAGTGGTAAATTTTTGCTACCATGCCGGGTTTAGATAATAAATTAGTTTAGATGTTAAATTATGTAAAGGCTGATGAACTACGGAGCCAATGGCTCTAGCTTCATAAATGTATATATGCATAATTTGCAAAGAGACTTGATTGTTAATTCTTGATATTCTATCACTTCATCATGTTATATACAATGATATTTCCTTACTTTTCAAACATGTTGGTTAATATTTGGTACTGTACAATGGTTACATGGCAGAATGATTGATACGTTTGGCTGCAAAGCTCTGATTAAAATTTTTTTGCTGAGCTGTAAGATGTTCACATTCTCGTAGTGTTAATGTAGGCAACCCCAGAAAGTTATAAATATTATATTATATTTTTCAACAATATGAGTCTGGTAATGTTGGATATAACTGATCATGAGACAGTCTAGCTAGTGAGTTGAATATGCTGTGAACTCTAACCTGTGAAATAGTGAAATAGGTCAAGGCTATCCTATCTTATCAATAAGCATACATGTAGTAACAGGGACTGTTCAATTGATTACACCATTTTGATTGCCATTGTCTTCCTATGTAGTCATCGCACATAAACCAATGTTTAGATTATCTGAACTACCATTTTATATGTAAATTGACAAAGAGGGATAATTTAACCATCAATCGGGAGACTTTATAGCTCTAGTTACCACCTTGCAGGAGGAAAAATGTATCTCCGGTGGTAGGACTTACCGGTAGATAGAACAGGGACTACAGTTTGAAGTCGAAAATGTCATCATTTGTCCCCTTTTACCCTACCTACCATTTTATATGAATGACATTTTGTTAACACAAGGTATAACAGGCTGATAAGTTGCCCATGCATGTTACAGAATCTGCAAGTAAAATATTACATAACCTAAGTAACGTTTACAGAATATTTGTCTTATTTCAATGATGAAGTAACATTATTTTTGCAATTGTTCTGCCAGATGTAATTGTGACTTAATATATGGTCTTAATTTTTACGGTCATGAACAATCAGAGTTGTTTTTAGGTTAGTATCATATGTTCGGACAAGGTCTCACTTGTTGTAATCCAAACATACGATATTCGTGTTGATGGGCTGTCTAGTTATAACGGGGAATTAACTCTAGGCAGATGAAATCCAAAGTCCTTGAAATAGTTATGCACACTTTTATTTACAGGAACAATTATAACAACATAGTAACAAGTACAACTTGTAGATAACAGTTGAATCCTATCCCCTCCAGAGGCAATTGCTACAACATAGGTACAGAGCCTCCGGAGAGATGAGTCCAGTTGGGTATCCTGAGATGAACTTAAAGACATGTCAGAGTCTGATGCTCGAGCTCCAAAAGCGAATCTACTTTCTCTGATGTCCCATCGGTTTATATAGCCAAAGAGATTGTTATGCCTCATTGATCCGAGGAATAATTAAGTTGACAGTATATAAATATAGTAGACGGTTCATTGTTCTAATAGATTGGCATGTCTGGTTAAGTAAAAGATTAGCAAGGTTAAAGGAATCAAAGGTAACTAAATGGATTATCTTAATTGTGCCTAAGGGTTTTTAACGCTTGTCAAAAGATTAACAGTAACAAGATATCAATTTAAAATAGCTAAACTGTCTGCTAATAAATTACAGATTATCTCTATGACTGAATGTAATGTTTAAAGTATATACTGACTATGGGAAGATGTATAATACTTGAATACTTAAACAGAATATGAGTACATCTAATGAATAAAACTAATATCTTCCTTTATACACATTTCTAAATTAATAGTTATAATTTCTAGCCTATGATATCTTCCCCTCGCTTGTGAAGTTTGGTCTCCAAACTTATGTATGTGTTCAGGCAAAATATGTTTTTTTCAATTGTAAACTTTCTAAGAGCCTTATAGTAGAGTCCAATATGGCAAGTCTTTTCACACAAGAGTTTGTTCTGATTTTCATTCAAGCTTGCACTGAATCTTCATAGTTGGTTCATTGATGATGAAGAACATCAGATGTCAATCCTCCTGCTGTAGGGGCTAGACCTTCTGGTATTGTCTGTACATCTTGATGTTCTGTTCACTTGAAACAACTTCTCTTGTAGAGTCAGCCAGCATCATATGGAATTAGAAAGAGAACATCTGGGCAGTATTTGTTGTTTAATAACAATCTTCATTTATGATTTGACTATACACATAGCACATTTTGATACCATAATTAGCATCTTTCCTTACTTGTACATTTTACATACATACATGTTTACATATACACATTGAATATTCATATTCATAATCTGAAAGGAAACAGTAAATCATTAGTCATTCAATCATACATATCAATCAATCATAAAATTCATAAAATAAAATTATTTATTCATTCATTAGTTGAGCTGTGTACCCCTTAAAATTTTGATAACACAGTCGAAACAGACAAATAAACAAACAATGGCTACAACAGATTCTAGATCAACATCATCTTCTTTCAGGACCTGAAAACTAAAGTAGATACCTGTCAGAAAAGTTCTGGCCTCAAAAGAGAAGTCCAAGAAAAACTGATCCAAGCTCCTCGTCCACAAATGTGCGGAACTCGAGATGCTCTCAGCAAGTGCTCTGAGCATACCGGGAGTCAGAGAACACGACTGAGATTTCATTGTCATAATTACTTTCCATACAGACCTCCAAATGTGAAACCATGACTACTTTCACTGGATCAAGACTAAGATTACAATCAACAATGCTAAACATACTCACACTTTTTGATTTTCATCTTTTGGTCTTGCCGATTTCACTTGGTTCGTCTGCTAGTCTGTGTCTTGGCATCAGCTGATGTCTGTTGTTATATCTTCAATCAAGATATATACTCATATCTGATGTGAAATATAACTAGAAGTCGGCTGCAGGTCACCACGGATCATCCCAGCTCAGAGCTGGGATGAGAGATCCATCCGCAGGAGTGAAAAAATCTAATCTTCTGTTGATCATCCCAACTCCAAGCTGGAGCTGGGAGGAGCTCCAAAAGCGAATCTACTTTCTCTGATGTCCCATCGGTTTATATAGCCAAAGAGATTGTTATGCCTCATTGATCCGAGGAATAATTAAGTTGACAGTATATAAATATAGTAGACGGTTCATTGTTCTAATAGATTGGCATGTCTGGTTAAGTAAAAGATTAGCAAGGTTAAAGGAATCAAAGGTAACTAAATGGATTATCTTAATTGTGCCTAAGGGTTTTTAACGCTTGTCAAAAGATTAACAGTAACAAGATATCAATTTAAAATAGCTAAACTGTCTGCTAATAAATTACAGATTATCTCTATGACTGAATGTAATGTTTAAAGTATATACTGACTATGGGAAGATGTATAATACTTGAATACTTAAACAGAATATGAGTACATCTAATGAATAAAACTAATATCTTCCTTTATACACATTTCTTAATTAATAGTTATAATTTCTAGCCTATGATATTAGTTTAAAACTTAAGTGTATGTTTAAAGAGCCACTGACTAGATTACCTGCCAAAACATCTACATGCCAATACTTCTACAAAAAGTGAGAGCAGAATTATGCAATTACCTATTTTATAATGGAACAGCCCAGGATATGTTTTAATGTAATTTGCCAAAACTTCTACAGCTGATTGAAGAATGGGGTAGAGGATTACTGGAGTAGAGGATTAACAGGTCCAGCTTAATACTTACTAAACAAGATGACACAGAGTATTTGTGTTTATAACTATTTATATATATTGCATTTAAATATAAATATAAATATTTTGTTTCATTTTTCGTACGTCACATACAAAATTTTTCGCAATTGTTACAATTGTTATCCAGATAGTACGTGAAAAGGGGAATTTATAAACAGATATATCCCTATATATTTCTCCCTGTGACGTTGACAGAATTTATTCATTATAACATATAACATACATTTTAACAAGAAACAATTTCATATACCAATAACTGAATATGTAAATTCAACAATTTCACACAATCTATGTAAAAACACTTGCCTAAGTCAATAAATGTACAAACAGAATCAGAAAAGATGAAAAGATAGTGCATAATGGCAGTTGCATAGGCAAGTAGAAGACTTTTCTATAACCCTATAAAATTTGTGGTCACTGTAGAGTAATCAAAAGCGACAAAGTGTTACTAGATTGATGTCAAGACGTCAGTGCTTGTGAAAAATATGAGAATTGTGATTATTATATTTGTTATGAAGTTTATATATGAGAATAAACAGTTAAACAACCTACAACCTCCTGTGATACAACGGGTCCTAGTCAAAAGGGCCGCATGTCAAAAGGGCCACAAAACGGAAAAGTCAAAAGGGCCACAAGAAAGTCAAAAAGGCCGCATCAAAAAGTCAAATGGGCCTCAGACCCCTAGTCAAATGGGCCACATATATAAAATTAATATTAATAGATTTAAAACAGTACTTTGCAATACATATATAAATTAAATTTATTAAAAGAATAAATTGCATTCATTCCCCACTGAGTGTTTTAAGGTCATTTTAAAAAATGCTTTATTATGTTATTCCGAAAGATTACAACAGGCATAGAAAGAGATAGTTATAAAATGGTTGAGATTATTTCCCCAGATTACACATACATAAATTCATATATAAAATAGTCACTGGTTCTGTACCTCAGTCCATGAATGATTTATTATCGAATGTTGTTCTAGTTATGTAAACTCAAGGTGGCCGAAATTGACCTTTGTACATGAGACAGAATAACTGGTAATGGTATAACTATATCAGCCAGAAGTATCTAGAAAACTACTCAACAAATCTTGTTTGGACAGATTCACACACTGTAAACCAAAGCCACATGCAAATGATTTAAAAAACCTTCTTATATTTGAAATGTCTCATAAATACTCTCAGTATCATTGAAATCATCAAAATAATTATTTCAATAAAAGTATTCCAGATTTAAACCTGAGCAGAAATCCTTTATCTAAAACCTCAAAATAAATGTTTCTTCCAAATATAATAATTTTTCATCAATATTAATCTCACAAACTAAGAAATTAAAATGTAATTACTACTTTAAAGAAATCAACCAGTTAGTAGCACTAATTAACAGTTAAACTCCTGATTTGCCCCAGGGGAGATGAATGTGGAGTGCACAACTCAGGCTCATTTCAAGTCTTTTGTTCATCTCTTTGTATAGAATCACATGAAATTAAACAGTAAGTCAGTCATGAACAAATTTGCATTCAAGTGTGTACTTACTTGTGTACATAACATGCAACTACATCATATATTACAGACCCATTCTTCTGGTGTTTATTGTAAATAATAAATATGTGTTTCTGTGTATCACTATAATTTCCATAGTTTATTGTGACACATCTCTGCAATTTACTATGTTCCTATGATGAAAGAAATAACAACCACATACTTCTATTCATTTCATTGTCCTTATTTTCTGTCAAATATCTAAACGTATTAATGTATTATTCTAAAAAAAAAGATAGTATTATTGATTTTATATATGCGGCCCATTTGACTTTTTGATGCGGCCATTTTGACTTTTTTGTGGGGCCCTTTTGACTAGGGGTTTGTGGCCCTTTTGACTTTCTTGCGGCCCTATTGACATGCGGCCCTTTTGACCTGTTCCCTGATACAACTATGTCTATTATTTACTCGTAGCCTAATATAGAAGTTTTGGCACATTAATCAGACTAGTCCATTTTTACTTGACAGTAGAAGGTTTGGCCTGTAGAAGTTTTGGCATGTAGAAGTTTTGGCATGTAGAAGTTTTAGTCTGTAGAAGTTTTGGCATGTAAAAGTTTTGGTATGTAGAAGTTTTGGTAGGTTGACACTTAATTTTCTGCAGATTTGGTAGACCCAAAATAAGTATAAAATATGCACTAATGTGTTTTCCAAAATAAAGGTTGGGTCTATTAATTTCAGCGTAAAGCATTGTGGTTGACTAGCACACTCTCTTACGAGTTACAACTTTTTAACAGAGTCATCAGAAGATGACATATCCCATCGGTTCCACAAAATTTTTAAAACACATCTTTGACAGATACTTGTGTATCTACTACCGTACTTCAGTTAGTAGGTATTACAGATGCTGAGTTTCAGGTATGTTAGGGGTTTTAGACTTCTGCTCCAGAAGCAGTCAAAATCAACAACAACCAACATCCCTCTCATGTTTCTATGGAAACAGAAAAAAAAATTTTTTTCAGAAAAAGTCTTAAAGGTATGAAAATATAATCTGTGTCATTTTGGTTGTGTCAGACAATTTAGTCATTTGGTTAATTGATAAAGCATAGAATTCATAACATGTATTCCACATTAGGCCAGATTAATGATTTTTGGATGCAAAATATTGAGGCAGGATGAGAAAAACAACTTTGGTCTGTTATTGTAAATGGAAGGTTGCCGGAAAGTTTTCAGTAAGCTAAACAATAACAGAATTGAGTAAAAAGCAGTCTGATTAAGAACGATTGTTTTCCAAGGAATAAAAGTTGCAAAATAGTGCATCTACTGAGATACAAACTCATCGTTCGGAGGTTTCCTGGCAAAACCGTCTTATAATAGCCTGTAGGCCCGCATGTTCTCACGCTATTCAGAAAGCCAATCACAGAACGTCCAACAGAAGGTTTCGGTACGGGAAGCTAGGGGCAAGTTACTCCCAACAGCCATACTGTCATGGGTTTCTGTAAAAAAACATGATGTGTGTTGTCTGCACTAAACTGATACAGAACGTGCATAATTATACAGGGTGTTTTCAGACCTTGTGGAGAGGAATCTACAGAACCTGCTTGTTTGTATCCTGGTAGATGCATTATTTGGCAATTTGTTTTCTGTGATTTTTTATCAGACTCACTGGAATGAAAAGATAATTATTTTTAGATCGTCTTTATATTTGGCAAAAATATTTATGGCAAGGCATTCTGAGTAGCAACTTTTTCCAATTTCTGATCATAGTAGGAGATTCGATAAACAACTAACTAATTCTCTATTTTTGCCTTAGTTTATATTAATTTTGAACTTACACAGGGGCGGATACAGCTTTTTGGGAAACAGGGGGTGCACTTTTCCAGACCTCGAAAATGCCTTCAGTGGGGGGGGGGGTTCTGCTTAGTGATAGATTAATATCTTGAATATACAGGGTACATGTACTATCTCTGTGGCAAAAAGGGGGTGTGCACCACTGTTTTGAGGTTGGTTTCAATGGTCATTTTTTAAAATGTTAAATGAAAAGGGGGGTGCGCACCCCTGCACCCCCCCTCTAGATCCGCCCCTGTTACAGACTTCAAAATAATATTTAACATAACAACTAAATGATCCTATGACATTGACAAACATTGTCATAACACATTTAAAACAAAAATTCCTTCTAATGCCTCATAATGTATGTTCTCTTTTCTTTTTATCATGATAAATAACAGCTTAACATCATTCTAGAGTGCCCCTTTAAAGTGCTTGCGTGCTGAAAGGCACGTATATAGACAGTGGATGATGTAATACTGCACCGGGATGTTGAAGATAGTGGACCAATTATCTCACTTCAGCTTGAAAACTGTTACCAGTGATAAGCCACCTGGGGGAAGTTTAGTAATTTAAAATGTGTTACATCAATGAGTAATGATCAAAAATCCTCCTGAAATAAACACTGTAATCTTGATAATTCTATTAAGCAACTTGGAAAATTCAAGATTTAATTTAAAAATAACCCCATTGACCTGTTGTAACAGTTGAATCACCACTCATAAAACCGTCTCATTCCTTTTCCCATTTCTCCCCTCTTACAGTTGCTCTCCCCACTCAACCTTTTGCTGATGTCTCTTCCCGAACTTTGTGAGAATTTTTTATTTTAAATTTAAAAAACATTTGTATTGATTTTTGTTGTACATGCACATTCCAATTTACAAGTTACATTCTGAGTACAACATATTACAACAATGCACATGAATTCTAAGCAATACTTTATGAGAAATGTTTAAATGCATGATTTCATTTTATTCGCGTCCTATTCTCATAATTTTCTCTTGATCTTTAATCTCTGATCCTGTGATGTCTGATACCTGTTTAATGTCAACAGGAGCATTATACACTCTTGTTAGATGTTTAGTTAGGGGATTGTCTTCTGACAATGATACTGATAGAAGATATATTATCCTGATCTGTCTCGGGAGATTTTATGGCTCTTGTTTTAGTTCAGTGAATATCTGTAAATATGTTGTCCATTTGTGATACAAATTCATCACATTACATCTAAATTGGTTAATGACTTTAGCATTATTAATAAATTCTTCCTCATATTTTAAAACAACTTCCTTTGGCTGTGTATCCATTTAGTTCTAAGGCTACTCTGATTTGATTATGAGTATTCATCTAGCTGGGTTTATTTCTAGGTCATGTTCAAGGTACAGTTAGGGGAAATGTCATACATAAAAAAACTTAGAATCATTAATAAATATAGGTAGGTACATGTATTGCAATACTTTCATGGTATATATACTTACAGGTATGCACGATAAATGTGTCACAATTTTGAGTATTGACAATAATTTGGTAAAAAGGGGTCATACTTAAGTCGAGGTACTTTGTTACGGTATATTTATTATACCTCTATTATACCTGTGGTCTTGGTCAGGTCAGACCGCCTCTGGAGTCAGGTCTTGAGTCTTTGTATTTCACATAATGACCTCACCATGAGTAATTAAGAGTATAACAATATAGTCAGGATAGAGTAACTTCATACATAACACTTCACCTGTTCATAAATACAATAGCTGGAGCAGTAAACAAAGTGAAGGGTTAACATTGTAGGGATTGGAATTATTATCATCAAAGCATTTGGACTAGTTATACCCAACTACATGTTGGCTTGGGTATAGAAATAACCTCAGTCAGACTGTGTATCAGCGTCTCCAAGCTTTTTACTGGAAAATATTAGATATGCTATTTAGGGTTATCTGATTTTTATTTCTTGTCGTTTCAATTGAAATTCAACTAAGGTGTTTGTTTCCAAATCAGATCTAAAATACTGTAAAACCTAGCTCAATGAAACTTGGTATTTGGAAAACTCATAATTTTTCAACATTGTAATAAATTTATTTCGATAAATGCAAGTGAGAAATCTGTTTCTGGAGCAAAATCTAAATGCCTTTGCTCAGATGTGCCTTTTGTTGTTTGTTGTTCTCAAGTAGTGCATGTTGTATATTTGGAACTTTTACATCAGGACACCCAATTGAAGAAAATCATTTATTAGTCAATCATGTATATTCCTTGTTTCATTTTCAGATCTTCATCAACAATGAGTTTGTGAACTCTGCAAGCGGGAAGACGTTCCCAACTCTGAACCCAACAACGGGAGAGAAGATAGTGGACGTCCAGGAAGGGGACAAGGTGAGAATACACTCTAGTCTTGGAAAGAATTTGTAACTGTCGTTACTGGGTGTCTAGCTCACCGGGTCATTTGTTCGTTTCTGAATATTTCATTGTCTAACTGTAGTACAGTGTGTCAAATGAATCTAAGGGATCGGTTGCCAAAAGATGAATGGTTCCTCTATGAACAGCAGTGGTATAATCATTTTAGGAAAATAGAGAAATTAATAGATATACTCATTCTTGTATTTCATCTCACAGGCTGATGTTGACAAGGCGGTTGCAGCAGCTAAAGAGGCGTTCAAACCTGGATCAGAATGGAGACGAATGGACGCCAGCCAGAGAGGGAGGTTGCTATGGAAACTGGCCGACCTCATGGAGGAGAACATCCAGTACTTGGCGGTCAGTGGTTTTATCAGAGGACTACACATCTTGAAGTATGGGAATTGTTAAATTTTCCCTCAATGGTAACTTCTGATTTAGGCTTCACAAAATTAATCACATTCTTATAAATAATGACTGATGTATTTATCAATTACTCAGTACACTGTTATGGTAGAGAGGAGGTTTTCTGTTATGATCAACATTATATGAATATGACATTCTACATTTCATATCTTATAATCATCATTATGATCACACAGAGTCTGGAGACACTGGATAACGGGAAAACCTACACAGCATCTGCTGGAGACATCCAGTTCTCTGCTAAAGTCATCAGATACTACGCAGGGTGGGCAGACAAGATACAAGGAAGAACCATCCCTGTCGGTGAGTTCATTGCTTTAGACTAAACTCATCCCTATCGGTGAGTTCATTGCTTTACACTAAACTCATCCCTGTCGGTGAGTTCATTGCTTTATACTAAACTCATCCCTGTTGGTTAGTTCATTGCTTTATACTAAACTCATCCCTGTCGGTGAGTTCATTGCTTTACACTAAACTCATCCCTGTCGGTGAGTTCATTGCTTTACACTAAACTCATCCCTGTCGGTGAGTTCATTGCTTTATACTAAACTCATCCCTGTCGGTTAGTTCATTGCTTTACACTAAACTCATCCCTGTCGGTGAGTTCATTGCTTTATACTAAACTCATCCCTGTTGGTTAGTTCATTGCTTTATACTAAACTCATCCCTGTCGGTGAGTTCATTGCTTTACACTAAACTCATCTCTGTCGGTTAGTTCATTGCTTTACACTAAACTCATCCCTGTCGGTGAGTTCATTGCTTTACACTAAACTCATCCCTGTCGGTGAGTTCATTGCTTTATACTAAACTCATCCCTGTCGGTTAGTTCATTGCTTTGTACTAAACTCATCCCTGTCGGTTAGTTCATTGCTTTATACTAAACTCATCCCTGTTGGTGAGTTCATTGCTTTACACTAAACTCATCCCTATCGGTGAGTTCATTGCTTTATACTAAACTCATCCCTGTTGGTTAGTTCATTGCTTTATACTAAACTCATCCCTGTTGGTTAGTTCATTGCTTTACACTAAACTCATCCCTGTCGGTGAGTTCATTGCTTTACACTAAACTCATCCCTGTCGGTGAGTTCATTGCTTTATACTAAACTCATCCCTGTTGGTTAGTTCATTGCTTTATACTAAACTCATCCCTGTCGGTTACTTCATTGCTTTATACTAAACTCATCCCTGTCGGATAGTTCATTGCTTTATACTAAACTCATCCCTGTCGGTGAGTTCATTGCTTTACACTAAACTCGTCCCTGTCGGTTAGTTCATTGCTTTATACTAAACTCATCCCTGTCGGTGAGTTCATTGCTTTACACTAAACTCGTCCCTGTCGGTTAGTTCATTGCTTTATACTAAACTCATCCCTGTCGGTGAGTTCATTGCTTTACACTAAACTCGTCCCTGTCGGTTAGTTCATTGCTTTATACTAAACTCATCCCTGTCGGTTAGTTCATTGCTTTACACTAAACTCATCCCTGTCGGTGAGTTCATTGCTTTACACGAAACTCATCCCTGTCGGTGAGTTCATTGCTTTATACTAAACTCATCCCTATCGGTGAGTTCATTGCTTTATACTAAACTCATCCCTGTTGGTTAGTTCATTGCTTTATACTAAACTCATCCCTGTCGGTGAGTTCATTGCTTTACACTAAACTCATCTCTGTCGGTTAGTTCATTGCTTTACACTAAACTCATCCCTGTCGGTGAGTTCATTGCTTTACACTAAACTCATCCCTGTCGGTTAGTTCATTGCTTTATACTAAACTCATCCCTGTCGGTTAGTTCATTGCTTTATACTTAACTCATCCCTGTCGGTGAGTTCATTGCTTTACACTAAACTCATCTCTGTCGGTTAGTTCATTGCTTTACACTAAACTCATCCCTGTCGGTGAGTTCATTGCTTTACACTAAACTCATCCCTGTCGGTTAGTTCATTGCTTTATACTAAACTCATCCCTGTCGGTTAGTTCATTGCTTTATACTTAACTCATCCCTGTCGGTGAGTTCATTGCTTTACACTAAACTCGTCCCTGTCGGTTAGTTCATTGCTTTATACTAAACTCATCCCTGTCGGTGAGTTCATTGCTTTACACTAAACTCGTCCCTGTCGGTTAGTTCATTGCTTTATACTAAACTCATCCCTGTCGGTGAGTTCATTGCTTTACACTAAACTCGTCCCTGTCAGTTAGTTCATTGCTTTATACTAAACTCGTCCCTGTCGGTTAGTTCATTGCTTTACACTAAACTCATCCCTGTCGGTGAGTTCATTGCTTTACACGAAACTCATCCCTGTCGGTGAGTTCATTGCGTTATACTAAACTCATCCCTGTCGGTGAGTTCATTGCTTTATACTAAACTCATCCCTGTCGGTGAGTTCATTGCTTTACACTAAACTCATCCCTATCGGTGAGTTCATTGCTTTATACTAAACTCATCCCTGTCGGTTAGTTCATTGCTTTATACTAAACTCATCCCTGTCGGTTAGTTCATTGCTTTATACTAAACTCATCCCTGTTGGTGAGTTCATTGCTTTACACTAAACTCATCCCTGTCGGTTAGTTCATTGCTTTATACTAAACTCATCCCTGTCGGTTAGTTCATTGCTTTATACTAAACTCATCCCTGTCGGTTAGTTCATTGCTTTATACTAAACTCATCCCTGTCGGTTAGTTCATTGCTTTACACTAAACTCATCCCTGTCGGTTAGTTCATTGCTTTACACTAAACTCATCCCTGTCGGTTAGTTCATTGCTTTATACTAAACTCATCCCTGTCGGTTAGTTCATTGCTTTATACTAAACTCATCCCTGTCGGTTAGTTCATTGCTTTATACTAAACTCATCCCTGTCGGTTAGTTCATTGCTTTACACTAAACTCATCCCTGTCGGTTAGTTCATTGCTTTATACTAAACTCATCCCTGTCGGTTAGTTCATTGCTTTATACTAAACTCATCCCTGTCGGTGAGTTCATTGCTTTACACAAAACTCATCCCTGTCGGTTAGTTCATTACATTATACTAAACTCATCCCTGTCGGTTAGTTCATTGAATATATTCATCTGACTAGTGGAAGCAGGATGGTGATTCTGTTTGTGCTGCATTGAAAATGATTTCTTCACACATCAAGCAAACCTTGAGAATGAGAATGGCATCCAGCATCTATTGACCTTGTTGGTTTGTGGTTGATACATTGTGCCGTAAATGGAGATGTCTTCTGCTATACTCTAAACATTCACCTCTTCTGTCGTAAATGTAGAATTCTTCTGCTATACTCTAAACATTCACCTCTTCTGTCGTAAATGGAGACTTCTTCTGCTATACTCTAAACATTCACCTCTTCTGTCGTAAATGGAGACTTCTTGTGCCATACTCTAAACATTCACCTCTTCTGTCGTAAATGTAGAATTCTTGTGCCATACTCTAAACATTCACCTCTTCTGTTGTAGATGGAGACTTCTTGTGCCATACTCTAAACATTTACCTCTTCTGTCGTAAATGTAGAATTCTTGTGCCATACTCTAAACATTCACCTCTTCTGTCGTAAATGGAGACTTCTTGTGCCATACTCTAAACATTCACCTCTTCTGTCGTAAATGGAGAATTCTTGTGCCATACTCTAAACATTCACCTCTTCTGTCGTAAATGTAGAATTCTTGTGCCATACTCTAAACATTCACCTCTTCTGTCGTAAATGGAGACTTCTTGTGCCATACTCTAAACATTCACCTCTTCTGTCGTAAATGGAGACTTCTTGTGCCATACTCTAAACATTCACCTCTTCTGTCGTAAATGTAGAATTCTTGTGCCATACTCTAAACATTCACCTCTTCTGTCGTAAATGGAGACTTCTTCTGCTATACTCTAAACATTCACCTCTTCTGTCGTAAATGGAGACTTCTTGTGCCATACTCTAAACATTCACCTCTTCTGTCGTAAATGTAGAATTCTTGTGCCATACTCTAAACATTCACCTCTTCTGTCGTAAATGGAGACTTCTTGTGCCATACTCTAAACATTCACCTCTTCTGTCGTAAATGGAGACTTCTTGTGCCATACTCTAAACATTCACCTCTTCTGTCGTAAATGTAGAATTCTTGTGCCATACTCTAAACATTCACCTCTTCTGTCGTAAATGGAGACTTCTTGTGCCATACTCTAAACATTCACCTCTTCTGTCGTAAATGGAGACTTCTTGTGCCATACTCTAAACATTCACCTCTTCTGTTGTAGATGGAGACTTCTTCTGCTATACTCGTCATGAACCTGTCGGCATATGTGGTCAGATTATTCCGGTAAGAACACTTTACAATAGATCTTTCCAAATATTAACAATGCTGCCAAAATGTAAAAACCCTTTCATCTCAAAGGTGCAGAATATTGCAGTGGTTAACCGTTAACAGGTTTAACTTTGTATCAGAAGTCAGGGGATCAACAACTTTGAACAATTGTTGAACAAGTAAGGTGTGGGTGCAGTGCTTTCTTTCAATGCAGAACCAACCATGGTTTTCTTGTTTCCAGTAAAGCTTGCAGAAATCTACCCATGTCACATTTAAGCTTGCAACATTTGATTAAAGTGGTTTATAATGCCATCTCATGTTCCCCTCCTTTAGGGTTTTTTTGAAAGTTCATCATACATTTTGTAATAATTCTATTTATTTGTGAAATATAAAATATTCAACTTATTTCGAACCATATTAAATGATACCATACTTAGTTTTTCCAGTGTCCTAGAGTTTGTTTCCCTGTAAATGTTTCACTTTCCTTGGTTTGAGGTACAGTATTACATTAGATAAGTGATCCATGTGAGAAACAGTTCTGTAGTCTTCGACGATGAGCTGATAGTAACTCAGTGTTGTTTTACAGTGGAACTACCCTGTCGCTATGTGGTCCTGGAAGATCGCCCCAGCTCTGTGTGCCGGCAACGTGATCGTGATGAAACCAGCGGAACAGACGCCTCTCACTGCCCTCTACCTGGGCACTCTCCTCAAGCAGGTATGTCTATAGAGAATACTGAACAACATCCTGTAAACATATTTATGAAACATGTGAGTGATTTGGTATTGTAAAAGAAAAAGTGACTGAAGATACCAATGCCATTCAAGAGTTTCATAAAAATGTTATTGAATGGGACCGAGTGGCATCTTTTATAACTGGCTGATTTAAATCAAGCTGAATTGCAAAAAACTCACATTATGACGCTCACTTGTAAGAAAGACATCTGCCATTGCAGCAGTGCCGCTTACATTTTGACATAATGATGTTAAGTGATTTGACAAGAGAAATGCAACATCCTGAATGACCAACAGACAACAGTCCTATCTATAGATATACACTCATCCAGTTCTCTGATACACTCCTATAAACTGTTACTACAGGCTGGTTTCCCAGCTGGAGTTGTGAACATGGTGCCAGGTTACGGGCCTACAGCAGGAGCCGCCATCTCCAACCATCCGGACATCAACAAGGTGGCATTCACAGGATCTACAGAGGTGAGTGGTTAGTTAATGAATAAAAACATTTACAACTATGTATTACAATAAAATCCATTTGGTTGAATGAACAGGGAGTTATTGTCAAAGAGTGACTTCACGGTTCTTAGTTATTCTTCTGCAAATGAACCAGCATATTACTAAAAAACTTTACATCTAGATGTACAACAGTTACAATTAAGAAGATACATATATTTCAATGTACAACAATTGAGTAAAAGTATTAATGAGAATGATCAATGATGTTTGGCTCTCCAAAAATATCCCAGTCAATTTCGCCTTTCATAAAGTGTCTGAAAGAAAACCATACAACCATACAATGCCCAAGACATACTTAGTTACATAGTTCTAACTTAGAACTATGTAACTAAGTATGTCTTGGGCACTTAGAACTTCTAAGTGTGGTGCATTAGGTTTTCTCTAGAAAGCTCCTGCATTAAGGTCACCCATTCAATGGTAAACTATACATTTTGTTGCTGAACATTATTTGATAGTCATGATTTGTTATGTGCTCAAAGGCTTGCCCTTTATGCTGAGACACACACTTAAGTAAACTTGTTAAAGTGCCTTTGTTTATTTTGAATGTTGGATATGTTCAATTTTCCTCACAATGCTACTGCCCAATTCCAGATCGGCAAAGTAATCATGGCCGCGGCTGCTGGCACCAACCTGAAGAGGACGAGTCTTGAGCTGGGAGGGAAAAGTCCTAATGTCATCTTTGCTGACTCTGACAGTGAGTTGTATTATTTCTTCATTGAAAATTGTGCTGCATTTTGTATCTGTGTCGATGTTATGTAGTGAAGTATGATGAATGGAGACTTAAAAGCTTAAAACACAGATGAGGTAAGCTTTTAAGTCTGTCTAAAGAAGCCATTTGTTTCATTGTACAGATGTGTCCATGCATTAGATTGTGGTTGTGTGTTACAAATCTGATAAAGGTACCAACTTGAAGCAGATCCATTAGCTGAGAAAAGGATACATTGTTTGACTAAGAGTCTCACAGTGAAAGACTGGCTGTCATGTCATGGAGAGCTAAAGTGAATTTCTTGTTTTGCAGTTGACTTCAGTGTAGGGTGGGCGCACGAAGCCGTGATGAGCAACATGGGTCAGTGTTGTATCGCTGGCTCCAGGACGTTTGTCCAGGAGGAGATTTATGACGAGTTTGTCAAGAGGAGTGTGGAGAAGGCAAAACAGAGACAAGTTGGAGACCCCTTTGATAGCAAGACTGTGAATGGACCTCAGGTGAAGATTGGCTTACTTGTGAAAAGAGAATCTCACCCAAGTGTCTTCTGATATCAAATATATCAACACGAGTTGATTAAAGTTACAAATATCCTCGGCAAGCCACAGATATTTGTAACTTTAATCAACGAGTGTTGATATATATGATATCAGAAGACACAAGGGTGGGATTTTATTTATCATTCAAAATCATTCTTCAACAATTATAAGCCGAAGAATGACATAGCTGAAACACAAAACTGCCATTTTGCTTCTTCAGCAGTGATCTCGGTGAGGTCATAGCATTGTGACGTCATAAGCATAATGACATCATAGCATTGTTATGTCATCACCATTGTGACGGGGGGCGGGATAGCGCAGTGGTTAGCGCGTTCGGCTTCGGATCAAGAGGTCCGGGGTTCGATTCCGAACCAGGGGCACGGCAACTTTGTCTGCAGTAGAGAACTGTTCTACACGCAGTAAGGTTTGGGTGCAATGCTACACTGAATTTCAGCGTAGTACCACCCATGGTTCGCTAGTTCCAGCCGCTGCTCGCAGGTTTCACCGCAGTGCATAGCCACATGGCGTTGCGGGCTTTCTCCCTGCCATAATACTAGCAGCCGCGATATAAGTGAAATACTCTTGAAAGTGACGTTAAACCCCAACTCGCTCACTCACCATTGTGACGTCATAGCATTGTCAGCAGTGTTCTCAGTGATGCCAAAGCTTTGTGATGTCATTAACTGATGATGTAATAGGATTATGACGATTTGATTGTAGCGATATCTACAATGTAGATATCGCTTGTAGATATCGTTTGATCTCACACAAGCGATACCTACTGTGGGAGCCAGTTTTGGAAAATAAACTAGGTTCATATCAACTTCAGATACTCCATGATTTTGAAGTTTTAACCAGCCACTTTTAAATACATCAAACAGACACTCGGTATATAGATTCATTTTTGTCATTGACACCTTGGCTTTGTAAACGAAAAATTTCAAAATCAATTGCAACATATTCTGTGTTTCGAAGGTCTGGATTCTATTCAAGACTCCATCATAGTTTTGAGATACTGGGACATATCTCACATTTGACATCAGTTAATCTCATAATTGATATTTTATTTATGACTTCCCTGTAATTGATGTTTAAATTGTTGAGATTGGCAAAATCACAATGAAATTGAAGATATCACTGACATGGGCACAATGTTCGAGTCAGTCATGCACCAATTGAAAGACATGCTCAGAGTTATCTCCCTTGTGCCACAGATTGATGAGGAGCAATACAAGAAGATTCTGGATCTGATTGAAATTGGGAAAAAAGAAGGGGCGACGTGTGAGGTGGGCGGGGCACGCTGGGGGGACAAGGGGTACTTCATACAACCCACTGTCTTCTCCGGGGTACAGGACAACATGACCATCGCAAGGGAGGAGGTGAGACCAGTTAAACAAATTTACAGTCACGAATGAATATTGATATCTTTCACTAGGCATGCAATTAGTATATATGGTATTATACTCAAAACACTATTTTAGGGGTGGGGGTTGAAGGAAAGTGAAATGATTACCAACAAGAAAAAAAGATAGATAATAATAATAAATAATAATAATGGATATTTATATAGCACCATTTTCCATATACTGATACATGCTCAAGGTTGGACTTGAAGGTATCAATTGAGTTAGTTTTTTATTTCCATGGGAAGGGAGTTCCAAAGGACAGCAACGGCATATTGAAAGGATCTTTTCCCATAAGATGAACGTTTGCCTTTCATCAGATACTGTTTTTCGGATGTTAGGGTCCTAGAAGGGATGTAAGGTGTGATGATTTCTGTGAGTTACTCAGGCGCCAGGTTATTGAAACTTTTGTACACAAAGCATAGAATATTGAAATCTATCAGATACTTGATGGGCAACCAGTGAAGGCATTTTAGTGATGGAGTGATATGGCCAAATTTAGACTTCAAACATATAATCCGAGCAGCAGTGTTTTGAATTTTTTTTAATCTGTGGAGCTGCGTTGTACTGAGACCATACAACAGACTATTACAATAATCCAGGTGAGAATGGACCAGACACCTGACTAAAAGGCAGATCCTAGATTATTATCCCCCGCCACAACGAAGTTGGCGGGGGATATAGAAATGAGCTCCGTCCGTCCGTCCGTCTGTCCGTCTGTGCGTCCGGGCTTTTCCATTCCGGCCTCAAACTTCAAAACTATAAGACATATCTCAACGAAACTCGGTGTGTGGAACAATCATCATGTGTAGATGTGCCTTTTGGGGTTTTCAACTTCTTCGAGTTATTTTTTTTTACCGTTTCCATGGAAACGGAACTTCGAATTTCGTTTCCGGAGCAGAACTCGAAAACTATAAGACATATCTCAACAAAACTTTGTGTGTGGAACAATCATCATGTGTAGATGTGCCTTTTGGGGTTTTCAACTTCTTCGAGTTATTTTTTTTGACCGTTTCCATGGAAATGTAAATTAGAATTTAGTTTCCGGAGCAGAAATCGAAAACTATAAGACATATCTCAACGAAACTTTATGTGTGGAACAATCATCATGTGTAGATGTGCCTTTTGGGGTTTTCAACTTCTTCGAGTTGTTTTTTGTTGACCGTTTCCATGGAAATGTAACTTAGAATTTCGTTTCCGGAGCAGAACTTGAAAACTATAAGACATATATCAACGAAACTTGGTGTGTGGAACAATCATCAAGTGTACACGTGCCTTTTGGGGTTTTCAACTTCTTCGAGTTATTTTTTTTGTCGTTTCTATGGAAATGTAACTTAGAATTTCGTTTCCGGAGCAGAAATCGAAAACTATAAGACATATCTCAACGAAACTTGGTGTGTGGAACAATCATCATGTGTAGATGTGCCTTTTGGGATTTTCAACTTCTTCAAGTTATTTTTTTGGACCGTTTCCATGGAAATGTAACTAAGAATTTCGTTTCAGGAGCAGAATTCGAAAACTATAAGACATAGCTCAAGGACATTTTGTGTGTGGAACAATCATCATGTGTAGATGTGCCTTTTGGGGTTTTCATCTTCTTCAAAAATTTTAATTTGTTTAATTTTTACCATTTCCATGGATACATAACTAAATAATTAACTCAAAAACTGCCTTGGATGTATTTTTAGCTCATCTGGCTAATGGCATGGCACGGTGTCCGGCGTCCGTCCGTCCATTCATCCGTCTGTCCGTCTGTAAACTTTTTGCATTTTGTCTTCTTCTCCAGAACCACTTGGTCTAAGGAGATTAAATTATGTGTGCATACTCCTTGGCTTTGACACAACCTAAAAAAACTATCTTCTAACTATTTTCATCCTGATCATCAGCAAACGATAACCATCAGTTGCCATGAACCTTATATTGGGTAGGCTAAGATTGTTTTGATATGTTACAAACCTTACAGGGAGTGGCATCCCTGCCCTGCTGAGCCAACAAATCATCATCCATCCTGCTACATCAGGCTATAAGGAGAAGGTTCATAGTCACTGTTATTCAACAACTATTCTTCAATAAATGTTCCCAAAGGCGGGGGATAAGGCCGACTCTGTCTGCTTGTTATTTTTCATTTGATGGCCCAGTCAATCCTGTCGTAAACATGTATGATAAGGACACAGATACAAACTCCTCTAAATGTGGACCACAAAGATTTTAACATTTTAAGTCAACTGCCTCTCTCCATGAACCTTTGGCAGAATGAGATAAAATGGAATAAAAATAAAAATGACCTTTTAATTTTGAAACCATTTCAAGCATGGATGTTTCTGTCTCCCCTTCCAGATCTTCGGCCCGGTACAACAGATCATCAAGTTCAAGACCCTGGAGGAAGTCCTGGAGAGAGCTAACTCCACCAGCTACGGTCTCGGTGCTGCCATCTTCACCAACGACCTCAACAAGGCACTCGCCTTCTCTAACGGGATCAAGGCTGGAACCTGCTGGTATGATATACTTATATCTTTGAAGATAAAGATACCAGGGTTAATGTTTTTCTTACCATGCCCTCAGGAAAAATATTATTGATATGTCATTAACAAACCTCGATCTAAATGTTAGATTTTTCTATTTTGGATTTTGGCTAATAGATATTTGCATATTTCTTTCATTTAATGACTTTGTTACTGAACAGAACATTAATGCCTGTAATTTCTTGTCATTTTGGTATCTCTAATCCTCTCTGATATACAAAGCTGCTTGCATGTTTACATTGTTATGATATTAGCAAAAAAGGTTAGAAGGTCTGTGATTTGACAATTTATCCGACTCACACTGTTGTACTTTCTGAAATAAGGAACTAATTTGAAGCACTAGTAAAATAAGCTCATCAACATACCCCACAAGGTTCAGAAGGTAGAGAATATTCTCACTTCTCTTGATCAAGTTTGGGTAGAGGTAGAAATGTTTCTTATTGATTACATTGACTACAGTTACTTACAACTGCTAACATCAGAGACCGAGAACAATACACAAACACTCAGAATGCTACACACTACTAGCTATGATTTGTTTGTCCTGACTTCATTATAACTGTACCCGATCCCTACTAAGTAGTGGGGGTATACAACGCTCAGAATTGTTGTCCGATGTCTGTCCATTTTCTAAAGCAATAGTATTTTCAACAGTCATTGTCAAAACCTCTTGATATTTTAGAATTATGAATGACTAGTTAATTCATCTTAAATCTGGAGAAACCCTGATCAACACTTGTAGTGGCAGTTATTAAACTACTTCCATTTTTGTCTACTTTATTTCAATAAGTCCTTGTTCTATTTATATGGGAAAAATGAGGATGTGGTTAAGTTTCATCTTTTCTGATTTCAGGGTCAACTGTTATCTGGCAGTCAATCCACAAGCACCTTTCGGAGGTTTCAAGATGTCCGGAATTGGCAGAGAACTGTGAGTTTACTTTGCTGAATTATGTTTGGGTTGAGAGTTTGTGATTAGTCAATGTATGATCACATGAAGGTATACATAATTGCTTTATTGATTTTTTTGCATTTGTAACTCCCATGTCAATAAACCTTTTTTATGATAAATGTTATCTAAACAATTTTAGAAATCATCTAACACATACATTTTATTTCTAGGGGAGAATATGGATTACAGCAGTATATTGAAGTGAAGAATGTAAGTATTACTGATAAGACAATACATTCCACTTGTGGAACATATTCAATTTTAACGTCAAGAATTAGAAAATATAAAGCAATACTTAAGTCATTATATGAATATTTCAACTCAGTTTTTAACAAAGACTATACTTTGCCTAAATTGATTTCATTTCATGCTTAATGAATAGCTCTCAATATACCATAGGTTTAATCAATGTATTACAATTATAACTGCACTTCTCACATAAAGTAAACAATGCTGAATAATGACATGTGAGAAAAATGTAAGTTATTGAAGTGAACTGAATTGAAAGAATACAAAAAATTAAAAAAAAACGTGTTCACATAGAGGTTGAAAATCTTGTTTTAAATGTTGATATTGTGGTAATCACAGTTTATAATACCGTGTTTCAGGTTGTCATCAAGGTACCACAGAAGAATTCTTAAACACGTTTTGAACAAACTGTTTCTGACACAACAACGAATACTTACTCAAATCTTAATTTCACACTATTTTGATTTGAAAAACTGCATCTGCAGACCAATTGTCATTGTATTAGTTTTTCGTCTATAACCAAAGAGCCTCTAGTATTTGCTAAGAGGATAGTTTCCTGTTGTCATCTAGTCTAATATCACAAGTATTAGTATTAGTCCTTCAGACAAGTTTCTGTTCTGGGTTATGATTTCGCCTTTTTACCTAGTTTTTGATTTGCTATTAAACAGACTGCTGTTTTTAGAGGTTGTAACTATTGAATCTGAATTTTTTCAGAATTATTTTTTTTTGTTAAAGATTTTATATACGGTATGCTGATCGATAAGATTTTGTCTACCTAATCTACAATTTTATAGTATCAATGATTCTGATACCTTTTCTCAGGAATGTTGATTCAATCTGTACCCAACAAATATCTAAAAACAAAGATGTTTTTGATGGTTATTTTTGGACAATCTGTTTACTGCTGCTGCTATGTGCAATGAGGATAGCTTCCTCTCCTACTGGCTTTAATAAAGATCATGTACAATCACGCACCTAGTTTGTCTTTTTATTCAAATGAATATGACTACCTAATATTAAAGGCGCTGTAGCACGTTCTGCTTACTGAAATAAAGTGTTCTCACAAAAAGGCAAAACATTGTTACCAATGACTAGATGAATCTCCTTAAAGAGCCATCAAGGATGTTGATGAACATATCGGAAAATTGCCAAAAATCTATCTCCATGAAATATATACACTTAATTTCCACAGATTTTTTCAACCCAAAATAAGCCGAGAAATTAGTGTTTTCCAGTCTCAATGTAGATCAAGTCCATTATTTTCAAGCGCAAAGCATTGTGGTCTAGCTCAAACACCTTATACAAAGACACGAAAGGAAAATAAAGTTTATGAGCAATGAAAGAAATCGAAATATATAATTTTTGGCGGTTATTTATTTACCATTTCATTTAATTATGTATTTTCTACAGATATATGAATAAATGTTTTACCCAACTAGGTATTTTGCTTAAATTTTATAATCAATGAGAAAATATTTGTCATAATTTGCTGGTCTTAGCTAAAAAAACGTACATTAAACAGACAATAATTTGTAAGTTCTCAGGACATTTAGAATCCGAGTTTATAAAGCAATCGTCACAAAGCAATCGTCACATTCAGTATTGTAAGACAAGGGTAGCCTAACTTCCAACAGAAGCACGTGCAGCGCGTCGGTTGCTTTGGCGACTTGCGCTGGAGACGAGCCTTCACGCTTTGTAAAGGCCAGTTGTTGTGAAGTACGTTTCATGCAATAAAGGGAAATCTGTTTATATGACATCAGATAACCTTGGCGCGCGCTACTCGAAGAGGAACCTATTTTGAAACCAAATTTCATTACATTGTCGTGATATGAAAATTGTTCATCACATGTCATGTTGTAGATAAAAGATTTCTCTAGCGATTGACGTTATAAGTATATTTTCCACAAATAATTTTTTATTTGAAACACTAACATCCTTGATGGCTCTTTAATCAATAAAAAAAGAGTTTAAAACGAATGTACATGGTTCGGTTAAGCCAGGCCTTCCAAGTGCATTAACCATCAAGCAGGCCTTTTAATGTGTTCACATTATAATGGCCTCTTGAAGGTTGTTCAAGTGATCTGTCCCGCCAGGGGCACGGAAACTTTGTCTGCAATAGAGAACTGTTCTACACGCAGTAAAGTTTGGGTGCAATGCTACACTGAATTTCAGAGTAGTGAAATTCTCTTGAAAGCGTCGTTAAACCCCAACTTACCCACAAGTCATCTGACTGATTTAGCTATACCTAAACACTCAAAGTAGATTTTTAAATATAGTGCAATGATGGAATGATTAACCATCTTGCTGTGTGAACTCTCAAAATTGCATATGACCTACAAAATTTATGTACCTCTCACACTGACGAGTTTCTTGCCTTATATGTCGCTCCATAATCTACCAATACCGATAACCTTTTTCTTTGTATGCAGCTTATCGTGTTGTATAATGAGATGTTTTATCCTCTAATCTAACAATATATTGCATAAACTGTAATTGAGAAAAAATCATTTGCAAAAAACGTGCTACAGTGCCTTTAAGATTATTCAGATTTCTTTCTGATAGTTTTAAGTCAGACTTACATGTGAAACAACACTGAAATAGCAAAAATAACATTTGTAGCAACTGCAAATTTATGACAAAAACAAAATACATGTAGGTGTTTGTTGTATGCAGTCCTATTTGGGAGTATTTTTGTTAATTTCTATTTATGTGAATTCTGTTATTTTACCATTGTTTTAGCGTAGTTAATTTTAAGTGACTATCAATCACAGTGAAAATGTTTCCAAATTGAGCTTGTTTTAGAATGGTGAATTTCTGAAGTATTCCATGTCATTTGATCATAATTTTAAAATTTTAGATGGCAAAGCCCTGTCGCGGTCACTGAAGATAAAACCAATACCCAGTTTAGTTATTTTCACAAATAGTGTTTTCACTTGCTGGTAATCCCCCTTTAATTCAACTACTAATCTTCACATACCAGTGTACAAGTTGTATCAAGTAACATGAATAATGGTTAGTGTGTGTACAGAGAGTGATATCAGTAACATCTGTATATCTACAGCTGTGTTCTGATAATCAACTATCTGTATGATAACCTGACATGGTTAGATTATTTATCTGCTAACTTGCATATTTATGAGACAATTTTGTTTCTAGCTTGGTAATCAAATATAAAACTCGTCCTCTCCATCTCCATTTCTTTTTCGGCGTAAACAAAGAAAGCACTATATTGAATCTACAACCTGTTATAGAGGACATACTGGCTCCCCAACCATACACACGACAGAAAAGGAGAGCGAGTATAACACTCAAGTAATGATATCGGAAAGATAAATCTGATGAATAATGATAGAGAAATTATATTAGCCTTACTGCTTGTATCTGACATCTGCTTGTCGTCTGCCTTGATGAATTGCACAAACCATCTCTGGGAGCAGATGGTTTTAGGAACCAGGGTTTGTCCTAAACATTTATTTTGGTCTTTCCCCAGTATTTGGCCTCTTTAATTGGAATTCCTGAAGTGGAGGTGTTTGAAGTCTGGGGATCTCTTAAAGGGGCTGATCTACATACATCAATACCTTTACCAATCCCCTTTGCGACCAAAATACATAAGAGATCGCCGTCGGAGGCTCGATGGAGCCAGAATGGTTGCTAAGGTTGTGTGGAGGTGGCACATGGGATGTTGAGACGTCGCGAATGGACGCTGAGGACGCAATAAAACCCATTTTGAACATGCTCAAAACTTTCTTATTGAGGACGCCGTCCATTATGGTCGCTCAAATGTTAGTCTGAGGAGAGTGAAAGGGGGTACAATGGACGCTCAACGGTCGCAGAAGATGCTCAATGGTTGCCATGTAAGAAAGTCGCTAATTATTGTGGGCCGATGTCTCTGCGTCCCCTGAGCCTTCCTTCTTCGTTCTGTGTGCAACCAAAAGCATACATTAACACGACCACTCTGCCTCCATGCAGCGACCGCGGAAATCATTGTGCCACCATGATCATTTTTGCGCTTTCTTTTTGCATTCATTCAGCATTCTTTGAACGTCTTCGTAAATTGTCCAATAAATAAATCACTAGCGGATCCAGGGGAGGGGTCCAGGGGGTCCGGACCCCCCTTTTCAAATCCATGTATAAGATTTGGGTCCTGATCCCCCCCCCCCCCCCCCCCCCCCCCCCACCCACCCCACTGAGTGGAATAAAAAAATGTTTGGGACCCCCCCCCCCCCCCCCCCCCCCTTTCAAAAATCCTGGATCCGCCCTTGTAAATGATAGATTCACTGTTTCTGTTGACATATCATAGATAAGACATGGCACCTAAAAAAGGCCGCCACATTTTCAACAGTGAAAACTGAAATACTGCTATCAGGATGTTTTTGATGTCGATGTCTTTAATAATAATAGGTTTTGTAAAGAAGTAAGCGCAATTTAACTCAACAGGGTATGGTACTCTTATTTGTGTGTCTGTTCAAACATAAATGGGGTACTGAAATCGCTTTTTCAACATGGAGTTTGGGAATAATGTTTGACAACGACGTTTA
This sequence comes from Gibbula magus, assembly GCA_936450465.1. Classification (NCBI taxonomy): domain Eukaryota; kingdom Metazoa; phylum Mollusca; class Gastropoda; order Trochida; family Trochidae; genus Gibbula; species Gibbula magus. Next base: position 78,209,469 of record OW388289.1, on the reverse strand, counting down.
AACATTTACGAAATGTAGACATTTTATCAATAAAAGATGTTGGAGACCTAATTTAACTCATTGGACTCTAACGCTGAAAACTGTGGGACGTCATATAACAAGCCCAAAAGTACCACACAAAAAAACGTTGTTTAGAAGGCGTTTTTTCAGTATTTTTTAACGAATAATGTTTCAAAAACTTGTATCAGATCCAGATGACTTCTGGATAATGATGTAGCCCTATTTCAGTCGTTTGTATTACCCTTGGATTTAATTATAATATAGTTTTGTATATTGGTATATACTATATTCTTCTGCAACAGCAATGACCATGTTGTTCAGTAGCAGAGTCTGTTGTCATTGTGCTACAGCTGCCAATACTTAATGACTGTTGTCTTAGGACTGCAACAAATGCACACACAAGCAGCTTATTATAAACGCAGTCTCTCCAGGTTGCCTTTCACTCTCCATGGATTGCTGTAGCATTGTTCAGGCATCGCAGAAGAGGCAGAAGTATTGCTGCATGGTTGTCCAACTGTCGCAATAGTCGTCGATGGTGGCACAGGGAAGGCACAGATGAGATGCTGAGATGTTGTTGGTTGCCCAGTAAAGGTAGACTGGAGGCTACGTAAACGTACGTGTTGCTCAAAGATCGTCATGTTCGGATATCCCGGTAAACATAAATTTATTAATTACAAAAATAATCAAGTTGTCCTTAACTACACTGACAATGAATGAATCGTGTACACTTGATAGTTGATATGGTATTTGATATGTAAATAACTATGAATATAATTTATGAACACATGATATAATATTTGATAATTATATGTAATTAACCATGAATATAAATTAAGGACACTTGATATGCTATATTATATGTAAATACGTTTGAATATGAATCACTGACAGCTGGTATTAAATTAAGCCAAATTGAAAATTGCGATAAAAGTTTGTTAATCACTTGATGTGGTACATGATATTTGGTACATGGTGTATGATAATTGCTGTACCTAACTTTAAATATTAATTTGCATCACAACTAAACAAAATGTTCAGGTACATCATCTTACAAGAAATGATGTAAACAGTGAATGAAAAAATCCTGAATATTTATACCTGAATTTTAACAAAATATTCATATTCAATTATGTCTTTCTTTTTATTTGTTGAGTTGTTATCGAGTACACACAGTTATAACATAGTCCATGTACTGCTAAGTATACGCTCAGGCTACTTCCCGCACAAGTCATTTCTTGCACCAGTCTCCAAAACTGCCTAAGTTTAGCCTTGCCGCATAAGCTAAATGTGTCAGTGCCTGTGAATCAGAACTCACCATGCATCCAGGTGCAGCGCTCCATTGTGTTAGCACGGGAAAGTGAAGGAAACGCTGCAAGGCTTTATTTAGCCAGTGTTTGAGACTGGGGCGAGTGATGAGTTGCGTGACACGTTGATGCTTATGTCCAGCAGCCAAATATCGTACCATTCGTCGAGGCTCATAATAAGAATAACTGGTAATAGATACGGGACAAGTAAACAGATCATGCCTTTTCTTGTTTACATAATCCTGACTTGCAATATTTACGTTTATCAACACGAAGTCGCACGGGGTCGTCTCGAAATTGTGTATTACTTTTTATAAATGTTTAGGTATAGTCTGCCATCTTACAACATAAACAATGAACTTTATTGAAATAGAAGTTTAGTTTCTTAAATACAGGTCTATGACCTTCAAATACTTCAATTTATCCTGTAAATTAGTCTGAATTACTGAATTACTGAATTACTGAATTACTATTATGAAGGTCAGCATATGTAGCTATAGGTATTGAGATGACGCTCCCATAGAAGGTTGTTTCCAACATTGAAAGTGTGCAGAGTGAAAATGAAGTTCTTGCAGGTGTATGGTTGTCTTATATTTTCAACTAAATATTGTATTATATACAACTTATCAGAACATGTTAATATTTATTCTTTGTCGATTTTAGAAATATATAAAATTCATTAAACATATTTCTGAATTTGTATATATTTTTTTATATGCGTTTGTCTCTCTATATATTTCTATATACATATCGACAAGTATTAGCTCACCTATAAAACCAAACTCTAGCTATGTTTTCTGTTATATCAAAACGAACCCCAGTATCATGCTCTTGCATTTCACACCGTATGTCAGTAATTGACAAATTGTAATAAACGTAGTGATAATTAATCTATGACAATTTATAATTGTCACTGACAATGAATAACGCGACATGTAATTTGATGATACTGACATCCGTCGGCGTTCGGCATATCACGTGACACCACATTTATTCACCCAAAATAATCGACTGACGGAGTGTATGTGTGAGAGAGAGAGAGAGAGACGCTATCAGTGTGAGTGAGGACGTACAGCCATGGCTATTCCAACACCACCTATCCCGCCGCTGAAGAACCCGGAAGTGAAATGTACAAAGGTAAGCAGAACTTGAGACATCTGCACGTGCAAATCATGTAATGCATGAATCAATCATCAATCACGGTTCTGTTTATGGAGAATCGATCGTGGTTTCCAAGCAGTCTCCTTGTTGAATGGATTCTGTACTTTCGACCCAGTGCTCCACTATTTACAGCTAGCGACAACCTAGGAGGAGCATGCGTATTATGTAGCTTGCTGTGTGAAGTAAAGGAATTCTTCACAGTTAACTTTCTTTATGTATCGCGACAGCTGTTTAGGCTATACGTTGTTTTTATGCATAAAAACAGTGAAATAGATTTCTTTCATTTCTATTAATTCCATCCATTTCGATTAACATTTAACTTATATATCAGCCTTCCAAAAATTTAGAAACATTAAAAGTACTAACTGGAAGCGGCTATAACATGCAGTGACGGGGATTTTTTGTTTGACTTACCAGATATACCACTGAGTGCCGGAGCCCTAAATTGTATAATAGGAGAACGATAGACTGGTCAGTAGTTTATAGCTCATTAGATTGGCTACTTGTACGCTGGACTATATGACCCGTCATTTTAACGTAGGTCAAATGTCATACGCTATCGTCTTGTTGAATAAAACGCTTTGAACATACCCTGCGATATTTGAGAACAATATTGGTTGTCCGAATGACTCGGAATAGAGTAAATCATTAAACTTATTTAGTTACGGTCTGTGTTGCTATCCGATTACTGAATTATAACAACACTGACATACGAATGGAGGTGGTTGCAGATGGTTGTCATACGTGTATGCATCATTGTTTATTTGTCACTGACATGATTTATAAGACATAGTTGGCGGATATATGTAACTAGTTTATGTTTATAGTGAATACAAAATTAAAAGGCCAGCCTCGTTTTTGACATGAAAGGTTAAGTTCAACGATGACCCATATAATATTTGAAAATTGAAAATTCGCGTGGTTCTTATTTTTTGCTAAGTATGTTTAGGTTGCGACTGCATCGATCGTATGGCTATGCTCTTCTGACTCGATGTTCCTCCGCTTCCCCATCAATACAAACGATCCAAATGCAGCTTATTGATTTGATACCCATGGCGACAAACACAAACTTGCTTATTTTCCGGACTCATTTGTTTGGTTTTTAAAGGTACACTTCTTTATAAAAAAAACATAAAAAGGTATTAAACAAACTTTCACAAAATTGGACTATTTATAAGTAAACTAATACATCGTAAAATACACACTAGAGGAAACATATGAGAAAGTACAATATTGTCTACCGTCGAACTGTCCTAAAATGGCATAATTGACATAATTAGCTTTTTAATGGTAATGACATTATTTGGTTGAACATCAGGATCATTACCTTTTCAATAGTGTTGCAGGAAGACGTTATACAAACATTCATGACATGAATAGGATAAACGTGCAAACGTACACATGTACATATATTCATATTTAAATAGGTTACATGGTATATTGATAGAAATGTGACATACATGTAAAATTTGCTTAAACTTCCAGATATTCATCAACAACGAGTGGGTAGACTCGGTGAGTGGGAAAACATTCCCTACTATCAACCCGTCTACAGGGGAGAAGATTGTCGACATACAGGAAGGAGATAAGGTCGGTGAATTGTGTTGTGTAATATTGTGAATATTGCTTGGTACCGTGTGAATGTTGCTTGGTACCTTTTGATTGGTACTAGGAATGTTGTGATTGGTACTTGGTTTATTGTGAGTGTTGCTTTGTACCATATGAATGGTGCTTGTGACTTTTTGAAAGGAGCTTGGTACCTTGTGAATGGTGCCTGGTACTTTATGAAAGGTGCTTGGTACCTTGTGAATTGTGGTTGGTACCTTGTGAATTGTGCTTGATACCCTGTAGATGATACTTGGTATCTTGTGAACGGTAACTGGTACATTTTAAACGATTGATTCTTGGTCCCTTAAGCTTGTGAAGTGTGATTGGTACCCTGTGATTGGTACCTGGTACATTTTAAACGTTGCTTGGTACCTTGTGAATGGTGATTGGTGGAACGGTGCTTGGTACCTTGTGACTAGTGATAGATACCTTGTGAACGGTGATTGGTACCTTGTGAATAGCGATTGTTACTTGTTGGATTAATTCGTAGTATTACTTCTCAAACATTTTCTGTACATGTATAGGCAGATGTTGACAAAGCGGTGGCAGCTGCTAAGAAAGCCCTAGAATTCGGCTCGACATGGCAGCAACTGGACGCCAGCAAGCGAGGGCGACTCCTGATTAAACTAGCAGGGTTAATGGAACGAGACATAGGGTACATAGCTGTAAGTACCGGACTTTATACGTATACATTATACGGTAATTGATAGCATGATCGGGATAAACACGACATGATCAATTACTTGTTTCTTTTGTTGATTGTCATCGATGCACCAATTGGCATGGTTAATCTTATATAAAGTCGTATTCCGACAAAGACCTTCATCGTAGAAATAGAAATAGTGTAGAAATACCCCTTGATATAGTATGAAGACGTCTGGTTATATGATGGACTACAATTATCAAAGTACCCATTTGTACAAAAAATACAGAGAAAGGAAATTGTGAAACACAATATAGCTGGTGTGGAAGCACGAGGCCGGATAAACGAGTTCAACCTGATAGAAATAGGTTCTATGACTAATGATAGTGGCAGTTTGAATAAAGAACTTTGAAGTGAAAATTGGTATAGGGCCTATAGACATACATCGTTTGCGGTTCTTTAAAGCATATAGACAAAGTCAGTACCAGAACGGTACTTATATAATTCTACCAAATTGAATGGTTTCAGAGTCTGGACGTTTTAGACAACGGTAAGCCGTATAAAGACGCTTTCTTCGTGGACACAGGGAGCTGTATCAACATTCTACACTACTTCGCCGGGATAGCCGACAAAATATGTGGCAAAACAATACCCATAGGTAGGACCATCTTTCAGGACATTCAATTTCACTGGCGTATTCCTGAACATGAAGTTTTGAGACTGTATACATGAGTAAACGTAAAGGTCATCGGACAGCTGCCAAACTTTCTATCTGTAATCAACGTCGTCATTACATCATTGTCATCATCATTATTGTCATCGTCGACTTCACCATCATCATCGTCGACTTCAACATCATTAATTCAATCATCGTTTTAACCAGTGTGAAAGTCATTATTATTTCGTCGCAGTCGTCAAATTCATATAGAACTGCGTTATCCTCATTATTATCATTGTCACTGTCCGTATCAACACCAAGATAAATGTTAGTGTCCCGAGATACTATGTATCAATATAACCAAGGATTTACATAGATCTATAACATTTTAAATGCCCTCTTCATAATGAGAAGATCTAGGCAAGCCAGCTCGAGCAACGTATTCGTCGTCCAAGAACCAACAACGAGGTTCTGTTCGATGCATAATCCTTCACTCTGGTTGCCATTTTATCTCTCACTTGATTTGTACTGTGACATTCCCTGCATCGATATTTCGGCGACGCAGCATTGATTGCCTTACTGTTTTGATTACTCCATTACTGGGAAAGCACTCAACTGTGCATTACTCGACTTCCCGTCTTTACCAAATCGATTTCGTTGCAATCGTATTGTCAACACTTACAATGGATACTCCATGAAGTGAGATGCTCTTGGATTGTGTATTGGTCCTCGTTACCATAATGAAAGACAAGGACAGATTGTGTATTGGTCCTCGTTACCATAATGAAAGACAAGGACAGATTGTGTATTGGTCCCGGTACCATAATGAAAGACAAGGACAGATTGTGTATTGGTCCCGGTACCATAATGAGAGACAAGGACAGATTGTGTATTGGTTCTCGTTACCATAATGAAAGACAAGGGCAGATTGTGTATTGGTCCTCGTTACCATAATGAAAGACAAGGACAGATTGTGTATTGGTCCTCGTTACCATAATGAAAGACAAGGACAGATTGTGTATTGGTCCTCGTTACCATAATGAAAGACAAGGGCAGATTGTGTATTGGTCCTCGTTACCATAATGAAAGACAAGGACAGATTGTGTATTGGTTCTCGTTACCATAATGAAAGACAAGGACAGATTGTGTATTGGTCCTCGTTACCATAATGAAAGACAAGGACAGATTGTGTATTGGTTCTCGTTACCATAATGAAAGACAAGGACAGATTGTGTATTGGTTCTCGTTACCATAATGAAAGACAAGGACAGATTGTGTATTGGTTCTCGTTACCAAAATGAAAGACAAGGGCAGATTGTGTATTGGTCCTCGTTACCATAATGAAAGACAAGGACAGATTGTGTATTGGTCCTCGTTACCATAATGAAAGACAAGGACAGATTGTGTATTGGTTCTCGTTACCATAATGAAAGACAAGGACAGATTGTGTATTGGTCCTCGTTACCATAATGAAAGACAAGGACAGATTGTGTATTGGTTTTCGTTACCATAATGAAAGACAAGGACAGATTGTGTATTGGTCCTCGTTACCATAATGAAAGACAAGGACAGATTGTGTATTGGTCCTCGTTACCATAATGAAAGACAAGGACAGATTGTGTATTGGTTCTCGTTACCATAATGAAAGACAAGGACAGATTGTGTATTGGTCCTCGTTACCATAATGAAAGACAAGGACAGATTGTGTATTGGTCCTCGTTACCATAATGAAAGACAAGGACAGATTGTGTATTGGTTCTCGTTACCATAATGAAAGACAAGGGCAGATTGTGTATTGGTCCACGTTACCATAATGAAAGACAAGGGCAGATTGTGTATTGGTCCTCGTTACCATAATGAAAGACAAGGACAGATTGTGTATTGGTTCTCGTTACCATAATGAAAGACAAGGGCAGATTGTGTATTGGTCCTCGTTACCATAATGAAAGACAAGGACAGATTGTGTATTGGTTCTCGTTACCATAATGAAAGACAAGGACAGATTGTGTATTGGTCCTCGTTACCATAATTAAAGACAAGGACATATTGTGTATTGGTCCTCGTTACCATAATGAAAGACAAGGACAGATTGTGTATTGGTCCTCGTTACCATAATGAAAGACAAGGACAGATTGTGTATTGGTTCTCGTTACCATAATGAAAGACAAGGACAGATTGTGTATTGGTCCACGTTACCATAATGAAAGACAAGGGCAGATTGTGTATTGGTCCTCGTTACCATAATGAAAGACAAGGACAGATTGTGTATTGGTTCTCGTTACCATAATGAAAGACAAGGGCAGATTGTGTATTGGTCCTCGTTACCATAATGAAAGACAAGGACAGATTGTGTATTGGTTCTCGTTACCATAATGAAAGACAAGGGCAGATTGTGTATTGGTCCTCGTTACCATAATGAAAGACAAGGACAGATTGTGTATTGGTTCTCGTTACCATAATGAAAGACAAGGACAGATTGTGTATTGGTCCTCGTTACCATAATGAAAGACAAGGACAGATTGTGTATTGGTCCTCGTTACCATAATTAAAGACAAGGACAGATTGTGTATTGGTCCTCGTTACCATAATGAAAGACAAGGACAGATTGTGTATTGGTCCTCGTTACCATAATGAAAGACAAGGACAGATTGTGTATTGGTCCTCGTTACCATAATGAAAGACAAGGACATATTGTGTATTGGTCCTCGTTACCATAATGAAAGACAAGGACAGATTGTGTATTGGTCCTCGTTACCATAATGAAAGACAAGGACAGATTGTGTATTGGTTCTCGTTACCATAATGAAAGACAAGGACAGATTGTGTATTGGTCCTCGTTACCATAATGAAAGACAAGAACAGATTGTGTATTGGTCCTCGTTACCATAATGAAAGACAAGGACAGATTGTGTATTGGTTCTCGTTACCATAATGAAAGACAAGGGCAGATTGTGTATTGGTCCACGTTACCATAATGAAAGACAAGGGCAGATTGTGTATTGGTCCTCGTTACCATAATGAAAGACAAGGACAGATTGTGTATTGGTTCTCGTTACCATAATGAAAGACAAGGGCAGATTGTGTATTGGTCCTCGTTACCATAATGAAAGACAAGGACAGATTGTGTATTGGTTCTCGTTACCATAATGAAAGAGAAGGGCAGATTGTGTATTGGTCCTCGTTACCATAATGAAAGACAAGGACAGATTGTGTATTGGTTCTCGTTACCATAATGAAAGACAAGGACAGATTGTGTATTGGTCCTCGTTACCATAATGAAAGACAAGGACAGATTGTGTATTGGTCCTCGTTACCATAATTAAAGACAAGGACAGATTGTGTATTGGTCCTCGTTACCAAATGAAAGACAAGGACAGATTGTGTATTGGTCCTCGTTACCATAATGAAAGACAAGGACAGATTGTGTATTGGTTCTCGTTACCATAATGAAAGACAAGGACAGATTGTGTATTGGTCCTCGTTACCATAATGAAAGACAAGGACAGATTGTGTATTGGTCCTCGTTACCATAATGAAAGACAAGGACAGATTGTGTATTGGTTCTCGTTACCATAATGAAAGACAAGGACAGATTGTGTATTGGTTCTCGTTACCATAATGAAAGACAAGGACAGATTGTGTATTGGTTCTCGTTACCATAATGAAAGACAAGGGCAGATTGTGTATTGGTCCTCGTTACCATAATGAAAGACAAGGGCAGATTTAGTCAATAAAAGGTCATCGCCTCAATATGGAGTGGATATATTAAAACTAATATTATTCAGGACAGAGAGATTGTTATTTGTCTATATAGTGTTCAAATAATTTCAGATGGATCCTATTTTTGCTACACCCGGCACGAGCCTGTAGGAGTGTGTGGACAAATCATACCTGTAAGCTGATTGGTGTATTTAAATAAAACATGCACCATCTTAAAACATCAACAGACATTCTTTGCAATTGGGTTTATGTCAAAGATGATTTTAAAAAATACTCGAAAATATAAATGAATGCTTATGTAATACTAAGTAAATGATTGTGTTATATGCGAAAATGTTTCTTCGTAAAATATAACCATGTACATCGTGTGCTTATAGCGAATGTTAGTAGCGAATACAATAGCTCATTAGATATCCTCTTAACCCGTTATGGAAGAAATTAATTTATTATTTATTGTTTCTTTGTTTTAAAACTTTAAATCATTGATGATGATATTACATGTATAAAACAATAATATACTGATGTAAATCAATAGCCTTTCTTCTTGACATATTGTTGACATAATCTGAAACCCTTTTGAGAAACAGCATTTATCAACAATTTTGTAAGACGTTTTGTTCAAACTTTAGTGGAACTTCCCCGTGCCGATGTTGATATGGAAGATAGCCCCGGCTCTCGCCTGTGGTAACACCATTGTTATGAAACCGGCAGAACAAACACCCTTGTCTGCACTGTACATAGCTTCACTCATCAAAGAGGTACGCTATTGTCTTGCTAATAGTCTATAATGATATAATCAGTAGAGTGTGCTTGTGACGTTTTACAGAATGTCGTCGAATTGCAAAATGACTTTTGAATCAAGGATTACCAACAAATCATGTCTGTCAAATGTTTGCACATCGTGATTGTTGACCTTTACAACAAATCATGATTGTCAAATGCTTGCACATCGTGACTGTTGACCTTTACAAAAAATCATGTCTGTCAAATGTTTGCACGTCGTGACTGTTGACCTTTACACGACCTTTCATCTTTTCCCTGTGATTGTTGGCTCGAAGTATTCTAATTAAAGTGTATATTACCTTCTATGAATAATACATGTGGTCTCGTTGACATTCTTTGTTCAGAAATATAACCGATTTGAATATCAGAACAGTAATAGTTATTTGCTTACTAACTTATCGTTGCATGACTTCTTCAACGAAGCAGTGAGAAACCAGTCGGGGTATAACGGTTAAGCAGGAAAGTAGTTTTGACAAATCTAACTTGGCACTCCCATCTCATTACCATGTCGGATTAACTTCTAATATTTTCTAACACGTTTCCCGTTGTTCATGTTTATCAAGGCTGGATTCCCTCCCGGAGTTGTGAACATGGTCCCCGGATTCGGTCCTACAGCTGGTGCCGCCATAGCATTACACCCTGATATCAACAAGGTGGCGTTTACTGGGTCCACAGAGGTGAGCGATATGTGCCCAGTATCTGGTCAGTTTATATATGTTCTTGGTTCGTGCTGTTTATGTACCTCATTTCTTTTCAACTGGAATGGACTTCACTGTCAAAGTCACAAATACACGTGAGCTATTGTTTGTAAAATCTTCGAAGAAACCGCCAAGAAAAGAAACCTCCCAAAACTTCTACATGCCAACACTTCTACAGACTAAAACAACACAGTCCAGGGTCCACTGCACACGTTCATTACCTCCAGTAAGAATGGACTAGCCCGATTAATGTGCCAAAACTTCTACATTAGGCTACGAGTAAATAATAGACATAAATATCACAGGAGGTTGTGGGTTGTAGGTTGTATAACTGTATTTTCTCATAAAAAATTTAAAGACCACAAATTTGATAGGGTTATAGAAAGGTCTGCTACTTGCCTATGCAACTATCATTATGCATTATCTGCCAAAATTATTCACGCAATAGATCAAAGAGCTTTTATTATGTTAATGGATTCAATTTGAAAACTGTGCTTACAATGACTTATCTGATGAGACTAACTTAAAAATTGTGGAATCTGTTTGTACATTTATTAAACGTTTCCAATAATTTAGAATGCACACAACATTTGAACAAATGTAACAACAGCATAAATTTCGTATTTGAAATTTGTGAATGTCAATATTAGAAATGAAACCTAAGTGAGTTCTATTAATTGCGTTCAATCATTGAAGCATTCGTAAACTATACTTTTGAATACTTCTGAGTGCAACTTTTTACCAACTAACTTGGTTTTTGATATATCATTTATCTGTTTTGCTTTCCTCTTGTGTGATCCGATACCTTTAGTTCCATTATGTTCTTTCTTCAGGTGGGCCGACTGGTAATGTCAATGGCAGCGCAGTCCAACCTGAAGAGAGTCTCGCTAGAGCTGGGAGGCAAGAGTCCGAACGTCATCTTCGCTGATGCTGATTGTGAGTAAGCGTTTATATAGTCACGCGTTTCTTTTTAAGGTGTTCAGTTGGCACCGATGACTATTAGAAACACATGCCATTTAGATATTGAACAAATGTAACATGGTAACATTTGGGAAAACACTACCTCAAATAGTACAAATTCTTGTACTTTTTCGGGCCGAGTCCCTTGCGGAATTCGAACCCACACCCTCAGAGTAAGGCAACTGTCGCCAGCATTGACTGTACCAGCAGCTTACGACACGACCATTTCGCCACGGCGACAGTTGCCTTATTATGAGGGCGTGGGTTCTAATACCGCATGGGACTCGGCCCGAAAAAGTACAAGAATTTGTACTATTGAAGGTAGTGTTATTCCAAATATAACCATGTTAATAATATATTTATTCACTCTCTAAATGGCAAGTGTTTCTAATTGATTTGTAAACGTAAGTATTTTACTAAGGAAGATGAAAATGATGCCATTGGACATCCTTATACCAGAGTAATACTGTATGCAATGCCCGGATGTTGAGCAGATAGTGCAGTCTGGATTGGTGGACGAAATATTCATATAAACTGTACAGTACACCTTTTTCACTTGGCGTTGTTACGAGATATATTTACAGAACATAACTATTCATAACGTCCTCTTCACACAGTGGACTATGCGGTGGAGATGTCTCACATGGCGCTCTTCTTCAACATGGGTCAGTGCTGCGCGGCTGGTTCCAGGACGTTTGTCCAGGAGGAGATCTACGATGAGTTTGTCAGGAAGAGTGTGGAGCGGGCGAGGACCAGGAAGGTCGGGGACCCTCTGGATGACTCCACGGAGTCTGGGGCTCAGGTAGTTATCAGTCGGGCATTGCAATACTTATAGGTCAGGAGCTGAAACTTGATATGTTGGTTCCTCTGCATTTCGTTACCTTTTTGTGCTATATATTTATGATTGCAAATGATATGACTACAGGCCTAATACGCTGACCGAAAGGCACTGAAAGGTGATGAAATGCAGCAAGGCTTAAGTTAGCCAGTGATGGAGACTGACGCGAGTTATGCCTTGCTGGGATAGTTGTAATGTAAACAGACCATACCTGTTTCTGCCAGGTGGACGAGCAGCAGTTCAAGAAGATTCTGTCTCTGATAGAGAGCGGGGTGAAGGACGGGGCCAAGCTGGAATGTGGCGGGAAACGACACGGGGACAAGGGGTACTTTATACAACCAACTGTCTTCTCTGACGTCACGGACAGCATGCGCATTGCTAAAGAAGAGGTTGGTGACACTGAATATCCACATTGACCATTTACCCTAAATTTTCATCAGGTTATCATCAAATGACAAATATTATACGGCAGAGTGGCATAGTAACATGCTGCATGATATATAACTTATAGACATGGTCGGGACCGTCTTATATACGTGGAGATAGTAACTTAAGGTTTGACTACTGGCTATTTGTATCCTTAGTAGTAAGAGGGCGCTTTGTGCAAGATTCATATATTTGTTTTAAAGAAGTTTTTCTTTGTAATCAGATCTTCGGTCCAGTGCAGTCCATCATCAAGTTCAAGACAATGGACGAAGTTATTGAGAGAGCCAACGACACTCACTATGGTCTAGCGGCCGCTGTATTCACCAAAGATATCGACAAGGTCATGAACTTCACAAGCAGGGTCAAGGCCGGTACTGTGTGGTGAGCTTCCGGTTTCAAATTCATTCTTTCTTTTTGGTCTTGCTGAAGGATCAAGACTGTATTAAATGTTCTTATTTTTACACAGTTATTGGGCAGGACTCAGGGGTTGGTATATTGTTATCGAAGTTAACTCCGGCCTCAAGTGAAAGCTTCTTTTCCATACATCTCTTATCCATTTCAGGGTAAATTGTTATAACTGGTTGGCGCCACAAACACCATTCGGAGGTTTCAAACAGTCTGGATTTGGAAGAGAACTGTAAGTTCTTGTATCTCATCAATCAAGTAATAAAGCTCACAGACAATCAAATGTTTAAAAAGATATTTGATCAAGGAACGGACCTATGATATTTTTTGTAATTCATTTATAATTTCGCTTTTTATCCCCCGCCGCGCGTTAAGCGCGAAGCGGGGGGATATAGTATTCGGCTGCGTCCGTCCATACGTCCGTACGAAATGGAAAAACTCAAATACTATTCACTGTTCATCACAGGAAGAGTAATGTTCCCACAGAGGTTTATGACCTTGACCTTCATTTCAAGGTCACAACGAGACATTGTCATTTTACCCTTATCAGCGGGATATCTCAAGAACCATTCACTGGATTCTCTTCATATCTTACACATATCTTCTCCAAGGAAGACAAAGGGCTGATTAGATTTTGGTGACCTTGACATTATTCTCAAGGTCACAGCGGAACTTTAAATTTTCGACATGTTAATGTACATGTAAAGCTTGTTGGCGGGATATCTCAAGAACCGTTTCCGGAATTTCATCATATCTTACACAAATCACCTCCTAGTGAAGACAAAGGGCTGAGCATATATTTTTTACCCTTGACATTATTCTCAAGGTCACAGTAGAACTTTGAGTTTGTTGACATGTTAAGCTTGTCAGGGGAATCGATATCACAAGAACTGGATTCTCATCATTATCTTACACCAGCAGTGGCCCAGTCGACCTGCTGATCTTGACATTATTTTTGAGTTTGAAGTATTAATTTGCAGCGGGGATCATGTCACCTTAGTGACAACTATTTGTTATATTCAGTTTGAAAATGATATTGAATGGTATTGATCTCATTTGGACAACGTCAGTGTTATTTACAATCATTATCATGTTGTTTAGGAATGTGTTTGGATTAATTGCCATGTTAATGATGTGGAGTCCTTCAACAGGGGCGAGTATGCGGTTCACGAATACACGGAAGTTAAGACGGTAGGTGTAACATGTTCCTGCTTCTCAAATAAGTATATCATCGAACATGAACACTATTTAAGTCTATCAAACAGTAACATATATTTGTTATTGATCTCAAATTATTACATTGCTTACAACTCGGCCACATTAAAAGCAAAATTTACTACAAAAATTCAATGACTGATCAACATCCATCGCAATTTACGGGTACTTCAACGCGTACTTACACAGTGGTCAGGCGTCGATTGGTAGAACCTGTGACATATTGTTTTAATAGTCTACAGCCACATAATTACACTCATGAATTTGTTTGTTTTATAGGTGACAATGAGGACATCATCAAAGATGTGAACAATCAAAGAAACAAACAAAGATGTTGAAATGTGACTTTACTGCAAGATTTACAAACAAACCACTGTATGTACTACGCGTTCAGTGAGTGGGTGTTGTGGAAACATTACTGACTTCGCTGAAAGGCTTCAACGTCGTCGTCAACTTGTTTATTCCAGGACTAGTATTTCATATAAACCCTGCAATAATACATTTGATTTAATCAGGAAGGAACCTTAGAATTACATGCCGTTTAGATAGTGAACAAATATAACATGATTATATTTGGGATAACACTTACTTCAATGGTACAAAATATTGTACTTTTTCGAACATTTGTTGAGGCGAAATTGTCGTGTGGTAAGCTGCTGTTAGGGTCAGTTCTGGCGATAGTTGCCTTACTGAGGGTGTGGGTTCAAATCCCACAAGGGACTCGGCCGAAAAAGTACAAACATTTGTACCATTGAAGGTAGAGTTATCCAAAATGTAAGCTTGTTATAGAAGTAACCTGATAATATCATCATGAAGATGCTTGTAGAATCGGCCGGTGAAGTTTAACCTTCTAGTCGTTTCATTTTGGAATTAAATGTTTTTGTTTTTGTTAGAAGCAGAACAGATATGTGTTTTAAAATAAACTTATATGTTATCGATTATAAAAAGTGTAATGCACTGATTACCAATGTTATATTACTGTGACAAACATCAAAGCGGTAGCTAGTAAATAACCTTACTCAAATCCTAACTATTGTTGAAAAGTGTGTTAATAAAAGTTACGTCAATGAAATAATGTTAATGTTTTGATGTCTGTTTTCGTTATGTCAGTGAGTATTTCAGGTTTAGCCAATACCTTACTTGTTATGTGAATGTACCGAACACGAAGTTATGTTATTATCAAAATGTATAAACATATAAAAAATATATAAAATATATGAAAGAAGTAAAATCCTATTTGATACCTTGTGTAGTGTTTGGATATGTGTTTGTAAGAACAGCAATTGACCCCTTACATAAGTTACATGAATCTGTTCTTTTCACGTGACTTCTGTTGACGGTAGGTCATATTTCTCAATCTTGGCTAAATCCCCGGTGGTGTAAATTTATAATAGGGTTACCATTCATGCTTCTATCCAATGTTTGACTTGGTTTATTTGTTCTTATCAAGCTCCCTGTTATTGCTTGACTGTGACATCTGCCAACACCTGAAGGTTCGGGAGAATTTGAATGTTTGGTTGAGGTTCTGTTCTCGTAAGTGTCGGCGTTCCTATCGTTTTCGGAGAATATGTACAATCTTCTTAAAATTTGGTACTGACTTGTTCTTGGAAAGTAAGACACAACTGAAGTATACCTTTCAAAAGGCAAATCTGAAAGTGAAACGATATTTGGATAAATTCCTGCTTTATAGTTTTTCTGTCTCATTTCTGTCTTCATTACCTGTATCTTATCGTCTTTTTCTCGGTGTTTCTATCAGTTTCTCGATCCATCCATACCTCTCCACAATATTCCTCTCGACATGTCTATATGTCTGTGCGTATCTCCCCACTCATCTCTTTGGCTGCCTTCTTTCGTCTTTCCTTTCACAGAATCTCGACAGGGATGTGAGGATACTGAAGCTGAGTTTGTAGTGACCTCCACAAGTATTTTGTGTTAGTCATTATAATGATTATTTACACGTGAAAATCTTGAAATTCTTCTTATTATCATTATTTTGTCAAATTTAGAGAAAGAAATGTCATCAACATGTAAGCCTAGTTTGTATGTAAATGGTTACATAGTTCAACTCTCTACCATCGCTACTACTTGTGCATACATACGATAATCGCCCATGAAGCTACTGGCAACGGATGTAAGATGTGTTCAACAGCTTTAAAATATGAAAGAGTACATTGCATATAAGTTAATAAACTGCCGTTCCCATTGTATTCCATCATGTTCAGTAGCACCATGTTAACAAAGCTACAACACATGTGATAAATAAACTGTCACTAAAAGAAGAGGTCATAAAATGACGGTCGAAGATAGTCTAAAGCATAGCAGTAGTATTTTATAGTCTGAAGCATTGCGGTCTGAAGCATAGCGGTATTCTTTTATAGTCTGAAGCATAGTGGTAATATTATAGTCAGACAGACAGACAGACAGACAGATAATTTTTTTTTATTAATGTCTCACTTGTAGTTACATAAAATGAAATAATTAGTGTAAATATAAAACATAACTTGGATTGCCAGAGGCAATACTTAGGTCTTCAAAACTTCTGATTGACCTTGAGCTCCATGTTGGACTCTTGGTAATTCATCAGTTTCTCTGCTTCAATATGAGCAATCAAACATGTCTCTAGTAGGTTTTTTTTTTACAAAAAGTCTCCAAAGGCAATGACCCTCTGAGACCCTCGCTTATTAATGGACCCCTACATTATCTAAAAGTTAAAATTTTAAAATGCTGCAACATGGACAGGTTTTGATCTAGAGCTGAGGTTGATAGATTCATACAAACAACATTCTTTCAGCTTCCAAATGATCTATTGTATGAGTCTCTATGTACTGCCGATCTCGAGTAGAAGAGTTTTGAAGAAGTATACCCTCAAAACCCGAATATTACAGTTTTTCTGAAATAGCGAATCTGTTATTACGGCCGAAATCCGTTATGGCTCTATTCAATGTAACACATCGTCGCCTACATTTTGGTGGTAATTTTGTGCAATTATCTTGATAAGTTCGAGATAATGCAATTTGAAGTTTTTTTCACGTTTTGAGTTACCTCGCTAGTCTGAAGCATAGCGGTAGCCTTATAATCTGATTATGAAAGTGGTTATACGTCTTCAGTGTATGGTAACCCCAAAAGGAGTGGCTCTTTTAATGTTGTATATATTTTTTATGTAACATTTTGAGGTGAGACGTTAATAGACAATCTCTCTGTCTGTCTGTATTAATTAAATTTGCTTATATATTACCCACGTTTGACACTTCATACCTTAAAGACTAAGCAGACACTACCATGATATTGGTCCAGAAAATACATGTACGGTACAGGCCACAAAGTCAGTATACATCATTTAAATGATCTTATGCTCACAAGGTAAATGACCTTATTTGAATAATTTTGTATATAAGAGATACCAAGTATCAAAGGTTTCTTAAGTTTCCCATTTACCTATATTCCTTGTTAATGATCGCCCCTAGCAGCGTGTTACGCACGTCCACATCTGATGCCAAATTAGCACGAGTTTCGTAAAAGTCATATGACACACTTTCGAGTGTAATACTTTCTTTATTACCCGTTCTATTCCATGTGATTCGCGTTAAAAAAAGTCAGAAAGTGGCCCACTTCTCTCGCGACGGCAAACAACAGTGACGTCACGAACAATCGTTTTATGACGTCACAGACGACAGAATACGGGAAGCCGCGGTGAAACAATCGTTGCTAGGCAAACTTGATATGTGCACATGTGCTCATATCAATAATATTAACTCGGTTATTTTCAACCATATGGGTAATAACAATGGATATCACCAAACATGTTGTAAATATTAAACACATAGGTATTGTTCACTGTATGTCCTTCATGGCATTTACATTAGCACTATGTGACCATAATCATAATAATACGTTGCGTCGTTAGAGATATACGCCACCCCTTTACAAGGCTGACGAATTTCTGTATAACATCGAATGACAAAATTTAAAATCCACCGAGTCAACGCGTCAGAATATAAAATTCACGTGCAAAAGAAACGTCCCTTACATCATGACTTGAGAACCCAACAATATAAAATATAAATTTTCAAAACATCATCTGTTCATATTTCTGAGAAACATACTTTTTAAGAAATCGTCATTTTGGAATCTCCTAGACTGAAAAACTAGACAACAAGCGATGTTTGGTTTGTTTTATGACGTCCTACAGTAATGATGCGTCAACAAATTGAAATGCAAGAAGTTTATTTAGGTCGAAGACATCTTTTATTAATTGAATTTCTAGTTTCTAAATTTGTTTAACTTAATTTAGCACCCCATGTGTATTTGAACAGACATAAAAATAAAAATATCATACTCTGATGTATGAAATTGTGAACACATCTCAACAAAAACGTGTCTATCAAATACATTCAAAATCTACCTTCTCTGACATCAATATTTATTTATATAACTTTTAAATTTGTGGGGACGTTTCTTCTGCACTTGAGTTTAGTTCAATATCAAATCATTGATGTGGTAGAATTTAGATACAAATAGTGAATTTTGCATCAAGAAACACTTAACTTTGTAATTGTCAAACACAGTTTGTTTCTATCCTCACTTTTCATAAACTCGTCTGTTCTATAATATTTCATCTACCTATCATCTGAGTATAGTGTTAGTTTGTTTTTATATATATATATATATATATATATATATATATATATATATATATATATATATATATATATATATATATATAAAATATATGGTTTCGACTGGGTCAATCTTCTTAAATACATTCTTATATATACACAGTTACCATTTATATCAGGTGATGTAATTTCTCTTGACCGCATTAGGATATACTTTAAGTTGTATTGACTGAGATGCGATGTGTTTGTATTGTGATGGACCTGATAGAATGACTGATACAGCGATAAGCTATATTCTGTGCTGATCCCATCATACACCAAAAAAATAGAGCCATGGCCTCTGTAGCTCATCAGGAGATAATAAGTGGGGTATGTTATGGAGTGGGCTTTATAGCAATGGTCAGATAATGGAATGTAATAATAAGAATCTGGGTAGTGAAACGATTAAAGCAGTTTAAAAATATTTTGTTACCATAGCTTTGCCAATCTGCTATATATATGTGTTGAAAGAGCAACACAAAGTTGCACAGAAACATGTTATTTGTTATAAAATGTTAGTATGACAATATATGCATAGATAATAAATGCCAAAGATGTTTTTCGTGTAATAATATGTGCAAGTGTTTGTTTTGTAGCTTGGAAATAAATTGCTGGTATCAAACATATTACAATGTGGTGGAGAGGTCATACTATTTTTTAATATCGTACACACATTATATAATAGTGAATATACCGGGTACAATTCTTTGCATACAATTCACCACTGTCAGTTATTGCAATAATGGCCTTGGGCTGTAGAAGACAATGAAAAAAACCTTTTTAGGTCATGACCCCTGCTAATTATTATCAAAATTGGTTACACATAAATGCACATTCGTTATAAATATCATACACCTTTGCATTATATTGTTTTAATTCTTAATTGCATTTTGGCAATATCAACATTTATTACATAATGAATAGGAGCCTCAGTTTTTGAAAATCCCTTTTCTCATAGGCTCCATTTCAATACTTAATAAATTGGTGATTTTTTTTTAGTAAATTCTTTTTCACCATTTCTTATAGGCTCCTTTTCAATATTAGATAAAATGGTGATATGCTATAAAAAAAAATCTTTTTTAGAGTCAGTGGAAGACTAAAGCAGTCTCACGCACAGTCTATAACACAGTGCTGCACAGTAGTTTGAAGTAACCTGAAACCTCTGTGTAACTATCAGTTTTCATCCTTCTGCCAGGACGTGGTCACCCCCAGGTCCACACAATGCAATTACATAACATGCAGACACTGGACTCACAGCCAGTAAAATTTATATGTTAGATGTTGTTTTTCCTACAATTAATTATTTTTCTGTACTGGAGGAGAAGATGAAAATAGGTGTGGTGTCACAATCTCATATAGCTACTTATTTTATAGTCCTATGTTATCACCAGTCATCACTAGTCATATTCAGTTCACATATCTCATGTAAAATGAAAAAAAAAATGAATTCCTCTTCAAGTTATTCCTTCAAAGGGTATTCAATAGTTCTCATTTCAAATAGATTCACATTAAACATGTCCATAATGTAGACATTTATCTCATTTCTTGTTCCTATTGAATAAAATTAACTGGAAAGTTAATAGAAAACTAAATCAGTTATAAAGTATAAAATATGATATAAATACGGTATACCAAATTGACTCGTACTGGAAATTCTCATTAATTAATTGATTAATTCTCCAAATAATTACACAATATCATGAGATATTCAAAAACTCCATTATTTACTCTTAAATTTCAAAGAACATTATATTAAATTTAATAAAAGATTATGTATTAAGTCTTTAGAATACTTTTAGACTTGTGTACCTTTATCAGCAAATTCACTTGCAAAATACAAATAATTACTCATATGTGAAATGTGAGACAAAGATAAAATATAACCTATAATTTTTGTTAGACCTCCAATTATAAGTTTTTAATTCTAAACATCTCTTTTTCATCAGACATATTATATTCTCAAAGCACATGTTAGAACTCTCATATCAGAAAGATGAAATGCCTTTCCCTCAGGTGTTTTCTTTAAAATTACCTCCCTTAGCTACTTACTGATTGAAGTGCACATAAAATCTCAGAAAAATGGTGTAAACTGAAATAGGCTTTTAGGTTATGATCCCTGTGACCCATATTTGGGGCCACAGACTCACCAAATTTACAAATTAAAATCCCTTACAGCCAAGGAGTATGTACATAAAATTTCAGCTCGCTAGAGCCATTGGGACTGGAGATGAAGATGAAAATAGCATTTTAGGTCATTGCCTCTGTGACCCATATTTGGGGTCTCACAGTCACCAAATTTACAATTTAGAATCCCCTTCAGTCAAGGAGTATGTACATACAATTTCAGCTATCTACGTTCATTGGGACTGGAGAAGAAGATGTAAATAGTTTTTTTAGGTAATGACCCCTGTGAGCCACACTTGGGGTCACAGGGTCACCAAATCTACAATTTAGAGTCCCCTTCAGCCAAGGAGTCTGTACATAAAATTTCAGCTCTCTGGAGTCATTGGTTCTGGAGAAGAAGTCGAAAAAGCGAAAAGTTTACGGACGGACGGACGGACGGACGGACGGATGGACGGACGCCATCCCATGCCATAAGCCCATCGGGCCTTTCAGGCCTGATGAGCTAAAAAGGGAAAGAATTTGTCAAGAGACAAACAGCCTCCTAAAACCCAAATTATGTAAACGTGTTTCAGTCAAGACAAGAACAGCTCGGTGAAGTTACATGTAATGAAATGAACTGATCACATTTACATGATTTATTCTATTCTAAAGAGAAACCGCGTTTAAAGGAAGAGAACACATTGGAATTGTTTTATTTACAGCACGTTTGATTCGTTGCTTTGTTATCAACCTTTGACGGAAATATAAAGTACACTTATTCAATAAACAGAACAATAGACGAACCTGGTAATTGTTAGGAAGTAAGGTGAATAAACAATTGCAAATTGAGTGTCATATTTGGACTTTCGGTATTTAATGGAACTAATGGTACTCAATATAAAAAAACTTAATAACCATGCTGGACTATATAATACCTTAATTGGTAGAATTATTCACATTGATGTCAGACAACACCTCTTAATAGTACGTTGTAAATATATGTTAGCACTGCTCTCAAGAGCAGCATTATGAATTAGCAAACTGTGAGATTCACTTCATCAAAGCAAGCGCGGAGCTGAAGCGAAAGTGTCTGTAAACGACGTTATCAAAGCTTAACTCATTACAACCCTGGCCATTAATTTGATGATATAAAAGGGATATCTTACATGGTCAGTTTAATCTAACACTACTGGATATCAGTCTCTTCAATATGGCTGGTAATGATAGCAAACACAGGAGGTTACACGAGTCAGTAAATGTCCAGGGTTTGGAGCAGATCTGTGACACCAACTCGGGACCTCTCCGTAGAGTTGTCTGGTTTCTCGTCTTCACTGGAGGTTTGGTCTTCACTTCATTCAACATCTACAATCAAGTTCTTCTGTATATGTCCACACCAATCACTGTGAGAGTTGACGAACTTATCGGCAAATCCCTTCCATTCCCAACCATTACAATTTGCAGCAATAATAGAATGTCAAAGTCGGCTATGAAAAAGTTTGGGATCACGCCAGAGGCAGCGTTATTAATTTATCCTTACACAGATTTTGAAGAAGATCCGCCAAATGTTACCGTTAGTGAACTGGCAACTATGCTGTCCTTTATACAGGAAACGCCCATCGCATTCATCACTCAGTTGGCACCTTCATATGAATCAATGTTGCTGAAGGTAAGGTAGTTTTTGTTTTTTTAAAATAACATACATTCACCTGGTTTGTTTAACATATCTCATATAGTCCAACCAACGTCTTTTTAGAGGCATTCTGAAGTTGGTGTTTAAGAATAAAACAGTTGTTATTGATTACAACATCTTCTTTATAAGTTGCACAACCCCTCCTGACTGTTCCTTGTCTTTTCATCAGATTTACAAAACCAGCACATTGGATCAATATAGCCATACCACAGACATGGAACGAAGGGTTTGGAATACAAAACGACAGTATTACACCGAAGACCACGCTATATACAAAAGGAGATATTTTTTCCCAGTTCGAGTCAATTGCGGGATTCGAACCCATGCCTTGAAAGTCGGGCACTAATCGCCAGTATTGATCGCCCTAACAGCTTATCCGTTCAGCTGATACAACAGCTTATATATTCTTTAAAAAAGAAGCGCACGGGAGTTAAGAATCAAACGCTTATAGAGAGTGAAAATAATAATATATAAGTGAATCACTTTGAAAATGATAATGATAGTAAATCTTGTTCAATTTACCATTAGTCCCCATGTACAATTTGACACTCACTATAAGCGCTCAATTATTATTATATCATTATAACATTGTATTATTTTGTGTCATTATTTATTGAATATGCCTACATCATACATGTATTAATAAATGGGCCACCTTGAGCATTTCCACATTATGTCAAGAGTTGTGATATTTTTCTAAATTTAATGTCTTGTTATTTGTAGGCACATGACACGGTATAATTTTGATGACCTTGTATTATGAACATATTCATTAGATACATATAATAAAAAACCAGCTGATAGTAAACGAGATAGTTCTCCTGCTAGGAATAGCGCAAACGCTCCAAAACCTAGAAACAATTCAAACTGAAATTCCAATCTCAGAGTTGTCTCCCATTGATTACAACGTTTAATTAACGATGACCGTAGATTTGTGAGCGTGACATCATCATTAATCTGCAGTTGCCGTAGAAATGTGGTAAACTTTGAAACAAACGAAATGGGTACAGAGAAAATGCGAAACCCAGACACCGAAAGGTAAAATTGCTCATATTATCATGATCAAATGTCCAAGTGTGTTGCAGTGTGACTGGAAGAAGAAGCCATGTGGACTGGACCGTTTTACCAACACACTCACTGACATGGGCCTCTGCGTCTCCTTCAATGGTAAACCTTCAAAATAAACATTTTTCTTCAACTTATGTCATGGAAGATGTCCCAAGATCGCTCGTGAATATATCATGTGTACCATTTACAGTTTGATAAACGTTACAAAGAATGGCAATGTAATCTTTTACAGGAAACGGAACTCGATATGCCCAGAACTCAGGTCGTGCCTATGGACTGCGGGTAGTTCTCGATGTGGACGAAGATGATTATGTCCGCAGTAGTGATGGATTCGTTGGCACTGGGTTCATGGTAAGTCTTTTTAGCACATTCGGAATCACATTCAAAATTCCTAAACAGAACCTGCAGCGAAAATGGGAATCCTCAATGTCCTGTGTAAAGAAGACTTAACCCTTACCCAGCGTAATGTTCTTACAGGTTGCAGTCCATCCACCAGAGGTGCCCCCGATCATGTCCGAGATTGGAATAGCGGTAGATCCTGGTCAGCAGCATTTTATCGGACTCAAGGTCAAGGTAGGTAACCAAACTTGGATGGTTCTCTAACAATATTTCTCTACGCTACAATAACGGAATTGAAGGATTGTTTATATTACTGCATTTAATGATCCGATGTATGTGTGGTATTGTCCTCTTTGTTACCCTTTCTCCAAGTACATATATATGCATATATGTCAACAGATGCATACCTCAAACCAAGGTATCGGAGTCTGTGGAAGTAAGAAGCTGGATTACTCAGACGCTAACTACTCCCGAGAGGCCTGTAGATTGGAATGCAAGGGTAACCATATCATCAAGCACTGCAATTGTTTGGACTTCTCAATTCCGCACAACTCGAGTTATTGTAATGTTGAACAATACACAAAATGCCTTGTTCCAACACTAGAGAAATACCTTAAAAAAGGAAAAGAGTGCGAGTCCAAGTGTCCAGAACCCTGCAGTTACAACAAATACACCACACAACACTCCAGCTCGCCTCTCTCCAGGGACTACATTACACAGTTTACTAAAGCTAAAGGTCAAACCGAGGAGAACTGGCGGAGTAATCTGGTCATCCTAGAGGTGTACATGAGCTCAATGGCGTATGAACATATGGAGAAGCAGCTTGGGTATGAGATTCTGGATCTGTTTTGTGATATCGGAGGAGCAATGGGTCTGTTTCTCGGTGCCAGTATTATCACTGTTCTTGAAGTTGTCGATTATGTTTGCCTTCGTGCACTCTCCAGAGTTTATGGTACCAAAAAGACTACGCGGGTTGATGTCATTTCAGTAAAGTGAGGGCTGACATGCATTATGATTCGATCGACTTAGACACAATTGAAACACAAAAACAATATTCACACCTAGATTTGTATGCGTCACTTATATGAACAGCAATATGATGAAAGACACTTTGTTAAAGTTTCAAACTTCATACTGATAGGAACTAATCGATTCACAACTTAAAATGAATGCTGCGGTCAAGTGAGATCACCGTTCACACCTTTACATGCATGCAAACCAAGTGCCAGTTCATATTGTAATTCATTACTGTATTGAGGTAAGGGATAGTAGAGATGTAGGAATTGCAGCTGAAATGAACATGACTTTGCCTTTGACTCCTGTGTCGTATAAGGGACATTGTCATTTTATTACGTAGCAATAGATATTATTAAGTAAACCCGAGCGGATTAGAATAAATTGAACATGAGATAATCAAGTACCATTGTCGTCATATGCGTTTAACATTTCACAGGATGCCTTTGAGTAACTCTTATCGCTTTATCGAAAAGTTCAATTTGTTGTGCAAATATAGATGAATTTACATTGAAATGTGTGAAAGTATTCACCAACGTGTGGTCGATCCTAAATACACACATACTAGGTCTATACTTAACACTGCAAACATTGATCGTCACTCTGGTGTATAATGATGAATAGTTTAAACATCGTTTGAGAACATACTCCTTTCAAATAACTAATGGTTCTATTGATTGCAAGAGCATACAGGGAGAACATCCAGACATTCCTGAATGTGAGTTTAAAACGGGTGAGAATCTGTTTGTGTAGAAGCAATACACTATAAGGTGACTAAATCCAGAAGATAGATCGATATGAACAATAGGAGTCCTGTGCATTAAAGAAAGGAAATATATATTAGCTGTATGTTAATATTTAGCAAACATTAATTGCCTTTGAACTAAATGCAAACGACTTTTAAGGTAGCTCCAGGCCTCCAACTGTGTCAATATTATATTAGACGTCACTTTCAATTGTTGCCCTGTAAAAGCAGAATATGGCAAGAAATTGTAACTTACAAATAAAATTATTATTTTAGGAATGAAAGGAAAGAACAATAATCCTGTAAATGCAATCATTCTTCTAGTCAAACAATATATATATAGGTGTAGCGTAAATTGTTTTAAACCTAAGTTGGAATACATTAAAAAAAGAAACTGTACGTTATTACGATATGTCTAGATATCTATCTGTCAACAGGAACAGAAGAAATGTTTTTCCAATACTGGTCTACACTGCACTTACTATTTGGAAAATAATCTTGCTGAATTGTATCAGCCAAATTTGGATTTATGTATCTATATGTATGCACCTTTGTTTTGTCGTGTAAAATGCTTGCCTGTATATCAAAATATGGAAAATAAAAAAAAAAGAAAAAAAGAAAGAATATGGCAAGAAGGTTGAACTAAAGGTTAAAAGAGACTGAACTTGTAAAGGTATCTCAACAGACCTCAGATACCTCTCGACCTCATCGTAGAGTCATCTGGTTCCTCATCTTTATTGGAGGTTTAGTCTTCCCAACTATCAACATCTACACCAAGTACTTCTGTATATATCCTTACACGCCAATCACTAGTACATGCACTTATCTTTAGATAACTTACAAGGGTTTCTGTTCAAAGTGGAAGAACTTCTCAGGAGATACAAATGTAACTTTACAATAGGTAGGAAGAGCATGATGTAATTCAATGTGGGATCATTGAATATTTTGAATTTTAGTTTGTCTGATTTTAATTCTGACATATGTGGCCCAAAGGGTTTCGATATATTGACAAGTCAGTGACTATAGACCCTTTGACATACATACGACAAAAGTGTGTGACGAAGTTCCGTGATTCATGGAAAAGTTAACATTTTCCTAATCAGACATCAATTTGCTTTCACGTGTTAGTATCTTTGTACAATTTTATTTTATTTAGAAATGATTAATTATAACATTAAACGTATTTTTGATAATAGCAGGTGCGTGTTTAACACGTGGATAACTTTTACATCATTGTGTTCAGAATATTTTACCTTGCTTATTGGCAAATTTGGAGATTAAACATTATCTGGCTTGAAAATGATCGGAAATTTACGAAAATGTCGGCAAATGAAAACATCAATCGATTACTTTTTGTAAAAATAGCGAAAATAAAGACAATAAAGATAAAGAATAATTTCATTCACACTTTTCATCATCACACAATTTTCAAAAATAAAGAAATATGTATCTGTGCATTGTTTCCAAATGTTGTCCATGTTTTCAAATCGCCCCAAGGAAAACTTCCTGCTTTTTCTTACTTGACGCGAATTATTCCGTATGTTTAAAATCATGACTTGTACATGACTGTTGTACATTGTTATAATTAACCAAATTGACACTTAAAAATGTAGCTGTATAAAAATCGATCAAAACAAAATAATGTGGTTGAAATAATTGATTCACTAGTTCGAAGATTCACTGTTCTTGATCCGATTAATTTGAATAAATCAGCCCCTTCCCCGGATGTATCCGCTCTGTTTACGATTAAAGTCACTGCGAGTAAATTTGAGTTTTGATAATATTTTACAAATATATGAAAAATAAAAGTCATATTCTACCATTATCACGAAATATGATCATGTCTGAGTTCACATTCGATCGGCGATTTTACAAGTTGAAATGTAGCCATGCAATATAACAGTTACCCCATCTCGCTAAAATGTATATTACACATTAACAAGTATATTTTCTAACTGTTGCCGACAACGGGAGAAAAATTACTTTCATACAATCAGTAAAACTTGTCAGTATTTTATTCAATGCTATGAACATAGATATTTAAATCTGTTAGCATGCTTAAGACAACATTTAAAAATAAATACCTTGGAAGAAATGACGGGAATAATCTCATTTGGAAGAGAATGGAGAACAGGTTACTGAATTCTGTCTGTCTACTGGCCTGATTAACAATCAGCGATGAATAACGTTTGCAAAATATTGCATATTGATACCAGTCTACCTTAGCAGATCAATCACGTCAAATATTTCAAACTGATCGCCATTTTGAATGCATTCGGAATCAGTCGCCAACATCAGTTATGGAAACAGATGAGTCTGGAGTTATTGGCCCTGATTAAAGTTAAGTTTTACCCCTTGACTGGGATTATCTCAAAACCTGAAGGTCCGGGAGAATTTGATTGTTTAGCTCATCTGGCCTGAAAGGCCCGATGGACGTACGACATGGCATGACGTCTGGCATCCGTCCATCCGTTCATCCGTCCATCCATATTTCACAGTTGGAGGTATGGCATGGACCGTTGTCCGTCGTCCGTGGCCTAAAATAGCCATATAATGCAACCCTTCAAAATTGCCCAGATGAAGTTTTTCTGATAGCTGAAATAATTATCTATAGCATGATATATATAACATAATTTTATTTATATTATTATTATATTATATATTATATATTATAACTTCACATGGAAATCGGGTCATTTCTGAATTTGGTTGCAGTCCCTGTAGGCAACCAAACATTTTAAACCATCAAAATACATGTTTTCATCGAACAGAACAGCCTTGGCTTGACAAAATTTGGTTGCAGAAGGAACATATCATGATCTGACGAATGTTGGAACTTACCTTGCCTTTTATTTCAATATTTACAGTTAGAGGAAACTTCTTAGCGTTCGTTATCGAGTCCGGTTTTTAGCTCATCAGGCCTGAAAGGCCCGATGGTCTTATGGCACGGGATGGCGTCCGTCCATCCGTCCGTAAACTTTTCGCTTTTTCTACTTCTTCTCAATAACCACTGTGTCTAGGGAGCTGAAATTTTGTATGCAGACCCCTTGAGCAATGGGGATTCTACATTGTAGATTTGG
Source organism: Gibbula magus (assembly GCA_936450465.1). Lineage (NCBI taxonomy): Eukaryota > Metazoa > Mollusca > Gastropoda > Trochida > Trochidae > Gibbula > Gibbula magus. The sequence goes on along the minus strand of OW388289.1, from coordinate 78,180,356 downwards.
TGATCCAGTGACCTCAAATAAGGGCCTCACAGGCCATATTCTAAAAACCTATTTTCATCTTCTTCTCCAGAACGCAAAGACCTAGAAGGCTGTAATATTGTGTGCAAACTCTTTAGCCAATAGGGATTCTAACTTGTAAATTTGGCGACCCTATGACCCCAGATATGGACAACAGCCTAAAAAAACCTGTTTTATGTGCACTTCATTCACTATTTAGTGGTTTCTTAATAAAATACCTGAGGTTGAGTCATCTCATCTTTTAGATATGTGAGTCCTAACTTGGGTTTGAGAAATGCAGAATTCAGAAAAAAAACAACTTTGCAGTTAATCTTATTTAGTAGGAATATGAAATATATGTCGAAGATCAAGTCTCCATTATTGACATGTTTGTCAAATTGATGTACTCAATGTGAAATAAGAACGGTTAAATAGCATATAAACTGAATATTGTGGATATTATAAAAAAGGCCCTCACAGGTCAAAACATAAAAATCTATTTTCATTTTCTTCTCCAAATAAAACTAGAAGGAATATTCCGTTCAGAATGTTTAGATGTTTAGATGAAAAGGCTTAGAATCGTTAAAATTGTGCAAAGATTATCTAGCCAAGGTGATTCTAAATTGAACTATGTACCATGAGATTCATCACATTGCCTGTTCTCTCTAAGCCTTATACAGTTAGATCAGTGCTGCCAGTGCTTAGTGCAAGGCAGAGGCTATTACATAATTTGGCTGTAAAAGCACAGCTGGCTCGTAACCAGAGCCAAGGGGTCAGCATATTGCATATAATCTCTTGTGTGTTGACCTTGCTGAGTGCTCTCTCTCAATTTCAAGACTAAGATTTGTCAGGGCTAAGGATTGTGCATTATATTGAGACAATATATTTCTGTCTTCATCATCAAACAACATAAACCCTGATGAGCTACGGAGCCCATGGCTCTATTTTTTCTCCACAACCAATGACTCTAGAGAGCTGAACTTTTGTGTGCAGACTCTTTGGCCAATGGGATTTTAAATTGAAGATTTTATGACCCTGTGACCCCAAATAGGGTCACAAGGGTCACAACCTTCAAAAGCTATTTTCATCTTGTTCTCCACTTCCAAAAGGTCTAGAGCGCTTAAAAGTTGTGTGAAGACCCCTTGGCCAATGGGGATTCTAAATTGTATATATGGTCACCCTGTGACCTCACATAGTGTCACAGGGGTCACGACCTTATTTTCGTCTTCTTCTCCAGTATGAACAGCTCTAGAAAGCTGTAATGTTGTGACTCCTTGGTCAAAGTTGGTTCTTAATTGTAGATTCAGTGACCCTGTGACCCCAAATGTGGGTCACAGGGGACACGATTTAAAAAACAATGTGTTACATATTTTTGATATTCAACCTTAGATAATAAATCAATGAAGTCCAGATGAGCTAGAGAGCCCATGGCTCTAATTTTTTTATCATTTCATAATATTATGTTGCTGTCATTTCTAATGCTATAGATAGAAACTACTAACTAACTTTGTTCAATTTACCATTTCCTACCCATAAGGCACGTCTTGGTAGGTACTTTTGACACAATTTGTCAAAATTTAAGCATTAATGTTTTTGTTTACAACCAGCTGACAACGTGACCGCGAGATGAATTCGAATTGTTGTCAAATCTTATCACAATTCTGATTGGTTGTCATATATATTTTTGATTGCTCAATTACTTTCATAGGAAATAAACAGCATTAAGTTATTTTAATGAATTGTTTCTATCTAGAATCCAGAATTAATAAACATGATTTTTGTTGTTGTTAGAAATGGTTGATACGGAATGAGCCAATAGGAGGATGTGTTACATACATTGGTTTCATTACGTCATACACTTAGCGAGAGAGAACTTGCCGAAATGATTCAGAAAATGTCACCGTGTTTTGGTCAATTTAGTAAATTTGAAAATCTCTGCAACCAAACTAATCCTATGTGCTTGTCAATACAATATTTTTTACTCTGCAACCAAATATTTATTTGCCAAGATAGGAATAATGATGAATAATTGCTGTAAATAAATTTGGTTGCAGATCCCTATAGGGGACCGCAACCAAATTCATTCAATACGATGTTTCAAGTACATTTCTGTCGTGCAACCAAATTTTCTGATGTCAGATATGGTATGTCATGTTGTAGAAACTCATCTCTGCTATTTTGATCACTTTGTATGATCAGTTTCTCTTACTTCAGTAGCATTTAAACATAATTATGGAGCCCCCGTCATTTGGACAATTCAATTACTCTTAGGCCGCGTCCGTCCATCGGGCGTCAAGCATCGTCCCTAAACTTTTTACATGTTCGACTTCTAAACCAGAACCGCTACAACCCAAAACTGGTTTTGCATCAAGGCGATCAAGGTTTGTACATGTTATCCCAACCCCCTTCAAATATGGGCGTTGCAAACCTTTAAACGACATCTTCTCCGAAAGCAGTTGACATAGGAAGCGGCAATTTTCAGAATAGCATCTTTATTACATGTAGATTCAAGTTTGTTCGTTTGGACTTGACCCCCTTCTTAAATGGGCATGGTACGGAGTCAACCCTAAATTCGTTAAACGACTCACCTCAAGAACCAACAATGCTATGCAGTTCAAAGATAGATTGAGAGTCAGATTTGTAAACTCATTAGCCAACTGAGAAAAAAGGGCGTTGCAGGGTTGCAATTTAAAGTTGTGCGTGTCACCTCAAGAACCATTACAGCTAGAAAGCTTAATTGTTTACAATATAATATTTGATGAATGGAGAGTAAGATCCCCCCCCCCCCCCCCCCCTCCAACTCCCCTTCTTGTTAAGAACAAGCCATCCTAGACATCTGAAATTTTATGTACAGACTCCTTGGCCAATGGGGATTCTAAATTGTCAAGTTGGTGTGACACCTCAAATATGGGTCACAGGGGTAATAACCAAAAAGGTTATTTTCATCTTCTCCAGTACAGAAAGTTCAGAAAGCTGAAATATTGTGTACAGACTCCTTGGTCAATGGGGATTTAAGTGTAAATTTGATGACCCTGTGACCACAAATATGGATGACATGGGCCACAACTGATTGATTTTTATACCCCCGACCTAAAAAGGTCGGGGGTATATAGTAATACCAACGATTCGGACATTTTTGTCCGATCGATGACAGAAAAACTATTCATCTCATCCTTTTCAAATTTGGCACACGTCTTCTTCATCACAAGGAGAGGTAAAGTGTGAAATTAAAACCGAATTGGTGAATTTTTTAAACAATCTTTTTATTTTTTGTATTTTATAACTTAGTGATTCTGAGTATATTTTGTCCGATCGATTACAGAAAAACTATTCATCTCATCCTTTTCAAATCTGGCACATGTTTCTTCACTAGGAGAGATGCAGTGCAAAATGTAACACGATTTGGTGAATTTTTGAATTTTTGGCGATTTTAATTTTTTTTTACTTTGTCATATTCGGAGCTAGAATGAATGAAGCTACGTGTTGTGATTTATTGACTTTATCAGTTTCTTTTTCATGTAACTTTCATAAAGGCTACTTGTGTTCTTGTTGATTTTACTATTTTATATTTCCACTGGTGATGTTTGGAAAAAGTTAAATTTTCTTTTCTTTAAGCCATAAACTGATGTATATCCCCCACTGTGCTTACAGGGGTGTGCTTCCATGCACCTGTTGTTTCAAGTCACTCGAATCATCATGATGGATTAATTTCCAAAATAAAGTTGAAATCTGTGTTAATGCCAGTAGTGTATTATGTTACCCCAACTTTCAAGTTTTACTTCAACCACTTTTTTTTACACGAAGAGACTTGTCCTACCCTTTTCACTAACACTTTAATCTAAGCAATTACATTTCATTACGTATCAATCCTTAGGTGTGCAGACACCTCTCTCTATAAGTAAAATAAAAATGTCAAACTTTAACAGTCGGGGATATTAGTGAACCACGCTCACTTTTTCGCATGTTGAACTTATTTTTAGTTTATTGTTTCAAGCCTGATATACTGATGAGCTACCTTGCCATATATATTTGCTCTATATTTTGGTCGAGTTTCCTTCCTGTCGGTTTCGGAGAAGTACTTTAAAAAAACCCATCTTCTTAAATTTCGTTTTGATTTGTTCTTGGAAAGCAATATGCAACTGAAGTACAAATTTCAAAAGGAAAATGTAAAATGAGTCAGCTGAAAGTGAAACACGTTTGGATAAAAATTCTGCTTGATAGTTTTTCTGCCATACCTTACTCCCTGTTATTGTGAATATACACGATAATCGCCCACGAATCTACAGTCTGATTAGAATCAACGGTTTTCCGTGGAATTGCAATTGGAATTGCAAAATATTGCATCTAAAATAGTACATGCCTCAAAACCAACTTCATGCCAGCTTGATCCAATCCCTACGAAATTTCTCTTGAGAATATTGGATACCATCTTGCCAATCATTACCAAGGTTATCAACCTTAGTTTGTCATCAGGATGTGTACCGTCTTGCTTTAAGTGGGCTGTAGACAAACCACTCATCAAGAAGCCATCCCTTGACTCCCAATGCCTAAAAAACTATCGCCCTGTCTCAAATTTGATGAAGTCCTTGAAAAAGTAGTCAAAAAGCAGCTCTCGGCTCATCTATCTCAGCATGACATGATTGATTGTCGAACATGGTAACTCTGCTTTGCTTGTTCTCCTAGACTTATCCGCGGCTTTCGACACGATTGACCACAAGATTCTTCTCGAGCGTTTAAGGAAAGAATTTGGTTTGACAAGTACAGTTCTTGATTTGATAAGATCCTACCTCTCGCACAGAACCAAGTCTATCCACATTGGAGCATCTACATCATCCAACCACACTCTCACCTGTGGAGTTCCCCAGGGATCAGTTCTTGGGCCCATACTGTTCTCCCTATATATCCATCCACTCGGAAAGCTGATGACATCTTACCATATGCCACATCATTTCTATGCAGATGACAGTCAACTATTTGACAGTTTTACGTCCTCACAAGAAAACCAACTTGAGTGCAAGACCAACCTTGCAGCATGCCTCGCAACCACAAGATCTTGGATGTCTGCCAACAAGCTTAAATTAACGACGACAAGACAGAAGCAATGGTCATCTCAACATCTTCCAGACAACAAAAGCTCGTCGTTGCAGATATTTCCATCGGGCAATCATCTATTCCTTTCTCTCCTCATGTGAACAATCTTGGTGTCATCTTAGACTCGCATCTCAGCATGGACAAGCAAATAAGTCATCTTGTCAAGACCTGCCACTACCATCTGAAGAACATCGGCAGCATCCGCAAACTGCTGACAAAAGAAGACACTGCTAGTCTTGTGGTTCTATCCCGTTTGGATTACTGCAACAGTATTCTTTTCGGTATCTCTTCATCTCAACTTCATCGTCTACAGAAAATCCAGAATAAAGCTGCACGCATCATCACACTCACCAGTCCCCGCTGTCACATCTCTCCTATTCTTGACTCGCTACACTGGCTGCGCATTCGTGAGAGGATTGATTTCAAGATTCTCTGCCTCACCTATCAGTCTTTCTACAACTCAGGACCTTCCTATCTACAAGACCTACTGACACACTACCGCCCAGAAAGATCTCTACGCTCGTCACAACAACTGTTACTAGCTGTCCCGAGTTATAACCTGAAAACATTCGGCCAAAGAACATTCTCATATGCAGCAACTTCACTGTGGAACTCTCTTCCAATTCAATTAAAATCATCTCCTTCGCTGTCTTCTTTCAAGGCACAACTCAAGACCCATCTCTTTCTCCGTTACAAGTGACTTTAAACCATCTTTATCAGCCATCTGTATATAGTTTTAACTCAGTTCAGGAAGCGCTTTGAGCATATCCTTGTGACGTGGAAAGGCGCTATATAAAATGCCTATTATTATTATTATTATTATTATTATTATTATTATTATTATTATCTACCGGGATACGAACTCATATCAGTCGTAGGTTCCACGACAAACCGTCTGAAAACAGACCGTAGACTCGCGTGTTCGAGCGCATTTCAGGTAGCCAATCAAAAGACGTCCAACAAATGCTTTCGGTGCGAGAAGCTAGGGGCAGATAACTCCAAACAGCTATCCTTTGGTCTGTTCCGAATGCTTTCAAAACAGAGACCGTTTAAAAACTACGTTGTGATTGGTCAGCTATTTGACTGGGCTTTGACCGTGCTAAACTGGTTCGGAACATTCGCCTATACGGGGTGTTCTCAGACCTTGTGGAGAGGAATCTACAGAACCTGTTGTTATCCCGGTAGATGCATAATTTTACAAATTTTATTTCTTGGAACAAGGTCGATTTTAATCAGACTGCACGAAGCTACTGATTCAATATGTGTTCAACCGCTTTGAAATATGAATGGATAAATAAACGGTCTTCCCTTGTGTAACTACCATGTTCAGCAGCACATTGTCAGCGAAGCCACAACACGTGTGGTTAAAAAACCTATTAAAAGAGGATGGCAGTCGAAGATGAGTTTATTTAGAGACAATAATCACCATAATTGTTAACTTGATAACGTTCTATAGTATGATTCTGACAGTTAGCAGTGAATAATAAGAGATGATAGTTGTGCAGCAAAACAGCAAACTCCCGCCTGTCTCCATCACTGGATACATTACGTTTTGCTTCATTTTGTTAGTTTTTCTAGAAAAATGCTTCACCTGAACTTCATAGTTTGCTATGTTACGTTAGCACAGAAAATTAACAAAAATACAGCAAGTCTTCAGTGATGGTGACTGCGGGGAGTTACTATGACATTTTTTGGGAAGTTGTGACACGAAGATAGCAATACGTTAAATAAAACGATCAGTTACTTAGCCAATATACGTTTGTACACAGAAACTAACATAATGGTGGACACGTAACGTTGTCATTTCCTTACTAGTCATTTCAAGACTATTCCCTATGAGATAAAATCTTCTGATATGGGCCAAGAGGGACTTCACTGGTTTGAACAACGTATCTGTACAGAGTCAGTGCCTCTATTTCAAACAGTGGAAGTGTATCAAGTAGTCGCCACACCTCGTTATCTTCCATAGCCTTCTTCAGAGGTTCCAGTCGACCCTTGTAGTCCTCAACCTCGGAGAATATCGAATCGAATGCACAGAAACATATAAGGCCACCTGAAATAATAAGATAATTCATGGAATGTGATGACATTAAAATATAAACAACGTCTACCACACTTCTAGTCTAGTCTATACATATACTCTTTTCTGATCACCTACATTTTCTAATACACCTACATTTTCAACACCTACAAATTGTACAGATGAGTATGTCTACATTTTGTGGATAATTGTGTACAAAACGATATGTTAAAATGACGATATGAAAACAAAATCATTTTGGAGGTCCATCAAATTTACACCAAAAACTCCCTGGTTGTGAACATAATATAAATCAATAAAATGATCTCATTTTGCCAGAATGTCATTTGTGATTACCACAGAAACAGAGGAGTTTTAAAAGCGGTGTTTTCCCTATTGTTATCTGCCAAAGTGTTGCGGAATCATTTCATGCTTTCATTTTCTCAGATGAACAATGTCAGGATGTTTGAGGGGCACAAACACTGACTGAAAAAAAAATTTGAATATGATTAGAATAATGAGTTTTAAATAATGTAAATCAGACTGTACTACAAAGCCAATGTTTTAAAAAAAAATTTTTTATGAATCTTAATATTAATCTCTTAAACCATGGCTTCCCTTGATTGTTGTCACACACATCTGGTGTAAATTATATTGTATGGAAGCAAATCTCTCACCTGGTTTAACCACTCGGACCATTTCCAACAATGAGGGACATGGGAGTAAACCGTTGTTGAATGCACCACACACCGCAATACCGTCATAGGCATCTGCAATAGCATGGAGAAACAATTTGTACGAGCAGGAATGTATATGAGTGCATAGCCATCAAAGTACCTGAATCATATTGAGTATTAATAATCTTGCAAAGTCTCCTTGCGGTTAAAATTTGTCAGAAGGATACTGACCTGCTTTTACTCAATCAATATTCGTTTGACTTGGTTTAAACGTATTTTATTCAACATAAAAAGAATAAATGGGTTGGCAACCAAGCCTATATGGCTTATGTAAACTACCGCTCCACAATACATGTATGGTTCCAATTTGTACATGATGTTTACACAAACGTTATAACAAATATTATTGATGTGTTTTGTGTTCAGTTGATACACTTCATGGAGTATTACAAGTTATGGATGAAATCGTTATGATTAATATTACTTTGATGTGATACAGAGTTACTGTCATAAAGTACATCCTAATGGAGAAAGCTATCTCATAGACATATGATTCATATCGAAAGGTATTATGTTTGGGACACATGAAAAGGTAATGGAAGGCATCCTCATAATCATGTGAGCAGGAACAAGATGCATTATCAGAAATAAATTGATTATATTTATCACTGTTTAAATCACTGCGTCTGTCAAAGGCGACAGTGTGTTATTTGATATAATTGATTACCGAACATTAATCGAACACGGTATGAGTTATATGATGGCTTGATTAGATTTCTGAATTGTCAAAAAGAAGGAGCCTTTTTAACACAAGAAGGAAGATAATTCGGGCAAGTAGTTTTGCATCTTGTAGTCTGATAGTTTCGTTATTTTTTATGTTATTATTATTATTGTCAGACACATTTCTTGGAATAAGATCACAAATACAGTCTTGAATCATTATGGTTTGCCATTTTATAAAATAAAAGTAGTCTGGAAATTTCTCTAAGCTCTGAGCAAAAGACCTCTGATTTGTCTCGGTATATAGTTTCGCATGACTCTTAGCCCTAACAGCACAGCATAATGTATGAAAGGCATCTAAATGAGGGTGTTCTAGTGACTGTTCGTACAGTACAGTTGTCCAAGACATGGCTGCAATAATCATATTAAGGCAAAATGAAGGATTTGTACATAGTTTTGTTAAACATTTTCGAACGAAGTGTCTTTGCATGTAAGAACAATTTGGGTGTCCTCCGTTTTTTTAAAACATTTCATCTCAGCATCATTCTATCATAGTGTTGAGCAATGTGTTTATTCTAAAGCATTACTTACTCTGCGATGATATAAACATGTTCCAACTACTGTTGAGTGACAACGGCTTTACCGTGTTTCAAGCATGATGTATTTTACTCAGATATATCTGAATATGATAATAAAATATCTCAAATATTAAAATTATATTTGTTGTTGTTTGCTTACGCAGCGTTTAAAGTGAGAAGAACATGGATAAGGAGGTCAGTCAAATGTAATGATTGAGTATTGGTTGCCAATCGCAACACGTTGCTTAAAAGGTTTGCACTGCACGTGCGTGGAAGATTCCGAATTGTACACAAGAATTACATTTTGTGTCTAAGTATATTCAAATATCAAAACGAACGTATTCGAACAGTGAACAAAATAAGACATAAGACAAAAAATGATATTATTTACTATACTATATGCCCTATTATCCTATATGGCTATCTTCGACAAATTATTACACAGTAAGGGAAGAGTTACTCACCTTCCCTGTCCCCCGGATCATCATTCTTCCTTATGTCGGCAAGCTATTCAGACATGTGATGATAGCTCTCCCGTCTTCGACTTGCTAATTGATTTTTGCTTATTAAAGTTTGTTTCTCTATTGAGTGTTTTGGCAGTTCTGTGTCAGGTTACCTCTGTAGTCTATTCCTTGCGGAATAGGCTACATGGGGTAATTCACATTTCTGTTTGACTGAGCCGACAGCTAGCTGACTCTGTGTCAGTGCAGTTGTCTATTTCAGCACGGACTTTCCGTGCTCGGGCCGCACGGGCTACACGTGCGTCTCTTTGGGACTTGGGTCGATTGTCAGCCGGGCGTTGGCTTTCTCTCTTGTTCGCCTATCGTCCCTTAGGCTGCTAGTCTTCCTGGCGGCACGCTGTTGTTTGTTTCACCTGAGGTGATTCATTGGATTTAGCCGCCTGTCCTTTGGCGGTGTGGCCCGACTCGGGAATGGATAGGATCGCGCCTAGCGTTTGATCCCCGCTATCCCCACCATAACACTTGGTGCGGGTATACCGCCGGCTGGCGGGAGGAGACTTAGTTGTTGGATCGGGTCCTCCTCCTGTGGTCTTCCTGCCCCTCTTGCTTTACTCTTTACTCTGCACTTTACTCTGTTTGGGTTAGGGGCTATTGGATACCGCTCATTGCTCCTCGGTAAGGGTTAAGTGGTAGGAACATGCCTGGACAGTATGCTTCTTTCTGTGGAAGTTGCGGCCACAATCTCTGTCCAGGGGATGACAGATGTAAGGAGTGCACCAGCCTCTCGGTGTTGGAACATCGAGACTACCGGAATGCGGTGAAGAAGAGCGAATCTCAGGGCAAGCTGAGAGCTTCCAGGCGCTCTTCTTCTGCTTCGGCCACGATAAGGGACCCAGGAGCTCCTCGCCTGGGTAGGATCTCATAATCTCGGAGAACGCGGCAGAATTTGACATGCAGGACATGTCAGTAGGATCAGGTCGCAGTGACGCCTCTCCCGAGAGGTGGTGTGATCGTTCTTCAGCAGGGTTGAGTGGCGGCGACGTTTCTCCCAGGAGAGTGTCTTCTCCTGATGCCAGATAGGAAGAAGAGGAAGCACAAGTACAAGAAGAAGAGGTCCTCGCCTCCTTCATTTCCAGGCTCTTCCGCAAGACGGACATGATCGTCACTATGTTAATGTTAATAGAGGAGGCCTTTAGTGTACTAGGTAGTCGGCTACCTGGGGGACCGTGACTGTCTGAACGTCATACCTCTTCTCCTTACAGAAGGTCGCAAGAGACCCCCACTGGAAGTCGTACAACTTCCCTGTGGAGGTTCTCTGTGACACGCATGCCAGGCGATGACGACTTTCGCAAAGGACGCAGGGATGAAGAAAGGAGCAAGGGCCTTGTACCGTGGGTTTGGTGCGGTCGCGGGGAACATCGGGCAAATGATGTTTTGCACCTCCTGCATCTCAGCAGGGGTCACAAATCTCAGGCGCTAGGGTTTCCTGGGGCGTTCCAGCCTCCACGCAGAGATTAGGAACAATTAGGACAGTGCCGTCAGTAATGCGATTACTGGAGCCCTCAGACTCGATGATATCCCTAGACCTGCAGGACGCCTACCTGCATATTCCAATTTACCATGGGGATCGCAAGTACCTCTGATTCGTCCTGGCGGCTTGTCACTTTCAGTGGAACGTGCTTCCGTTCAGGATATCGTCGGCTCCGTGGCTGTTCACACGCGTAACCCAACCCATAGTCCACTACCTGCATCAGCAGGACGTCAAGTTCGCGATGTATCTGGACGATGGGTTCGGTCACAACACATCCCCATCTGTTTTGGAGGCTCAACAAGACTTTGTAATAGCGTTGTTCAGGGGGTTGGGATGGCTGGTCAATCTAGACAAGTCAGACCTTCAGCCAACGATGGAACTTGTGTTTCTGGGCGCTCGTCTGGACACTTTGCAATACAAGGCTTTTGTTACCACGGGGCGGATTGGGCGGTACAAAGACCTCCTGGGGCTAGCGCTTCAAGGACCAGTGCCCCTCAGGAAGTGGCAGAAGCTGTTGGGGTCACAAATCAAAAATCTCAGGCGCTAGGGTTTCCTGGGGCGTTCCAGCCTCCACGCAGAGATTAGGAACAATTTGCGTTCAGCACCTGCTTCATCCTCTTCGCTCTTTGATGGGCTAACCCCACAGGTTGTCCCGGCCTGGGACGGGCCAGTGGGGGGACGTCTCTCCCGCTTCGTACTCAACTGGAAACAGATGGGGTTGGACAATTACGTTTGCAATGTTCTGGAACGGGGGTTTCGTATTCCCGTGACACACCGCTCCCCTCTAACCTGTTCGCCAGTGGAACGTCAGCTAGAGCCAGATCATCTCGCGTTGAAGCTGGAACAGGTGGAGGTTCTCATCTCCAAGGGGGGAGTGTAGGATCTCCACGACCTTGTTCCCAGGTTTTACTCCCCGGTCTTCGTCAGACAGAAACGAGAGTCAAACAAGTGGCGGCTGATCAACGATTTGAAGGAATTCAACCAGTCCTTTCTAGATCGGCCGCCATATTTTCGACTCTTGACAGTGCCGTCAGTAATGCGATAACTGGAGCCCTCAGACTCGATGATATACCTAGACCTGCAGGACGCCTACCTGCATATTCCAATTTACCATGGGGATCGCAAGTACCTCTGATTCGTCCTGGCGGCTCGTCACTTTCAGTGGAACGTGCTTCCTTTCAGGATATCGTCGGCTCCGTGGCTGTTCACACGCGTAACCCAACCCATAGTCCACTACCTGCATCAGCAGGACGTCAAGTTCGCGATGTTTCCGGACGATGGGTTCGGTCACAACACATCCCCATCTGTTCTGGAGGCTCAACAAGACTTTGTAATAGCGTTGTTCAGGGGGTTGGGATGGCTGGTCAATCTAGACAAGTCAGACCTTCAGCCAACGATGGAACTTGTGTTTCTGGGCGCTCGTCTGGACACTTTGCAATACAAGGCTTTTGTTACCACTGGGCGGATTGGGCGGTACAAAAACCTCCTGGGGCTAGCGCTTCAAGGACCACTGCCCCTCAGGAAGTGGCAGAAGCTGTTAAGGTTCCTGACCTCGACACAACATTTCACCCCAAGGGGAAGGTTGCAGCTCAGGCCCCTTCAGATATTTGTCAACACACACGTGAGCCAGAAGACGTACCGCCACGTCTTCTCCATTCCAGCCAATATGAGACACCATCTCTCCTGGTGGCAGCAGGAAACCAACGTACTTGCGGAAGGGCCACTCAGGTGGCCGTCAGCGACAGCCCAGCTATATGTGGATGCCTCCACCCAAGGGTGGGGAGCGCACGTAGATACAGAACAGACGGCGGGTGTGTGGTCGTCAATTCAAATCAGATGCCACATCAACATCTTAGTACTAGATGCGATAAGACTTGCAATCAGCCATATGTACAGGGGCAAGTCTTGTACATCCACGGACAGCTTAGCGGCGGCAAGCAAGGCTCGACCATGCAGACTCTCTTCTGCAACTGGTGATGGAGCTGTTTCAATTAGCATACAGTCTCGAACTCTCTATTCGCGCAGTGCACATCCCGGGAGCCAAGAACGTCCTTGCGGACGCTCTGTCTCGCCCAGACAGGCCTCAATCAACAGAGTGGATGCTGCACCGGAGAGTGTTCGAGAGTCTATGTTTGAGGTTCGGGAAACCTCACATAGACCTCTTTGCGACGCGGCTCAATCACCAGTTGCCAACATATGTGTCCCCTGTACCGGAACCCTAAGCGTGGGCGATAGATGTGCTCAGGTTAAGTTGGGAGGGGATGGTCGCTTACGCTTATGCCCCTCCCGCCATCTTAACTCACGTGGTGGCAAAGATACAGGAAAAATGCGTTCTCCAACTCCTGTTGGTAGCAACGTTATGGCCAGCCAGGGCCTGGTATGTTCCCCTCCGGAGGGTGTGCCGCCTAGACCCAATTCCTCTCCCTCTGAGGTGGAACCTTCTGTCGAGCAAACAAAGCGGGCGGGTTCACGAGAACCCCCAGACTCTTCAGCTTCACACTTGGTTTGTCTCCAAAGGGATCTGACAGGAGCAGGATTTTCAGAATCTGTTGCTGAGCCGGTAGCGTCTCGCAGAGGACCTCCACAAGGAAGTTGTACGACTTCCAGTGGGGGTCTTTTGCGACCTTCTGTAAGGAGAAGGGGTATGACGTGCAGACAGTCACGGTCCCCCAGGTAGCCGACTACCTAGTACACTTGAGGGAGAAGAGGGGGCTAAAGGCCTCCTCTATTAACACTAACATAGTGACGATCATGTCCATCTTGCGGAAGAGCGAACCTCAGATCGATGTGTCGATTCTGAAAGAGTTGATAAGCACCTACCGGAATGTGGATGGGCGGCAAAAACTTAGGGCTCCAGAGTGGGACTTGGCGGTGGTTCTTACCCACCTCAAGTCAGACCACTACGAACCGTTGGCAGAATCGACTGTCCTCCGTCTCACCATAAAGACGGCTTTTCTTGTGGCCATGGACGCCGCAGCCAGGATTTCAGAGCTTCATGCTCTCCAGGCAGACCTCTTACATTTTGATGGGAGAGATGGGGGATCGGCCACTCTGGGACTAGCGCCTGACTTTATTTGCAAGAATCAGACCGCAGACGAGAGGGGTAGAACCTTCTCATTACCATCCATTTCCGGTAAGAACCGTCTCCTCTGTCCGGTGAGGGCACTTCGTATCTACACCGAGAGAACCAGGAAACTACGGCAGGGGAGACGGAGATTGTTCCTTCCTCATTCCCAGACCAGTGTCAAGGAACTTGATAAGAGACAACTGGGCATGTATCTACGCTCCGCAGTGTTGAACGCATACAAGGCAGCGGGGTTAAACCCGCCGGCGAGTTCCAACCCCCACGAGATAAGGGCCATATCAGCAACTATGGCCGTTCATAGTAACTTGGCGGTGACAGACATCATGGCTGGCTGCTTCTGGAAGTCAGGATTGGTGTTCGCCAACCACTACTTGCGTGATGTATCCACAGAGGACCTAGAGGGGATCAACCGGTTTGGTGCTCAAGTCTACGCACATCAATGGGTCCCGACAGCTCCTCACTGTAGGGGTCAGCCACCCCCTCGCTAACGGGTTAATAAATCTGAACTTGTTCAATTTTAACTTCAGTTACGTGTTGTTGTCTTTTATTAGTGGTGACCATTTAGGTTCAACCCTAACCGCATAGCTTGGTCAGGGTTTGTTTTCCTTGCGTCCATATGGATCATGTACACGGGGAGACTCATGATTTCTCGGACTTCACTAATCACCAATATCCCCTTGTGATGGAGGGACAGTATCTCACCTTCCCCAACCTCTTCGCAGCCCTCCTCCCGCTGTGGCAATCGGGCATATAATGAATATCAACGATGGCATAGTAAATAATAGTACGTTTTTAGTTTAACGTCATTATTTTATACCTACCATTGATATTCACTATCATTAGCTCCCGTTAGCTATTGTTAGCCTCCCCTCTATGCGATTCGGTTTCTTTCTGACTGACGGAAGGAAGCATGATAATCCGGGTCTTGGCCACCTATTGGGAGATAGGGACAGGGAAGGTGAGTAACTCTTCCCTTACTGTGTAATAATTTGTCGAAGATAGCCACATTGGATAATAGGGCACATAGTGAATATCAACGGTAGGTATAAAATAATGACGTTTAACCAAAAATGTACTATAATATCGTCTATTCATCAATTAAAACACAATATAACTTGTTCATTCAACTGGAACATTCAACTGGATACAGCAATAAAAGGTTTATATCAACAACACACACAAACCTGTTTGTATCCCTGGTGTTGGTTCCCCGGTCAGGAACTCGACAAAGAACTCAGTGTAGATGTTCTTCTTCATCGCTTCATCCTTCATCCCTTCAGACGGATCCAGACCGTCTATCTGGCGGAAGCCCAGTCTCCATAACTTTGGGTTTTGTAATAAATGAAAACATCATTTGGAGATAAATTTGAACACCAGCTAAAGACAGAGTTGATGGAATAGGTGTATAATGTATTATCCTTTAATGGACTATACAGTTTCAGTATTCTTATTGATATATCACTTGATGTAGATTAACTTATAATGGTTTAAAAATATGTCCTCATATGCAGATGATACCTTTTTATAACCCCGCTACAAAGTATAAAACGGTCATTCCGTCCGTCCTTCCGTCCGGTCAATTTTCTCAAAAACCGTCAAAGGTACACCAACCAAACTTTGTACAGTTGTTGAACATGTTCTTCCGATCGCGCACAGACAATTTCAATTTTCTGACATTTAAATTTTTTGTCGTTTCCATGGAAACGTCACTTTTTTGTTTTATTGTTTTATTGTTTTATTGTGTTTAAACGGGACAAGTTTTCTCGGAAACTGTTCAAACACGGTGAATGAAATTTTGGTTGTGAGTACTCATGACACATACCAATTATCAAAGGTTTCTTAAATTTCCCAATTAAATGATCATCTCTAGTAACGTCTTACTGCACATGAACAATGAACGGCGTTTGTGTAGGGAAGGGTGCATGTTGGGTTTAATGGCTTTGAACATATTTAGAATATGAAACATGTGTACACCATGTGATATGTATATGACTCTTATGATATGATTACTTTGAAAGATATTATTTTTTGTTATTAAATCTATATTATACGCACAGGTACGATGATGTTATAAATTGATTTCAATAGTTTCTATATGCAATCAAATATGTTGTTGAATATGAAAAAATGTCGACAATTGGTATGTTGCAAATCCAAACTAAATTGTTAAGTTTAACTCAATCTAGAAACAACGGCAGTGTCATTAATCAGCAGGTCATGTGCATATAATACAACCGTTTAGAGACATATATGTTTTGGGAAAAGGAATAATCTACGGTCTGTAAATTCTCTTTAACATCAAATACCATGAATGGTCAAATATAGTGTTTGCAGTTTTCATATCCTTATTTTTCCTGTTCAAGAGGGAAGGATGGAACTCATATTTTTTAAGTTACGTTTACAGAAAAAAATCCAACACACCTCCTGAGCTACAAGACCAGTTCCCGCTGCCACATCCAGTATTCTGACGTTGGTATTCTCATTGAAGAACTCAGCTGTTCTCTCTGCTACGTTTCTGTACACAGTGTAGCCTCGGCTTGCCCATTCCTAAACAGGCTTGTTAGTTAGTTTTAACTATCGGCATCACTTGAGACGGAAGAGAAATTACTATTTTATGAAGTTCTTTATTTTACAATGGCGACGGTATAGATCCTTATACCGTTATCAAGCAATTCCAACATTACTCCATGATTTAAATGAATATTTCACACCAACATTTTAATAATTAAGTGTAAGGGTAGTAAATGATTTTATCTGAAATATTGAATAAATATCACTTTGCAACAATTGAGATAAAGTTTCTGTCCCACGTGATTCAAACAAGTATTGTTCATATTAAAAACTAAAAACTGAACAGGTAAAATCCGTTAGTGCTAATACACAATACCTACACTTTCATAGTAACTGGCCGCATTAGAGAACATCTCTGCAACTTCTTCTGGATTCATTCCGTCTCGTCCATTCGGTTCAAAGAGAGGGACATTTGAGGAATTTTCCATTCTAAAATACACTTAGTGAGGGAAATGGTGTTGTTGATGGGTTTGTAGAACATATATCTTTCGGGAAATACGAAACCAAAATTATAAAATATCTAAATATTACCCGATACAAGTACAATTCGTTAGATTGAACATACATGTGTGTGTTTGTTTTAGTGATGGTAACCTCAATTTTAAAGTGAACAATTATGAAAAGAAGCTAGAAATTGTATAAAGAGATTTTATGATGGGTGGCATCATGATTATAAACACAAAGGCAACACTGAAATTAACCAATCCGTCCTTCAGTTGTTATCATCTTGTCATTCATTCACTAATTTCGCAGCCAACGTAAGGTTATGTCCAAGATTCTTGGACGTGTTAAGTTGTGACTGTCTTTACTAAATACGTTTAAGTGTAGGGGAATGTCCGAAAACTGGCCGTTAGTTTTGATCGTGGACCATGTTCGAGGCCGTTAGGCCGAGAATATGCCCCACGTGCAAAACTAATGGCCAGTTTGAGGACATTCTCCTGCTTAATCAAAGTTTAAGTAAACATGTTCTGGTTACTGAAGTGCACGCCACAACGCACCTTTTCATGTGCACAACTAATGGCGACTTATGCTCTATATGTATTTCATGATCCTCTCCGAATTGTCAGTTGCATACCCTCTGCTGCCAAGTTATAACATGTAAAATCATCAGGCGTTTTCCTTGTGGAAGGTACGGTTGTAAACATTATATTTTGAAAGATGAAAGTAACAAGAAGACATAGTCAACAACATCCCCCGCCAGAGCCAAGAAATTGGAAAAAGGGCAATAATTCGAAATAATTGTGCATTACTCATTTTCATTCCATCAAGCTATGTTAGCCCTCAAGCAACACACCAATTTTGGTTCTCCTATCTTAAATGGTTTCTGAGAAAAGCTGTCCCCTTTGGAGATACCATGAACAAAGTCCAGAAATACGGAACAAGGGCAATAACTCCGAAACAAATAATTGCATGCTCATCACTTTCGAACTCCATCAAGGTATTCATGCCCTCAAGCAACACATCAAATTTGGTAACCCTATCTTAAATGGTTTCTGAGAAAAGCTGTCCCCATTGGAGATACCATGAAGAAAGTCCAAAAATATGGAACAAGGGCCATAACTCCGGAAAAAATAATTGCACGCTTCTCATTTTCGAACTCCATCAAGGTATTCATGCCCTCAAGCAACTCATCAAATTTGGTAACCCTGTCTTAAACGGTTTCTGAGAAAAGCTGTCCCCTTTATCTCGGACGGACGGACGGAAACACGGACGGACGGACGGAGCCCAAACCTATATCCCCCTTCCACTTCGTGGCGGGGGATAATAAATGATGAAACGTTGTACTTAAAAGAAAAAATTATTTCATAATTCAAGTATTTCATAATTCATTAATAAATTAAAGGGCAATTCATATTTTACTTATTTACTTATACCAACATGTTCCATTTCATATTGATAAGATTGATTTTTAAAAGTTTAGATTACACAGATTCATCAACCCTATTATGGCTAGGTCATGCTATTATTCAGTATCTTTATCTTGAAATGCTAAGCTCTTGCAATTCAATATACTAAGTTGAAAATTCATCTTAATATTTTGAACATTTTATTTAGTATCTAGAAAATTCATCTTACTATTTTGAAAATTAAACAAAATAGGGTTGAATATTCCATTTAGTATCGTGAAAATGCAAGAAACTAAAACTTTAAAACTTGAATATATACAACAATAACAAATACTTTTTAAAGTTTTAATTCAACTTGAAAAGATGAATACAATTTGTAATTACAATTTTGTATCATTGGCATTGTACCTGGTAAATTAAGATAATAACTTGAGTTTTTCAAGATATTGAGATCATTTTTAAAAATGTTAAGTTGAATGTTCAAGAAAGCAAGTTGAATTTTCAAGAAATATGTTGAATTTTCAAGATGCAAAGTTATATTTTCAAGATACAAAGTTATATTTTAAAGTTATATTTTCAAGTTAAATTTTCAAAATTCTATATTAGAAGATAGGATCTTGAATTTTCGAGTTAGTAAATTGAATTTTCAAGCTAAAATGTGCTAAATAATAGCGTAGCATGGTCGGGTTAAGTTGAATTTTCAAAATACTTTGTGTTAACTTTAGATTCTAAGTCAAGAATTGTCAAGATAAAACCATGCTTAAGACCCTTAAAGCTTAAAGGGCCATCTGTTTTTTATCTTCTTTTTTTCTTGAATTTAAAGATATAACTTCAAATTTCAAATCTACCGCTCACGCTGACGAGTTCCACACCACTGACGCATTGTACGTTGCGCCATTTTCTTTAATTACAGAAAACCGTTTTCTATGGATAGGACTTATCGGGTCGAGCAATGGCGCTAGAGCACCTTTAAATACAACTTGTGAGAGCGGAATTCTTTAATACCATCTCCTTCGATAACAGATTGTGGGCGCATATCATTAACTATTATTTATTATCTATTATTAATTATTATTATCATCACTGAAACCATTTTAGATCAACACTCTGAGTACATTTACTAGCCATCAAATTAATGTTTTCTCATTCATTCTGTTGGAAATATTTGTAAAATATTTCTTCCTATCTTATTTGGCCAGTTGATTTACCAAATCTCAATCGGTTAAGCAATTTACAACCTTTGTACTTATAAATATTCTTGAAAAAACATGAATCGCTTGTGTATGATTAAAATGTTCCTCTTTCTGAAATATTCAGACACCGCTCTCTTAAAACCTTCGTAGGTGAGAAAGTCATATTTACCATTCAATTCTTCCAAAGACATCATATTTCAGTCATCAGTCATTATATTTATGAATCAATAGAAAAGAAAAAACCTGAACATAATTAAAATGTACTGTGGACATGATTAAATGATGCCATGATGAAAAGTGGTCAAAAGCATTGACAATGTCCGATTAACATTTGTAGCAGAGATGACAGAACTTGTTTTAGTTATAATTGTAATTTATGAATTTGAAAATGTTTTTTTTACTGTACTATCAAATCAGGTTACCTATTAGCCCACATTCTCTTACCACAGAGGTTACTCCCTTCAGATTCCCGATCCTTACCTCTGTTCTAGAAGGCCAGAATTCCAGCAAAATTCCCTAGCGCGAGAAGGGGAACCTCACACTGTGTTCCTGCTTCTTAACCAATGAAAACTCATCTTTCAGATGCCATATTGACCGATTTGACTCTTTTGACTCTTATTAGCATATGTCCATATACACTAATGGACTGTTGTTGGTATGTGTTTCTGATTCTCTGTCTTCTTTATTTATCAGCATGTTTATGATCAATTGTTGTCACAAAGTCAAATAGCATATTTCAAGGAAAGCACGTTAAATGAGAAAACGTTTATCTTACGTTTAATATATCAGTATGACGTGTCATTGGCAAATGTCACTTTTACAATGGCGTCGGTGTTTGCACATCTTTATGCCATTACAACCAATCAGGACAGTCCATTTCGCCGTCGCATTCAGGCCAAGTAGAACAGAGATCGGAAATCTGAAGGGAGTAACCTCTGTGGAAAGAGAATTATTAGCCAATTGTTCCCTACTTTCACGTTTTTTTTGCGATGGGTAGGTTCGATCAAATTTATATTATCAAACTCACTCGAGACATGCGGTGTAATTATATGATCATATGTAATCAACATATTAATGTACATTGTAGGTCTACAATACATACTGATGTTTTGGGCGAACCGACCTAGGGTGAACTGGCTCTGGTACGAAGCGACCTGGCGTGAACTGGTTTTAGTACGAACTGACCCGTGCTATGATTATGTCTTGATCCATAATTACAAATCCCGCTTTTGATATAACTTTGAATTTTTGTTGTTGATATTACTAGTGCCGACATATACATGTACATATTGTTTGTTTTGAAGGTAATACTGAAATTTCTTAAACATGTTTTGTAAGACTATTATCCTGATATAGCTATGTTGGCATCCACATCTGTAGAATACAATACACTAGAGATGTATAGCACCTTATTTGAATTAAAAAAAAAATAAAACGCAATATCTAACGCAACGGAAAAACGCATCGTATGACACAAACATAATCGGACGTAATGTGCGCCAAGCCTTACTTCTATGGTAGATTACATCATAATATCGTTATATCGAGAGATATCCATTCTCTGTGGATTATTTTTAAACAAAACTTAAATGACGTACAATTGTGACTTTAAATTGGGTACCAAAGTTAATATTTGATTAAGTTTTCATTCTGTTGGAATAAGGAGAGTTCTTATTATGGCTTACTTTTCCATTTAAATAGTTGTAACAATAAGAGAACAACTCTTCATTTTACCAAATGTAGCTAAAAGTGCACCAAAGATTTATATTATGCATCGAATAAACACTCGTTGTTCAGTTTACGGTCATCATCGGAAATAGTTTACGTCATCTTGTTCGAAGAGAAATCTTATATACGGTCATCATCGCGTATATTTTCACACACCTTATATAAATTTAAATATTTCAGTAATTAAGTACTTTAAATGTGAGGCAGGTGACCCACCACCAGAATTATCAAAATACCCGCGATAATTTGAACTCATATATACAGGCATAGAGCTGAAAACAAGAAATAAAAACTCGCCATTTTGGGATGACCTTAAAATAGCTTACAGTCATCAGGCTGTACACAGTGAATAGTTTAGCACGGGTTTTTGTACTATAACACTTTTCTCGGAATTCAGGCGGCTGCGTTCAAGCGCATTCGATCTGACGGGAACAATTCTTGGTCTCGGTTTCTAAACTATTGGAGACTTTTCGTAAATTAGTAAACTAGTGGAGACTTGTATCATCAAACTACGATCACAAAACTATCCTCATGTTTACGTAACTTTGTTTTAATTATATTTACAATGCTAAAGTGATAGTTTTGTAAAACTGTTCTACAGTAAATGACGACCATTAAATAACAAACATCGTTGACAAAATAGTGTTACACGTTGTTAGACTGGAACACGTGGTGGCCCAAGAAAACTGATTTCGAAAAATGTGATATACATCATAAAGAAGTTAAGCTCTTATTTACAACTATTTATTCTAGAATATTATTTTCCTACCTGATAGCCGAATCCTCTTATATCAACGTAACTGTTTGAATAATTGCATGACTGCCGAAACTCTTATATATATTATGGTCTTTATTACTGTTGGGGCTTAACGAAGCATAACATATCCGACGAACTGTGCAAGGTTTATGAGCCTGGAGTACAACGAACTTATGTTTACGGCCCAAAAGTAATTGAATGGTCCTATGACGGGGGCTCTAAAATGTCTTTTCAATGCAACTGAGGTTAGAGAAACTGTTCATACAAGATGATAAAAATAGCAGAGATGATTGTCCATAAAATGAAATATGATATCTTACATCTGAGAATTTGGTTGCAGGACAGAAATGTACTTGAAACCTCGTATTTGGTGAATTTGTTTACAGCAATAATTCATCATTGTTCCTACCGTGGCAAATAATTATTTGGTTGCATAGAAAAAATAGTGTGTTTACAAGCACATTGGATTAGTTTGGTTGCAGAGGTTTTCAAATTTACAAAAATAAGATGACATAAACAGAATTATTTTGGCAAGTTGTCTCTCGCTACGTGTATGACGTAATTAAACCAATGTATGTAACGCATCCTCCCATTGGCTCATTCCGCATCAACGATTTCTAATTCTTATTCACGTTTCTAGATAGCAACTAAAATAAATCATTGCTATCCATTTCCTATGCTTAATGCTTAAATTATGACAAAATGTGTCAAAAGTACCTATAAAGACATGCATAATGGTAGAAAAAGTTAAATTAAACAAGGTTAGTTTGTATTTTTTTCTATAGCATTAGAAATGATAGCAACATGGTAATATGACATGGTCGAAAACCGGACCCCTATTATGATCTCTAAGAAGTTCCCTCTTACTGCAAATATTGCAATATAAGACAAGGTAAGTTCCAACATGCGTGATATCATAATATTTTCCTTCTGCAACCACATTTCAAGACTGTTCTGTTTGATGAAAACATGTATTGTGTTGGTTTAAAAAGTTTGGTTGCAGTTGCCTGGGAGTGCAACTAAATTCAGAAATGACCCTATTTTCATGTGGAGTTATAATCTGCAACCAAATACAAAGATTTCATCTTATATTGTATAATTATAACATGTACGGACTACTATTAGAAATCTACTGTGTTGAATAAAACCTCTCTCACTTTAGAACCCTATCTTTAGGATCTCCCATCAATATTACGTAATTGGTTAACACAATTAAGAATATCTAATCTTAGATTACCTATTGAAACGGGAAGATGGTTTAATGTTATACGAGAAAACAGAATATGTACACTTTGCACAACTCATGTTGTTTGTGATGAATTTCATGTCATTTTATCATGTCCTTTTTTTTAAGATCAAAGTACGAAAATGCTTCCCTCTTATTTTTGTAATAACCCTTATATTTATAAATTTATCTCGCTTCTGAAAACGGATTATATCCCTCTACTTTTCAAATTATCACATTTTGCGAAAGAAATGTACTTATTTTTTTTTTAATATTTTCTAAACTACATTTATGAATAATAGTGTATATATATGTCCTCTATATTATTTTGTATGGTTTAAGAAAACACAATGTTGTTCTGTTCTGTTCTGTTGAAAACAGATTTCGTAAAATTTATGAAGAAATAATCATTACAGATTAAACAGTATTGTGAAATATTTTTATATTCACATTCGATTGTAGGGACAAGTAGAAAAGGTTAGCCAAACTTGGTGCGATAAAAGTGTCAACAAGTGACTTTAGTGACAAATTTTAATATATGTATAATTATAGTAAGTAAGATAGTTAATATTGCACTTGTAATTACAACTTTAAAATTTGAATGTACAACAATAACAAATTGTAATTATACTTTATAATGTTTTTAATTCAACTTTCAACATTCGAGATAATAAGTTTAGTTTTCAAGATATTGAGATGATTTTTCAAAATATTAAATTGAATTTCAAGATATCAAGGTGAATTTTCAAGAAATAAGTTGAATTTTCAAGATACAAAGTTGAATTTTCAAGATACAAAGTTGAATTTTCAAGATACAAAGTTGAATTTTCTGTGTAATTACAATTTGGCAAAACTACTTTTTCTTTCATCTAAGTCCCTTCGAGGTTTCTATATTTACGATTAAATTTGATTAATAAAGTATTATCATTTTGTACATAAGGCCGGATGAATCAATCAGTCAATAATGTAAAACAAAGGCTTCTGAATAATTTTGTTCTCAGTGTTACCAGGTTGTTTTAATGAGATAATTTACTAATCGAACAGGGATCCGTTCACCCATACTTTTGCTTTGATTTCCAACATATGTTTGCCGGTAGTTATTATTGTTTCGGGGAGTTTTATACTATAACTATTCCTTTCTTCTGGTACGTGTCATTTATCCACTTTACGGTCATCTTTGAACTGTTGCGAGTTTCATTGACCTCAAAATGTTACGGGAAGTCGCCAATAGGTTAGCACGGACTTTAGTTTTATAGTACGTTTTTGATTTAACGTCATTATTTATACTCACCGTTGATAACTCACCGTAGCCATTGAGTCTTTCTCAATTGATCACTCGACCAAATTAACACAATTAAAATGAATAGAGTTACCTCCCCCATCGCTGCTCTCTAGTGCTTATCCCCAGTGACGTCACTTCTTTCTCCTGGAGCCTGGACGCAGGTAGCTCTCAGACTCGCAGGAGGTGAGGTGGGTGGGGTATAAAGACCGGTGAGTTATCAACGGTGATTATAAATAATGTTTAAAAGACGTTTAATAAAAAGCGTACTATTATTTACATACTCTAGTTTATAACTCACCGTAGCCAGCATGCCAGTGCAGGCGACGGGCTGAGAGACAACCCGAGAGCAGAGGAGGTAAATCTCCCCCTTAAAGGGTGGAAATTGGCGACTGGTCCGCTAGGACTAGCAGACTGAAGGCACATTGTTAAGCGCCTGTTATAACCCTAAGGGTTCCACTACCACCGCCCCTGAGGGTCGGCGGTATCGACAATAGGGGTCGCCAATTAACTAATATACACAACACAACACAGAAGAAAAAGTGCGATGCAAAGTTATTGCACTCACTCAGAGACGGGGACGAACCCCTAATCGTGACGAGGAGAACCCCCTAGATAGGTGTCCTGT
Source organism: Gibbula magus (assembly GCA_936450465.1). NCBI lineage: Eukaryota > Metazoa > Mollusca > Gastropoda > Trochida > Trochidae > Gibbula > Gibbula magus. The sequence continues at coordinate 78,154,968 of OW388289.1, read as the reverse complement.
GTCCCTGATGTCAAACCCTTTCTCTTCGTAAAAGGCTGCGAAGGCGTTCCACTGGAAGTCATAGAGCTTCCTGGTTGACTCCCTTGCGATGTAGCAACGGTAAGGGACACCGCTTCCTGAGAAGCAGGCATATTGTCTGAATTGTCTTTATCTTGGCCACTACCTGAGTCAGTATCGCTGGAGGGGTTAAAGCGTAACCGTCCATCCCCGCCCACTCTAACGAAAGAGCGTCTAGGCTCCAAGGCCCCCGGGTCGAGCACTGGAGGCACTTTTATCGGCAGCTGGTGATTGAGCCGAGTCTCAAAGAGATCGAAAGGCACAGAGGCACAAAGCCTTTAGGTCTAAAGGCAACGAAGTCACAGGATCTCGAACACTCTCGCGTGCAAAATCCCCACCTTGTCCGGCCAAGACAGAGCGTCTGCTAAGACGATCTTGGCTCCCGGGATGTGCACCGCTGGGATTGAGAGGTTGAGACTGACCACAAGACGAAACAGGTCTATCACCAGCTGCAGAATGGAGTCTGCCCTGGTCGACCCCTTCTTGTTGATTGCCCAGCTGTCGAGCCGTCTGTGTGGACAAGCAGGACTTCGCCTACCACACCTACCCGTCCGCGAATAGGTGTGAGTTGGCCTGAGAGGCACTCCAGTGAAAACATTGTCCACCGCCCTCCACCAGGCTAAATGGTGAAGCTTTCCCCTCCGGGTGTAGTCCTGAGCTGACGTAAGAGGGGGCCTTCAAGAGGTCCTCGCCTCTCCCCATCCGTTCCCGTGTGACTAGGGCCTTGTACTGGATGGTGTCCAGGTGTACGCATAGAAAGGTGAGTGACGTCCAAGTTGATCAGCCAACCCAGGCATCTGAACAGTTCAATCACAAAGTCCCGTTGGGCTTCGAGAACAGACGGGGAGTGATGATGACCAAACCTGACGTCCAGGTACATCGCAACCTGCACACCATGACAGTGCAGGAACTGAACTACAGGTTGAGTCACTCGCATGAAAAGCCAGGAAGCCGACGATATCCCGAACGGGAGAACATTCCACTGGAAGTGGCGACCCGACAGGATGAAACGGAGGTACCTGCGGTCCACGGGAAAGATGGGGATGTGCAGGTACCCATCCTGAAGGTCGAGAGATATCATCATGTCCGAGGGCTCCAGTTATTGTTTTTTTTTTATTATTTTTTTTTTATGTTTTTATTCCCAAGAAATCACATTACATATGTATACAAGCATATAAGACAATGTTTACACTTGTTTGTATATAAGAATATGAAGATAAAACAAAAACCTGTTGATTTGCATGATGTCATCTCAAATTAAGAAGAGTGTTGACATTCTATGTACACAATGATATGGCCTATTCATTGTAAACAGTAGTTTCTTGCACATGAAATAAAGGGATTGAAATAGAAGAAACATTGGAAGATCATTGTGAATAAGGTTATATTAATAGAGTGTGGAGTGATGACCAAAACGCAAAGAATTTTGTTTGTTCATTGTTTGAGTAAGCAATATATTTACATAATTTATAGTATCTTCTTATTTCATTTTTAATATGATTAAAATTTGGCTTTGAATCTTTTCTGCTCATATTGTAAATGGTTTTTTTCACAATCAGGCAGATTACATTTAATGGATTGTTATTTTTCCCTTTAAAGCCAAAAAGTATATTTTCAAGATTTAATTCAATATGTCCTTCACTCAAGGTTCCAAGCCATGATGCCAAATCTCTCCACACTCCATATACAATGTTACATTCAAATAATAAATGCTGTACAGATTCTTGCGTCTGTTTACAGAATGTACATAGTGGTGAATCAATCAAACCAATCTTGTACAAAAACTTATTGGTTGTTAAAATGTTTTGAGTTACCTTGTATTGAAAATATTTCAAATTCACACTTTGTGTGCATCTATTGGGCATTAAATTAATATTTTCCCATTCGGTCTGTGTAAGTTCTCGTCCCAATCTTTCTTCCCATTTCAGCTGACCTGATGTTCTAGCAAATGCAAAATTACATAGTATTTGATAATAATATTTACTTTTCTTACCCATGCTCATCACACCTATGTTAAAAGGGAGAATAGGATATAGTTGTCTATTTTCTAGCATCTTGACTGTTATCCTTTTTTTCTTCAAGTAGTCAGCTACTGCTTTTTTTTATACTAAGATATTCAAGGAAGTTGATATTAATGTTAAACTTATCTTTCAGATGCCCTAGGGAAGCAAAATTTCCATCTTCTTTTAAAATATGACAAAGAAATACAATTCCCTTTTCTTCCCATTTCTTAAAGTAAACTGGCTTCCTATCTATCAAAATATTATTATTGCACCATAGTGCCTGGCATAGAATATCTTTTCCTTCAGTAATGTTTTTATAGTGAATATTTAGGTATTCTGACCATATCTATAGTGTCTCTCTCCAAAATCTATAATTAAGTTTTGGTAAAATATTTTCAAAGATATAATATCCGTCAGCCATCCATATCCTTGGCATATTTGCTATGGTCTCCATTACATTATTTTCCCAAAGTGTGTCATCATAGCATAGTCTTCGAACCCATAGTACCTTTTGGGCTTTAATAGTATTTTTAATATTTGGAACATTAATCCCTCCAAATTTTGTAGTGGATGATATGGTTGCCCTTTTTACCTAATCTGTTTTACCTTGCCAAATAAAGTTAAAACATTTATTCTGCAACCGGTCAATTATCTCATCTGGTGGGCTTGGAATAGAGGAGAAAAGATGATTTAATTTTGGCAAAAGTAGTGATTTCAATACAACATTTCTTCCCATTGGTGTGAGGGATCTCAATGACCAAATTTGCATCTCCTTATCTATTTTACCTAGTTTTTCTGTGTAATTAAGTTCTACCATTTCGTCTAAATCAACATCGAAAGTAATGCCCAAAAGTTTGAAATTTGATTGTGACCAATCAAGATTATAATCTTTACATAGCTTGTGTCTAGATCTCTTTTTTGATCCAATCCAAATCAACCTAGTTTTGTCTGTATTTACCTTTAGGCCGGAAAATCTAACAAAGAAATTTAAAGTATTAAGTACTCCATACAAACTTCTTTCTGTTCCATCTAGTAACACTGTTGTGTCATCTGCAAATTGTGCTAGGAGGCTTTCAATATTTCCAATTTTGATACCTTTGATATTCTTATTATTTTTTATCAGGAGGGCTAGTATTTCAGCGCATAGAATAAATATATATGGTGAGACAGGATCTCCTTGTCGGCAGCCTCTAGAAATTTTGAAGAAGGAACTCCCAAATCCATTTACCAAAACACTAGACTCTTTATCATTGAATAAAGTTGTAATCCATTTTTGTATGCTATGTCCAAAATTAAAGAAATTTAAGACATTTAAGATAAATTTTCTGTCGACCGAGTCAAAAGCTTTTTCAAAATCTATCATAAGTAATAATCCCGGGATCTGATAGTCTTCTGTATGGTCCATAACATCGTAGATTAACCTCGTTACCTCACCTATATATCTGCCTGGAACAAAACCTTTTTGATCTTCATTTATAATAAGAGGTAGGATAGGTTTTATTCTATTTGCGATAACAGCTGATGCTAGTTTATAGGAAGCATTTAGTAGGCTTATAGGGCGCCAAGATTTCAGAAATTGTTTTGGTTGTTCTTGTTGATTGCCCAGCTGTCGAGCCGTCTGTGTGGACAAGCAGGACTTCGCCTACCACACCTACCCGTCCGCGAATAGGTGTGAGTTGGCCGGAGAGGCACTCCAGTGAAAACATTGTCCACCGCCCTCCACCAGGCTAAATGGTGAAGCTTTCCCCTCCGGGTGTAGTCCTGAGCTGACGTAAGAGGGGGCCTTCAAGAGGTCCTCGCCTCTCCCCATCCATTCCCGTGTGACTAGGGCCTTGTACTGGATGGTGTCCAGGTGTACGCATAGAAAGGTGAGTGACGTCCAAGTTGATCAGCCAACCCAGGCATCTGAACAGTTCAATCACAAAGTCCCGTTGGGCTTCGAGAACAGACGGGGAGTGATGATGACCAAACCTGACGTCCAGGTACATCGCAACCTGCACACCATGACAGTGCAGGAACTGAACTACAGGTTGAGTCACTCGCATGAAAAGCCAGGAAGCCGATGATATCCCGAACGGGAGAACATTCCACTGGAAGTGGCGACCCGACAGGATGAAACGGAGGTACCTGCGGTCCACGGGAAAGATGGGGATGTGCAGGTACCCATCCTGAAGGTCGAGAGATATCATCATGTCCGAGGGCTCCAGTTATTGTATTACTGACGACACTGCAAACAACACGGCACGTCAGCATACGCATAGGAAGGTAAGCGATGTTGCTGGCTGCAAGTCTGAATTGTCCAAGTTGATTAGCCAACCCAGGCGTCTGAACAGTCCAATCACGAAGTCCCGTTGGGCTTCGAAAACAGACAGGTAGTGATGATGACCGAACCCGGCTCAAATACCTAATTGCACGTGTCCGTTAGGTGATCACTAGGGTATGGTGAAGTAACAGAAGACAAGACTGATGTCCACTAACCAGTGGGAAAGAGAAAGTCAACAAGGAACAATGTGGCAGGTCAGGCCACGCGCATGCATGTACACGACGCCATCAGCAGACGATGCCGGAACAAGGAAACACTAGTACAGACGAAGTCGGAAGACAACGTCACCTAGTACCACCGATAAAAACTACTAAGAGAGTAGCCGATGCCGTAGTAGACTAAAGCCTAACACCACTAGAGTATGATGAAGCCACATAGGACAAGACCGATGTCAAGTCGATTACCAAGCGAGAAAAGGTAAGTCAACGACATACAACGCGGCAGGTCAGGCAACGCAAGTACGGATGCACAAGCAATCACATGGAGCAACGAAGCACTAGTTCAGACAGAGTCGGGAGACAACGTCACCTAGTACCAACGATAAAAAAAGACTAAGTGAGTCGCCGACGCATAAGGATAGAATGCCTAATTGCACCTGTCTGTCAGGTGACTAAAGCCTAACACCACTAGAGTATGGTGGAGCCACATAAGACCAGACCGAAGTCAAGTCCACTTACCAGCGCGAAAAGGTAAGTCAACGACGAACCACGCGGCAGGTCAAGTGAGCGGACTGGCGAACGCTCGCATACTGGAGACAGCTCATTATCGTCCGGCACTCTAGGAGGGTCCTGACGAGGTGACAGACGAGAGCGTCCTCGTCTATCACTAACTCTGACGGCAAACGAAAAGTGGAGGTGCGGGAGAAGCAGAAGTGATCAGTCGCCCTAACACAAGCTCAGAGACTCTCGCTCTGACTTCCTGAGGGTTGCACGGTACACCTTGTCCTATCTTGCTGGCGACAATGAAAGAAGTGACGTCACTGGGGATAAGCACTAGAGAGCAGCGATGGGGGAGGTAACTCTATTCATTTTAGCTATATTAATTTTGTCGAGTGATCAATTGAGAAAGACTCAATGGCTACGGTGAGTTATCAACTAGAGTATGTAAATAATACCACTTTTCTTGGGATTCAGGCGGCTGCGTTCAAGCACATTCAATCTGACGGGAACAATTATTATCCTAATGTTTATGTAACGTTGTTTTAAAGGTCCATCCATTGTGTTGTTGGGGAGTCACATATTCCAAACGTTATAAATGGTTTTATTTTATCGAGAAGTACTGACTGTTACCGAAAGCTACCATTTTGATGATAGTTGACTTAGTATATTGACGATATGAAGGTAAAAGTAGATTTCTGATCGAAAACCGGAAAATGCACCGCGTGTGGCGCGCGCCAATCCGTCAAACGTAATTTTGGAATCATACTTAAAACAGACAAAATAACAACTTTTGGTTGATAATGTTGAATAGGTCATATAACTACTGTACATATAAATGGAACGTGCAATTTCGGTTTCTGTACATGCAAAATGATGTTACTCGATATTAATTGGAAACTAGTAATTATGATATACAATGTATTACCCGATTGGGACAGAATATGCAAGCTTAGTGAATTTGTTTGTATTGTAAACAGCTCATATGGTGAGTTCGAGCGTATTAAAGCCAAATAATGTTTAATGAAACACAATGGTTGCACCTTTAACATCTTGTTAAATGTATATTGGTTGTAAGTAAATGAATTTTGTTTAGTTCCGTTTTCTGCCATATCTCTTTTCAGTAATTCACACTTCACACCTCTTGTTTGAGATCAGTGAACCCTGCAAATAGTCCTGTTTTGTTATTACATCCATCAGTAATTTTACTTCAGGATAATGAACCGTATTTTAACCCATATTGTAAACATGTTGAGACACAAACTCTATTGCATTTTACTTACATTTGTTGATCCCGTGTGAGGAAATAACTGCAAACAACTGTCCTAGAGGAAATTAACAAATATTGGATTGTACAACGTGATACTACAACCAGGTGTGACTGACACATCATGTAGTTTATTAACAGTTAGTTAACAGGGAACAATTATTTAGCTGAAAAGTGATTACAGATGGTATACATGAGAAGAGCTTACACGTTTCAGATGATATCAGAGCAAACAATTTCTCACATATTTTAGCTTTTATGGACATTTTAAGTGTTCATGCTTGTGAAATATTAGATGAGAGGAATTCACGATAATTTAACAGTCAGGAGCTGGCATTAAAGGACAGAAGAAGAGCTTAGTAGGCGGGGGCAAATATCGTCAAACGGTTGATTTTGAACTTTTATTGACATTTTAAGCGTTAATGTTGGTGAAATGATTAGGGGCATTCTCAAGATATTGGTGGACAGGAGAAGACATTACTCGACAGTAGCAGACATTGTCATAGTCTGATTTTGAGAGCTCTTATTGATATTTTTAGTGTTTATTTTGATGAACCATTAGATTAAGGACATTGTGGCGATGATGGTGGGCAGGAGTAGACATAAGGTTACAGAAGACATTAGTTGGTTTTAGCTTTTGATGACATTTAAGTGTTTGTTGGTGAAATTAGATAATTGGTAATTTACAGACAGGAGCATACATTTAATACGGTTGATTGTAAGCTTTTATGGACATTTTAAGTGTTAAAATTGGTGAAATATTAGATCCGAGATATTCTCAAGAAATTAGTGGATCATTAGCAATGGTTAGGGGAAATTTTGTCATAGTTTTAATTGAAACCTTTTTTGGAAACTATTTGTATTTATGTCTGTGAATTATTAGATAACAGGCTTTCTCAAAAACGTCGAAGGCACGAGCAGACAATAGTCGTTATGGGTGAACATTGTGAATTCAGTTGAGTCTTTGGAAATTTTAAGTGTTTATCCTGGTGCAATATTAGATACGTGGCAATCTCCAGAGGCATTAATTGTCAGTGAAGACAATTTTAATGGCTTACATTGGTGAGATATGAGAGGAGGGACATCGTAAAGAACAAAAATGGAGATTGGACATTAGTGGGCATGAGAACACTTTATGTGGATGCCCGTAATCTTATGCATATATAAAATCAAATATTTTGAAATACGACGATGAGTAAAAGTGATATTGAGTAATTTGGCAAAGTTTTATTTTGCTCAGATACCTTTTGAAATACCATATGTGCATATTTTATTCTAAATCATTTGACTCTACTTGCATCTTCATTACTAAATGCCTTATATATACACATATAAATTAATTAGGCAACACCGAAATTACACCACAAATGAATCACTGTCAACTCAAATCCGTCTCTTGGCCGCTTTATATGATTTTCCAAACTTACGATGGCTCGTAGCTGGATTGGGTAACATGTCTGATTTTCTTTCAAAATCCCGATTGTACACCTATATATTGTCATTTTCGAACCAATTAGCATTTAAATGAAAAGTTTTAGAAATAGTCAGAAAATGTACCTAGTTTCAACACTTCCACTATATTTTACTCCAGCTCTCCGTGAATTCGAACTACACCAGCCAGGTTACAAGGCTGATCATGAGGAGCACTGCCGGACGAACACATGGACACGCAGCTTGGTATTAGCTTCTAGATGTATTCGGTGGAAGGTTTATTAAACGAGTTCTCATGTTATTTGAAGTGGTTGATCGTGCTTTCCTTTGTGCGTTCCTTGTAGTTTGTGTTTCAATAAGGCATTTATCAGCCCTCATGATAGATCTAGTTAGACTTACTATGTTTGTTGTTAGTTCACATAATCGTCAAATACGATACATTGCCAAATACATACATGACTAGCATTTGTCCACGGTCAAGAACTTTACATCGACTAATATCAACAAATAACTTAGGAGTTGTCAGCCCTTTGCTTCACATCATTCGTGTTGTCCTCCGGGGAGTTATTTCCACCAAACTTATGCAAATAGAGTCTTAACAGCGCAAAGTCCATCACCTCGAGGGCTGTGATGACACTAGCCCCCAAAACGAGACCTAAAGCGCCACCTATGTCGCAGAAAAGGTCAAGGACAGTATATCCATTCCTCTTTTCAACGTAGATATATGACATGGAACGGAAGTAGATTTCAACGACAACTAAGTTCCTCTTCCAGTAATCACTTGTCTTATTTGTGCTCTCACCAAATGTTGTGAAATACTCATCTGTCAGAGAGAGACTGGACATGGAGTCGACACTGAAGTGGCTGTAGGAACAACTCCGCCGACAGGTCAGCTCACATTCACTGCCATTTCTGTAGTATTCATTGACACTTGGCATCAAACATACAGCGACCTGTTCCGGGGTACACAGAGGGGTATCATTGGGCATATAATCATCTTTACATGAACATTTCCTGGCTATGTAGTCCGCTAAACATTCAACATAGCATGCCTCAAGTGAATAGGGCGTTTTGAAGTATTTCAGTGGTTTAGAACCACATTCATTCAATCCTTGAGGGGCAACCACAACCTGAGAGGAAAGAAAACATACAATTACATTACAATAGGTATGTACGAGCTCGTAGTATAACATTGATTTGAGACCAGTATTTGATATTTGAATTGTGGAGAAAAATATGACTTTAACGCCTCTTCATAGCATTTAGCCTTTGTGTAGTCTTGTCGTATTTTCTATTTTCCATAGACTATAAGAAAGCCCTTCTATTTTAAATAAAATATATACTGCCACGTATATGACGTCAACGTGAACTAATTGACATGTTAAACAGATATTTTGTATTTACATTTACATTTACATTTACTTACTCGATGCTTGATTCCAAAGAAGTACTGAGAGCCGGGCTGGAGAGCTACCCCAATGTTGTTCATTAAAGGCGGAATCTCTGGTGCGTGTACCGCAACCTAAAATACATGCAGTTCAGAACTAGAATATAAATACGTACATGTTCATTATGAACTTTACAAAAACGTAGTGAGATAGTGACAATGGTTTCCCAGTTATTTCTTACCAATATGCCATTTACCAATTCGAATGATATGCAGATGAGAATTTCAAAATAGAAGTTTGATTAGTCTCAATATGTTCGTATGATGTTCTGTGTGGTTATTCATTGTTATGTTCAAAGTATTATTTACAGTTCAAGAGGTTTTTATATACCACAATATATTACCTACGAGGACCAACGTATCGTATTTATAAACATTGAATGCCGATATGATTGCCCTCGCAGGTAATATATTGTGGTATATCAAAATGTTATGTCGTCATATTTGGTCTATGACGTTGTGTTCCAACTCATATAATATCCTCAATATATGATATCAATAGTGTATCAATACGTACCATGAAGCCAGGTCCCTCGGTATACAGCGTGCTCCTCAGGAACTCCTCGGAGTGGGCGTTCAGGTACAAGTGAAGTCCATATGGACGGCCCGAGTTGAGGCTCTCTAACGTACCATTGACTGACACAGAAGGAAACACCGATTGGTTCATCAGATAACATCTTTAATGCATTAGTGAATGTACACAGACACTGATAATTCACATTAAAACAAGAGTAGAATAGATTTAGCTGGGACTCTTCTGGTACTTGTAAAATAGGTTGCTGTTGGAATATTTCTTTGCATTGTAAATCGTCCAATTGTTTAACAAGTCCAACAGAATTGAGGCGTTTATCGGGATACTATGTCTGCTTGATTCATATATTAATTAGAACTTTTCCTCAAATTGATTTAAAAAGAGTCTTGATATTTATCATATAATTGATGCAATAAAGCAATCTGATAAACTTGGTATCCAAATCTGATAAATATGCAAAACAGGTCAAAGGTCAAATACACGAACTACTTTCGCAAAATTCCACTCTTTCCATGCGAATCCTAAAACTGTTTACGAATCATTGAAAAGCGTAACCGGGAGTTTACCCGCGTATTTCCGCTTGAATGAATGGATATTCGAAAACACAAAATCATCTGATATGGTACAGTGCATTTATATTTTTAATAAAGTCAAGATAATTGTAGATTTGTTTTAAAAATCATTCAAAACGTCAGTGCGCTATTGACTAACAGCATCAGCATGTAGCTGCAGTGTCCTGTGTACACAATGAATTTGATGTGTCACTGTCAGTCGGCGTGTGGCCTACCGACGCGCCTCGTCGATTGCACTAGCATTTTGGTAGTTCTTAAGGGCTGATCATACGTTATTAGATACATTTATAGGTACTTATTGTCATAAACCAAAGAAACAACCCCACCTCACTACCGTTAAAGTGTGAAAGATACTGTTATGCAGCAATCCGAATCAACCCTGCAACGCAGCTTCCAAAACGTTGTAATTAGAGTTACTTCCCTTGTTCTACTAGCGTGACCCAAGTGGTTTATGAATGAGTGCTTTTTAATTATTAGATAGATGATTATGAACTGATTGAAAATATCTCCATGAACAAGAAATCGAGGATCAATTGTTTATTTTTGAAAGAATCGCGCACATCGTGTTTTTAAATTGTTTTGATTAAGAACTATTTTTAGGCACTTCACAGCCGATGCCGTGACCGTCACTTTGAAGTACCATCTATTAAATTACTCCGCTAAAATTGGGTCAATTCTCTTACCACTTTTACACAACAAAACGCTTATTTTAATAATGACATAATATGATAAAGAGATTATTAACCTCGTGTGTTTCCGTATCATTAATATCATATATTTGGAATAAAAAATAATGTATTATGCTCGCCAAAGGCTCGCATAATACAATTTTTATTCCATAAATATGATATTAATAATACGGAAACACACGAGGTTAATAGTCTCTCTTTATGTACCAGTATTTATACATATTGTCAGTTTGAAAGCCTAGTGTCACAATGCCCGCACCAGTCCTGTAGGTTTAGAGGATATTTTTAACAGGTGTGTCAAAACATACATAAATTTGGTCAAACGTGTCGTGGTCACTCTGTCTCGAGAATATATATATATATATATATATATATATATATATATATATATATATATATATATATATATATATATATAAGATGAGTTGCTTCTCACGTGAAGTAAGGTTATATATAGAAAAGAGTAAACATCAGATGGTTTTTACCGGGTCAATCTTCTTTGAGAAATATATATGTATATATAAATAAATATACTATAGAATGCTACTATTGGTTTAAGAAATGACTTACTGTTGAAGGAGAAACACAGACCCATGTCCGTAAAGGTTTGTACCAGTTGTATCTTGTCACACTCTTTCTGCTGCCAGGTGCACTGCAAGGAGTGTCAGTAGAACTTTGATTTCACCATAAGGCGACCCGATTTTATTATGGAAACCCGAGATTCCATAATTGACCAACGTAAATAACATAAGTGAGAAGTTCAAATTCTATCAAAAACCTATTTTTATACTTTAACTAAGATATTGACGAAAATTCCAACTTTCTACCCCGCACCGTACGTGAGATACAGACCCCCTTGCCCATGGGTAGGCCCATGGGAAAGTTCGCCCATGGGCCTGCCCATGGGCCGGCCCATGGGCGAGAGGTTGTTAAAATTTGAGTTACACAAAAATTATTTTCTAATTTTTAATAATGGGTCTAGCAGTAACATATTTTAGGTATTTGTGAACTCCCCCCATGCAAAGGAAATTATTTTTCCCATGGGAGAGATTTCCCATGGGCGAGACTTCGCCCATGGGCCAGGTTTCCCATGGGCGGATTTCCCATGGGCCAATGTTGACTTTGGCAAACATATAATGGTTGTGAAATGTTGACTTTGAAAAACAAATGTTTGTGAAATGTTGACTTTGGCAAAAATAGAATGTTTGTGAAATGTTGACTTTGGAAATATTGACTTTTAAAATATTTATTGATTTTGGTGGAAGTGTTACTTTGATAAAATATGGACTTGTTGATTTTAATACAGATTTTGAGTTATATGAATGGTTGACTAATGAAATATTCATTTTAGTGAAATGTTGTGTAGTTTAAGTTTAACTTATATAAAATGTTAAATTTCGTGACTTTGAAAAAGATATTTTGAATTTAGTGAAATGTTGACTGTAATCACATATTTACTTTGATGAAATGTTGACTTTTAAAAGATATTTTGAGTTAAGCGAATTGTTGACTTATGTTGACTTTGGCAATATGGGGGCTTTATGTACATAAATAAATTAATACTGTTCAAAATCGAGCCTATCGGTTTTTTCTTGGAGCTAACAGTACATCTTCAAATATCGCCACTAGAGGTGATATGGGTGTATGTATGTATGTATGTATGTATGTATGTGTGTGTGTGTGTGTGTGTGTATGCATGTATGTATGTATGTATGTATGTGTGTGTGTGTGTGTATGTGTGTTTGTGTGTATGTATGTCTGTATGTATCTGATATTTGTGTACCTATTTATGTGAGTGTGTAAGAGATGACATGATTGAGTATGATCGGATGAGCGAGCCATTATTGTGAGTGAACGACAGTATGTGAAGAAGTGTGCCGTGTGATGTGGTTGCGCGTCTGTTTACTGTAGAAAGCGTTTATCTGTTTATAATATATCATTTATTCATATTTTATTATTGTGATATTAAATGGCCGGGTGCTTTTTTATACTTTAAAGTATGTATATAGTGTATGTTACTCTCTCTCTCTCTCTCTCTCTCTCTCTCTCTCTCTCTCTCTCTCTCTCTCTCTCTCTCTCTCTCTCTCTCTCTCTCTCTCTCTCTCTCTCTCTCTCTCTCTCTCTCTCTCTCTCTCTCTCTCTCTCTCTCTCTCTCTCTCTCTCTCTCTTGCGTAATCGCAGTGACCGGTTAGTTGTGTAATAGCTCGCCCATCCGTTAATTAGCGCTGATCCGAATGAATACACACCCAGTATGTCTACCACAGATGTCGTCAACACGTAATCATATGGTCTAGTGCCTTGAGAATCCATTTCCTGTTTATAGTTCCAATATTCCAATGTTCAGGCAACTTCCCAATGCAAGGCATAACTCTTGCCAGTCTCCATTACTGGCTGATTTAGGCCTTGCAGTATTTCCTTAAGAAATCTGTGTTTAGAAATCCAGGCCCGCTATGCATTTCTAGTGCAGCGATTCACTATTTTGACACAACTTAGCGAGGGAAATACCGCAAGGGTTAAATCAGCCAGTAATGCAGACTGGCAAGAGTTATGCCTTGCGTTTGGAAGATGATGTTCAGGTGGAATGTACCTGATGAAGGAATGAGTATGTAGTCCGAAACTTCGTGCATTTTCACATTAAAGAAGTTGTTATCCAGAAAATCTTCCTGTTCTTATGTATACCACTTCTAAATGTCCTTCAAAGACCTAAATCTATGCAGTTAAATCAGTATCATATATCAAATATGTTCGTGTTGTGTAGTGATAGTAATGGGAACTGTTTACGTACCGATGAATCCCATTGTGACATTATCATAATGACTCTTAAAATGGTACTTTGAGCAATGGTCAGTAGTTAGAATAACACCAATGATAATGTTTGCAGTTTTATAATCACCCATTGAAAGAGGTCGGGGTTGGGGAGTTGAAGTGGAAATTACTACTACAAATGCAATACACACAGCGGCTTCTGATTTGTGAAGTTGAATTTGGCCGGAATCCGTCAAATGTTCAAAACTTGACTGTGCTGACCAGTAGACTCACGCTTGAGTGATTTTGTGGTCCTGGTTGAATCAGAGAGTGGCCGAGATGATATGTGTTCTGTTCTGGTGTCAACGTTGCATTTATCATTATAAATGCTGTTGGAATGACACGGTTTGTTAATTAAAAGAATGAGGCGGTACGGCTAATAATATAATTGCAGACAGACATACAGACAGATAGTTTATTTAAGTCTCACAAAATTACAGACAATGTACACACACATAAAATATGTTTTAAAATGCAATGAGCCACTCTATATAAAGAGTTATGAGAGACTATTATTATTCAATCTTGCCTAGGTACTATTCAAAATTTCAAAATTTTCCTCCACCCTTTTCGACCGTGGCATCAAAATTATCCTCCTTTGGAATCATTCGAAACTTTATTAATGGTCCTTGCGACCCGAGTGAGAGAACAGCTCCGCTGAAAATCGCTCGTTAAATCTCCGTACTCATCATCACCAACTATTATTATTGCAGGCCCTCTCTGCTTCCTTTACTTAGCCCAACTGATAAATAGAGATTATTAACCAAGTGTGTTTCTGTATCATTAATATCATATTTTTGGAATAAAAATTGTATTATGCGAGCCTTTGGCGAGCATAATACATTATTTTTTATTCCAAATATATGATATTAATGATACGGAAACACACGAGGTTAATAATCTCTTTATCATATTATGTCATTATTAAAATAAGCGTTTTGTTGTGTAAAAGTGGTAAGAGAGACATTGACCCAGTTTTAGCGGAGTAATTTCATAGACGGTACATCAAAGTGACGGTCACGACATCGGCTGTGAAGTGCCTAGAAATAGTTCTTAATTAAAACAATTTAAAAACACGATGTGCGCGACTCTTTCAAAAATAAACAAATGATCCTTGATTTCTTGTTCTTGGAGATATTTTCAATCAGTTCATAAGCATCTATCTAATAATTAAAAAGAACTCATTCATAAATCACTTGGGTCACGCTAGTAGAACAAGGGAAGTAACTCTAATTTCAACGTTTTGGAAGATTCGGATTGCTGCATAACAGTATCTTTCACACTTTAACGATAGTGAGGTGGGGTTGTTTCTTTGGTTTATGACAATAAGTACCTATTAATGTATCTCATACCGTATGCTCAGCCCTCAAGAACTGCCAAAATGCTAGTACAATCGCGCGTCGGTAGGCCACACAGTGACACATCAAATTAATTTTGTACACAGGACACTGCAGCTACATGCTGATGCAGTTAGTCAATAGCGCACTGAAGTTTTGAAATCTACAATTATCTTGACTTTGTTAAAACTATAAATGCACTGTAGGCCTACCATATCAGATGATTTCGTGTTTTCGAATATCCATTTATTCAAGCAGAAATACGCGGGTAAACTCCCGGTTACGCTTTTCAATGATTCGTAAACAGTTTTAGGATTCGCATGGAAAGAGTGGAATTTTGCGAAAGTAGTTCGTGTATTTGACCTTTGACCTGTTTTGCATATTTATCAGATTTGGATACCAAGTTTATCAGATTGCTTTATTGCATCGATAACAACCTCAATTATATGATAAAGTAATTTACATAATGCAAAATGATAAGCTCAGTAAATCTTAAGTCGCTACTATTAGTAAAATGTTTACAACATATATTGAGTTTATTTATATGAAGTATCGTTTTGAATAGACGTTTCAACAGTATTCTCTTCTATAAAATATTCACTTTAATGAAACGTTGACTCTTGAAATATTATGACTTTTTAAGTTGAACACTAATGTCTGGCTAAAGGCGAGTGTTTCAAATAGTTCCGGTAAGTGTAAGTGCTATTGCCCAGAATACATCGGTCACCATGACTAATTATTTATACACAACTGATTGCAGGTTACAGCTATATAAAGATATAGAACAATTGCAATATAGCCATGCAAATGCGGTTTAAGTGATATATCAGACTTTTGTTTTGACTCTCAGAATACCCCACTGTTGAACAAGCGTCCACTCGGTATTACGTAACATGAGTATTCGGTCAACTCATTAAGGCCGACAGGTAATTAATTACCGGTACAATGCCTCTGACCCCTGTGTGACGAGAACGCCAATATATATACAAATGTAGTAAGATTTCGATAGAGTGACCACATTAACACTTATATGTTTCCGATCTGTGTGCATTACACTGCAAATTCATTTCCGATCAGATGACATTCTCGACCAGGAACTAATAGCGCTAGTTATTGAGAATGTAAATGTAACAAATGTAAATAATGTAACTTTGAGATAATGAATTTATTTTGTTACAACAGTTATAATATGCCTAAGATTATCATGTAGGAATTGCTGACTTTTAAGAGATTGACTTTGGTGACTGGAAACTATTTATTGGCTTATGTACTTATATAATGAAGGAAACATGTTTCTAAATCCATCTTAATGTGTGACGTCTTTGCCTTTCTCATAGGTTTAACACTTTCAACTGGACATCAAAGGCTGATTGTATCAATTATGTGGAAACCCATGGATATCACAACTAGGCTGATGGTGGTGCATTATATGTGAGACCCAAAAAATCGTCACAGCTTTGACAGTTATTAACTAGTTATAGACCTCTCATGTGTATCAGATGCATACTGAAATATTGAATAAACATCACATATCATTACGGTATACATATTCCAAGCAAAAGACATGGAGTGATTTTGACAAATGATGTAACAAAATTAATTTAATGCGATAATCTAATGATTTTAACGGTCTTTAAGTGTGCTGTGTATTAGAAAGTCCCTGGTCTTACATAATGTGCATGAGAGGACGTCACCCTTCACTGGCCAAGGAATTCGCTAGTTGATGTAATTACAGGTGGCGGGAATGAACATTAACTAATAATCATGTACCCACCCTCACTTAATTATTTGTGGATCTCCCACCAGACTATTAGGGGTGGCCAACATTCGTTCAAATGTTCTTATAGATCTAACGCACAGTATTATATAACATGCGATATTAGAAAGGCAGTAATAATAATAATAACAATCATATATGATTATCGTATTGTGTTCTGTATAAATCAACACAGAAAACACATGCATAGGCTGTTGGAAAAAGTTATTTAGAAGCTCCAAATGTAAGGTTGTTATGTATGATGTCATTTAAAGGTGCATCAATTGTGTTTCATAAATTTGTATTTGGCTTTAATACAAATTCACTCAGCTTGCATATTCATCCCCAGTCGCCAAACATGTCATAATTACTAGTTTCCAATAATTAAAAGTAACATCATTATGCATGTGCAGAAACTACACGTCCTATTTACATGCACATGCAGTAGTTATATGACTTGTCGAACATTTTTTATCAACCCAAGTTTGTTATTTTGTCTGGTTTAAATAAGATTCCAAAACTACGTTTGACTCATTGGCGCGAGCCAGACGAGGTGCATTGTCCGGTTTTCGATCAGAAATCGATACTTTTACCTTCATATTGTCAATATACTAAGTCGAGTATCATCAAAATGGTAGTTTTCAGTAACAGTTGGTACTTCTCGATAAAATAAGATAATTTATAACGTTTGTCATATTTGACCCCCCCCCCCCCCAACAACACAGTGGATGTACTTTTAAACCGCTGCCTTTGAAATCTGTCAACTGCAACAGTGAAATTTTCACAGAAATATTGACATAATAAATAAAATATCTGTCAATTCTTGACAAATACCATGTTCACTTCATCTCGGTATTGTATGATAACTTGAAAAGATAATGCTTTCAAATCATTTATTGCAATATGAATACGAAATACAAACGTGTAGCAAGCAATGTTTATGTAACTACATGGACATTTAGATATTATCACACTTCCAACAACCGTACCAAAATATTCGAAACATAATAAATGTTGTTAACCGTTAAATATCATAAACAAAGTCATGACATCTGCCTGCCTATTTTACTTGAATCTCAAACTTGTAGCAAACCTATTAAACTATTACCACGCTGTATTAACGCTTACATTATGCAACATTGTCAACTTAAAATTAAAAACAAAAAACATGTAAATTGTTCATTAAGCTCTCAAATAAAATTTGAAATGAACCAGTATGTATGCTGTACAGTACTATAGTATCTAATTACCATCACTAGTCATCCTATGAGGAGCCAAGTCGCGCTCTTAACGAGCTAAATGGAATATGATATACTGGGTATACTGGGATAAGTGTGTATGGCAAAGGGGCAGTTTGTTTGGGTATTACCATAAACCAATTAAAAATTTCGTATATATTCGTATTGTCGCCAATACTGTTATTTCAATCGGAGTATTTTGACACGTGTGTAGTTGACTCAGAGGTACACACACGTGGTCACTGGGATGTTCAGGAGATACGGTTCACTGACTTGATGGTTAAACACTCAGGAATTTTCTGAGATTTTAGAAAAGAGTGGTATATTCATTTTTGATTATTTTCATTTGAATGCAAACCGGAGAGTATATTGTGGAAACGTCTGGTTAAAAACTGACTACATATCTATAAACTTAATATATATTTTTTTAGGGGAAGGACACTTGTGTGAAAAAGCTTTTCATACATAATACCCGTCAAAATCGTAATATGTCTTTGATAATCCCTGTATCGTATTGAGAAAGCGGCCAAAATTGTAAACAAATGAAATTATTAAGAACTTAATATAGACTTTTCATGTACCCCCTTCACTGCTGTCAACAGACTAACAGTGAGTGGGTCATCTCAATATCTAAATTGGAGACTTATTGCAAGAGTTCGAATTAATTAAAATTTGTAGGGTACTGGCGAATTTGAAAACGCCAAAAATGAGAACATTCTGAATTCATTACATCATTACATTTCTAAAAGTAAAACGTTTCGCTGATTATTGATAAAAAGAATAATGAATATATTAGATCAATGTTCATAACATTTGCGAAGTAATCCCTTGTTCAAAAGAGGCAATGAAGTATTTTGACGCTAGGAACAACTGAGCACTACCATACATGCAAGAATGTATATACGTATGTATGTTGGTCTGTGCTATTCAATGATTAAAATCGCTCGAAATAGAATCAAACAAGTGAGGTAAGTAATGGACTGTTTTATTTTCGTAATTTACAACAATGGGTTAGTTGATCGAATAGACATGTTACGCAATACCACGGCACGTTCGTTACATAGACATGGTGTTCTGATACACACAAATGCACAGGTCTAATATATCATATATCTGTAACCTGCACTTGGTTGTGTATACATCATCAGTCTCGATGACTGGTGTATTGTGGGCAACAGCGTAGTAAAAAAATGTAATTCTTACTGTTTGAAACGCGCTCCTTAAGCCAGACCATAGTGTTTTCAAAATCTTATTAAACTCAAACTTCAACATCGCCAATAAATATTTCAAAGTAAAACTATGTCACTAAAGTCAATCGTTTAGAAGTCAACAATTCACCAAACTAAAAATATCTTCTCAAAGTCAATACGTCACCACGTTAACATATAATTAAAGATAAACTTTAAGTCAACCAATAGTTCCAAAGTCAACATGTCATCATACTCGATATATCTTTTCAAAGTCAACATTTCACCAAAGTCAATATTTTATTAAAGTAAAACTTCCACAAAAGTCAACCAATATTTCCGTAGTCAACATTTCACCATCATTATAATATTTTCAAAGTCAACATTTCACCAAAGTGGCATCAATTCCAAAATCACCATTTCACCAAGCTCAATATATATAATCAAAGTCAACATTTCAAACTTCACCAAAGTGAATAAAATGGAATAAATATGGAATTCATATTTCATGATGTAAGCATACTTCACCAAATTCAATAAATTAAAGAGCAACTCCCGGATGATTTTGCTCCAATTTCTTTCAAGTAACTGCCTATGGTGTACATGCACATTGCAAAGACATGGAAATTATGTGAATCGGTTTATAAACAACAAATTTTCGCATCCCATTACCATTGAAATTATGTGTGACTTGAGCAAATCGTAAAAAAAGTCAGAAAACTGTCTGTTTACGTCGCTTTTTGACGTGTCGGCCATCTTGTTTTACGGAGAACACCGGAAAAATCTCGATTTTCCCCGAAGGAATGTATGACGTCAACTGGAGAAAACAAACCAATGCAAATGGCGACCTCCGTAGTAATAACACTGTCAGACGAGTAAACTGCGCGGGCAATAGGAATCATACCAGTGTATACTAATGTCAAAACTTGCAAGATATTTGCATATGACAACTTGAAGAGAAACAGAAAAGGAATATACTCAATATCAGCGATAAAGTTTTAAAAATGGTTCTTACTAAACCCGGAAGTAAAATCCCAAATAATTAACCGAACAGCTGATATCATACGTGTTTCAGTGCTGACATAGCTGGCAAACTTACGTATTTTAGATACATCATTAATATTGTATGCACGTAGTTAAATATTTTGTAATTTGGTGACTATAATACATAGGTTTTTCATTTTTGGCGAAATAACTTTACCGTGCCTGCATGGTCACGTGATGTCTTCTCGGGCTGCAGTGAACTCCAATGCATATCCACACGTTTCGCTGAACTCGTACCCAATTTTGTTTTAGGATGAATAGTGTATTGCAATAGAAATAATTGAATTGTAGTGATATTGTTTCATAAATATTGAAAGACATTGAATGAAAGAATGAAAATATTGTATCTAACTGATCTGTATTTTAGTGGATAAAATAGGTAAGAATAATGGAATTTTTGGTGATTGATATCTTATTTAAATGATAAGATGATTATTATTCATTTCAAAGTTTACATAATATTTTCTGAGTATACATATTTTGTCACGTATATATATATTTGATCAAATGGAAAATTCAGACATTTATCAATAACATTTGCAATTTTAACTAACCTGTATTTTCGGTTACATATATATATATATATATAAAATAAAACATATGTACTTCATCAGAAGGCATATGATTAATTTTGTAAATAGCGTTATCCAAAGGGACAAAGCTATTTATTTCTATAAAATAGATTTGTAACTGTGTGTAAATACCTATGATAGCATGACTTGTGTTTTTTTTACATTTGCCTACACCTACCTGCATATCAAACAAACTTACCTTGAAACAGACCTAAGAATTCTGAGAGAAAAATATACATTCAAGTTTTCTATTTTTACTGTGACATTAATGTCACTTAAGATGCAATATTGCATTTCCACTTTTTAATCATGAATAAAACAAACAACAAATATAAGAGCCAAATTTATTCAACTAAGTATACAACATGTATTGACCATTACTTTGTGTAAGTGTTTGCATTTTAGGAATTACATAGAAACAGTGCACATGAAATTAATTTTATCATAAAATTTTTTTTTTTTTAAATTTTGGAAATATTTGATTTGATTTACTCTCATAATTAAATTGAATAATAATTTGATTTATTATTACACTGTGTTGTGTAATCTTTCTCTGAGGCAGCTCAAGTTTGCTTCAAAGTTGAATACAATATTTCTAAAACATTGGCACATTCTCATATCCAAGAGAAGATAATGATTTGGATATCAGTTCACACAATCAGCATATATCACTTCTTATGACAATGTTTATATATATCATTTCCTGATATCAAAGGATCACACCTTCAGCACCAATATTTTACTGCACATACAGTCCATTCCTAATGGGTTTGTTTTGTTGTTGTTGTGTTCTCTTGTATTAGGGACTCCCATCACCTGTAACAACAATACTAAATCTTTCTTGATGCTGCATATGTTTACACATGATTAATTCATAACATGGTTTTGTTTGTATTTGGTATAGGACCTTTGATATTTTTATGTCAGGCAAGTGAAATAATTCTAAACATCTACAGCCTCAGTCTAATTTCATCACAAACAAATGAATAGTTATCAAACAAAATATTGAAATATTTTATGGAAAGCCATTTCTTTGAAAATTTAAATATGCATATACATTCATGATCACTAACTCATATGGCTTCTAATTTGTAATTTTTAAATACCAGTAGTAATTTCTACTACATTGTTATATGGATTTGAATTTGATATCTGTCTAATATATTTCATTGAAAGCAAATGTCGATATTTTGAAAATATTTTCCTGAAGTTGAAGACAAATCAATTATAAACGTTTTTTAAAAAGACGAGTCATGCACACATTATAACATTTTACCAAAGAAATGGTGCAAATTAATTATAAGTTCTCATAATTGACATGTTAATGAATCTCTGTGCTAAAATTAACACCAGTCATTCAGCCCGAGGCTAGTAAAAATTACTATGGTTATCAAAATTTGGATACTGCCATCCCTGTGGGCCAGACAAATTTCAATCACTTTGGAAGATTGTAAGCGTATCGAAAAATGGATCAGCAAAACACACTCGACGAGAGCCACGATTTGAGAGACTGATAATGTTGTTTTCCTCGACTCAGATTGAAAATTCAAGTAATATTTATATTTTCGAAAGAACATGTCCATTCACATAACAAATTATGCATCGTTAGAAGAAAGAAAGAAAAGACGCACTTACCGAAATCATTCCGTGTCGACAGAGGACAACGACTCCTTCACTAGGCTACAGAATTTGACATGTCCTTTCGGATCATGAATTCTTCTCATAATTATGTACCAAAACAAATATTTAGCTAATTCCTCGTTGCCATTATACTTTCATACAGCAGATATTCGAATTTCACTCTCAGTTTAACTTTATTTGTGACCCAAATCGTCAAAACGCGATCACCGAAGTGAAGCGCTGTGTTGTTTACATTGTGACGTGGTTGTTACGTCACGTTTGTTTGCCCCAGTTGACGTCACATCCGGTTACATCACCGGAACAAAACGATCGCGGCAAGTAATCGCAAATATTAAAATAATTTATTGTTTTAAAAATTTTATGACCTTACGGAAAATCATATTTAGCTAGATACTATGCATACAGATGCATATTAGTGTACAATTTAGCTTGGTTTAGTCAAACGAATTTTGGTCGATTTTATCCGGGAGTTGCGCTTTAACATAACATAATTAATGTAAGTCAACAATTAGCTTAACTCAAACTATCTTTTATAAGTCAACATTTCATCAAAATCAATGTGTGATCAAAGTCAATATTTCATAAAATTCAAAATATCTTTTTCAAAGTCAACATGTCACCCAAGTTAACATTTTATCAAAGTAACACTTTCACCAATGTCAATAAATATTTCCAAAGTAAACATTTCAAAAAACATTATTTTCCCCCCAAAGTCAACATTCACAAACATTATATGTTTGCATAGTCAACATTGGCTCAAGATGTAAATATGTGATTAAAGTCAACATTTCACTAAATTCAAAATATCTTTTTCAAAGTCAACATGTCACCAAAGTTAACAGTTTATATAAGTTAAACTTAAACTACACAACATTTCACTAAAATGAATATTTCATAAGTCAACCATTCATATAACTCAAAATATGTATTAAAATCAACAAGTCCATATTTTATCAAAGTAACACTTCCACCACAATCAATAAATATTTTAAAAGTCAATATTTCCAAAGTCAACATTTCACAAACAATTTATTTTTTCCAAAGTCAACATTTCACAAACATTTTTTTTCAAAGTCAACATTTCACAAACATTTTTTTTAAAGTCAACATTTCACAAACATTATATGTTTGCCAAAGTCAACATTGGCCCATGGGAAATCCGCCCATGGGCAACCTGGCCCATGGGCGAAGTCTCGCCCATTGGCGAAATCTCGCCCATGGGAAATCTCGCCCATGGGAAAAAAAATTTCCTTTGCATTGGGGGAGTTCACAAATACCTAAAATATATTACTGCTAGACCCATTATTAAAAATTAGAAAATAATTTTTGTGTAACTCAAATTTTAACAACCTCTCGCCCATGGGCCGGCCCATGGGCAGGCCCATGGGCGAACTTTCCCATGGGCCTACCCATGGGCAAGGGGGTCTGTATCTCACGTACGGTGCGGGGTAGAAAGTTGGAATTTTCGTCAATATCTTAGTTAAAGTATAAAAATAGATTTTCGATAGAATTTGAACTTCTCACTTATGTTATTTACGTTAGTCAATTATGGAATCTCGGGTTTCCATAATAAAATCGGGTCGCCTTCGGCATGATCTTTTTGTGGCAATAATAATTATGTACCACATGATCGGGCTATACATTTGCAAGCTAGTAATGGTCTCCTTTTATAAAGACAAGTACCTTTATTACATATATACGCTGTACTTCGTAATATGATTTATCAACAATATGTCTTGACATAGATCGATTTTCACCTACACTGTACATGTATGTGTCATAACACCTTCATGTGATTGGTTGGTTAATGGTCAGTTTGCCTGGGCTACCTGATTCAATAATAAAATAAACGTGAATTCATTCATGAATTTCCATGACATCGTCACATTGCTCATTCTTAAGTTTCCAAGGCTAGGGAGAAATCACAATTATTTTACTTGAGACACAAAATCCTATAACTATTAGACAAGTGAGATAATATTTTCTTCTTTAAGTGGCATTTTAGAAGTTGTAGAGATGAAGGAAAAGCAACATGCGTTGATATTCAACTTCTTTATTACACTGATTGTGACGTTTCGGAGTATAAACTAACAATGCTACCATCACTTGCTTGATAACGGTGTTAGTATCATCACCGAAACGTTACGACTATTGTAATAAGAAAATGGACTGTCCATTCATCTTTGTTCTCTTTCTTTGTTCTCTTGTGCTTGTGGATATCGGTTACCATTTTTTGGCCAATTTTATGTGTTTGTCATTTTCAGCTACATACTCTGTGTTACATGTCTTTGGTGTGTTCGTGTTTGAAATATATTTTTATTGATTCTCGGATCCTGAACTTGGGCGAATTCAAATCACCGCGATATGATTTGTGACGTTGTCATAACTCAACTTCATTTGTAGGTGTTGAATGATGGCGAATAAATAAGTACATACTATTAGGTTTCTCTGATATCCACTATCTTATCTTATTTCTTACCTTCATGACACAGTCACCAATGGTGTACGAAAACAGAAAGGGGATGGCTTCATCTTTGATTCCAGCCAACGAAGAGAAGTTGGGTTTAGACGTGTGGTATGATGTGTCCTGGAAGTTGTATTTAAACGTCTTCTTGATGATAGAAGTCATATTGAAGGCATCAGCCAAGCTTTTCTTTAGATGGTTGGTGTTACAGACTGTAACAGATGGGAAGGGGAGTGATCGGGGAGTCCTGTAATCCATGCGGACGTTGATGGGCGATGAAATGTAGAACTTGACTTGAGTGGTAATGTTGAAGATGGTGAAGGTTATACCAGCAAGCAGAGCGACTACCCAAATACATCGGCGACAGGAACCAGATGTGTCGTCAGTGATCTGAACTAAGCCCTTCATACCAACGTGCTCCGTCAACCTCGGTACGCGATGTCTCATCACCATTGTGTACGTTGAGTCCTTAGTGAAGGTCCTTACACCTGAAGTAGTCGCTGAGTTATCGTTCCTTCTGTGTCATATGTTCAATGCTGACTCACATATCCCTTGCAATATCTAGCAGTTCCCGTAGAAAACACATGTTCATACACATATTGTTGACGTTTTTAATTATATCTGGGTTTGACGTCTTGTTTCAAAATTAACCCTCGCTATCCAAAATAAGTTTCTATATAAATGCCAACACATCTTTTACGATTCATTTCAGCAGTGTGCTTGAAAATCAGAATTTATAGAGCACAGGATCGAGTTGTCTTCAGCAAATCTCGAATCCTGGAATGACAATTCCATGTACACATCCGTATATAAATCGAGTACAGTCGTTAATATGGTTTAATGTCAACGTTGCCATAGAAATACGAGTTAAGTGTTGATTAGTTTCAAGCACTGGGGAGCACACCTCTTACTGGAGACAGTTTAGCGCTAATCGATGTCAATATATTTCGCATGTGCTCATTTACAGTCGATTAACATATAGTTTGACATTTTGGTCTAAAACAACTCCTATATTGCTGTGTTTAGAGGGGCCATGTTGATGAATACCACGTTGGTTATGATAATGATGATCATGATAAGGCAACTACTGATGATTAGTAATGTTGAAGATGGTGTTTTGTATGTTATGATGATAGTGATTATCATAATGATTATGCTGGTGTATGATGGTTATTATCAAGTCGAGTACTACAAGGTGGGTGATAGTGATCGTGATGGTACTGCGATGAAGCAACCGCTGGTGATACTATTAACTTATTCCAGGAGGGAATTAAAAGCAATCGAAACAACGAAGCAATAAAACCAACCATACGTTAATGGATATCGCCATTTATTCATAATTAATATAGAGTGACTGAAAAGCATGCAACTGATTATCTCACTTTCGGCTCCACTGTACAAACGAATGTAAGGTTTGTTATTCCAAGGGTAATAATCAAAGATCGTTCACTATGTCGATAATGTTTTTAACTTGATTTTGTTTTAAGTTTATAATTTGTAAACGATTTCCGCACTGACAAACGAATACATTAAGTAGCATTCACTGATGAATGAATTTTTGTATACTGGTTAAGAAACAATATGCTGATCAAAAACATTCAAGGCAACTCTTCAGGTAACAGTATCATTTTTTCAGTTTTCCAGTTTCTTGTTGATAGTTTATTTATGGTATTTCTCCTAATTTTCAGCACACCACTTCCTCATTCCTGCTGATGATTCAAGCCGATTTCCCCAGAATCCTTTCATATGCCCCATCAGCAACGACACTCGTTTTAGCAATGTATGTGAAGATATTGATGGCTTTGGAATGAAACACCTTGTCAGCATCCAGGAGCTGCCACACCCCGTCTTCCTCCATCGCTTTCATCAGAGGCTCCAGGCGGTCCTTGTATTCCGGTACTCCGGGGAAAATCCAGTCGGACATATTGAAACAGAGCAATCCACCTGTAACGTGTGATACCATACAAACTGAACCTCAATGAATAAATGTTTTTATCAAATAGGTAGGTTAATTTATCAGTTAATCTTGTGGAAATAAAACAAATTGATTAAAAAAGTAAATTTAAATTCATAGGTTGAGAGAATCTTTTATTTTTTAATCTTCGAAAAAGACGTTCATTACTTTTTATAACGCCTCTAACTATATGACAATAGCTGATCACATTTGGAACCGAAAATTGGTTGTATTCCGCAATCCACGCACCTGGTTTAACGATTCTGATCATCTCGAAGAGTGCAGCACAGGGCATTAAACCTTTACTAAATCCACCAGATGCAACAACAGCATCATATGAATCTGAAACAACAACATATTATAAATTAAATATAATCTGAAATAATTCGTTTATTGTTAATGTCATATAAATTAAATTATTACGAATACATTGATTATTGTCTGCAATTGTCCATGATTCATAAAGTTTGCCTTCCTTTCAATAATTTTTCTACACAGCTTCCTTCCAAAACTGAAAAGTTGAACGGTCGCTTCTGTCCTTATGTCTTGCTACATAAATATTCAATGATTCTACATTTTCGAAACATTAAAATGCTAAGATAGTTTGAATGTTTGCAAACACCGACCCAACTTCTCAATGCAAGGCATAACTCTTGCCAGTCTCCATTACTGGCTGATTTAGGCCTTACAGTATTTCCTTAAGAAATCTGTGTTTGGAAATCCAGGCCCGCTATGCATTTCCAGTGCAGCGATTCACTGCCTCGACACAAGAAAGTGAGGGAAATACCGCAAGGGTTAAATCAGCAAGTAATGCAGACTGGTAATAGTTATGCCTTGCGTTTGGAAGTTGACACCGACCCTGAAGCAATATGCACCAATTGTCTTGTCAGCTGACGTGACAGGTTTATGTTTATTTGATAAACACGCGTTTAATGCATTTTTTCTCAAGAAAGAAAGATTATTATCTCTGTTCTATACAATCTT
This sequence comes from Gibbula magus, assembly GCA_936450465.1. Taxonomy (NCBI): domain Eukaryota; kingdom Metazoa; phylum Mollusca; class Gastropoda; order Trochida; family Trochidae; genus Gibbula; species Gibbula magus. Next base: position 78,127,009 of record OW388289.1, on the reverse strand, counting down.
GGAAGAAAAAATATCTTAAGATTTGGTCTATACCATCTTGGAATATTGTTATATTCCAAGATGGTATAACAAATCTTAAGATATGTACGGAAATCTTAAGATATGATCAAAACCTGAAACCTCCTGTTCAATCTTGGAATATTTAAATATCTTAAGATTCTTTTGTTCAATCTTGAGATATTGTAATAAAATGACTTTGAAAATTGTTTACATCAATTTATTTTAATGAAAAAATGACTTTGATGGGAAAATGTCTTTAATAAGAAAAAAGTGACTTTTGTGTAAAATGACTTTAGCCCTGTTTATACGGCGAACTTTGCACATATGCAATATTGCTTATGTTAGTAATATACACACGTGAGTAAAAGTAAATTTTCTATGCGTTCATATGTGTTTAATTTCTGCCTATGCAAATGGGCTACCAACTATTTTAATATATGTATAGAGAATTCCTAAAACATGCCAATTGATATTTATTAGATGTAAACTAAATAATGACATTAATTTATATCTGTCAACATTGTTTTGACCATTTCGCCCTAATTATATAATGAAAATCGGATAGTCAGATGGATTTCGAAGGTCATCGCTTGCAAGAAGGAGATTATCCTATATATAGAGAATTTGAAAAACAATATTAAGAGTTTCTAAAGTTATCTAATATGTTTTCTCAAACTGTGTGAAGTCACTATGTCTGTATACGACTAACTTTGACTAGAAAAGCGAAAATACCATATTTACTCACGGTAGTAAAAATTTGCACCTGTGTTGTGCCCTGAATTGTAATAAAAATCGCATATTGTAATACCTGCCGTGAATTGTAATAAAATTTGCCCTGAATTGTAATAAAGTTTTCAGAAATCACTTTTATACCAACAATTCCAACAGAAAGTGATTTCTATTACAAAATCATCTTTAAAAAACTATTTAATCATCGAACATTTTCATTTACAAAGAGTTATTTCAATCTGAGACGAGTTTATTACAATTTGAGGCAAGCGGTAGATTTTTGGCACCCATGCCCTGAATTGTAATAAAGTTTTCAGAAATCACTTTTATACCAACAATTCCAACAGAAAGTGATTTCTATTACACAATCAACTTTAAAAAACTATTTTACCATCGAACATTTTCATTTACAAAGGGTTATTTCAGTCTGAGACGAGTTTATTACAATTTGAGGCAAGCGATAGATTTTTGGCACCCTTGCCCTGAATTGTAATAAAGTTTTCAGAAATCACTTTTATACCAACAATTCCAACAGAAAGTGATTTCTATTACAAAATCATCTATATAAAACAATTTAACCATCGAACATTTTCATTTACAAAGGGTTATTTCACTCTGAGACGAGTTTATTACAATTTGAGGCAAGCGATAGATTTTTGGCACCCTTGCCCTGAATTGTAATAAAGTTTTCAGAAATCACTTTTATACCAACAATTCCAACAGAAAGTGATTTCTATTACAAAATCATCTTTAAAAAACTATTTTACCATCGAACATTTTCATTTACAAAGGGTTATTTCAGTCTGAGACGAGTTTATTACAATTTGAGGCAAGCGATAGATTTTTGGCACCCTTGCCCTGAATTGTAATAAAGTTTTCAGAAATCACTTTTATACCAACAATTCCAACAGAAAGTGATTTCTATTACAAAATCATCTTTAAAAAACTATTTTACCATCAAACATTTTCATTTACAAAGGGTTATTTCAGTCTGAGACGAATTTATTCAATCTTGATTCAAGTGGTAGATTTTTGGCACCCTTGCCCTGAATTGTAATAAAGTTTTCAGAAATCACTTTTATACCAACAATTCCAACAGAAAGTGATTTCTATTACAAAATCATCTTTAAAAAACTATTTTAACATCAAACATTTTCATTTACAAAGGGTTATTTCATTCTGAGACGAGTTTATTACAATTTGAGGCAAGCGATAGATTTTTGGCACCCTTGCCCTGAATTGTAATAAAGTTTTCAGAAATCACTTTTATACCAACAATTCCAACAGAAAGTGATTTCTATTACAAAATCATCTTTAAAAAAATATTTTACCATCGAACATTTTCATTTACAAAGGGTTATTTCACTCTGAGACGAGTTTATTACAATTTGAGGCAAGCGATAGATTTTTGGAGCACTTGCCCTGATTTGTAATAAAGTTTTCAGAAATCACTTTTATACTAACAATTCCAACAGAAAGTGATTTCTATAACACAATCAACTTTAAAAAACTATTTTACCATCGAACATTTTCATTTACAAAGGGTTATTTCAGTCTGAGACGAGTTTATTACAATTTGAGGCAAGTGGTAGATTTTTGGCACCCTTGCCCTGAATTGTAATAAAGTTTTCAGAAATCACTTTTATACCAACAATTCCAACAGAAAGTGATTTCTATTACAAAATCATCTTTAAAAAACTATTTAACCATCAAACATTTTCATTTACAAAGGCTTATTTCAGTCTGAGACGAGTTTATTACAATTTGAGGCAAGCGATAGAGTTTTGGCACCCTTGCCCTGAATTGTAATAAAGTTTTCAGAAATCACTTTTATACCAACAATTCCACCAGAAAGTGATTTCGATTACAAAATCATCTTTAAAAAACTATTTTACCATCGAACATTTTCATTTACAAAGGGTTATTTCACTCTGAGACGAGTTTATTACAATTTGAGGCAAGCGGTAGATTTTTGGCACCCTTGCCCTGAATTATGATAAAGTTTTCAGAAATCACTTTTATACCAACAATTCCAACAGAAACTGATTTCTATTACAAAATCATCTTTATAAAACTATTTAACCATCGAACATTTTCATTTAAAAAGGGTTATTTCACTCTGAGACGAGTTTATTACAATTTGAGGCAAGCGATAGATTTTTGGCACCCTTGCCCTGAATTGTAATAAAGTTGTCAGAAATCACTTTTATACCAACAATATCAACAGAGCCTGTTTTCTATTACAAAAATTAACATTTAAAAAAACTATTTAAACATCAAACATTATCATTAACAAAGGGTTGTTTCAGTCTGAGACAAGTTTATTACAATTTGAGGCAAGCAATACATTTTTGGCACTCTTGCCCTGAATTTTAATAAAGTTTTCAGAAATCACTTTTATACCAACAAATCCAAAAGACACTGTATCCTATTACAATTTTGTTTTTATAAAACCGATTTAAAGATAATACTTTATAATATAGAAAGTAATGTTTCAACTTGCAACAAGTTTATTACAATTTGAGGCAAGCGACACATTTTTGGCACCCTTGCCCTGAATTGTAATAAAGTTTACAGAAATCACTTTTATACCAACAATTCCATCAGAAAATGTTTTCTATTTCAAAAACATTTGTAAAAAACTATTTAAACATCAAACATTATCATTAACAAAGTGTTGTTTCAGTCTGAGACAAGTTCATTACAATTTGAGGCAAGCGATAGGTTTTTGGCACCCTTGCCCTGAATTGAAATAAAGTTTTCAGAAGATATTTTTTTAGCAAAAACCGTTTGAACATCATTCAATATATTTTTTAAATAATAATTAGAACTTCATACGAATTATTTGTGATACATTTTGAGCAACTTTGCCCTGAATTTTTCTTAAATCATTTTTAATCGAACTCTTCCAAACGAAATTGTTTTCCATTACGAAAACATTCCCAAATAAGTATTCAGACATTATAACATTATATTTTCAAAATAGTCAACTATCCATTTGTTCATTTATTAGTTCCTCAATTTTTCAACTTATGTAGAAATGGGACCCTCTCCTTAAAGTATGCCCATGGTATGTGTAGATGTTCTGTCTCAACTATTCACTCTATGTTGTGGTCCTTAAAAACTTCACATGCAGTGGCTACTTCATTATAATGATGTTTTATTCAAACTTATAATAGTTTACAGAGATCATATGTCAGTTTAATTTTCACGCTTTGCGTGGCAGCGTGTGATCTCTGGAAGTAGAGGAAGCTCATTGTATGTTTCATCTCTGTTTGGAACTTTCTAACCTTTTCACACCATTTAATGATATACAGATGTTTACAAGCTATAACAGAAATATAAATTGTCTTATTGGAATTCGCACCTTTTAAAGTCGAAATTCAGTCTTCATAAGATGCAACATCAAAACTCAGTTATTCAGCTTCAACAAGAACTATCAAACATAGCTGTATGTATTGCTGTTATTAAAAAAGGATGCGACCCTCAAAACAGCGAAAGTACACACAAGTTTATTTTCCTTTGTTTGAATTCACAAACAAAAATAATAATAATGACCGAAAACCACTATGAGTGTAATCGGCAGACTTTGTTTTGGTAAAGGTTTTATCACATTATCGAGATTAGTTTGCGATATATGAGGTTTGAAGTTTTTCCGTCTAGGGTAGATAACTCACGAAAATAAAAAAAATCGGACTCGACACAAAATCAGTTTGAGTCCCTGAAAACTTAATTTTAAATCGGGCCAGTCGTTGAGCGGGAATGCTCTGCACAGAAATGTTCAAATATTGAATAAAGGTAGACAAAACAAAAAACAACACGATAAAAATAATAGGTATTCATGACTTTCGCCTAAAAACAACACGATAATAACAATATGTTATCCAGACTTCCTAATTTGGTTAATATATATCTTTTAATGATCGAACACGGCCGGACAGTTTTACCAAATGTGTTTTATTTGTATCCTGGTGCTTTATTGTAAACTGCGTGACACTCGAATAAACTAAAACTATATATTTCCCTCTCCCCTTATAATAATAAACATGCCAATAACAAATGAATTCAGCAAATTTCCCGAATACTTAATTTAGGTTTCCTAATAATATCCACACAGTATTGTACTGATCCATTTATATAAAAGATTGACTAACCGATTGAACTCAAAAGAATCTAAATCTATTTTTAAATCGTATGATATAGCATTTGGAATATCATTATTGGAAAAAAGGATGAAATTCTAACACTCGGTTAGTAACTTATTATTGATGATAAATATTCGTGAAATTAAAAAAGATGACAATATTGTTTTCTTTAAATTTGGAATATTATGTTATGGCTTCGTCTCGGCACATGTGCCATATTAATTTTGTAACCTTCAACATGTCAGTAAGAATTTTTTTAAATGTATAAAATAAGTAACTCACAAAACATACTATTTAAATGTGATGAGTGCTAAATTCAGTCGATTTATCTTAACATTTTCACAGAATCACCTTTACGTTTCAATTGTAGGGATGCTTAATTTTGTTCTCTATTCATTTATCACTGCCTAAAGTAATGCTGTATAAATTGGTTGAAATGAAATGTCCAGTGATAAAATAAAACTAAAAAACCCATGTAAGATATGGCTAAAATGGGAAATCTGTAAAATTTCATTAAAGAGTTTGACGTCGTTTCATGTATTTCAGTTTGTGTAACTCATTATTTATGATTTTAACAGGTAAATGGTTAATAGTTAATAGCATTAGATATGCTTCATTAACCTTCGAATGCTATTAACAAAGTATATAAAAAGAGTACAAATGTCCTTACTTTCTAGAAAAAAAATTAAAACGATCCGTCCATATATTCCTTCAACAACACACTTGGAATAGTTTTGAATAGGTGCTTCTCATGTGAAGTAAGGTTATACATATGGAAAGGTTAAAAATCAGATGGATTTGACTGGAATAATCGATGTGTAATCAATGGGCTCATATCGACCAGCGTATCGGTATTTTGAAGTATGTATTTCTACAACATACCTGATCACACTGATACACTGGTCGTCATGAGATCATCGTATTAAATTACGTTATAGCATTTAATAGCATTCAACCTAGTTTCGTATTTCTTCATGATTTTTTTTTTTTTAAATATTCCTTTGATTTTGTCTAACTTGAGTTGTCTTTCCTTTCGCCCAAACGTGCAAATGTTTACTGAGAGGGATAAAGCGTACCTCTGTTGTTTGTGGACACAAAGTCGGGCTGGCAGATTTTCTGTTTGTCTGATATACTGTTTAATTCAGCCTTTGCACGTTATTACATTATAAAATGTTTGGAGTTGTACATTCAAAATTATGCTTTATACGAAAATCTCATTTACCCTTAAATTTCGCTGAATTTCCCTTTAAATAGATACGAACATGTTCCGAAATTGTTTTCTTTGAAATTCATTGAAATCTTTTGTACTTTGTTACAGGAATAGAACTGTTTTGTTCATTTGAAACAAATTTAGCTGTTGTCTTTTTTACGTTTTTACTTCGCATTTTACTGTTAACAATTCTTCTCGACTACACAATTGATTTAATTTTCACATATTGGTCAAGGATAGATATGTTAGATTTGAGGTGAGGTGAGGTGAGTTGGGTTTTAACGCCGCTTTCAAGAGTATTTCACTTATATCGCGGCTGCTAGTATCAGGCAGGGAGAACGCCCGCAATGCCATGTGGCTATGCATTGCGGTGAAACCTGCGAGCATCGACCTGAAGTAGCGAACCATGGGTGGTACTGCACTGACATTCAGTGTAGCATTGCACCCAAACCTTACTGCGTGTAGAACAGTTCTCTACTGCAGACAAAGTTGCCGTGCACCTGGCGGGATTTGAACCCCGGACCTCTTGATCCGAAGCCGAACGCGCTAACCACTGCGCTATCCCGCCCCCAGTTAGATTTGATTTTTTGATATTCCGGATATTAAATGTTTCAGAATGATCATGGGAATTATTTTATCTGAATATAACATGCGTTTTGATTGGTTTTTAACTTAAGTTTTATAATCCATATACTAGTTAAATGAATGCAAAACATGTTGTCCCATAACAACTTTTGAAATAGCTACTTAAGCACTCAAATGTTTAATACAACTTAACAAACAGAAGTTTATCAAAGACATTCAAAACCGACTTTGTCCTGGGGCAGTAGTTTGTTATTGACTCTGTTGAAAACTTGCCAACGTTTGTTTCATATTCATTAAAAAAATCATGGATATACCTTTGAGCGTAAACATATCTTTACTTCAGAAACTATTTTATTAAGCGTGCATTAATTGAAGTCAATCGTACAAATCCTCATTTCTAAAGTGTATGGCAGACTTCTTTTTGTGTGGCACGGTCTAAAGTTTAAGTATTAGTTTGTGTCCATGGGCTTGTAACAAATAACCGTTTCCCATTTTGTGCCTGATTTGATTACCATTTACCACTTAATCAGTTTCATATACATCAAGCTCATTTCTTGAATTAACATTCATTTCACCTTTCAATCACTTTCAATCTCGTATTCGTTTTTGTTAATAACGTGGCCTATTAAAAAGGGTTCTATCTATCTATTTTTTTGTGGAAACGTAATACGAGAGGATATAACCATTTACAAATATTTGCTATTAATACATGATTAAAACACAGTCAAATTGAAATATATTAATGATATTAAAGCGCACATTTCTTGAAAAATAAGAAAACAATGAATTTGAAGACATTCATCGGCGCTACGAATGGGGAAAACTTTGCTATGGTCGAACAGCATATTGTTTATTAGTTTTATGATACGTTATGTGTTACTATGTCAATACTATATCAGTGTATGTTTTTTTATTATTACAAAAATAGAGCCATTGAACCTCATCAGAAATTGTGTTATTCATTATCTCTAGGGACAAGATTAAGATATCACATAATAAGGCATTGCCCATCAAATTTTAAATCTATTATCAAAATTGGTTACACATTAATCCTAACTCATATTTTTTTAGTTTCTTTTTTATATTTATGAAATATCAACATTTATTACATTATTAAAAGGTCCTGATATCTGTTTCTGAAAATCCTGTTTCTCATATGCTCCTTTTCAATATTTAATAAAATGTTGATGTTTTATGAATGAATTCTGTTGAGCATATGAGTGTAAGACTTAACCAGTCTCACACACATACTGTAACAAAGCAGAGAGGTTTGAAGTAACCTGAAAGTGTGTATTAACAGTGACTGCCCAAGTCAACACAATGCATTTACACAATATGCAGACCCTGGACTCACAGCCAGTGAATTATATATGTTAATTGTTGTTTTCCTCACACTTAAATATTTGTTCTGTCTTGGAGAAGAAGATGTGGTGTCACGATCTACTTTTAAAAGTCATATCTTATCACATTATTATATTATTTTACATTTTTTGTCATATTCAGCTCACATATCTCGTGTAAAATAAAAATGTCTTAACTACAGTTCAATTTAATCCTTTGCGGACTATCATATTTCAGTTCATACGCTATTCAATAGTTCTCATTTCACATTGATTACATCAAACATATCCATAATGTAGATTTTAATCTAAAGTCGACATATATTTCACATTTCTGTTGAATAAGATTAAGTGCAAAGTGACTTTCTTTTCTCAATATCTGTATTTCTCAAACCACATGTTAGGACTCTCACATGAACAAGATGAGATGACTCTCCCTTGGGTCTTTTATAAGGGAGTACTACTATTCAATGAAACACATAAAATCTCAAATTTCTAAACTGTTAACAACTAACACTAAGCTGTGGCCCATATTTTGGGTCACAGGTTCACCAAATCTACAATTTAGAATCCCAATTGGCCAAGGAGTATGTATATATCATTTCAGCTTTGAAGAGCTTTTGGGACTGAAGAGGAAGATGTGATGTCATGATTTCATGTAGCTACTTCTAATAGTCTTCTCTTATCATTTCATCACCAGTCACATTCACTTCACATATCTCATGTAAAATAAATAAAAAAACAAACAATTATTAACTCTTCTTCAATTTATTCCTTTGCGGCCTTTCACAATATTCAGTTCAAAGGCTATTCAATAGTTCTCATTTCACATTGATTACATCAAACATATCCATAATGTAAATATAAATCTTAAGTCGACATATATTTCACATTCATATTGAATAAGATTAACTGCAAAGTTACTTTCTTTTCTCAATTCCTGCAATTCCCAAAGCACATTCTCAGAGTTCAAAACTCTTACAGCAAGAATTTTAGACTGTGACCCATATTTGGGGTCACAGGGTCACCACAGCTAAAGAGGCTGTACATAAAATGTCATGGGTTCTGGAGAAGAAAATGAACATATCTTTTAGGTCATGACCCCTGTGACCCTTATTTGGAGTCACAGGGTCACCAACTTTTCAATTTAGAATCTTCTTCAGCCAAGAAGCCTGTGCATAGACTTTTCAACTCTCTAGAATTATTGGTTCTGGAGAAGAAGATGAAAATAGCTTTTTAGGTCATGACTCCTGTGACCCATATTTGGGGTCACATGATCACCAAATCTACAAGGAGTATGTACATCAAATTTCAGCTCTCTAGAAACATTGGTTCTGGGGGGGGGGGGGGGGGGGGGGGGGGGGGAAGTTGAAAAAGCAAAAAGGTGGACGGACACCATGCCAAGTCATTAGCCAATCATGATAAAACAATAAACATATTTCATTATTATGGTTTTTCCTTAAAGGGTTATGGTTACACGTTAATGCTATTGCTATGAAAAATAACCCCTTACATAAATCATATTTACTGTATATAAACAATGCATCTGTTTTCGTAAATCAACTCATGCATATTTTATTCCGTACTAGGTAACGCGTATAAAAGAGTTCTGCAAAGCTTCCACATTTGGAGTTGTATTTGAAGTTGTGTATATTTTCTCCTAACATCATGAAATTAGTATGGTATGGAACATGTTGGTTATGTATGATGCAGGCTCATGGTACAGTTAACATGCCTTGATTTCTGAAAACTTTATTACAATTCAGGGCAAGGGTGCAAAAAATATATTGCTTGCCTCAAATTGTATTAAACTCGTCTCAGAGTGAAATAACTCTTTGTAAATGAAAATGTTTGATAGTAAAACAATTTTTAAGGATGATTGTGTAATAGAAATCACTTTCTGTTGGAATTGTTAGTATAAAAGTGATTTCTGAAAACTTTATTACAATTCAGGGCAAGGGTGCCTACAATCTATCGCTTGCCTCAAATTGTAATAAACTCGTCTCAGACTGAAATAACTCTTTGTAAATGAAAATGTTCGATGGTAAAATAGGTTTTTAAAGATGATTTTGTAATAGAAATCACTTTCTGTTGGAATTGTTGGTATAAAAGTGATTTCTGAAAACTTTATTACAATTCAGGGCAAGGGTGCCAAAAATCTACCGCTTGCCTCAAATTGTAATAAACTCGTCTCAGACTGAAATAACCCTTTGTAAATGAAAATGTTCGATGGTAAAATAGTTTTTTAAGGATGATTTTGTAATAGAAATCACTTTCTGTTGGAATTGTTAGTATAAAAGTGATTTCTGAAAACTTTATTACAATTCAGGGCAAGGGTGCCAAAAATCAATCGCTTGCCTCAAATTGTAATAAACTCGTCTCAGACTGAATTAACCCTTTGTAAATGAAAATGTTTGTTGGTTAAATAGTTTTTTAAAGATGATTTTGTAATAGAAATCACTTTCTGTTGGAATTGTTGGTATAAAAGTGATTTCTGAAAACTTTATTACAATTCAGGGCAAATTTTATTACAATTCACGGCAGGTATTACAATTTGCGATTTTTATTACAATTCAGGGCACAACAACCTGCCTCTGACTAGGTGCAAATTTGCTTACGGTAGTGAAAAATTTGCTTACGGTAGTAAAATATACATATGTGCAAATGCGTCCATACGGCGAAGTTTGCTCATATGAGAAAATTTGCATATGTGTAATGCTTTACTCATATGCAAACGCTCGCCGTATAAACAGGGCTTTTGATGAAAAAAAATGTCTTTCAGGAAAAAATGACTTTGATGGAAATATTGATTTTGATAAAAAAAAAAAAATGACTTCGGTGGGAAAATGATTTGAATGGAGGAAAATGACTTTGACGAAAATGTTGCCTTTGATGAAAAAAGTGATTTGGTGAAAAGAAATGACTTTGATGGAAAAAGTTACGTTGAAGAAAACAAATAAATTTCATGAATAATATTTCCTTAATAATGATATTGACTTAAAAAGGTGTCTTGGCTGAAAAATGATTTGGTGAAAAAAATAACTTTGATGAAAATCTTGACTTTGATAAAAAAAATCTTGACTTTGATGAAAAAAGTGATTTGGTGAAAAATGATTTAATGAAATATTGTCTTTGATTAAATAATGACTTGATGAAAAAAAATGCCTTTAATGAAAATATCGACTTTGATTAAAAAAATGATTTTGGTGAAAATATTATTTGATGAAAATAATAACTTTGATGAAAAAAATGACTTTGGTGAAAACATTATGAAATGAAATATTGTCTTTGATTAAAATAATGATTTTGGTGTATTATTTGATGAAAATAATGACTTTGATGAGAAAGTGACTTTAATCGAAAAAAAATACTTTGATGAAAAAAATGACTTTGGTGAAAAAATGATTTAATGAAAGTATAGACTTTTATTAAAATAATGACTTTGCTGAAAAAAGTGATTTTGATGAAAAAAAATGAGGGAGGTTTATTCATATACCATATAGCATATAATTCATATGCCACAGTTATTTACTAGATATTCCAAGATTGTATAGGTCATTTCTTGGAGGGAGGTTTATTCATATACCATATAACATATAATTCATATGCCACAGTTATTTACTAGATATTCCAAGATTGTATAGGTCATTTCTTGGAGGGAAGTTTGTTCATATATCATAGCATATAATTCATATGCGACAGGTATTTACTAGATATTCCAAGATTGTATAGGTCATGTCTTGGAGGAAGGTTTGTTCACATAACACAGAGTTCACATACTAGATTGTGATCTTAACATACATATTCAAACTATGTTATATACAGAGTAAGAATATCTTAAGAGTTAATATAAGTTTCCTAGTTGAGTATAACACCAATTGCGATCGATATTCACTAGATGTTCCAAGATTTTATTTTTGGTAATATCCATCTGAACACAATTTTATTAAACTGTTGCATCCTACTGACAATTATACCTTTCTGTATTTTGCCTAATTTAACAAACATTCTATGCATAGGAAATAATCCATGTCCTGCCTCATACTCATTCACTCATGTACACGTTATTTATCTATTAATGTAATGTAGATGAGGGGTTCAAGTCTGAAAAAATTCTGATTTGTTCTAATAATTTACTGGTGTTCATTTTTCGCAGGTCAGTTCCACTATAACTACAACCCAAAGTTAATCCGTAAAGACAACACATTATAACAACAAACTAAATCAAAAGTATTCTACCGATTCTAATTCCGGAAATACACCATCTCCATTGTGCTATGTGTTTTAAGGCATTAATCTCTAATACAAAAATAAAATGTATAGAACAGATATGTAAACATCATGAATATATCAAAGAGGACCATAAAGGAGGGACAACTATTATAAATTTTGTACAAATTTTATATAATTATTCATTCTATGTACATATGATGAGACGTTACTAAACAATCAGTCTGTCTGTCTGTCTGCGATTAGCTGTTCAACAAACTTGTAATAAAATTATAGTAAGTAGTAAGTATTTCTGTCTGAATGATCTCTTCACTTGATACCAAGCTTGGTTAATCCGTGTGATAAACTGATAAATTCGAAATGTCATTGTGTGTTATAATTACGGTAATATGACATTGACGAAATATAACATGCAGTCTCAATGAAATTTAAATTTAAATCAGCAGTATCAGAGGTTGAGAGATTCAATTTTTAAATGGTGCCGTAACGATTATATTTTTATAATTTCCTTCTAACGCTTAAAGATACATCCATTGTGTTTCATACAATTTTATTTGACTGATTTACGTGCCAACATACGATATATGCTGATATCAGTTCAAATAATTTCACTTAACTCGCATGTACATCCCAAATAGCCAATTATATCATAATTACTAGTTTTCAATTAATATTGAGCAACATCATTATATATGTACAGAAACCGAAACTACACGTCCAATTGACATGTACAGCAGTTTTAAGACCTGTTAAACACTATCAACCCAAAGTTATCTGTTTGTATGGAGAAAGTAAGTTTCTAAAATTACGTTTGATCAATTGACGCGCGCCACACGCGGTGCATTGTCCGGTTTTCGATACAAAATCGACACTTTTATCTCAATATCGTCAATATACTAAATTGACTATCATCAAAATGGCAATTTTTGGTAACAGTCAATACTTCTCGAAATATTAACATCATTTATAAAGTTTGACATATGTGACCCACAACAACACAATGGATGTACCTTGAAGGAACCTTTACTTCATTTTAGATAACTTGCAAAGTATTTTAACTCTCCCGTACGTTGTGTAATGTGACAAAAAGCTGCGTAAAAGATAAGTATCACACTGTACATGCTAAACATGAACAACGAAAGCTTCATAACCGAAATATCATATACCGTTGACACAGCGCAGCCACATAGCGCGCCGAGAAATAGTTCAAGGCTGAGACAATCGTACTGAGATAATGAGGAGACGCATGACGATTGATTAATTATCCCACTTCCTTGAAATTCTGAAACGCTATACACGACAGCCTCTACACACCGATAGTTAATTAAGGGCGCTCCAAATTCATATTTGCCATCACGGTAATTATCTAAGTAATGCTATGCCTACACAGTGCAGTGTGAACGCCAACCATGAGGCTAATGTGACACCTTAGAGCCGTATATATCTTAAGATTTGTTATACCATCTTGGAATATAAAAATATTCCAAGATGGTATAGGTCAAATCTTAAGATATTTTTTCTTCCAAGATTGTATAGAACATCTCTACGTACATTATATAACGGAATCAATTCAGCATAAAATTGACCCATTTGAACAATGCCGCAATCAGCGCGGCGATCCGTCTTGAAGATAATCATTAAGGCGTGACCACGGGTGGGACCCGCATGACAGCTTGTACGCGCAGCCTCATTAATTAATAAATAATGATAGTAATGATAGTAATGGGCAGAAATACAAAACTTGTGAAAGACATGTTCGTAGGTGCCATTTTAACTGCGCGTTGTAGGATACGTACGTAAGAAGCGAATCCACGTCACACGCATATGGAGATTCATCTCCTTCTCGGGTCCTTTTTAGGGACACTTTTGCCATTTAATATTCGTTTTTTATTTAATTTGTTATATCGCACCTTATAATACGCATCGTTAAATGAAGGCGCCCGTAGCTACGGAAGGCATTGGCGCGCTAATGTCCCACACTTCATGGATGTGACATTTGAAATTAGAGTCTATATTAATTGTTAAACTAAAAATAGTTATCACCTTCATCGATGTTGCAAATATCCAGTTACATGGCATAATGCATACAATTGTTGAAGAGAATGTTTAAGCCTGTATTTTAACATCATATAACAGATGTCGGTTTTTAAATACATAATTTGGAAATATAATTCATTATTAAAAAGCAGTTAAGCTATATAATATTCTTTAAGAAGTGTTTGAATATTTGTTGGGGTTCACTCAAACCTATCTCTGCAACATCGTATATCCTGAAAAATGTCGTGATGAAAAGAAATTAAACAACGTCCGATTGTTTCGTTAAATGTTCCATAATATAGTCAACATGAAATAACTGATTATTTAATACTTTAAAACTTACCCTTTAGTTCGCAATTGAGTGTATACATCTATTTGAAATATATTATAATATATCAAACAAAATGTACAGTTGCTTAGTCATAAAAACGTCACGTGCCTTCATTTTTCAACGGTGCGTATTATAGGGTGTGTATATGGGTAATATAAACAATAACCAACTCGTGACGGGGAATGACAGCCAAGACTCCAGAATTATGCAATTAATATAACTCAGGAAAGATAATCTACCATTCCCGTCGCTCGTTAGTTATTGTTTAAGTCATCTGCGGAATTACCTAATTGGTAATAAAGATTCGATATATGGAAAATTTAAATTGTTTTATTGAAGATTTGTTTGTGAAATAACAATCAAAATGTTGTGAAATTACGTTGAATTATTACTATCGCCGAGGACCAGGGCCCCCAGATTTTCATTCTGGCCGCCGGGGCTAAGTGAGATTTAAAAAAAAAAGCCGTATATAAGTAATTTATGGGCAGATTTCAGAAATTTAAAATCAAGCAATTGTCAAATGGAAATCCCATTTTAATTAATCCGAATTTGACCATATGGCATGACATTTAACCTTTAAAAGAAGGACTTTACCTGCTTGAAATTCTACATGTAATATATAAGCAGATAAATAGATTAATACGCTGGCTTAAACAACATTGATATTTTTCTAAATTACATCTGTAATGATGGTCTATTGACGTCTTATAGTCAGTTTTTTATCCCCCAGCATATAATGGGAGCAATATAGTCGTTGGCTTGGTGTGTGTGTCCGTCCGTCTGTCCGTCCGTGATTACATCCTTTTAGGGGCAGTACTTGCAAACTACTTGACCAATCTTGACCAAATTTGGTACAGAGCCTTACTCATGTAGATGTGCCTTTTCGGGGTTTCACATTTTTGAAAATTTGGCTTGTTTTTCTTTCGTTGATAAAAATTTTGAAGGGTAGGGTTTGTTTCTGGAGTATATCTCTAGAGCTTCTTGGCAAATCCTCACCAAATTTGGCATAATGCCTCTTAATATCATGTAGATGTGCCTTTTGGGGTTTCACCTTTTTGAAATTGTATATTTTTGTTTCCATGGTAACAATTTTGACTTTGTCTATTTGAAGGGTAGGATTTGTTTCCGGAGCATATCCCTAAAACTATATGACCATACCTCGTCAAATGTGCTGTACTGCCTCCCCATATCATGTAGATGTGCCTTTTGGGGTTTGAACTTTTAAAAAAAAATTATGTTCTGTTTCCGTGGCTACAATTTTGCCTTTGCTTATAGGAAGGGTAGAGTTTCTTTCTGGAGCGGATTTTAAAAACTGATGGACCAATCCTCACCAATTTTTTAATACTACCTCCACATTTCATGTAGATGTGCTTTTTGGGAGTTATAACCTTTTTTACTGTTTAAACTTTTAACACATCAGGCTATATGTCTTTCGATTTAGAAGGGACAGTATGCCTTCCGATTGGCTTATGGCATGGCGCCCGTCCTTCCATCCGTAAAACTTACGCTTTTTCGACTTCTTCTCCAGAACCACTGACTCTAGACAGCTGAACTTTTATGCGAGACTTCTTGAACAATGGGGATTCGGAATTGTAGATTTCGTGACCCCGTGACCTCAAAAATGGTCAAAGTAGTCACAACCTTAAGAACCTATTTTCATCTTCTTTTTCTATTGTTCCAAAAGGTCTAGAGAGCTGAAAAAGTTGTATGCAGACTCCTTGGCCAATGGGGATACTAAATTGTATATTTCGTGACTCTGTGACCCGAAATAGGGTCACAGGGGTCACAACCTTAAAAACCTATTTTCATCTTCTTCTCCAGTTCCAAAAATTGTGTGCAGACTCCTTGGTCAGTGGGTCACAGGGGTTATCTAAAAAGCTATTTTCATCTATTTCGTCAGTATGAAAAGCCATAGAAAGCTGAAATGAAAATTGATATTTTGAAATGTATTTAGTTCATTGAGATTCAGAACAAATGGCTCTATTTTTCTGTTTCCATGGTAACAATTTGGTCATCTATCTTTTAGAAAGGTAATAACGTAAAGTGAATTGGGGGAAGGAGGAGACATTTGTTTTTACGAGCAAAACACCTTATAGTTTTAATTAATACTGCTAAAACTAAAATATAAAATACATAATTATTCAACGTATTTGGGGTCGGGTGGAGGGGGGGAGCCATCTCTCCTGGTGGCTATTGTTTAAATATGTTGCCATCTACACTCAGAGAAACAAGTTAAGCGACCCAATGTTTTTTCACCACAAAGATGTCTGATAAGAATGAAGATAACGTCTCAGTAAAACTAGTCGTGTGCTATGTTAGAATCATAATCTGGGGGTTTAAGAAATAACATTTCATTCACATGCCGTTTCACTGCTGTTCGCTATTTGCATTTATAAAATGCGTGTGTTTTGGTGTCTACAAACATGTTTAGTTATACTGATAAATTAAGTCAATATTCTTTCGGGTGATGTGATTAATTCCATTCTATCAAGATAAATTATCATACCTTTAGTGTACGTATCCGCCTTTTAACAAAAGCCAACGGTAACAGGAGTATGCACCTTCAAAATCACAGATTTTAGAAAAGAAGTAAATTCGATGAAATTTGTCCATTGACAAGACACGGTCAGCATTAACTGTAATGAACCCTCTAAAGCACAGAACTCTTTAATTGCCAGATTGAACTCAACAGAATCCCAAAAGCATTCAAAAAGCATTTAATTATAACGGGCAGAAGCACGTACGTTTTTTCGCTCAAATAAGTTGATGAAATGTATTTGAAAAAATAATGCCACTAAAAGTAAAACACCCTTCTCTCTTCCGAAAATAAAGTTGAAAAATAAGTTTGGTAAAGCCATGGGAATCGTTTTTGTAATTCGAAATAATAAAATGCGTTAACATTAAAATGGCCGCCATGCAGTTTTTGCTTTATACGCAGCAATTGGTATAATACGGATAATTGGTTTGTGTAATAAGATGTTTAAACCTCTAATGTAAACATAAATGACATAAACCCAATATAATGATCCCATTATAAATGGGAAATTTGAAAAAATTAAATTTGCAAAAACGTGCTCCAGTCCCTTTAAGTTCATAACGTGGTTTTGTCACAAGGACAATAGTTGTATTTGAAGAAATATCAGTAGAATCATGGTCAGTTGTAATTTTTTAAAAGGACAACAAGAATAATTTGTAATTGAAGAAATTTGTCATTAAATCTTTTAAGAGAGACTACTCTAGTCAAATTAGCGTAACACATTCAGAGCATTCCATTTCAGTTTTAAATATATGGGGTGCTTACCTTTTTCTTTGTGTATATGTCAGTGACACAAACTTGAAATATTATAAGAACGTTCTCTTAAGTTTATCCACGTGGGCCTGTTGTACATTTTATAAGGTGATTATTAAGTAACTATTAAAAGAATATTTTCTAACTTAAATTATTTGTACCCAATTGTACGTGAATAACGATTATGAAAGTCGGTTTCACTCAACTAAACAAATTAAAACACAAACCCGTTGGTATCCCTGGTGTTGGCTCCCCGGTCAGGAACTCGACAAAGTACTCAGTGTAGATGTTCTTCTTCATCGCTTCATCCTTCATCCCCTCAGCCGGATCCAGACCGTCTATCTGGCGGAAACCCAGTCTCCATAGCTTGAGAAATAACAGAATGGTAGGGAACTTCAATACATAAACTATAACACAAGCATTAATAACAACTTTAAATATGGTACAATCGGTGGTATAACTCAATTGGGACGTTTATTTGGATAGTTATTGAGTACAGTAAGCAGGTATATTGCAGCAGACAGCAGTTTTTTAGCATATAATATCGGCGATACGAGGGTGAGTGAAAGGGAAACAGGATTAATGAAAAACTAGAGAGATGGAATGAATGAGGAGCAAGGGGATGGTTAGAATAAACAGCTGAATGAAAGGCTAGAGACATGGGATACATTGCTATATAGACGGGAGAGGGAGGGAGAGATTAAGTTTGCAGATCTACAATCTTGAATTATGGGTCTTTTTTAAGTATATAATATTTTTTCTGTTCACCTCCTGAGCTACAAGACCCGTTCCAGCTGCTACATCCAGAATTCTGACGTTGGCTTTATCAGTGATGAACTCTGCGGTTTTCTCTGCCACGTTTTTATATGCATCGTAACCACGAGCTGCCCATCCCTAAACAGGTTTTATAAAAACAGGTTTTAACTTCGCATCTAAATATAAAGAAAATGTAAAACATGGATATTTTTGTAGCTCCACATAAGAACAGAACACTACGAATTCATCTATGGATTCTTTGATAGGGGACTAGAAGAAGGGTGAAGACGAAATGTATGAACTGTGCAGACAATTCTCAATACATTCGGATTATTGTATGTCATTAACAATATGCAAACAATTTATTCTGTGATAAAATCCTTTGTTCAGAAAATAGTTTGTGACAATGTCAATTTGCAGAAAATTCGTCTAGAAATTTCAAGACACAGACAATTCTTCTCTGCCATTGCCCAATCGCCAAAACAATTCTTCATTGACATTGCCAATCTGCAGAAGAATTCATCAATACAAAAGGTAATGGATTCTTATTGTTAACATTAAATACAGTATTGTACAGCATGTCCCTCTATGAACAGTACCTGAGAGTGATACATTGATTTGAGTATATCTCAGTTAACATGTCATGAAAATCATCACGAACACTGTAACAAAAAATGATGTTGGCAAAAGTGCATTTTTCACTTTTTGTGACACCATTAATGTATTTTGTTGGTAAAAAGTCGCATGAAGAAATAGTTCGTACAATCATGAAAATATTACAAGAAAGTAAAATATCGTCAATGTTGCAAAAAATGCATGTGCCAACTAAATGCATACCCGCAACTTTTCATTGTACTATCCAGTTATTCAATAATCTTAACTCTTCATATGTGCCTCATTTATAATAATAGTAGTAGACAATTTGTAAGGTGCATATATATCCATGTCAAAAGACATGCTCAAAGCGCACAAAGAGGAAGCAAAGGGATAGCAAAGTCACTGAGGATAGGCGAATCTGAAGAGATAAGTCTTGAGCTGGGTCTTGAAAGTAGGAAGACTGTCACACTGCCGAAGTTGTTGTGGTGCAGAATTCCACGCTACTGCAGCCGCACAGGAGAAAAATCTCGGGCCATGAGCAGATGTTCGGACCTTGGCACCACCAGGAAATTCTTGTCTTCAGACCGCAGTGAACTAGTAGGTTGGTATGGAGTGATTAGATTTGAGAGTTTGTATTGGATTCTCTTTACAATCGGCAACCATTGGAGAGATTTTAGGACAGATGTAATGTGTCGATACCTCTTAGAGCGTGTGACAATTCGGACTGCTGCATTCTGGACTCGTTGCAATCTGTTCATCTGTGTTTTGGTAACGCCAAGTAATTAGGAGTTGCAGTAATCAAGTTTAGTCATGATGAGAGAGAGTACAAGAGTTGCTGCAGATTTCTTTGTAAGATATGAACGGATGTGGCAGATGTTTCTGAGCGATATAAAATACCTTTGGATGACCTGGGACACATGAGAGTCCAGTGAGAGATTGGCGTCGACGATGACGCCAAGATTCCTTTCTTTGTCTGAAAACTGGAATATCCTTTCGACGTCCAAACTGGTGTCAGACATATCATATTGTGGCTTTCAATACGCCGGTGTATTTTCTCTCCAAAACGCCACTGTGACGTGGTTTACTGCAGGCTGAACCACGGATTGGCAATGGGATGGGAAAAGTATACCAGCATTTGAGAAGGGCCAAAAAGTGATCCATTTGGAACTGGATCAGCTGTTTCCCTGCAATACAGTACCGACAGTCGAAAGGTTATGGACTCATCGAAAGGGAATGAGTTACTTTCACAGAGAGTCCTCCGTTTCTCTTGACCAACAAGCATGCATTCTGTCTTGGCAGAGTTGAGCTTAAGCTTGTTTACAGACACCCATGATTTGATGTTTTTGCTACAGTCACTGCGATCTTCCAGCACAAGCTTGGATTCTGCTGGGTTGGGTCGGAAGAATTTGTATACCTGAGAATTATCAGCGTATTGGGGACGGTTGAAGTGATCTTGTTCAAAAATTGACCCGAGCTCTTTAATGTACAGATTTAAAAGAACTGGGCCAAGCACAGAGCCCTGTGATACCCCATACTCTAGTACAGCACTATGAGAGCGATTCCAATCAGTAATGACCAACTGCCTTCTGTTGGTTAGGTTAGACTTAAACCACTGCAAAGCTGTTCCTTCGATGCCAAAATCAGAGGCGAGACGATGGATGAGTCGTTGATGATCAACTGTATCAAAAGTTGAACTGAGGTCTAGCGTTGTCAGGACTCCCAACATTGCTACAACCAACACCCAATTTCAGGTCATTAAGGACGGTACAATGACTGGAATTCATCATGAAGGTTGTTTCGATCCAAATGTTCAGAAAGTCGATCACAAACAGCATTCTCCATTAGTTTGGACTAATACCGGCCTCGATACAGGCCCATAATTAGTGAGTATGTCGGGATCAAGATGAGTTTCTTTAGCAACGGCTTAACAATAGCAGATTTGTAAGTAGATGTGTTTTTAGGCTGGAATTAATAATTGATGTTATTGAAGGAAGCAAGACATCTAGATATCTTTACCTTTTTAATGAGTTTTAATACCTCATCGGTGGTGAATTCCGTGAAAAAAGGTGAGTTTTGCACATTGAGCATTTTTATCATCATGATGGGTGCAAGATTCACAATCTGTTGGCAGAAAATTTTTACCAACTGCAGATGACACACAGGGACAAGCAGAAGTGCCTTCCGTCATACCTGTCCGTATCCTGGATGTCTTGTCAATGAAGAAATCCTGAAAAACACTGGGTAGGTCCTCAGGGTTATGGTTGAAAGGAGAGGTTTAAAGATGTCCTTACCAAGAAGATATGACAGTGTCCTATGTAAGGATCGTGGGTCTGACATGGATTCTTGGATCTTGGTGTTAAGACAGGATCGTTTAGCACGGTGAAACGCAGTAGTTACCTGATTCCTACCAGAGCAGTATATATGACTGTGTATTTCCACACCCGAATTCCTCCACGCCATCTCTGCTCTGGGTCTTGTTCCTTTAGCTGCCAGGACGTCAGGTATGACTGACCAAGACAAGACAGGATGTTGAGGTACATGCTTCTTTCGCAGTGGAGCATGTTTGTCGATCATTTTCTTGAAAACCTCCTGGAACAGACTTACAAGATAGTTTGTATCAGTGGGGAGGTCATTTGGACACATCAGAACTGAATGATGCTTTGGAGATACCCTTGAAGTTTCTGCACTCAACCAAATTCTTTGGACAAGGTGGTTTTTCTGTATCAAGATTGGCCGATACTAAATATTGGTCAGATATTTGAAGATTGGTGACGCACACATCAGTGACACAGGACACAGCACTTGTGACAACAATCCAGTCCAGACAGTGGTCACTTCTATGGCTATGCTCATGTAAAAGTTTATTGCATCGCATATAACTGAGAAGTTCTTTGAGTTTCTTGAGTTGTTAGCGAAGGGCGGTGTCAGTTCTCCAAAAACAAGGAAAACTCATCCAGAAAAATAGGGAAAGTAAGTTTGTTCTTTGAGGGTGATGGAGGGCGGAAAATGGCTGCAGAGTAAGTTGTAGTTTTGCCAACTGTCAGTATAAAGTCAATTTCCTCAAAGGAAGATGGTGCTGATGTTTCAAAAAGCAGCTTGATGTTGAGATAATATCTGCACGTCTGTAGATGATAGCAACATCCCCTCCACAAGATGGACGGGGCTTGTGTTTACATTGATAGCCTGATAGAGTCATA
This sequence comes from Gibbula magus, assembly GCA_936450465.1. Lineage (NCBI taxonomy): Eukaryota > Metazoa > Mollusca > Gastropoda > Trochida > Trochidae > Gibbula > Gibbula magus. The sequence goes on along the minus strand of OW388289.1, from coordinate 78,104,563 downwards.
GAGGCAATCACTGATTCATCACCAGCGGGGCGGAGCAAGGTCACTTTGACTAGGTCCTCCTAGACGTTTTAATCACAGGAAATTGAGAATACCAAAATTGATTTACTGTAAACGATGTATTAAGTATACACATCCGTCTATACCAATAGACTATTCATATATACCGGTGTGGGTACTTTTATATATGATTTAAATTATCGATTAAAGGATTTCGTGATCACTAGGAATGATCTAGGAGTGTAGAAAATGTAAACTATTAAGGGCAAAAGGAAATATAGGTACAGCAACGCGAGGTATTCTAAACCATGAAATAAGACGACTGAAACATAGTTACATCATGTCACTAAAAGCCAGCTAGGCGTAATTTGTTATTTTTTAAACATTATCAGTTCATAATTTTGAACACTATACTTTTAAAAATTCGTCTTTTTGGAATATCCTTAACCAGGCGTGATAGATGGTGAAATATGTCTTTTTGAGCTTTTTGCGTCGCCTTTAAAGTGCTAGAAACATCTTGTACTAACACGATGTCCATACTTCTTACCTCAATTTTACCTCCTAATACGAAACATTATGTCCAAAACCCCGTTGAAATATCAATTGTAGTACCTTATGTGTGTTTGAACAGGTATATAATAATTTGTCATTTGTTTGAAGCGAAAATTAGACTGACCATTTTGCATTTTTGCATTTAAGAAGACAATTGAGAGTTCCATAACATCATCTGATTTCATATGTCATAAGAAACGGTTACAGTTTGGGCAGCTCCTTGAAGTGCCCATATACATCATATATTTCCTTTTATACTCATTTATTTTATTTGTGATTAATTTGTTCTCATTTAGTCAATATTAGAACTTTTATTCGAAAATAAATGACAAAATTTGACCCCTCATGTGCATTTTATTATGCCAAATTTCATAAACATTTACCACTGTCGTGACGATCACAGGGTACGTTTACGAGTGATTATTTTACTCATGCATGTATGATGATTCATTGTCATTGTATGTGATGTAATTTTATTGACGTTACAATGAACGTCAATTTACATGATATGTGCACTAAGTTACACATGTAATGAACAAAATTTCGATATGCAGCTGTATACGGCAGAAATATTTTGTGTTTGACTTTGTTAAAAATAAGCAGTTTCTTTTCACCCTTAGTATAGTAAAATGAGTGATCTAGTACCTTTAACAAAGCCGATACGTGTAAATACATTACCTCTTCATAGCAGCTGGCACCCCTGGAGAACATGTCTGCTATTTCAGACTTGTTCATCCCATCTCTCCTTCCTGTGTCGAATACATCTTCATTTGGTGAGTTCGCCATCATCAGAGGAACTTAGCAAGAAATTAGAAACAACAAGATGTGTTTGTTAAATACGGATGGTCAAGGCCACAAGGTCAAATATGATGACCTCATATGAAGGTCTCATCACAAGGTATACACATGCCAAGTATGAAAACCCTAGCTCTGAGCAATCCAAAGTGATGGCCAAGGTCATAGTTTTCCTGAAATGCAACTGTGGCAAAGTCAAGGTCACAAGGTCAAATATGTTGACCTCATCTGAACGGTCTCATCACAAGGTATGCACATGTCAAGTATAAAAGCCCTAGCTCTGAGCAATCAAAAGTTATGGCCAAGGTTAAAGTTTTCTGAAAATGTCCACTGCGGCGAGGTCAAGGTCACAAGGTTAAATATTATTACCTCATCTGAAAGGTGTCATCACAAGGTATGCACATGCTAAATGTGAAAGCGCTAGATCTGAGCAATGGCCAATGTTAAAATTTCTGAAAATGTCCACTGCGGCAAGGTCAAGGTCACAAGGTCAAATATGATGACCTCATGTGAAAGGTCTCATCACAAGGTATGCATATGCCAAGTATGAAAGCTCTAGATCTGAGCAATCAAAAGTTATGGCCAAGGTTAAAGTTTTCTGCAAATGTCCACTGCGGCAAAGTCAAGGTAACATGGTCAAATATGATCACCTCATCTGAAAGGTCTCATCACAAGGTATGCACATTCAAAGTATGAAAGCCCTAGATCTGAGCAATCAAAAGTGGTGGCCAAGGTAAAAGTTTTTGTGGACAAACAGACAGACGGACAGACAGACATACGGACAGGTGAAAAACAATATACCCCCGGAATCTCCGATTCGGGGGCATAAAAATACAGTTCTTAAAACCGTTACAACATTGTTATTTAATGCTTTACTCCTATAGCTAGATGCACATGTATGTAGGTTACAGTTACACGTTACTCACAGCTGACTCACCTAATCAGCGCCTGTGTCAATCTCGTTGGGGATACTGTCTTATCGGTGTCAGCCCGGGTTCGTCCACAAACGCAATATCAAATGTTGCATAGTGTCGACAAACAGAAATGAACTGATTACCCGGATTGTAGACAGATGCATTCACCTAAGCGTTTTGATGTTGTTACAACTTATTAATGTATTGAATAAATTGTATAACTCCTAATTGCAGATGAATTTCACTTTATTTTTCGTTGTCCTAATTTTGATGAAACAAGAAAATGTTATGTTCCAGCAAGACTACCTAACTAGTTTTCTTTACACTTGACTACAATTTCACACGCTAAACAACCTGACTAATAACATGCTTAAATAGTTTAAACTTTCTTTTATGTATAATGAATATACTTGAAAAATCCTCTTTTACTCCACCACTCTTTTGACATATTGAACATTACCATTGATATTGAAACACGTACTTTTATACCGCCAAAGGTTTTCGAGAATTAAGTGAAGTTGAAGATGAAGTAAAGTTGAAATGTTATCATCTTTGGACTGAAACATATTGCCCGAATCTTTTTCGTTGATTTATTTAATACAATTCATCCTCAGCTCCTTGTCTGTAAACTCATCGTAAGTAATATTCTGACCAACAGGACATAGTCTGTTCGTGTCAATAACTGTCAAGCTTCAACTGGGGTTCTATCACCTTTATCATTTGTTACATAGAAACTGCGAGACATAAGAAAGTACACACCTCATTTGGTTTCGAGTTATTCATTTTTTAAAGAAATGAGATTCATTTGATTATTGCACGATACAACACCACTTATCTGCAGTTGTTTGAATGAAGGAATTGGTGAATGGCTTCTTTTAAGTTAAATATCTTTGTTTAATGTAGGCGGCTGTAAGAAATGAGTACACCAACATGACCCCTACCATGTTTAAAATGATGTAAATGTAATCAGAATATTGCACATTTATTGATCTTCACATACAATATGTCGATGAACAGATGTCAGATATCCAAATTTATTTTGAAGATTTTTTACATTTTTCAAGATATTTGTTTTTGAAAATCATACATACAACTAAGGTGCATACTTTCTTTTGCCTGTGATATTGTGAATATGTGTCCACATAAAATGCACTATATAACTTATAAAATGTGAATACTCTGTTGATGCAAAAAGAATGCCCTTTTGAGCAAAAAAGTGTTATCTTATTATATTGTCAAAAGTTACAAATCGAAGAGTTAGAAACGTAAAACATTGGTAAAAAATACATGCAATTATGCAATATATTAAAACGATATTTTCTATCTGATGCTTGTTGTATAAATTTATTCTAATCACAACACAGATCCCTGAGTCGTTGTATTAACCGTGCGTGACTGTTTGCATTGTGTTGCATATTGTCGACAGTTATTTTGGAGTACTTTTGACCGGTTGTCGACGATCCGGGCATAAACCGTCTTATCTTTGCCTTGACACATATAGCTGGCCTACTTATCGTTCTTGAAAACTTTGTACAGTATAATCTTACTTCACGTTGATTGGATGTGTAAACATGGTATGTTACATTGCAATAATCATCTCGGAATCGGAGACTATGACATTTTGTCGACGTATTAATTTTTTGGGATCCATATACGTAAATAATTTAGAAGCAAATTGGTGACAGGATGACGTAATTACGTTATTTATTTAGTTATGTCATCAAAATAAATTATTGAATATATTAATTTATAAAGGTGTAATATGTGGGTGCTGACGTGGAAATTTGGATATTCGTTAAGCAGAATATATCTGACATAATTTTATCTTCAATTTACAAGGTATTGTGTCTAAACAGTATCTCATAAAATTTGATACGTTTTGCCTAAGATAAAATCCTTATCTATGTAAACAAAAGATGTCAGAGTAAAAATAAATAGAAAATAAATAAGGACACTTCCTCACAAAAGTCCGGTAGTTTGATACTGAAGGCTAGATGGGAGAAGCAAGAGAGAGTTGTTTCCCTTGCATAGATCTGCATTCGAGTCTAGCCGATGAAGCAGTCTCGTGGATATCAATAATTTGTTGTTATACTAGAGAAAACAAATCGTAAACATCCTTTGACAGTATACGTAGAATCTGTACCATGTGTTACAAAATAAACCGCGGGTAGTTTTTCAACGTTAAAGAAAACCAACAAGTTGAAATCTACCCTCAACATTGTGAAATAATATATAATATATTATATAATTAATTCAAACTTCAAAATGGGAAATCGAGCCTTAGGTTAATTACCATGGTACCATGGTTTACTCATTAAAATGGCCGCTCGATGGAAAATGGACTCGCATGGCTTAACCGAACCATGTACACTTGTTTTTTAACTCTTTTTTTTTTATTGATTTAGGAGTATTCTTTAGCTATTGTTAACAGTTATGAAGAGAGCACTTTATTTCAGTAAGAAAGTTGTGTTACAGTGTGAAATTGCAATAGCTTATGAGTCATCTTCTTCTTTCACCGATAGTCAAACGTATTTTAAGCTAGTGCTTGCTGGTTTAATCATTCTCTTCCCACAGAGACAACTCTACTCAGTTCTTCCATCGCAACCTCTTTTACATAAGGAGCTTTGTTCACGATTCCAGCAACATTTGCTGGCGGTGAAAGCTTGCAACACATCCTTAACATCCTTATTTCTATCCACTCGGACACGGACACGGACACGCGAGAGATTCTGTCTTGAAACTCTTAAGTTGACAGGGACATATACAGATGCGTACAGATGAAGCTACGACAGTTGCGGGATCAGACCTTTGCTAAACAAGCTACCCAATCATGACTCTATTTCAACCCGGAAAGTGCTCCATATGAATCCGAGGTTATGATGGAAGCAGCGAGTGGAGTGACCTCTGTAGGAAGAGAATGGGTTTAATTGGTATTTTAAAAAAATAATTTTGCAACTCGACGAAAAACAGACATATCTATTCTTACATGTAGGTGACTAATATTTTCATCCAGGCCTTCTTATTTTGCTCATTTTGCAATAAAACGTTAACGACATTGCTGTTATCTGTAGAACTAGACAAACAAAGAAAACTCGCTCAAAGGTACAATCAGTATGTTGTTGGAGTCACATATTCGAAAGTGTATTTTTATCGAGAAGATACGGACTGTTGCCGATAAGTATCGTTTTAATGCAAGTCGATTCTGTAAAGTGACTTATAGTATTATAAACGTGAATGTAGTGATTTCAGTTCACAACCGGATCAATATTTCGATGCGGCTGACAATTATGCCCGTCAGTTAGTCAATCATGATTTTGGAAACTTATCTACAAATATGCTAATAATATGTTTGTGTTTGGCTTCAGGAACTTTTGGATTTAAATTACACTGCCATGGAAATTGCTAAGTCTGCTTGTCGTGCATTGAGTGTTGTGATATGTACATTTAAATCAGTTGATGGTTTTGATCACAGTGTTTTTAAATACACTTTATGATAATTTAGTCCAGACCATATTGTCTTATGGTTCAGCAACCTGGGGCACTAAGGAATACAGTTGTATAAATGCTGTACAACATCGTGCTTGTAGATTTTTTCTTGTAATTTTGTAAAAAGACCCTAAACATAGCAGTTAGAGGGGATACGGTTTGGACATTTACAAAGCATACACTTTAAATTTTACGTTTCTAGCGGAAGCTGCATTCAGCAAACCCCAGTATAATACCCAATGCCATTAGTGAATGGTGTGTACAAAATAAAACATCATAGGGTAACAACACAGTAAGTTTGTATAATTCATTACAGTTACCTATTCCAAACCTTTATGAAATGTCTTCTCAGGATTGTATTACTGCACAATTCTTTTTGCTGTCAATAGATTGAATTTCTAATAAGTGGCTCGCCGATCTTTCGAATGTTAGAGGGCTAACCAATGGCAATATACTTCGTACCTATGTCTCTTTAAAGGTACATCCATTGTGTTGATTGGGGTCACATATTGCAAACGTTATAAATGGTGTTACTTTATCGAGAAGTACCGACTGTTACCGAAACTACCACTTTGATGATAGTAGACTTAGCATATTGACGATATGAAGGTAAAAGTAGTGATTTCTGATCGAAAACCGGACAATGCACTGCGTGTGGCGCGCGTCAATGAGTCGAACGTTATTTTGCAATCTTATTTTTAACATACACAAAGACAAATTTGAGTTGATAATGTTTAATAGGTCACATAACTACAGTGCATGTAACTCGGACATGCAGTTTCGGTTTCTGCACATGCATTATGATGTTACTAAATTTTAATTGGAAACTAGTAATTATGATATATTTAGCTATTGGGGATAAATTACAAGCTGAGTGAATTTATTTGTATTATAGACAGCACATATGGTGAGTCGGAACGTATTAAAGCCAAATAAAAGTTTATGAAAGAGAATGGATGCACCTTTAAGAATACATTATCTGCTGAAATATATCTAAGTACACTACCCAACAGATCTCAATGCAGTGTATTTTTAGTTAATTTCGCAGTGGCACTTTATCTTTCCAAATAGAATAAGTCTAGATTTCCTCGGCCTGTAGTTTTATAACAATCACAGTGAAGAGGTCGAATTCCCTTATAGTCTGTTGTATTTTATATTCAGATTTAAGATATGATGTATGGTACACAGTATCCGTTTCAGATCCTTCTTTCCTCTGGCTATCACCAGTTGCCCAATTAACTTATTTAATGCAACATCAAGCTTATCACAATCCACTTGCCACATAACTACGAAACCTATATATTTTATCTCATATTCTACCACATTTTCACTCATAAGCGTTTTAGGAAAGTTGTGTATCATAGGCTGTTACTGGTCGGACAGCATATGCTATCTGTCAAGTAATAAATAAATCAGTACTTGTCATTTTTAATTTTAAAATATCCCTAAATACTTTTGTCCAGTATATAAGCCTGTTGCTTCATTGGAAACAAGTGATTATCATATATTTTGCGATTGTAAAAAAATAGACAAGTTGAGTATCAAACCCATATAAAATATAATGTAAACCAGTGAATGCCTTAGACATCTAATCAAGAGACCCTTTCTCGCAGACCATAAGATAGGTTGGTTTAAGCAAAGGTAAATAGTCCATCGATCACATAAACTTGTTAAAAACTGACTTAAAAACTGAAACTATATTACACTGAGGTCGTTGACGAGCGAAGTGATGTCTGCAAATAGAGAAGGAAGCAGCCATACAATCTTTTCGTGAACAGATGAATACTACATTAAAAGGTTATGTGATATTCATGAAAACCAAATCCATACCAACCTTCGACTTAGATACTGTAGATACAGCTCTGTTACTCTGTTGATACTCTATCAAGTTTGATAACGAATTGTGTGAAGAAGAATTACCTGTGTACACATAGCAACTGAAATTGTTCTACAATGATAGATTAATAAATAGAACCCCCTCCCCCCCCCCCCCCCCTCTCTCTCTCTCTCTCTCTCTCTTCTCTCTCTATTTTAGTCCATGTTTATTTTAAAAATGCGTATTGCGAAGGCTTGACGGCGAAATTTTAACCATTTCAGTCGAAGTTGAAATGACTAAAAATGAAGAGAATTATATGTACATGGATTACAATTTCTTTTGGTAAGTTCTGCACTGTTATCGGACGTTTCGGAATTTCAATTTCCAACTTAATTACTACTGCAAACTCTGTATCAAAATGTACTAAATCACATATAAGAAAGTTGTAATCCATAATTCTCTTCACTTATGGAGATGTTTTTATTTATATGAATGCTGATTTATTTGCATTCAGAAGAATGCAAGATGAGATTTCATTTATCATTTTTGAACAAGTTAATTGTAATTTTTTTTATGGCATTTGTACTTGAAATTGATAATTGGTTTCTTAAGGAGTGATTTCAGTCAATAAATTGTCACCAACTTTATGAGGTCATACATTATAAGCCTTTTTCTTGATGATAGCAAAATATTGTGAGGTCATTACCTCATGATGCATTATATCAGGTCACTTCAATTACAGCATATGTTAGTTTGTTAGTTTAAGATAATAAATGGAAATAAACCGAAATGAGTGCATGACTGTTGGAAAGAGTCCCTTCGATTCGAAGATTCGAACCCACACCAGGCACCAACCGCAAGGGGTGACTGCACCAACAGCAATCTCGGTCACCGAGATCTCCCGAAAGGATTCGTCCAGAAAAACAGTACAAGAATACAATGGACTTGTACTATTGTAGATAGTGTGATCCCAATTATGACAATGACAAAGTAGTATTCGGAAATGTAAAGATGTATTCCTTTCTTGGGAGGTATGGATTGACATGATGTTTTGTAACAGAAACCTTTCAATTCAAAAGTGAAAAGATAACATTTGACGGTTGGGCACACCAGTTTGTATGACGTTAGTTTCCATACTGACTTTACGACTGTACGATATTGCTCATGTATAGCTTAGACTACAAGCATTCTATCCTCTACAAATGCTTGAAATTTAAATGATGTCCTGTATAAACTGAAACAAAATTGAAAAACATTTACCTAGATGTTAGAAATTACCAGTCTAATTTGTAATGCAGAAAGCGGAATGCAGAATTTAATGATTCTTTCTGTATGTAATTGATTTTTAGCGTTTATTTTAATTATGTATGTATGTTAAACAAATGGAAGCTACCATGTTGCTTGCGGTTATCTTGGAAAGTATGTTGTTTTTCAAAGTGCCGCCATAGCATTTAAACCGACCCGAGGGATAATTAAGAAACTACATGTAATATTACACCAAAGGAAATGCAAGTATAGGGATTACAACTTGTAAGAATTTGTCAAATTACACAAAGTTGGTTTTGCTTGCACCGAGGTATATCTAAATATCCCGCTGCATATTTCCCAGCAAATACTACATGTTGTTACCATTGTTTAGAACTAAAAGTTGAACCCCGTTAATCGTATACAGGTTATTTTGAACATGACACTTTTCGCTTGAGTGCATGACACCTTGAGTACTCACTGTCTGCTCTGTGTGGATACTATATTCATTGTAGGTTTTTAGCAAAACAGATGTATTCATTTGTATACGAGCGACACCGATAAATAGGCTTTCTTGTAATGCAAATTAAAGATTCAAAATAAGCCTGTTATATTGGAACATTTAAATTCATAGTGCTAATACTCTGAGTGCTCTCAGGTGTTCAATAGCATATATTGATCTTACATGTAAGAGAGAGAGAGAGAGAGAGAGAGAGAGAGAGAGAGAGAGAGAGAGAGAGAGAGAGAGAGAGAGAGAGAGAGAGAGAGAGAGAGAGAGAGAGAGAGAGAGAGAGAGAGAGAGAGAGAGAGAGAGAGAGAGAGAGAGAGAGAGAGAGAGAGAGAGAGAGAGCTGACAAACGACTAAAATTAAGTTGAATGCATTGATGAACGAAATTATTTATAGTAGTTAAGAAGACATATGCTGATCAAAAACATTCACGACAACTCTTCAGTTTAAAGTAAATTTTTTCGAGTGTCCAGTTTCTTCTTCCGTTAGTTTATTTGTATGTATTGCTCCAAATTTTCAGCATATCACTTATTAATTTCTGCTGATGATTCAAGCTGATTTTCCTAGAATCCTTTCATATGCCCCATCAGCAACGACACTTGTTTTAGCAATATATGTGAAGATATTGATGACTTTGTGCTGAAACACCTTGTCAGCATCCAGGAGCTGCCACACCCCGTCTTGTTCCATCGCCTTCATCAGAGGCTCCAGGCGGTCCTTGTATTCCGGTACTCCGGGGAAAATCCAGTCGGACATATGGAAACAAAGCAATCCACCTGTAACGTGTAAACTACATTATTATCCTCTTTGATATCATACAAATTGCGCCTCAATGGGTTAATAATATTATTAAATAGGTAGGCTACTAGTACTATCATCAGTAAATGTGTAGAAATAATACAAACTAAGTTAAACAGAAAAATAAAATTCATCAGTTGAAATAATTTTTAAATTTATATTTTTCGAAAGAGACGTTCATTACTTTTAAAACACCTCTAAATATATGACAATAGCTTAACACATTTGGAACGGAAAAAGGCTTGTATTCAGCAATGTGCGCACCTGGTTTAACGATTCTGATCATCTCGAAGAGTGCAGCACAGGGCATTAAGCCTTTACTGAATCCACCGGATGAAACAACAGCATCATACGAATCTGAAACAAAGAAATATCTGTTATGTGACACCAGTCTACTCACATCATCTAAGAAACATATTCATCATAGAAAAATAATAAAAGTTGATAATTAAATAATTAAAGATAATTGCGCTCAAATTGTCATATAATTAATCCGAATACATTGATTATCGTTTGCAATTACACATGATTCATAAAGCTGGGCCGCTGAAGCAGGATACACCAATTGTCTTGTGATGTGACAGGTTATTTGATAAACTCTTGCATAAAGCACTTTACCCACTTGAAATGCTATATATACTATGTATAATGTATAAATGGCTACATACGCTGATTATAACAATACTGACACCTTTCTTAAGTTACATTGATGGTCTTTCGACGTTTGATAGTGATTATTTTCATAAACACAGAGAAATATGTCAGGAGACCCTAAGTTTTTTAAAAACCAAAAACGTTGTCCGATAAGAAAGAAACCAATGTGACAGTATAATAATGTAGTATGATATGTTAGATCATGATCTGACAGTTTAAGAAAGAACACATCATTCACATAACGTTTCATTGCTTTTGGATATTTGCATTTATAACATCCTGGTGTTTTGCAATTGTTTTTCTATAAACGTGTTTAGTTATACTGAGAAATTAAAGTCAATATTATTTCTTGTAATGTGATTAATTCAATTCATTCATGAGAACTTATCATACCTTTAGTGTACGTATCCGCCTTTTAACAAAACTCAATGGTTACAGGACTATGCATCCTCAAAACCACAGATTTTCGAAAAGGCATATTAAAAAAAGTTTCCTAATGGCAAAATACAGTCAGCATAAACTGTAATGACCCCTCTAAAGCATAGCGAAGTGTTTACCTACCAGGTTGACTCAAACGAAACCCAAATGCATTCCAAAATCGTTTGATTATAGCGTTTTTTAATAATTGTTGGAATGTTGAAAAGAAGAATGGAAATTTAACAACCACTTACTTATTTTGCATCATGAACGATGGTTTCATGTGTGAAAGTCACCTTGGTAACAAAACATTGGTTTTTTTGTCATCTGAAATCTTAACGTGGTTTTGAACAAGAACAATAGTTGTTTTGGGAGAAATATCAATTGTATCATGTTCAGTTGAAATTGTTTAAAATGACAATAAGAATGATTTGTCTTTGAATTTTCTTTTTGTGATGCCAAGAGAGATTAATCCAGTCAAATTATCATAATTTATCAAATAAGTAACATATTCACAGTATTCCATTTCAGTTTTAAATATAGGGGATGCTTAACCTTTTTCTTTGTGTATATATCAGTGACACAAACTTGAAATATTATAACAACGTTCTCTTAAGTTAATCCATGTGGGCCCGTTGTACATTTTATTAGGTGATTATTAAGTAACTATTAAAAGAATATTTTCTAACTTAAATTATTTTTTCCCCAATTGTACGTTAATAACGATAATAAAAGTCGGTGTCAGTCAACTAAAACAAATTAAAACACAAACCTGTTGGTATCCCTGGTGTTGCTTCCCCGGTCATGAACTCGACAAAGTACTCAGTGTAGATGTTCTTCTTCATCGCTTCATCCTTCATCCCTTCAGCCGGATCCAGACCGTCTATCTGGCGGAAACCCAGTCTCCATAGCTTGAGAAATAACAGAATGGTAGGGAACTTCAATACATAAACTATAACAACAAGCATTAATAACAACTTTAAATATGTTACAATCGGTGGTATAACTCAATTGGGACGTTTGATTGGATAGTTATTGAGTACAGTAAGCTGGTACATTGCAGTAGACAGCATTTTTTATATATATAATTAGCATATAATATCGGCGATACTAGGGGGGAGTAGGAGGGTAACGGGATTAATGAACATCTCTAGGGATGGAATGAATGAGGAGTTAGGGGATAGTTAGAATGAAGAGCTATAGAGATATGGGATGAATGAAGAGCTAAAGACGTGTGATAAATGGAAAGCTAGAGAGAATGGGTGAATGAAGAGCGAGTTGGAATGGATGAACAGCTAGCTAGATGGAATGAATGAAGAACTAGAGAAATGGGATAACTGAAGGACTATATACATTGGATGAATAAAGAACTATAGAGATAGTTTGAAGAGCTAGAAAGAGCTAGAGAGATGGGAAGAATGAAGAACTATAGAGAAGGGCAGAATGTAGAGCGAGAGAGGTGGAATGGATGATGGGCTAGGGAGATGGGGCGGATGAAAAGCAAGAGGGGTAGATGGATGGATTCAAGGCTAGAGACATGGATACATTGCTATATAGACGGGAGAGGGATGGATAGATTATGTTTACAGATCTACAATCTTGAATTAGGGGTCTATATTAATTATATAATAGTTTTTATGTTCACCTCTTGGGCTACAAGACCAGTTCCAGCTGCTACATCCAGTATTCTGACGTTGGTTTTATCAGTGAAGAATTCAGCGGTTTTCTCTGCCACGTTTTTATATGCAACGTAACCTAGTTTTGCTCATCCCTAAACAGGTTTTATAAAAACAGGTTTAAACATAGAATTTAAATATTAAGAAAATGTAAAGCATGGATATAACAGAACACTACTAGTTTAGATATGGATTCATTGAAAGGGTACTAGAAGAAGGTCTTTGAAGGGCATATAGAAGAAGGTTAATATTATGAAAGACAAACTGTATGAATTGTGCAGACAATTCTCAATACATTCGGATTAGTTGTATGCCATTAACAATATGCAAACGATTTATTCTGTGATATGATCCTTTGTTCAGAAAATCTTTTGTGACAATGTCAATTCGCAGAATATTCTTCAAGGAATTGTCAATACGCAGACAATTCTCCTCTGTCATTGCCCAATCTCAAAACAAATGTTCTTTGACATTGCCAATCTGCAGAAGAATTCATTCAAAGAGTAATGGATTTTTATCGTTAACATTAAATACAATATTGTACACCATGTCCCTCTATGAACAGTATCAGAGAGTGATACATTGATTTGAGTATATCTAAGTTTACATATGTCATGAAAATCATCACGAACGCTATAACGACATATGATGTTGGCAAAAGTGGATTTTTCACTTTTTGAAACATAATATAATGTGACACCATTAATGTTGTTTTGGTAAAAATTTTCATGAAGAAATAGTTTATACAATCGTGAGCATATTACAAGATAGTGAAAACATACGGCTCGTCCATCTTCAATATCGTAAATGTCTTTTCATTGTACTATCCAGTTATTCAATAATCTTAACTGTTCATATGTGCCAAATTTATCACTTTTGACTATGTCCTCCTCGACTTTTTAATCACAGGAAATTTAGAATACCAAAATTGTTTTACTGTAAACCATGTATATAAAAGTATACGCATCCGTCTATACAATATACTATTGATATACACTGGTGTGGGTACTTTTATATATGGTTTTAATTATTGATAAAAGGATTTCATGATCACTAGGAATGATCTTAGAGTGTACAAAATGTAAACTATTAAGGGCAACAGGAAATATAGGTACAGCAACGCGAGGTATTCTAATCCATGAATGAAACACGACTGAAATATAATTACATCATGTCCTTAAAGGCCAACAAAACGTAATTTGTAGTTTTTGAAACATTATCAGTTCATAATACTGAAAACACTACTTTTAAAAATTCGTATTTTTGATATAATCCTTAACCATGCGAGATAGGTTGTGAAATATGGCTTTTTGGGATTTTTGCGTCAGCCGAAAAATCATGTACTTAAACGATGTCCACACTTCTTATCTGCTAATACAGAACATTACAAAAACCCATAGAAATATCAATTTCAGCAATTTATGTGTGTTTGAACAGGTATATAATATTGAGTAGTATACTCTAATGAAGGAGATTGTGTGTATCTTATCATCACAGACATTACAAACGACATTAAAGCTGCGTACCGAAAGTTTGAAATACCATGACATTTGTCATGTGTTTGAAGCATCATATCAAAGAGAACATTAAACCATTTTACATTTTTGCATTATACATTTGTAAGACGACAAGTGAGTCTTCTATAACATAATCTAACTTCATACATCATAGTAAACAGTTACATTTTTGACAGCTCTTTGAAGTGACCAGGGGTCAATCTTTACAAAGCTACAGTTTTCATTTTCTTCTGTGAAATAATCAGTAAGTGTTCAACTGGGTCTTACATACATCATATATTTGCTTTTATACGCATTCATTGTATTTGTGATGAATTGTTTTCATTTAGTCAATATGTGAACTTTTATTCGAAAATCAAGGACAGTTCAATTTTCAAAATTTGACCCCTTTTGTGTATTTCAGAATGCCAGATTTCATGTCCATGTACATGTACCAGTGCTGTGGCGATCACAGGGTACGTTTAAGAATGATTATTTTACTCATGCATGTATGATGATTCATTGTCATTGCATGTGATGTAATTTTATTGACGTTACAATGAACGTCAATTTACATGACATGTGCACTAAGTTACACATGTAATGAACCAAATTTCGGTACGCAGCTGTATACGGCAGAAATATTTTGTGTTTGACTTTGTTAAAAAAAATAAGGAGTTTCTTTTACTCCTTAGTGTAGTAAAATGAGTGGCCGATACGTGTAAATAAATTACCTCTTCATAGCAGCTGGCACCCCTGGAGAACATGTCGGCTATTTCAGACTTGTTCATCCCATCTCGCTTCCCTGGGTCGAGTACATTTTCATTTGATGTGTTGGCCATCATCAGAGGACCTAAGAAAGAAAAAAGAACATAAATAGTTCTTAAAACCGTAACAACATTGTAATGTAATGCTTTACTCCTATAGCTAGATGCACATGTATGTAGGTTACAGTTACACTTTACTCACAGCTAACTTACCTAATCAGCGCTTTTCTTGTTGGTGTCTTAGTGTCTTATCGGTGTCAGCCGGATTCGTCGCAAATGCAATTTCAAATGCTGCATATGCAAAGCCTTGACACTCATATAGCTGGCCTACTTATCGTTCGTGGAAACTTTGCACAGTATAATCTATCTTCATGTTGATAATTGATGTGTAAACATGGGAGGTTTCATTGCAGTAATCATCTCTCGTTCTTGGCGTCTTGATGGGATCGGAGACTATGAAATTTTGTTGACGTTTTATTTAAATAATTTTTCGATCCATGTACATCAATATTTTAGAGCAGTACTGACGGTCTTCAGACTGGTATTTTGTCGCGATAACAACAGCAACTTACCTTAAGCTCCTGCCAAGAAGCATGCTGCCAAAAGCAGACCAGGCTTCAAAGCGATTGAAATATTGAATTCTAAAAAAAATATCCCCAGCTACGAATAGTATAAGCTTTATTTATTTTCAAGAAAGGTTATTGTGAATCTTTTAAAATATTGTTCATGTCTGTAAGTGAATATTTAACAGCGAATAACAGCGAAGAGATACAGAAACCTCTTGCCAAGGAGCATGTCGCCAAAAGCAGGGTTTCGAAGGGAAGCAAAGGAAATGCATGATAATGTAGAAAATGTAAATGGTGGCTAAACCTCGTGATTTCGTCATGATTTACTTTTTAGGTCACAATGACATTAGCTATCATTCAAACCAAGTTGCAAGTCTCTAGTTTATTTTTAAATTTTGTCCATGTAAAAAATTTAAAATTTAAAAAATGACAATTTTTTTTACATTTCTACAGACCGGAAATGAGCAATTATATTATTGATTCTTGTACATGACATATGTGCAAATGTTAGTAGAATACTCGATTTACTAACTAACGTTGAAATGGTACTCGGTGAAGCAGACGAAAGGATAGCTGTTTGAAGTAACAAAGCTACAAAGTAGAGTAAGCATTCTGTGTCAGTACAGTACAGTAGAGTACAGTTTCTACCTGTATTATTCCATATCATGTAGGCCTGATAAGAAAGTCACCTTCGGAACAGTTTTGTGTTTTGAATGGATATTAAAGGCGCTGTAGCACGTTTCTTGCATATTACGTTTTGTCAAATGTGCAATTCATTATTAAAGTTATACAATATATTGGTTCGTTAATGCGAAAAAACATCTTACTACACGACCCGATAAGCCGTCTCCAAAGTAAATGACTTTCCGTATTCAGAGAAAATGGTGCAACATATAAAGCGATAGTGGTGTTAAATTTTATAGTTTGAGAGGTAGATTTAGGTTTCATGAGAAGTTGAGAGTTCATACAGCAAGATGGTTCACCATTCCACCATTGTACACTATTTAAAACTCTACTCTGAGTGTTTAGGTATCTCTATATCAGTCAGATCACTTGAACTACCTTCGACAAGCCATTTTAATGTGAAAATGGCTTAACTGAACCATGTACATTTGGGAGTTTATTTATCTGTTGATAACAGTTATTCATATTTTGAGAGAGCACTTTATTTCAGTAAGAAAATCGGGCTACAGCGCTTTTAATTTGTGAAATTGCAATGGTTTATGTCAACTTTATGAGCCACCTTCTTCTTTCACCAATAGCCAAACGTATTTTAAAGGATAGCTTTAATGGCATATGGTCACATTCGGATTCACGGGATGTCAATTTGACAATTGCTCGATTATACATTTCTGAAATAAAACGCCTAATTTGTCCCCGGCGACCAGAATGAAAGTCTGTAGGGGTGTGGTCCCCGAAGCGATGACTTCTGTGACTTCACTGGAGTAATATCAGTATCGGCGATAGTCCTAATCGAACGTAATTTCGCAACATTTTGATTATTAATTTCACAAACAAATCTTCAATAAAACAACTTTAATATTCCATATATAGATTGTTTAGATATCCAACTAGGTAATTCCGCAATTGACAATTACAGAATTATTGCATAAACATGTGTTTTTTGGCGATTAAATTCATCTAGCGGCATATAATCATCATGAATTAATCAATGAAGCGCCACACGAACGCCAGCTGTGTGACGAGTCACAGACGACCCACGTCTGTGGTTAATCAGGGTCACGCCTCAATGAAAGTGTTAACCGTGTTGATTGTGGCATTGTTAAAATGGGTAAATTAAACTCGCCTTAATAATCAATAGCAAGTGTATATTGTCTCGATTTTATGCTCAATTGATTCCGATATATAATGTACGTAGAGGTAATAATCTGTCATTCTTGTGAAAAATGCATTACAAGTGAACCTTAAGCGAGTGCTGGTTTAATCAGTCTCTTCCCACAAAGACAACTCTACTCAGTTCTTCCATCGCAACCTCTGTTACATAAGAGATAAAGGTTTATTCATGTCTCACTTGTGTACATACAAGTTACAAATACATTCATAAACATAAATCAGCAGGTAAACGTACACAACCAATAGCCCAGCGATTTATGAGAGACAGTGAAAGGTATTTAAAATGCATTTGGAACATGTGTACAAACTATTTTCAGACCGAACATGGATACCCCAAGAACAGTTGTATTTCACGATTCCGCATAATTCGCTGGCGGTGACAGCTTGCTGGTAGCATCCTTATTTCTATCCACTCAGACGCCCACACACACCTCAAAAAGCTGCATCCGCCCCTGATTAGGTTATCTGTAGAACTAGACAAACAAAGGAAACTCGCTTAAAGGTACATCCAGTGTGTTGTTAGAGTCACATATTCCAAACGTTATAAAGTGTGCAGTTTTATCGAGAAGATCCTGTTGCCGATAAGTATCGTGTTAGTGCAAATTGGTTCTGTAAAGTGACTAATAGTATAATTTTATGATATAATATGTGACGTCATGACATGGTGGCAGACTGAGTTAAATAGTACTGTCATAATCTCACCTGAAGTGACACTTTTTTTTATACGTGGCAATTTATTACTACCCTTAGATTCGCACACGAAGGGTAAACAGAAGAAAAGTAAAGTGAAGCAGAGACAGTCCCAGGTGAGCGACAATGTGAGTCAAAGTAACAACACACCTGCCATTGACACGCATGGTGACGGCGATACAGTGAGTGTTACATCAGAACAGGTAGCTGTGAGTGACATTATAAACGCCGTGAACCAATGGATGTATGGCACTGGAAACACGGATAACAATATTCAAAACCAACCTGGAGCTTTTACAGGCACTATTTCTCCTCAACAACAACATCCATTCGTCAACACCGGGTTGACCTACATGCATGCTGCACATGCAGGCCCGGCTACGCATTACACGCAGTCACACTCTGTTGGTCCCCGTGAACACAAAGCTTTAATAAATGAATAATATTTAGATTCTGTTGAACAGAAACTAGATAATGTTGAACAATATATGAAGACACTGGAGACTAAAATCAACAACATGACAACATGGTGCATCTTCATAAATTTGAACCAAAAACAAAAACAAACGAAAAACTGCATACTTTGACTGAGAGGACCGAAGACCTGGATTTTCGCTTAAGGGTATAGTCTAGGCACACATAATCACTTCTGCGCATGTCTGAATTGACGGCATTCAAACTGACAATAAATTCACGTCATCAACACTAAACAACTATAAATAAACAAATTGCAACGAAATGTTTGTTTCGAGATGATCTATACATGTATTCATGTCAATGAAGCACTAAATATTAGCAAATACGCACATGATTGATATAATGTAAATTTTCATTTCCCAGATTTTTATAAAATCGTTGAATTTATAAAGTTGTTTTATTCAGCATAATATGAAAAAAAAGTGTCATAAAAATCGACAAATTGAAATTGAATCCCCAAAAATATAATTAATTTTATGTTTTTTAAACATATTTTTGCAATAAATACAAAGGCTATCATTAATATATTTGATAAAAACAACAATATTTGAAATCCGGTACCAAATAATTAAAATATGATTAAAACAAGTAATATATGTATTTTCCCGTATTTTTCACTGGGGCCATATTTTAAATTGCTTATAACTCTTTATTTAGTTCCGTGACCCCCAAATTTTATTTCAAATTTGAATTCAGCACATTGAAAAGTACTTATAAACGAAAAATCAGAAAAATCTTGAAACTTTTGTTTCTGGGTAGACTATACCCTTAAGTGACACAAGAGAATAGAAGATTTGGAAAAAATAGAAAAACAGAAAGAAAGCATTTTAGACATGCAGTCAAGATCCATGAGGGATAAACTACTATTTGCTGGAATACCAGAGCCTGAAAATGAGTAGCCAGGGGAAACTGAAGAGTGTATTAAAGCTGTACTCAAAGACAAGCTGGAGTTCTCTGTGGAAGAACTGGATAAGATGGTTTTTGGACGGGTCCATCGCGTCAACAGCTACAACAGAAGGACGTCAACTTCAAGAACCCGAGGGATACACAAAAGTAAGAAAACGAACAAATAAGCTGAAAGGAAGAGATAAACGAGCAACGAAAACGCCCTTTTCCTATAATGAAAGAAGCGAAGGTAAAATATGATATATGTTTCAAATCAAATGATACACGTATCGTAAGGGCCCCACGGAGAAAAGTGTTGGGTTCATTCAATACACTTGGAAAAGTATGGGTATATCTCTCACTAATCTGGAGTACAACAAACTGTACGAGGGGCGTTCAATAAGTGTTGCAAGAGGGGCATTGGTGTTTACATAAACAGTGTCAGCTTATAGCAGGTGTTACTATAGTCAAAACATAACATTGACACATGTCAAAACAATTTCTAGATATAACAATCATTTAGATATGATAGCTGCGCTGACCTAGGGGTCTCCATAATCATGGATTCTCTCAAACATGAACAACGCGCTGTGATCAAGTTCCTTACTAAAGAGGGATGCAAAGCTACAGAAATACATAATCGTATGTGTAATGTGATGGGTAAGGATGCTCCTAACTTTTCAACAGTTTGTCGCTGGTCTCTTCAGTTCAAGCGGGGCAGGGAGTCCTTAGACGATGACCCACAGTCAGGCAGGCCATCTGAAGTCACCCGACCGGAAGTTATTGCCGCTATCGAAAGACGAATTTTAGCTGAGCGCCGTGTTAAAGTTTCTGAACTGTCTTTGGAATTCCAGATATCAGTTGGAAGTGTTGAAAAAATAATTCATGACCATCTTGGTATGTCCAAGGTATCTGCAAGATGGGTACCCAGAAACCTCACAGCACAAGATCGCCAGAAAAGAACCGAAAGTTGCATGGAGCTCCTGGATCGGTTAAATGCGGATGAAGCCAGGTTTTTGTCTCGTCTGGTGACAGGTGACGAAACCTGGATCCACCACTGGGACCCGGAAACTAAACTGGAATCCAAGCAATGGAAGCACCCGAGTTCACCGCCTCCCCTGAAGTTTCGCACTCAACCATCAGCTTGCAAGGTTATGGCCACAATCTTTTGGGATGCAAAAGGCATATTATTAATTGATTACTTGCCAACCAAAACTACAATGAATGGATGACGAAGACGTCAAAGCTGCCACAGAGGCGTGGTTAGGGGGGCAAACGGAAGACTTCTACAAAAGCGGCATCAAAAGTCTTAAAGAGAAATGGAATAAGTGTATTGAGGTGAAGGGTAACTATATTGAAAAATAAAAGTAAAAAATTGACTACGCGAGTTGGTTTTATATTGAAGTTGCAACACTAATTGAACGCCCCTCGTATGTACATAGATGAGCACCTATATGTGCCAATGCCTGGTAAATAGGGAAGTGCCGAGGATGGACGATCTATTCTATCCTGAAACTGTAACGGTCTAACTGAAGATAAACAGAAATCTCGCGATTTCTGTGAATTATTATGTCAGTATGATATTGTTGCACTGAGTGGAACGTGGACAAATGATGAGTGTTATCTCCCTTGGAAGGTATGAATCATTCGCCTTTCATAGACAAATTGTTCATAAACGAGGGTAGAGAATTAGCGGCGAAATGATTTTATATATAAACCAGCACATTGTAAAAGGGGTATATTTTGTGTTTAACATTAAATATTCTGTTGTTTGTGTTAAATTAGACAAATCATTCTTTCATGGACAAAATGACATCTATTTACATGTAGTTTTTGTTTAAACATGGCCGGAAGGGTCTCCTGCTTACAAAGTGATTGACGTTAATTTCTTCACTGAATTGTGGAGAGTCTACAGTGCTTTTGAAAATTTTGGTGATGTATAAATTTTTGGGTGACTTTAATGCCAGGATCGGCATAAGAAATGATTTTATTTTATGTGACAAACTCAAAATGACGACGAGTTAACTTATAAAGAAGATTTACAGTGGAGCTGACGACACTCATAGGATAACTTTACAAATAGTTTCGGTATACATCTGTTGGAATTCTGTGTAGGAACCAAAATGAGAATAGCGTACAGTGTGAAAAATAGACAGCTATTATTTGAAAGGAAACAAACCTATAATAAGTGTGTAAGAACATGTAAAAGAAGACATAAATTCGAGGAGAAGTAAAAAAGTTGTAAATCTGAAATCTAAGGACCCAAAGAGCTTTTCCATGTGTTCGTATTCGTGCGTTATGCGTGTCACGTGATGCATGTTGCGTAAGTCGTGATGCGTATTGGCAGTTTCCATATGTGCGTGACTAACGTATACGGTAACCACCCATCTGACAGACAGGCAGCTAACAGACGCCTTAAAACAACAACATTTACGGTTCGGTGCACAGCTGAGTTACTGCTTGTTACCTTTTCATTGTAATAGACTAGTCCAAATAAAAGACAAAACAATGTATTTAAATACGAGTATTTATTTAAATAACATTGAAAAATCGACTTTCAATTTATGTTTAGCAGCACATTTCACATAAATATATTTTGACATATTTACAGTTGATATATTTCACATAAATATATTTTGACATATTTACAGTTGACAAATTTCACATAAATATATTTTGATATATTTACATTTGATACATTTCACAATTATATGTTTGACACATTTACATTTTACCTACATGTAATAGTTCTTTTTAGTTCAGTTCGGTTTAAACAATATTTATTCAGGTACTTTCATGTACAGGGGGATTGACAAACATGGTTTCCCCTATGTTAATGTCTCTCCCCAAATAGGATGATTACATCATAATACATACATAAACAGATTATCAAAATATTGTCATCAAAATAAAATATTATGTTCATTCGAAGCGTTTTGTAAGAGATATATTACTAAATATACTTGTATTAGCGGACACTATGAGTGAGATGACTGTAAAACATACAAAACAATAACAAATCAGTGACTATTTTAACAAATAATTTTTAAGATCATCATTTAACAAACTTTTGATGACTGTTATATCTTTGTTGATTTTAAAAACTTTGATTCAATGCCACACTTAAGACTTATTCGATTTAAATTAATGCAAATATCTCGAGCATTAGTGAGAAGAAAGGTAATTAAATAATATATCAAACATATATTCATGGTCATTCTTTAAATATACATAGGAATCACTATAAACGGTTACTATAGACCAAACCGTCGTGTGAATGATATACACTTATGCAGTGTACAATACCTACATGTACAGTTTCATTAAGTTGACAAAACACTAGTTGACATTAAAAACAAAATGAGGAGACGGTCTTTAAAATCATTAAGCAGCAACAACATTTTATAAAAACACAATCTAACTTCACTGAGAGTAGACGACAGATTATTATTTGATCCTCTGTTGTCTTTACTGTTCGTTAACGAAGCCTACTCAACTCTGCTCTATTCTGACTGTGGACTGTTCCATTGTATATGTAGGGGATGACCTAATTAACCTTCCACTAAGTGTCTGTCAGATGGCATGTCGGTCAGCTGCCTGTCTGTCAGACGGGAGATAACCACGTATACACATTGCAGCGTGATTATCTAATTTGAACTTTTTGTATATGGACACGAGATGGCTATGTCCAATAACAAGTGTCTTCAGAGAGAACTTGAGATTGAAGAAAATATTTTGCTAATTGTTGGATTTTTTCTATTGTTATTTAAGGAAAAAACAAATGTTGCTGGTTTTGAGGGTATCTTTATAATCCTTCCTTGAGGAATCATAAAGAGATGGATTTCAAAAATTAAGTCAGGTATAAAGTTGCGAGACAAGTCGACACGTGTAGTTTGTTTGGAAAACCACGTGGTCTGTGATAGGAAAACCCAAGGGGAATCCCCACTTTTGGTATCCGTATAGACGCGTTTTGCGTATTCGGACACTCTTGTGAGAGTCCCGGGGAACACGTACTACGCCCTGCGCATCACGCTTTACGCATTACGTGTTCATGGAATCAACTACTACTATTTTAGTGCAAAGTGTTAAATACGCATTACGTACTACGCATTACGCAGTACGCACTCCGTACCCATGGAATCCCGGCCGTAGACTGTGGGAAATCATCGTATCTACTGTATGACTGTGTGAACTCATGCGAACTCTTTTCTCTCTTCCTTGACGATCTTGCAATTGTATTACAGGAGAATATCGACGCCGCATTGTTGTTAGAGTTCATCAACATTTTCCTACTGCTTTTGCCGATGATGTGGTGCTAATATCTGAAACACCGAGTGGTTTATAACTATCTCTTGACTCACTGTCCAAATATTGTACGGACTGGGGCCTACGTAGAGAAAACTAAAATTATGATTTTTCGTCGGGAAGGAAAGATTCGACAAGAGGAGAAAAGGTTCGACAACGCATCCCAACTTGAAGCTGTAGAACAATTCAACTCCCTTGGCATTGTGTTAACATTCTCAGGCACCTCTACACAAGCACATAAAACCCTAGCAGGCAAAGGTCTTAAAGCTATGAATGTGTTGTTTAAACATGTTAGTAGGTAAAACTTTTCGTTGAAATCCATGTGTGAACTCTTCGATACTTTTGTCACGTCTACTATGATGTATGGTTGTGAATTGTGGGGAATTGCAAAATGTACTGAATTTGATAGAATTCATTTAAAATTTTGCCGACGTATTTTGCAAATCAATTCCAAATCCTCAACGGCCGCTGTATATGGAGAACTTGGGAGATACACTTTGTACATCAATATGTTTATTCGTGTGTTACGTTATAAGACTGTCAAAACTGTATATTAAGGGTCATTTATGATTCATGTTATAATAATGTGAATTGTGGTTTCAAATCTTGGTTTGATGGTGTACGAATGTGATTGTAATTTGTATGAACATGGTTTTGGACATGTCTGGGAATTTCTAAATGTTAATGTTGATATATTGGATGTGAATTTTATTTAGTTCGGATTAGAAATCCTAGTGATAGAAAATTGGTTACACAACTTCGTACACCTACACCTCGCCGAAATTGGTAGATACAAGCATTCCAAGGAAAGACCGAACTTCAAGGTTATAGCGTCATTGAAGACGAGTATCATGTTATGCTAATTTGTCCTAACTATTTGCAACTGAGAAAACTTTATCTTAAACAATTTGATTGGATTAGACCTAGTGTGTATAAGTGAGTGTTATTATTTAAAGATTAAAAAAAACCTACGTTGTTAACAGTAGCTAAATATATTAAATTATCTAATGAGTTAATATAATTAAATCACAATACAATGTTAAGCCTCTATAAGTGAAATTAAAATGTTTTTGGTATGTTCATGACTGTAGCAAATATGTTTAAGTTCACATAAATTTCTTCTTCTTCTTCTATTATAGTACGTGCAAGTAGTGATTTCAGATCAAAACCGGATCGATAGTTCGATGCGGCTGACAATTATGCGTGTCAATTAGTAATTTTTTAAACTTATCTACAATAGACACAAAAAAGAGACACATTTTACTTGTTTTGTTTAAAAGTTCATAAACTACTGAGGATGCAATTCAGTGTTTCGGTGTCTGCACAGATATAAGCCTGTTGCTTCATTGGAAACAAGTAATTATCATATATTTGGCGATTGTAGAAAAAAAAGGCAAGTTGAGCATCAAAGCCCAACTTCCAAACGCAAGGCGTATTAACTCTTATCAGTCTTTGTCTGATTTAAGCCTTGTAGTACATCCCTGGCTTTGTTGAGCCAAGATAGTGGATCGCTGCACCTGAAATGGATAGTGGGCCCGGATTTCCAAGCACAGAGATATTAAGGAAAAACCGCAAGGCCTAAATCAGCCAGTAATGGAGACTGGCAAGAGTTGTGCCTTGCATTGGGAAGTTGATCAAAGCAAAATAAAATATTATGTAAACAACTGGATGCCTAATACACCGTTTACATATATGTATGTATGTATTAATACTCATGTGTGTATATTTACTCCTGGTAGGTAATTTGTGCATATAAACGCAGTTACATACGTGAGTAAATATACACTAGGAGTATATTTAGAATCCAGGAAAAAATTCCCCCGGATAAAATCCCCCTGGACATAATCCCCCCTAAAATAACTACCCCGGACAAAATCCCCCTCTCCTTAAGTGAAAAACGGACAAAATCCCCCGATTATCTTTACTTATTTGTTAGTGACAGCAAAATGTTTTATTAACACTTTTAAGTGCCCGCTAAGTTATTATTGGTCAGATGAGGTGATAATTAATACAAAATGACTCAATGTATACGTGTATGTAAATATTGTATTTTTATTTTAATAATTGCGAGGTGCGAATCTTAACGTTACCTAACTAGAATTAACAGATTTGATCACTAATTTTTTTTACAATTATTAAGTTTGAAATATCTACTTAGTGTTGATGATAGTTATCACAAGACCTCAACCCAAGCAGTATGTGCCACCTCAACACAGACACAGTAGCATTCACCTGCTGTTATAAAAACATAACCCAATTAGGAGGACATATTGAGCATTAATGCTATTCTCCATCTACTGACTTCCATCGTATATATAGTACATGTCTAGAATACAAAAAATCAGGCACTATGAAAGTAATAAGAAGCAACAAGGAAGCGAAGAAGGCCAGCAACAAAACAGCTACAGGAACGTCGTAAGGGTTGTGTAAGAGCGGACGAAGAAGTCACTGACGTCTTGAAATATGTTGGGCGCTGTATGCGTTGAAGTCACCTGACACCTAAGTGACTTAAAGATAATAGAACCTCTCAGTTGTGTTCGATGTTAATTCGTTTATTCATATAGACAATGCTTTCAAGTAAACAAAACACTAACTATTATTTCGAAGCGTCACCTACTTAGCCAGATGTCGCGGTTCAAAGTGAGTAAATTTGTCCTGCTCATTATCTCATTCTTCAAACAGTTTTCCGCGGCCCCTCAGTGTAGCATAACCTTCGTTAGCGATGTGACGTCATACACAGGAGTTGCTACAATGAAATCCTTAGGCGATTTGTCGATTTTCGTCGATGATTCGTTTAAAACACAATAACAACTTTTGACATTGTAAGTTTCCGATAGAATTGGTATTTGTGCGTCTGTAGGAAGTAAGTTCGGAGTTTTTGAAGGATTTTTCGATATTCAGTTGCAGGTTTTAGTTTGGTTCTTTTACCAATCGAGCGGAGCGTTGGGTAATTTTATAGGCTACACTATGCTTTGAATAATTTTAAATTGTGAAGGTCAATATTATTTTATATTTGTGTGTGTGCTTGATTTTAAGTTTCAAGAGGCCTGTATAGTTTGGGGTCTACTGAGCCAATATTTCTCATGGTGACTTTTTATTCACAATAGAATTATTGCATTATAACATAGAAATTTTCAACATTGTTACTGGTTAACAGTTTTTAGAGGGAAAAAATCGAGCTATCGTTAAATTTATAATCTTGTATATTTACAATTACTTACATTGAGACATGGAGTTATTTTATTCAGTGTAATACAACTGTAGAGAAATGTGGCGGGTGAAATGTCAAAAGATTTTAAAGCCTACAATGATGTATCTATGATAAGGAATCATGATTAATTTCAAATCGAAATGAAAAGGGCGTTTTCTTTTTCGGTAAACATTTTCTTTCAGATTCTGTTCCATCAATGTCGTGTTATTTGGGTAAAATCGATGAAATGTTAATGTAGAATGCTGAAAATCTAGCTTTTAATTTCTATATAAATTCTATATTGTTCAGAAGTTAGTCATGTAATCAACACTCACTAATTGCGCTTAATGCATTAACACCTTCGCTTTGATGCCAGATATCGGTCACTGGACCCGTTCAATTATATAAGAAGTGGCGCGTCGAGATATTGCCAACGTCCTGTCATATGACGTAACTGGTGATACTGAACTGGTCGTTAGAGACTCTAATAAACACTTGTCTGTCTGTCTAGTTAAAATAAAGATACACATATAGGCGACATTCAGTCTGGACATAGTGAGCCAATCAAAATTAGAAATGTTATATTCAGCCAACGAAATTTAAGAATATTATGTTTTGTTGTTTCGTCGGTGATAGCAGCCGGTCATTCACTATTATGTATGATGCACACCGATGTACATGGATTAGTAATCTTATGGTGACAACAGGTTAGTTATTTAAATCAATAAGGACATCGTAAAGTGTTGTTTACATGCGAACTAGTTAGAAAATCATCACATTTTAGTGCAACAATTGTTGATATGTATTTCTTTTAATTTGTAAAATGATATAGATATATACGTCGCATAAGTCTCGTTTTTCGTTGAGTAGGATTAGCATGAATTCTGTTTTGTTTGCCGATCCAATTTTGTATAATTGTGGAAACACATTGTTTAATGAATTGTTTTATTCAATCAAAATACTTTGAGATAGTATCCTACATATTTGCTGTTATTTCATTTCAAATGTTAAATAATGGAAAAGATAAACGTGAGACATAGTAACGAGATATGTATCCCGATCATTTGGTACATTCGCTTGTTCTTCATTCAAATCTTTGTTATCCCTTGACTTCGTTGTTCAAAGCGAGATCTCATTGCTAGAGTCTGACATAACGGAAATGGTCAGTGATGGACATTCACGCAGTAACTCTATAGAACTGACACACCACAATGACACAAAGAAAAGACAAGGGCAGTAGATTTATGGTGAAATATCAACTCGGCATTATCGGAGACTAAACAATCAAAACACATGTGTACAACAACCAAAGTTAATTAACGACTGAACAGAATATGCCGACATTGTTTCTAATAGCTTTGATCATGTTTAGGCTGTTTTGACAAGTGAGATCAGTGAAAATACGTGACGGCTATACGAGTTTATAATGTAAACAATAACATAAGCCATCTACTCGTTGAGCAGGACTCCTGAGTAACACGTCACACCTCTGCTCGCAGATCATTGGCTAATGAAACGTTTGGCGGCTGTAAAAATGAAGTATTTTTTAAAAACGTTTTTTCTACACTTTTGGGGTGGATTTGTAATCCAGTACTTTTGTGTCGTTATTCTTAACTGTTGTCAGAATCCTTTCCGCGAAGTCTACCCCCTGAGGTTAGAATATCTTTAACAATATTGTGACTGAACAATCTTGTGACTGAACAATATTGCAATATGGATATAATATTTTTTTGAACGAGGGGATTTTGTCCTACATAGTTGGTTTGGGGGGTTTGGGGTATTGTCCTGGGGGATTCTGTCCGGGGGGATTTTGTCCGGTTACCGTATATTTACACTACCTCTGGAGGTCATGTAAAAGTATATTTGCATATATATATATGTCTGCACACATGATTATTTGTGTCATGTAAACGCTTCTCTGCAAAGACGCATATTAAAATACATATGAATGACAACTGTTTCAAAATATGTAATACCCCCACTATTTACTCATGTAAACGCACAGTAAATATACCTTAACTCCCATATGCAAATACACTCCATACCTACATATGTATATTTCTGCATGTGAACGGGACTTTAGATACCTAATCGATATACCCTTTCTCACTGACCATTAGAAGGGTTGGTTTAAATAGAGGTAAATACATGTACATGTAGCTAGTCCACCGATCTGATAAACGTGTTATACTTAAAATAGATTTTACACTGAGGTCGGTGACGAACGAAGTGATGTCTGCAAATAGTGAAGGAAGCAGCCATACAATCTCTTCGTGAACAGATGAATACTACATATAAAGGTTATGTGATATTCATAGAAACCCAATCCATACCAACCTTCAACTTACCACTGATACTGTAGATGCAGCTCTGTTGATACTCTCTCGTGTTTGATAACGAAATATGTGAAGAAGAATTACCTGTGTGCACAAACCAAATGAAAGTGTTCTACAAAGAAGGACTGATAAATAGACCCCCCCCCCCTCTCAAGTTAGGTAGCATGTGATAGAGAAATGGAGAATCTTAGTCCACGTTTATTTTAAAAATGCATATTGCGAAGGCTTGACGGCGAGATTTTAAATCTTTTCAGTTGAAGTTGAAATGACGAAAATGAAGAGAATTCGTATGTACATGGATTTCAGTGTATTTTGCTAAGTTATGCACTGTTATCGGACGTTTCGAAGTTTAACTTCCTACTTACTTACTACTGTAAGCTCTGTGTCAAAATGTCCTAAATCACATATAAAGAAGTTATAATCCATTATTCTCTTCACTTTTGACGATGTTTTTACTTAAGTGAGTGCTGATTTATTTGAAACAAGAAGATTCGAAAATGAAATTTCATTTATCATTTTTAACCTATTATTTGTAAAAAATATGATTCCATTTGTACTTTAAATTGATAAATTGTTTCTTAAGGAGTGATTTCGGTGAGTCAATAATTTGTCACCAACTTTTTTACGTCATACATTATAAGCCTGTTCTTGATGATAGCCAAATATTGTGAGGTCATTGTACCTCATGATGTTATAGGATTATAGCAGGTCATTTCAATTGCCAACTTCCCAATGCAAGGCATAACTCTAGCCAGTCTCCATTACTGGGAGTTATGCCTTGCGTTTGGAAGTTGTTCAATTGCAGGATATGTACAATATCATGGAAGTAAGTTTTATGTAATAAATGGAAATAAACCGAATTGAAAGACTGATAGACTGTTAGAAATTAAAAGATGCAATTTAGATAATGAAAAATGTTACATTTTTATATTTGGGATCACACTATCTGCAATAGAAAAAATTCGAGTCCCTTGCGAGATTCGAACCCACACCAGGCACCAACCGCCAGCAGTGACTGTACCAACATCTGTTGCTCATTTTGCCACCGAGATCTCCCGCAAGGATTCGTCCCGAAAAAAATTACAAGAATACAATGTACTTGTTCTATATTTCAGAAAGTGTGATCACAGTTATGACAATGTCTTAAAGATACATCCATTGTATTAGATAAAAATGTATTTGCCTGAAATACGTGCCAACATTCGATATGTGCTGATTTCAGTTAAAATAATTTCACTCAACTTGCATATTCATCTCCAATCGCCAAATACATCATTATTACTAATGTTTTAATTAAAATTGAGCAACATCATTATACATGTACAGAAACCGAAACTACATGTTCCATTTACATGAACAGTCAACGGCAACAGTCAGTACTTCTCGAAAGATTACCATCATTATTTTCGGCAAAAAGTCAGTACTTCTCAAAGATTAAAATCTATCACATCTCATTTATAACGTTTGGCATATGAGACCCACAACAATACAATGGATGCACCTTTAAGTAGTATTCGGAAAAGATAAGGTTTGACGATGTTTTTCTTCAGAGGTTGGTCACACCAGTTTGGATGACATTAGTTTCCATACTAGTCGGGTCAATATATGGAAAAACAATCCTCAACCCCCAACAAATTGCTACAAAAGGTTTCTCAACTGATTCTGGTAGGGGTTAGTGTGTTTTAGAACATACTAAAAGTTTACCAAAGTTCGACCCCCGGAAAAGTGTTTTTTGTTCAAGATGGCGTCCAAGATGGCCGCCAAAACCTTTTAATGATCATAACTCTGTAACCATAAAATCGAATGTGATGATCTTGGTGTCTACCCCTTCGTTTTTGGCAACGAACACATTAAGATTATAAAAAATGGTGTTTGTCTATAATACAACACAGAAATCCAATATGGCGTCCAAAATGGCTGCCGACACCTCCAAATGTCCATTACTATTCACTCAATTTTGATGGTTTAGATGTCTATTTCAAAGTTTTAGGGGACAAGGAACACATTAGGACCATTGCAAATAAAATTAGACCATTTTATTTCAAGTAAATCTAACTTTGTCCAACATGGCCCCACCATTTTCCCTACGTTTCAGTCTAATTTTATTAAATATGGGTCTAGATCTATCCCCTGGGTGTACCTTGAACCCACGTTTCACCAGTTCTCCGCACGACCTGGACAGTTCCATTCACCTATTCAAAAAAGTGTATACCAATGTTCTTCCTTTTGGTACCATCCAAAATCCCGTGGGCTATAATTTTCTCTGCAAATATAGCATCTTTGTCCAAAAACTTGCTATGTAGAGGGCCCTATTTGTGTGCCGAATAACAGCATCCTGTGTTGGTGGAAACAAATGCTTCATTTTAGTGTGCTCTCCTTGGCAGAATATGTCTTGTTTAACAACGTTCACTCTGGTAAATGAGGTGTTGTGGTCATACATGACACACAAATCTGTCTATGAGAGCAACTGTTTCCACTCTCTGTCAATCGGCTAGTAGGGAATCCTGCTTTTGAAAAGAAAAGCTTCTGTTACCTCTGGATAGGATATATGGATAGGCTTGTCAAGTCTGCAATGGCGTTTTCTTTCCTCTACCAACAAACTGGAAGTTGTGTCACGTCCTGTACATGAATGGATGAAAGGATGAGCTAATGCAAAATTGTCTCTAAACTTTTGATGAATAGCATTCACATTATATAATGTATAGTTCTTGTCCTTTCCAATGGACAAGCAAACGTGTTATCTTTGGTTGGTGTGTTTCAGCTCAGGTAATACCCCAAGAAGAACCACGAACACATCTGTATCGACTTTGCTGATAAGAATGCGCCTTGTAAAGCATCTTGTACATGGAGAACTAGTCGGGTGTCCTTTTTAATCTGACACAATTGTTGATTCACGACCATTGGCAAACACTGTTCTCCCTAATGTTATGTGCACTTCTTTACCTACCTCAAATGTGCTTGTTTTGACACTATATGTTAGTATTGTTTGTTGTTTGAGTCTTTGAATTTCTGTGGTAGTTTGTTTTGTTTGGACACATTGCGTCTTGATCCTTTGTCTCTTTTGTCTGTGGTTGCAGACTTGAGACTTCTTTCTTGTTGTGGTCCCATACACTGTATATCCTCAAACAGTCAGTAAGTTGCCTTGTTGCCAAAGGATGCTCCATCAAACACTTTAGCATCTACTTTAAGCGTATCCTGGAGATTTTCAAGCAATCCAAAAGTTCAGATTTGCATGTTGGAAGTCTGAAGTTTCCATGTTGTTACAAAGCTCGTGGCCATGGGTGATTTTCGAAATTGAAAATTGTGTCCAATCAGCTTGGCGGAATTGGCATGCAATGAATATTTGAACGAATAGGTTGTCATCATCTTTGCGATTATTGAATTGTTACTTTTCCTTGGTCTTCACCTTACTGTGTTGTGTCTTTAAAAGTAGTACATGCTCTGGAACCTGCGAGGTACATCATTTGTTCTAAGAAGTTTTATAAAACAGAAGTAATATGTTTCACATGGACTGTATCAGACTTATTAGTATATTCCGACCAGTGAAAAAGGTACATGTATACATTAACACACAGTCATGACATTTTTGTAAGGCTTTATTATGCTGAATGAATGAAAAATATCATCCCACGAGTAAGGCGCCACGGACCTATATAAGCTGAATCTTCCATTAAGGGTTTAAGAGGGTGGTCTAGTAAACCGACAATATCTACATAATATTATGACGATAACGTTATTGTTGTAAATATATGATTTCGGTGAGTAACATACACTTCCTTTTCCGAACAAATCAAGTATGTCAAGGAGTAGGAACAGGAGGATGACACGCTTTGAAATTCTATGGACAAAGATGGTTGTGCATAAGGTGAAAGTGGACTGCTGAAGGTCATGGATTCATAATGATAAAACAGCTCAGTGATATTCAAAGTTGTCGTGATGTGTTCTTTGCCCCTTAAAACTTGGGATGGACACCTAGACAATAGAAACGTAGGTCAAATGGTAGTGCCATGTTGGACAAAGTTAGATTTACTTCTAATATAATTGCCTAATTCAATTTCTTATGGTCCTAAATGTGTTCCTTGCCCTCAAAAACGTTGAAATAGACATCTAGATCATCAAATTTGAGTGAATAGTAATGGACTTGTGGTCATTTGGAGATGTCAGCGGCCATTTTGACGCCATATTGGATTTCTGTGTTGTATCATAGACAAACACCATTTTTTTATGATCTTAATGTGTTCGTTACCCCCCAAAACCTAATGATAAGTACCAAGATAATCATATTTGAGTTGATGATTACAGAGTTATGATCATTAAAAGGTTTTGGCGGCCATCTTGGACGCCATCTTGCACAAAAAACACTTTTCCGGGGGTCGAAACTTTTAGTATGTTGTGGAGTACACTAAACCCTACCAGAATCAGTTGAGAAACCTTTTGTAGCAATTTGTTGGGGGTTAAACTGTATTTTGACCTGACTATTCTGACTTTACGACTGTACGATATTGCTCATGTATAGCTTAGACTACAAGCATTCTATCCTCTACAAATGCTTGAAATTTAAATGATGTCCCGAATAAACTAAAACAAAATTGAAAAACATGTACCTACATGTTAGAAATTAACATTCTGATTTGGAATACAGAATGCGGAATTTAAGGATTATTTCTGTATGTAATTGACATAAAGAGGTTATTTTTTTATTATGTATGTATGTTGAACAAATGGAAGCTACCATGTTGCTTGCTGTTATCTTGGAAAGTATGTTGTTTTTCAAAGTGCCTTGATAGCATTTAAACCGATTCGAGGGATAGGTTAGAAACTACATGTAACATTACACCACAGGAAAGGCGGGTTTAAGGATTACAACTTGTAAGAATTTGGGTCAAATTACACAAAGGTGGTTTTGCTTGCACCGGGATATATCTAAATATCCCGCTGCATATTTCCCAGCAAATACTACATGTTGTTACCATTGTTTAGAGCTTCACGTTGAGCCATGGTAATCGTATTCAGTTTATTTTGAACATGACACTTTTCTCTTGAGTGCATGACACCTTGAGTACTCGCTGTCTGCTCTGTGTGTACTCTGTGGCCATTTAAGGAAACTATATTCATTGTAGGTATTTATATAATTAGTCTGAGTTATTCATTGTGTATACGAGTGATAACGACACAAATGAATATCCTTTCTTTGAACGCAGATTAAAGTTTCAAAATAAGCCTTTTATATTGGAACTTTTAAATTCATAGAGCTCATTCTTAGCTTAATGCTCTGAGATGATTAATTGCATATAATATTGATCTTTTCTATACCAGAACCGAAGACGTATAGTTATAAAATATATTGTTTAGTGCTACATACATGTAATATTAAATTATCGTGCTTTTATACAGAAAATAGTTCATTGCTAACAATAATTAATGATTTGGAGTGTTCGTTATACTGACATATTAAATAGATTGAATCCGTACATATTCATGGGTTAATAAATATGCAATTCTGTATCTTTTATCTGAATAAATTGTTAGATATTGCTTGGCCACCAAATTTTGCAAGAGAACAAATGTTTCTGGGTAACACGTGCATCAGGTGGATAGTATTTATTATGGATTACATTTTGTATAGGTTTACTACAACCCGAATGCTTTTCAATCCGCTGTTGGATAGCTAAAGCCTATTCGTACAGATAAGGTATAATCCAATAACTACAATTTGTTTACATTTAAGGTTAAGTTATAGATTTATAGATATGTCCATGATTCCTGATAGTTCTCAGAGAGCAGTACCAGGTCCACAAAGCATGAATTATCTACACTCGCATGCATATGTTGTCTGATTAGAGAACTGCCTAAAGTGTAAGTTGATAATTTATGGATACGTTTCAAGTAGTAAACATATACACACGAACCTACTTTATATATACAAACATCCTGTGTGTTATGTTTGAAGACATTCCGATACACTCATATGAAAGTAACAGTTCTAAGCAATGCAGCATAATTGTATGTACTTGTTACCTCGATAAGACAGATATTCGGGGAATGCGTGAAGGTGACACTGGTGAAAAAGTGAAAACGGAAATTCCACGCTGTTGATTTATAAGTGAAAGTCATCCTAATCTTAAAGAAAATATTTTCACTTAAAAACGTTCCGTATAACCTTTGATTTATGAGACGATATGATAACAAGCGAGAGGTCACTGAACATCCACCCAGTCTGAAAGAAAACGTTTTCTGTTGTAAGGATTCTGTATTACCTGAATTTAAAGAAATATCAAACGAAGCGCGATTTGTCTGAATTCATATCAAAGATAGAGATGGCCGGATAATAACTGTTTACATAATCCAATTTCGTCGAGGGTTGTACATCAGGCTGGCACGTCGGGTACAAGCGACGACATCCCATACCATCTAACGTACTCGGAATTCTTTACTAGGCGTCCACCGCAAAATACTCTAGATTATTATTAATAGATATCGCCTTTTCATACCTGCTTGCCGGTATAAAGACACATTATTCTCCCCCTGAGAAACTTAAGTCCCTTCAAATAGCAAGCCTCTTTGTGCGTGTATAATACAACATAAGGCATGCATGGGGAACACAGACTATACCAGCATATTTGAAATATCTAGCACGCTCCGATGGTTCTGTAGGATATCTGCGAGTTCACAACTAAAGGGTCCTCACGGGACGTTTCGTCAATAGGCTTTCATACATAGATTCACATGTTGGGAATACCTACCATACCTGTCTATTCTTTACGACGAGATATGAACGCTATATACATTTTCCACTGCCTGGATTCCCCTCAGAATTGTAAAGCCTTAGTCGTGACGAGCGGGCTGACAAATTCACTCTGGTACGATTGAGTGACTTTCTGAAGTAATATTGCGGCTGGAAGAGTTACACTGTTATATTGGGGTGATAATCGGGACAAGGGATTAGGATTATGGGGCAGTATATGCATACATAGCTTCCAACTCATTACGTTTTGTGGGAACATGCTGCTCGCTAACCTGGGG
The DNA here is from genome assembly GCA_936450465.1 of Gibbula magus. NCBI lineage: Eukaryota > Metazoa > Mollusca > Gastropoda > Trochida > Trochidae > Gibbula > Gibbula magus. The sequence continues at coordinate 78,068,116 of OW388289.1, read as the reverse complement.
GTCACTTCTCATAGGAAATGTTATTGGTTTGTTTTTGTAAGAATAAATTGCGGGTGACTTATTTGCCAGTAAATGTAGAAACGGGACGATCGTGTGACTAGACACATGAATATAGCTGTACATGGGATATGTGTGCTTCTTAATACTACGACATTTCAACTGAACATGTTTTATGGGGTTTTTTCATCACTATATAATCTTATTTGGCATGTATAGTACAAGTTTGTGCCTATTGTTTTAGCTATATGCATGTGCAGCACATCGTGTCTGTCAATGCATTCTATTTACTTTACTTTCTTCATGGCCACGTGTTTATGTCATCAAGGACATTATTTACAACGTATATTGCGCCGGTTACATTTGCAGGTCAAACTGACATAGAATTAGATTTATGTCATTGTATACATAAGTCATTTGCATTATAAAATAATGGGTGTCTATCTCGACGATGAGGATTTATACGGATTTGTCAATCGTCTTGTCAATCATTTTGATAAAAGTAAATATATAATATATTAAATGTTATCATATTGATCAGAGAGGGATGCCAGTAAACAAGTCCCTCATATAGTGACGTCAGTTTCGTTTATGCAAATATGATTCAAAATGCTTTTTAATCTTTATATAACCGTGTTGCGTAACATGTCTTGTTTTTGTATATTTATTTATTGTTTGCAACTTGATGTAATTTCTGATGTCGACATGAGATATCTTACTTATCACTAATAATAGATCTAATACGTGCTTCCTCGTTATACACAACTTTCAGAGGAACGTGTAGTTCATACATTGTGTATGTCTTTATATTACAATTCCCATGAAATGTATGATGCCGGTGACTACATTCAATCAACTAGTGGTCGTTTTGTATCAATCATACCATTTCGTTTCAGTGAAATTAAATGAAATCATAAATTAACTTAAACTTAAACACTTTCAACATTCATAACTATTTTCACGAAACGAGACCATCTACCAATACTGTTACACATTTTCATTGATATGCTATATCATTTTGAATGAAATGAGAAAACATTCCGAGTATAATTTCAAAATAGGAATGGCATATGCCACTCATACATTCCAATACATCATTGCGAAATATGAAAGTACTTCTCCGTTATGACAGGATTTCAAAATCTACAGTGCGTACAAACTTCACAAGCCAACCGAGGACACTGAAATATGAATAGACATTTATGTTTAACTGCATTAAGACACACCTCATTACTGAAACGAACTTCTATTTTTACTCATCCCAAAATAGTTAAGGGTAATAAAACGATATGATGACTCGTCATAGCGCCTTCATCTTCTATACGGATACCCCTCTCAACCGTGCATATCATCGAGTACCTGGTGAACTGTCACATACCAGCCACAACTACCTACTGTTACAGGTGCCATTTGGGCTTCCTACTCTTTGATAGAGAATAATATCTAATATAGACATGAGTAGGTGTCGATTATACGACTGAGCGGTTAAGGCGGACGTTAGGCAGTGTTCTGGATACAGAGAACTGAGGCCCCTGAGGGTGAGGGTGACCCCTGTCTGGCGGGGGTGAGGTATGAATGCGGGATGGTTGGGATTTAAAAGAGGCTGTGGTATTAGAAAGCCACATGGTGTTTTCAAATGTTGACATCAATAACACATGGAATTCCTTTAATAGATTGGCCTGCTTTTTTCAGGATTTTTAAAATTTATTTTACGCATCATTAAGATGTTTGTGGTAGGAATCTTGTCTTGTGATATTTTTATCTGCCAGGATATATTTGAAATATTTATGTGTCACTTTTAATTATAATTTGACACCTGAACTTTCGCAAAGACAGTTGTGATGTGACATCATAATAAAAACAAAATTATGTTCTGATTTGCACACCAATCGAAAGACGAAAATGTAATGTTTCGAATCAGCTTCGGTTTGAATTAAATTGATGAACCTCATCACATAGATACATCTGGTGACAACAAATACCTTTGTGGTTTATAATTCTTTAATTCTTTCAATGGTCAAAGAGAAGTTGACTTTAAAAACAATTAGAAATATGAAATTGATATGTATCACACATATGCCCCTCTTTCTCTTTGATTTTGAAAATTGAAAATCGTGTTGACAATCAACAAGAAAGATCCAGAAATATCCCAGACAATTACAGAGAGGGAAATAGCTTATTAAGTTGACAAGGACGAACTATGGTTGGCCGCGCGCTGCGTGTAGGTACTTATCGCGAGGAAGGAAACCTATGTAGCCACATATATATCTACTTGAAAACGTGAACACTGTGTTAACTATCAAGTTCAGTAAATAACTACTCCAGTCTTATAACTTGCTGGTGGCATTTCAAGAGCTTTCAACAAGTAAAGGCGAATGTAGTAACTATTCTTACTGAATGTTTTATATACTTCCTACCAAACAACTTCACACATTGGAAGTGATTAATGTAAATGTGTATTAATTACCACTTGAGAAATGATTGAGCAACGCTTCAATAACACAAATATTAAAACTGCCATAGGTGAATTCTAAAAATATGTTATATTAATCGTAAGGAAATCTCGTTCAATGTGAATTCAGATCATGAATTCATATTTTGTTTACATAAAAACGTCCTTGGTGGATTATTGCACAGAGAAAAATAGTATAATGTTTTTTATGAAACGAGTTAAACATTGAGTGTCTAAAGAGGGAAATCATTAGTAGCCCCGACTTAGGCGAGGCTGCTATTAGTTTTTGCGCAGTTTCCATCGGGCGCGTTTGGTATTGGTTATAAGTTGTTTCCTAGAAGGTTTTGAGAACTCATATACATAGCTTCTTACATGTTCACATTCAAGGTCAAAGGTCAAGGCCACGAGTTCTGAAATCGGTAAAAGAATCCTTGTAAACATGATAACTTGAACAATATTTGTGCTATCAGGCTCTTATTTGGTATATATCAGCTATGGAGAAAGGCTAAGATTTGAAGAGTTTTTCGCTTAAATTTGTCAACGGTCAAGGTCACAGCAAGGTCACAACTTAACCATGCATTTGCGAACATGCCTTATTACAACTATTAATGATTGTTATACACTATGACAAGTGATCATTGACTGTGTGACTTTAAAGAGCAAAGGTCAATGTCACGAGATAGGGTCAAGGTCACCAGTTCTGAAGTCACTGAATAACTTCTTTCCAAGAAGGTATTAACACCTCATATGCATAGCTTCTTTCTTTTAAACCTGGTGAATGATTCTGACATGTTCACATTCAAGGTCAAAGGTCAAGGTCATGAGTTTAGAAATAACTTCAACAATCCTTGTAAACATGATAACTTCAAACATGTTTTGTGCTATCGGGCTCTTTGGTATATATCAACAATGGAGAAAGACCAAGAGCTGTAACGGTTTTCGCTAAAATTTGTCAAAGGTCAAGAACACACCGAGGTCACAACTAAAGCATGCTTTGTGAATATGCCTAATTTTAACTATGGACACTTTGAACAATGAAAAGTGATCATTGATGTTGTGACATTGAAGGTCAAAGGTCAAAATCATGAGATATTGGTTAAGGCCACGTTAATCCTTTGATCAAATTTTTAAATAAGAAATAGGTTTTAAGAACAAACTTGTGAAAGGTGACCCGAGTGATGATTGAACTTGTTAGTAATTCGCATAATGAAAAAAGTTGAAATAAAAAATTCCCATTTCATTGATGTTGACGAGAAGGTGGAACAGGGAAAGACGAGACCCTAAGTTTCGCTGCTGCTCTGCTTTTGCGGTGTCCCGCAAACGCTCATCTAGTCATAAATAAATTTGTATAGTTGTGTAGGTATCTTGTTGTACATTCTATATGTTAGCGTCAAGACAGCTTGTTCATTATGACGTAACGTTACGTCTACGCGACGTTATTACATAATGCTTAATATCGTTTATTAAAAAGCGATATCTTCAAAAGTGATCAAGCTGTATATTTACAAGACAGGAACTCTCTCCCTCTCTCTCTCTCGCACAGGGAACATTGACAAAAAAATCAGATTATGACTACAGAATATTGTTCACAAGGACATGAAACTGAATCAATTGTATGCAAGTGCAGCAATAGAACTGTACAGGACATGACATCAGCTACACTAATAGCAATTTAGAAGTACAAGTTTTACAAAACAGATGAACGCACAAAAACAAAAGGAATCATTATAAAATACAATGAACATTTGTCTTGTGCATTATATGCAATGATGTACTCGGTTTTGAATATTCTGAACAAGAAATGAACTCTGTAGGCACATTATTACTTCCGACCAAAACGTATTCAAAGAGAGCTGAAAGCTTAATGGTAGATTGTCTAACCCATAGTTTATAATATTGTAACCTTAACTTTACCTTAACTTAACCTTAGTACGAAACGAGCCTTAGTCTAGATTTGGCGCTGAACTCGACTAATTTAAATTTCTCTGAGACTACTATTCAATGTTTAATAAAATAGGCTTTTTAAAAGAGGAAATGAATAAAAAACAAAGTATATGTTGTCAGAGACTACATGTATGTACCAGTCTAATGGCCATCAGACCCGCTAAGTAATGGAAGAAAATACGTCAATCGTGAAGAAAATCATTCCACATTTGAAAGAAACGCGCCCAGAAAGAAAAAAAACCCACATCCTTATCTGGAAACAAACAGCGATATCGACGATTCAACAGTAATGCTAATCTAACACTTAGAGTCAGAAAATTCCATTTCTCATAGGCTCCTTTTCAATTCTTAATAAAATGGTGATATTTACGAATAAATATTTTTTTTCAGAATGCAAAACTTAACGACGTAGTAACAGAAACCTGTCATGTAGGTAAGACAAGCGACTTCCATTGAATATGATGCTTAATAATGATTTGAACAATCATAGCTTATTTTAATAATGTATAATTCTCATAAGAAACAGATTTAGAGGATATAAATGTAAATCAAAATGTTGTCCACATCATAACTCTGATATCTGCATATCGGTTCCTCGTGATACTTAGTTGCTTCATTGAAAAGATCCACGTCACAGACAATATTTCCGGGTCACTTACGTATATAACTTATTGATGAAAGTGTCGGATAATTACACATATGGATTTGCAATGTTAAATGCGTGTTTATGTTGGTAGCCAACGCTTTGAAGTAGGGCAGCGTTATCATATGTGCCTGGTGACCAAGTCACGAGGAATTCCGGAATATCACGAGAGTAGCCAGATTCAGGAGCGGAAGACTTCGCTTTCCGACAATTCGAGGTGTGGTAAATTACTTAAACATGTTCCAAATTTAGCGTTGTAGTTAGTCTTACTCACTGATTATAAATAATGAACAGAGAAGCATTTATGAATCAATAATTCCTTAAATACTTCAAGAAAAATATGATATTGATGAAGTGTAATCATGTACATGTCATGTATGACTAAATTCATAAAATCGCTTTAGTATCGTTTTACCTGACGTAATGATTAAAAACTTTAAACATTAAACGCCTTAAGAGCTAACAGAGGCATGTGCAGTATAGAGAAAGGTGGAAAAGTTTGCTTTCAGTCAATGAAAGCCACACTTTTGAACACCTTGAAGGACAAAGCAAAGCCACTATACTGCTTTTTGTCCTTGTTACGTTAACTGGCGAACATTTCTTTACATAACCCACTTTCAACTAAATTCAGACGCAATAAGGGTCTACACCATCTGAAGGCTTGTCGTTCGTCGTCTATATAGACCCGTGACGTCTTGGCGTTGTGACGTGATGTGACGGTGACGTAGGCGACGTTTGATGCTTAACGCTCCCGTGAGCACATGTTAGATCAATCAGTCTCCAGCCCACGTGAAGACAGAGTGGGTTGAGGGTGAGAGACAGTCACAGCTGATAGCACTTGCCTCGATCATTCCTCCAGCGTACAGTACAGGAAGAATCTAGGGGATTCTAACAAACATAGACTTGCTCGAACTCTTATGGATATATGTAATAATATAATTTAACTGTCTCTTTGGATGAATATGTAGTCTATCATATGTTACACATAGCTTTAATTTTTTTCATCTCTAAAGCTACTGTGATACATCAGAAGTTTATTACAGGGCTTGATGTACAATAGTGAAAATAAACACGAGGGAAATGACGTTAGTTGTATTAAATCTGTTAAATAAGTTACCTAACATCTGCCTACACTGTACAGCTGATTCTCACATGTATATATTTGTACAAATATCAAATAAATTGACGTGCAATGTAACGTTAATAAAATTGCACCACCTACAATAACAAAACATCATCATATACATTATATATCCATGAGTAAAATAATCATTCTCAGCGTCTTCTGTGGTTATGAAAATTGGCATAATGAAATAAACAGAAGGGGGTTAATTTTGGAAAATTCAATAGTCACAAATTTTCGAATGAAAGGTTTTCATATCGACTAAATGAGAACAAGTTCATCACAAATGCTTGAATGAGTATAAGAGGAAATATATGATGTATATGTGACCCAATGATCACATACTGAATATTTCACAGAAGGAAATAAAAACTGTATTGATGAAAAGTTTGACCCTTGGTCAGTTCAAAGAGCTACCAAAATTGTAACTATGAGGCAATCAAATCAGATTATGTTTTGGAACACTCAACTGTCTGCAATAATGCAATTCATTGAAAGTAAACGATCTAGTTTTCATGACATTACATGACATTTGCACTGAAATACACACGTACAATGTAGGTGAACACACTTTCGGTAAGCAGCTGTATATTATATTCTTATAATTTTATTATTTTTCACAAAATTTCATAATGCTAGCTATCATTGAACATTTTAAGCCAGAAACATAAAGTAGTATTTTTAAAAGTGAAGAAGAAATATAAGATGAATGCTTTCTTGTTTTGAATTATGTCATATTTATATTTGTATGAAATATGCACTAAGACTTATAACACTACACAATTATTTCTCTGATGTAAGTGCAATTACTAGGGACAGCGATCGTTACGGTTTAAAATAAAACTTTGACGACATCTCGACTTGGAACCAGCAAATGGAAACAAACAGATCATGTATTTTCGTATCTGTACATGTAAATAGTAGAATACATGAGAAGTATTTTTTCGGTACGTGTCACTGCTGTCAGACGTGTGGAACTCTAACTGGTACATGTAGTCAATACCGTCAACACATTCACTTTGAACAATATACCAGACCGTTTCTGTATTTGAAGATTGTTTTTGAAGGATTTCACAACAATAACTAGTGAAGTAAGGTATTCCCTGTCGGATTCCGTGAAAGTACATGTGGCAAACTATTATTGACTGACTTGCAGGAAATAACTCTCAGTGACATAAAAATTCATCCTCTGCAAATATGTATTAGCCATAACCAACGTTAACAAAACCGAATAATAAATGCATGCATGTTCATAACTTGATTGCCATGGGTAAGATAGAACATGTTTATACCATATGCTTGTGATGCCACTTCAGGATGATGGTGTCATTTAGGTCCATTGGACTCTATAGTTTATGTCGTTATGGATACTGTTGACAAACAATTTAGACGTTGAATAAGCTTATCTGAAACTCTTTCTTTGATTATGAATAAAGTACATGTATGTTTAAACCAAAAAGACAATCTACAAAGGTTCTATCTACTCTTGATGGCACTGTGTCTATTTTGTTTCGTACACAGTTCTGGCCTACATGTATAGACAAGACCAAGTACCGTCTGACACAGCTGTTAAGTTATGCATAATTCATTGTTCCTTATCGAGGTCAACAATCCTAATATGGGCAATTGTAATATTAAAAATCTCCTAACTAAATAATTGTCTTATGATGAGAGGCAATTATCAGTCTGACGAATCAATCTCCACTTTTATGTAATTATTTACCTCACTGGATAATTATGACCATTATTAACTAACATATACATGACTGTATAAGACAATTCATGTAAGTGAAAAAGTAAAACATTATCATGTAAACATATGAAGCATGTATCCCTTTCAGCATATCTTTGACATTGGGAGAAATATGTAAAAATTAATGATCATTCTATGCAAATGTGACGCCTCAGATAAGCATTGAGTCTGCAATTCTTTTGATTTAATGTGAAAGAAAAACATGTTAATTAGTTATAGTCAGTTATTATATCCATGTAATAATGTAGATAATGATAGTTTATGTCGGCATATGTTGTGAATAATAGCAATGGCTGTCAGAAAGTCAGTTCTACTGACTCATGAGTGGTTCTAGTTTCCTTTTATGTACGTTAGTATGCGTCCATGAACTTTCAGTTTCTACACTGTAGAGAATTAATGCTATACATTATAGCATGTACATTAAATTTGAAGTTCTTGTGTCGTATATGCAAAAAAAACATCAAATAAACACTGACAACCGAAAAGTTAAAATTTGAAATTTTAAGTGTGGTTAACGTCACTTTAAATTTACTGCGACATTGTAGACACATGTAGGTCACATCTGGGTTGACTTACTGGTTACCGACTTACTTCTTATGCATGTAAGTGTATGCGCTTGAGTAATGGTGCTTAACGCTGAACATGTAGATAGGTAAACAAACACAGGTATGTTAGATATACACAGTTCACTCACAGGAATGCGAATAACATCAAGGGGAACTGTTTTATAAAATTATTGGTATATGCAAACTAAAGATTGCAGGTATATTTCCAAATGCTTCCAAATAAATAGCAGACTCTTCTATAAATGCTGTGCAATCATAAAATCTCATTTCAGAGTTGCAGTTCTTTATTTACTGCTTATACTGCTCTATATTGAAGTTTAAATGTATTCAAGACGATATATTTCATATTCCTGATTAATGCTTAGCATAAGATTAATGGACATTATGTTCTTACATAGCTCACTCATCATAAAGATATGATAAATCTTGTATGTTTAATTGTCATGTATATGAACACTGACTTATATACTAATTTACAATGTAATGTTTGATAAAGATGACTCCATCCAGAAAATATGAATTCAGATCAATATTTTCGTAAATCTATTGTATGCATTGAATGGAACTTTGTTAATGTTTACATGTATGCATGTACATGTCATATTTATCAGAAACAAAATGGGGCTAGTGCAATACCGACTTTATACCTTTAACTTTTGTTTTCTTCATGTGGCCCGGGGAAACACTAGGTTGAATATATCTGTGCTTTCCCGGCACTAGTCAAGGTCCGGTGATGCTTTCCCGGTACTAGTCAAGGTCCGGTGATGCTTTCCCGGTACTAGTCAAGGTCCGGTGATGCTTTCCCGGTACTCCATACCCCATCTTTACACACAAGATGTAGCCCTGCAGATGATGTACCGCATTTAACATTAAATAACACCAAATGAATCTGTTATTAAATCCTTGTTTGCAGTAACAAAAATTAAATAATAATTATAATCATAAATGACAATAAAAGGATTCAATCGCATGTGTGATTCTTATAGTTTTTTAATGTATTTTCCAGCAATGCTCCTCAAAGTTGCACGACAATATCTTAAGGCGTTTTATAATTGCAGCTTTGGAAGTAAATCATATCAGGGAAATGGATCGAGAAATGAATTAAGTCATTTTCCAACTGTAGCATACGTTACTTGTTTCGTTCGTGATTACCTGTTATGATTAATATAAACTTCAAACGCGAACAGAATCGGTAAAGGCATATATATTTACAATAGGTTTCTAATTGTATCTGTCATGATAATTATTCATTTCAAATCTGTATGAGATTTGTTAAGCAATTATCAGACTGACGCTCTCCCGGCAACACTACAGCAGTCATGCGCTTTCCCGGTACTATCTAAAATTAAAATTACGCTTTCCCGGTCCGATATCGTCTTAAGCTAGCTATTTCACCTATGTGAAACACTTCATTAAAACATAAACATTACGACAGGTTTTGGCTTGTGGCTTGCCCGGGGGTCTACAATTTGACGTCACGAATTGCAATTTATTTCCTTATATTTTCAACTGTACTCTCTATATATGGAGTCATAGAGCATCACCGCCACACCTTTGTTTAGTGACCACGAAGGGAGCAAAGTATCAGTCAATGATATCAATAGAACACAACGTCAGATCACGAGGACATGTCTTCATGGTTGATCGACCTCAGTTTTTGTATACTCCTTTAAATTTCGTTACAGATCATTTCATGTTTATCCTAATGGTATAAGGTTATGTGATTAGCTCATCATTATAAACAGTATATACATGGTGCAAACAAGGCGTGTCCGATACTATAACTAAGGACGTGCAAAAACAGTCATCAAATGATACCATGCATATTAACGTTTAAAAACTTAAATATATTTTAGTGACATTGTCACAGAAATTTTTTGAAAAGGTAATGAAGAACAGAAGCTGGCATAAAATTAAAAAATAAACAATATTAATATTATCAAGAAATGATAGTTGAAATGTTCTTTACGACCTGTTGAAGTCTCTTACTTTATCAAAACGTTTTTGATCCAATTACTTTATATATGTATTTACAGAATACAGTTTTTCCCATTCGATATATGTATAATATAGCATATTTAATGTATAACATGTACATCAAACCTTTATCTTAAGCCTCTCACATAAGTATACTCACATAAGTAAAAGTAGATTTACATTATGTTCACATGTTGTTATCGCCAGATATAAGTAAACATAATATTGTGATTAGAATAACAAAATTTTCATATTTTGAGAGAATGTCATTGAGAAACCTGTTCATACGGCGCTGGTGTTTGTCGTGGTAGCGAAGTGAATGGAGATGAGAATGAGAAACCACGAAAATGTCTTTTTATGACAGCGTTTGGATGAGAACATTCTCATGACTAGAGACATTGTATGTTCATTGTGTAACTTAATTTAGTATTGATGTAACTACCCTCAGCAATATTTTATGATATCTTAAAGAACTATTGATATGTTGACTATGTTGATAAAAATTCAGGAAAAATTCCCAAAATCTTTCTCATTGAAATAATATTAGTAAATAAATTAATTGGTAAGGATGTTTACAAGACCTTTAAATACACGTTCATATAACTATCGTCACTACACCAGAAATGATGGACAAGAGAAACCTGCAGGACGAAGAAAGTCGAGAGAAAGCATCTACAATTATATAGGGACTTTGCAATTGACAGACTGTTGGTCTCTGAACTCTTGTTATTGTGTTCAAATCATGCATGCAATAACGGAAAATCTGTCTAATGACATCACATTCAGTGGTACGCTAATCCAGGTGTATATGTTTTCGAACATTTTATTTTTTATTTTATTTGACTTTTATCAGATTGTCCGTGTCCGTGTTTACTCACATAACGAAATGTGTCCATGTGAAAAGGGCTTTACTTACTTATATTTCACCGTGTTGACTGTAATAAGGAGTATGCACGAGCCTCAAACTATTTGATTGTCGTATATCTTTGAGTTGTTTAGCGTGACGTAATAACACGTCTTCTTCCTCTTCTGTCTTTACAACCCTAATGTATTGAATATAGTTCATAACGAGGCCAGGACATATAAAACCAGACTTATAGTGACAACATTGGGCAAGTGCTAATTCAAACAACACTAATGGAATATAACAAAATGGAATACCACGAAGACCTTTGAGAGCGCACGCTGATTTCAATGTTTAATTATTTTTTTAAAACCCGCCACATTGTACAAACAGCGAAATACTTATTTCATATAAATTCTTTTTAACTTTGAATATCAGTTTCAAGTATGAAATTGTCAAAGAGTTAAAAACAAAGGTTCTTGTATTTCAAAATCACACATGACAAATACGTGTCTTGAAACCCTTACTTATTCTGGAAAGTGTTTCCGCTAAACAGATTATTCTGTGATTACATCACACACAGATCAAGAGTGATAATCCAGTGACGATGATCTCCTACTGACAGGTGTTTCCTTCTTGCTGCTTCCGGAAAGTATTAACAGGGAAAAACGTTTTGAAGAGATCAATAATTTATTACACTTTTCCTCCCCAGTACCTCCATTGGGCGTCACCAGCATTTCCTTATTGAAATATCATACACGCTCAATTAATTCCTTAGTGGGCGTAAGGCGAAATACGTTGCAGTATAATAATAGAACAAACGTGTTAGGTCAGATTGGGTTACGTTAGTGATATGTTATAGACGTTGGTAATGCAGTGACTATGCTAATGGGTGAGAGTTAGGATAGGATGTATGAAACAATGTCTGGGAGAATACGGCAGGGTGGCCCGGGAACAACACATTTCTCACAAAAAGTTGGGGAATGCATTGACTCAGCAGTGAACCAAGTATTTAGCGGAAATGTGTTTACTGCGTGAAATATGTGCTTTAACATACCATTTGATATACAAATTCAAAATTAATATCATAAATCTAAATATAGTTGAGAAAGATACCGTTTTTATAATGTTCAATTATAATAGCATTATTAAAGAGGCAATCTGTATACATGAACATGGAATAGTTTAAATCTGACATCCTCTTTGATTGTTACGCAAAAGCTTCTATAATCGAGGGACGAGTTATATCATCCCTTTCTATATTAACAACAAGTTCCATGTCGGAAAAATCGTTTAGGACACCAATGTTACCCTGACCTCTAAAATATGTTGAACAGTTAACAATGTGGAGCTTCAAAAGTCATGTGACGACCAGAGAGTAAAACTTCTGTCAAATGAAGGAGAGTAAAAGTTGTATTAAAGGAAGGAGAGTAAAAGTTGTATAAAATTATTTGGGGTGAAGTTGTATCAAAGAAAGGAGAGTAACAGTTGTATGACAGGAAGGAGTGTAAAAGTTGTATAAAATGAATTAGAGTAAAAGTTGTATGAAAGAAAGGAGAGTACCAGTTGTATGAAAGGAAGGAGAGTAAAAGTTGTATCAAAGGAAGGAGAGTAAAAGTTGTATGAAATGAAGGAGAGTAAAAGTTCTGTAAAATGAATTAGAGTAAACGTTGTATGAAAGGAAGGAGTGTAAAAGTTGTATCAAAGGAAGGAGAGTAAAAGTTGTATGAAATGAAGGAGAGTAAACGTTGTATTAAAGGAAGGAGAGTAAAAGTTGTATGAAAGAAAGGAGAGCAAAAGTTGTATGAAAGGAAGGAGAGTAAAAGTTGTATGAAAGGAAGGAGAGCAACAGTTGTATTAAAGGAAGGAGAGTAATACTTGTACAGTAGGTAGATGTCACATTGCCCTGGACTATGGTATGGAAATGGAAGTCAGACTGTGAGAAACCGACTGGAAGAGAAGTTGTTCGAAAACATTCGTTTTCTTGCCGCGTTGTTTCAGTCATTTAACATAGTGAATAGGGCATTTGACATGGATGATTTCTAAACAGGCAGAAGTACTATTTGTCTCACGGAAGATCTACTAATAGTTTATGATTAAAGTACTGATAACTCATTACGTAAGTAATAATATCTCATGAGATACATCTGAGCACTAATATGTCATGACATGAGTGCTCATAATACATGTACGTAAAAAGTTCACGGGATACGTACTAAAATCTCTTGACGTAAATACAAATATCTCATGACATGAGTACTAATATTTCATGACATAAGTACTAAATCTCATGACCAAAGTACTGATATCTCATGACGTAAGTACATATATCTCATATCTCATCTGAGATGACATAAGTACTTCTATCAAATGACGGAAGTATCAATATCTCAGGAAATACATCTGCGTACTCATGTGTCATGAAATGAGTGTTTATAAGTACATATTTTGTTTATACTAATGTCTCATGAGATACATGTAAATACTAACATCGCATGAGATACATCTTATTACTAATATATCAAGAAATGAATGCAAATAGATCAAGACATAATTCTAATTTACAATATAAAATAATGCTGAAGCATTTTATGTTGGTTTTGAAAGTTGAGAGTACATTTTGTAAGGGAAAAATAGACAAATTTGAGATTCATGCAGTCAACAATCCTATTTGAAGGTTGACAATGCGTTTCAAAAATCATTTACAATGGTCTATATCAAGAAGTTTAATTTCCAATAATTATGTGTATTTAATAGTTATTCAAACACACAAGTATCATGCTTGTCATCTGCCAAGACGTATTTGTATATTCAGATAGGTACATAAACACTATAATTGTTGTAAACACCACCTGTGTACCCACGTGCCTATGTAAATTGGCTCGAAGCTTTGATGTCACAGGTAAAACGATAACGCAGAATAGATTATTAGATGATATTGCAATATTACCACAAAGAATAACGATCCAATTTAAGCATACTTTGTGAAGGAACGGACATTATGGTGTTCCTTTTTTCCACCGCATTTATTTTTTATAATTAATCATTTACAACTAGAAGGATCTTTGAAGGGTAAATGTCGATGTGAAACATTTTATAAATAAATATCAGTGATTAATACAGCGGAACTCGTCATTACGCATGATATTTGTTCTCTTCGTTTAGGAGCAGGATTACACAGGTCTTTGAACATGTATTTATGGTAAAATAGTTATTTAGGTTTCGTAATAAAAAGGATCATAAACGCCACCAGCGCTTTTATAACAACAACACTGAAATGAAATTTGGTTATGAATAATACATTTTCAAAATAGCTTGTTTTTAAATGCAATAATACAATATTGATAAAGCGAGGTCAAATTTAAAGTTGTATAGAGAAAACTGCAGCATCATTCCCCGTATAATACATTTAACATAGTATAATACAATTGATGCAGCCATGTGGAAATAAAACGAGGAGAACGAAAGTAATATTTAATTTTCTTGAGCAATACGTATTTAGTGAAGCGTCACGGAGCTGTTTAGGCTGACAGGCGAATAGTATTCTGACATATACAAAGAGAGCTTAATGACGCGACACGTTTTGAGGAGAGAGGAATTTGAACAATGCAGCGCCGGTAGGGCCATGTTGAAATGCTAAGAATACAACTTTTGGGTAAAACTGAAGAATATTGAGTAACCCTTACACGTAATTCAATACAATGAGATCACAGCTGTTTCCGATTCTGCAACATGAATGAAACTCAAGCGTGTGGGAAATTCTCTGGCAATCCCATTGGCTTCATCACTACATGTTGCTATGGACAACGGATACGGAACTACCAAATTTGGTCGGGCTACTACAACTCCTTGGGCACGGCGCGCGAACTGTTTCGCATCACCAGACAGATATGCGTGGTCAAACACTAAACCACGCCCCCTACTATTTCATTGGCTGGTCCCGCTATATATACGAGTGAACAGCTGAAGGAACACAGAAGCAACGAACTTGTATCATACATTCTCATCTGATAGTATACTCCAACGACATATTTATAACAATGAAGACTGGAATTACCTTGACCTTTGTGTTGACCGTGTGTTTGGTAAGTAACATTTATAACTCAATGTTTACGTTGTATATATACATGAAACTATTGATATGATTACTATGTATATGTTAACAACAGTATCAACCGCCCACGTGTTGAGTCTAACATAGCGTATTGCTGTAATATAGCGTATCGCTACAAAGTATGTGGAGTGTATGTAAGGAATGTTGACTGAATCACTATCTACTCTTCGTGTTTGTTTTACCTACTGACAGTATCGAGAGAATGTACACGACCCCAGATACACTCACGATCAGTAAAGTAAAGCATGACAATCATTGACAGCACCTAACTTCCTCTTTTCTTACTTCCAGGTTGCAGTTACCAACACAAGAACTATAGGTGAGTTAAACCATTTCAGAACTATTGTTTATTTGAATTAGTAATCAATCACATACAATACAATGACGTAACGTTTTCGTCATTTTACCCATTTACTATTCTTAGATGAGCACACATGAAATACTGAATAGAATTGACCTGTTTGGGTTAATGAAATCAAGCAATAAATGTAATAACGGTCCATATTTATCTACAGATTATGAGGACTACTTGATGCAAGGAGACTCTCACGGCTGGTTCGGCAATTTTGTCAACGAGGACAGATCGGACAATGTACCCGAAGGTACGCATACACATTGTAATTATTTGGATATAACATTAGTTTATTTTTAAAAATACATTGTTCAATCCTTAATATTTATCTAAAATATATATTCTATTTTCTATGTATATTCATGATTCGGTTTTCAAAATGTAATCAGAACATTATCAAATGAAATGATTGAGAACATGTATTATTACTACTTTAGTAGCTCAGCCATTTTGCCTATACATGTGTGAACGACGGTTGAAAATGCTCATAAACACTATTACACTACTTTATTCAGGTTGTGGAGGAAAGCCCGCCGATGTCATGTTTGTGATGGATACGTCCCGAGATGTGACCCAACAACAGATAGACCGCCAGAAGGAGTACCTCAAGAAGTTATCTCCCTTGTTCTACATGGATAGGGACACTGTCCGTCTCGGAGTCACATCGTCCGGTTCAAGTCCTCTCACCAGTGTCCATTTCGGTTCTCACAAAACCACGGACAGTTTCCAGAGGGCTATTGACTTTACTCCAAAAGTCGGAGGGAGACGAGATCTAGCTCAGACGTTGGACCATGTGAGAACAAAAGTGTTTCCTGACGCAAGGCCTAATGTAGCCCACGTGGTTATCTTCATGACAAACGGATTCTCTCTGAATACCAAGAAGACGATAATGGAGGGTTCCTTGTTGAAGAAAACAGGAGCCTACGTGTACACAGTCAATCTGGGAGGGAAATACGACAAGTCCGAACTCTCTTCCATGGCGTCCACTCCCGCCAGCGACTTTGTCTTCGGGTCTGATGATTTCAACATTGTAGATTCTCTCATCAACCTTCTCGAGATTCACGAGTGTTCCTGTGAGTACCGCGTCTATGGATGTTCTAACGGTGTTATCGATGTTATCAAAAATGACTTTCTACTCAATGACGTTAGTCGTGTTCAAATAGTATTTGTGGGTATTTACTTCTGAATTTGCTTCAATTATCGCATCTATTTATTTGTTAATTTGCTATTTTTTAAATTTGAAATAGTTAATAAGGAAAGTTTAATTTAATTTGAATCATGTTTTTAATATTTGTTTTTAATCTTGCAGACCAAATCCATCCTCCCGAGAGCAAACCCCAAGCTGCCTGCACACCCAGACGACCAGTCGACATGGTGTTCGGAGTAGACCACCTCAACCTCGGCAGTGTCAACACCAAAACCGTTCTCTCCTTCATAGACGAACTTCTCCGCGACTTCGACCACGGTGAGAATCTGGAGACGGCACTCCTCCTCAGCAAATCTGCGTCAGTGGGAAGTCTCACCAATAAACTCGCCGACGTGGAGCAGACAGAGGAGGAGTTGGAAAGGGTTCGTTTCCCTGACTTCAGTTCCCTCTTGAGGCGAACCAGGAGAACACTCATTAAGGGCAGAGAGGGCGTGCAGAAGACGGCAGTGCTGTTCATCGATGAGTCGGTTCCTCTGAACATGCCTGCCTTCAAGGAGGCCAAGAGAAGCAAGTTCAAGAAGGTGGAGACATTTGTTGTATATATTGGTGATAACTACGTCAAAAAGGACCTGTCTCTCATCGCTACAGGAAGCAACAACATCATCATCGTCCCTAGCTACCACGAACTCAACATCGCCAAAGACGAGATTCTCGCTGCTTTATGTAAAGGTGCGTCTTCAACTTCTTTTGTAATGAGTTGAAAATACAGTACCCTCTCGCTATGATAACGTATCTGCGAAATTAATAGTATTGTCCTTTTATATGGAACGTGTGCATTTTAATGATGTACCATATCAGGTAATACTAGCAACTTTGCATCGCCGTGAATGAATATTTCATAACCATATATAAACTGTTGCCAGCCATAACACTTGGAGTATACGTTTAATCCACACCTTGATGCTATTACTCACTTATGTATTCGTCTTCGCAGTAATTATCATCATATCTATTTTCAAGAGAACTTATTGTTTTTATTCAGCCAAGCACAACACTTTTTGAGATGCCCTTATAATCTTTGATGTTTACTTAACCTTCGAATTCTCATTTTCAGGTTTGTAACTGCAGTTCAGAGGAAAGCTCACACCTAAATTGTGTAGATATCGACTATAATTAAAACATTGACAAACGAGCGATCTGTGTAAACCATGGACAAGTCTTACATCTTTATCAAATGCAGAGGTCCTAGTCAGAGACTTGTCAAAGACCAGGAATTGGAACGAAGGTGTCTGGCACCGGAAGTGACGTCGTCAAGTTTGGTTGTGAAAACGTTTGTGATTCCTCAGGAAGAAGTCTAGTCATAAGCAGTGCTGGCCAGTATGTACTGAAGTAACATGTTGATTGTAATATTGTAGAACGTGTAATATGAATAGTGATGTCCTTTGACAGAAACGTTTTACAATTGTGGCTGGATCACATAATAGTTTACTACCCACAGGGCACATGGTAGTCTCGTATACTCACCGTCATAAGAAACTATATGGTTATTTAATATTTGTTAAATGGTGCATAACTATCCAGTTTACTGCTTGATGTAAATGGTGCAGAACTTTAGTTTACAGTTAGATGTAACTTATTGTAGTTCAACGTAAATACGTTTCTTGAATTTGATGATGTGTTTATTCCGTCCAATGTTATGTTTGTGTATTTTCGGGTGACGTAATGGCATGAGTGATAGTTAAATGAGTATGAAGAATGGAAAGTAATTAAATGAAAGTGAAATGATTGATAAACTTGATAGTGTGACTGTTTCTTACTTTTGTAATCTGAAGAATTCCTTCAACTGAATATGGACTTGTGTAAATGTGTTCTTTTTTTCATGAACTATATTTCATCATTACAATGTTTCCACTGTGCGATACCTTTCAGAATTATCATATGTTTGTCACGATGTGTTGTCACAATTATGTTTTGATGAATGATGTTTGTTGCTGCGCTACAATCACTCAACGTGTGCTATTTATTGTTTCAAATGGTGCTACCTATTTATTATGAAGAATTCCATGTCATACATTGACTTAATTTATTGAAATAAAATGAAATACAAATGATTCATATTGTTATTTTATAGATATATCTATATGGTCTTATTTGAACACACGAATCTTATGTATTAATGACAATATAAAATTTAATGAAACAACACACACACACACACACACATTACACATTGAACTTTGATCACTTCCCCTATAATATTATGTATACCCATTAATTATCAATTGTCGAATGTGTATAATTGATAAAACCGTTCCTGGTGGAAAAATGTAAAGCCAAATTAAGGAATGCTATAATTATATTAGGAGTCATTTTGTCAAATGTCAAACTTTCAGTTTTACATTAAACTATTCTGGCTATAGATAAGCTAATGTCTGTTGTAATTACTGTAAATACATTCCTATTGTGGTGAGTTAGTGTAAGCAAAGACAGAACAGCTGATAACATCAGCTACGTTAGGCTGGTGCCAAGTCTTCTTATACGTTATCTGCAGACTGAAATAGATTCATCTGCTTTGTTTCTCTGATTGGGGGTCGTCACGAATTGTTAATATAATATATTATTATTAATAAGATTGATAATAAGATTGATAAATTTTTTTCATTGAGCTTATCGTTTTAAAGAATGATCCATTTTGTATAGCTTTATTCTACATGGAATCCAACTCTCATTTCACATACATATAAACAGTTTATGATAAGAGGATGTCATTATATGAACGTAAATTAACTAAAATAATAATTATCTTCAGCACTTAAAGGGGCAGTAGCACGTTTTTTTGCAAATTTTATTTTTTCAGATTACTCATTTATAATGACAGTTTATGTCATTTATATTTACATTAAAGGGTAAAACATCTTATTAAACAAACCAATTATCCGTAGTGGGAATAACAATATTGCGTATAAGGCAAAAATTGCATGGCGGCCATTTTTTGTGAACACATTTTATTATTTTTAATGACAAAAACGATTCCAATGGCTTTAGGGAACCATGTACACTGATTTTTTAACTTGATTTTCTGAAGAGAGAAGGGTGTTTTACTATTGGTGACATTATTTTTCAAATACATTTCATCAACTTATTTAGCTACCATTAACGATACAATATTTACTTCTTTACCCATACACCCAGAGCAACATAGATTTTCGGTTGGCATTTACGTGTTGATAAAAGTCAAAAGTATTCAAATATTATTTCATACGCCTTTAAAGTTATCAACATCAAATTACAAACATATGAAGATGATAAATACGTTATTAGTAACTAATTATTAACTAACTGCATTATCTAATATAACAATGTAGAGAAAGATATGATCATGTTTGATGGTGTTACTTATTGTCATCGTGAATTAGTGTTATTGGCATATACACAGTCTTCCATGTGCTTTTATAGTCCTCATTATTGTATAGTCAATTACTCTACGTTCAGACATGTGATTTACACAGCATATATACCTGTAATAAATCCTCAGCAGGTAGACAGGTGGGTCCTTCTGATAACTTGTTAGTCCACGAGGATCAAAGACATATTGCGGTATACTAAGAGACCGCTCGCTCATGCACATTAAATACTGCCTGATTTAATCAACTAGAAATGGTGTAGTCTATACAGTAGAAGTGTACAAGTAATTGTGGGTGTAGATCCTTAGCGTTTTAAAACTTGTAACGGTTTCATATTAGATATGTAGACACTGAAACGTTTACAACATCATGTATGACATAGATAATATTGGTCTGAACGTTACCATACCATATTAAATTAAAGCAAAATCTGTGGTACAATAATATAATTTGAAAATAAAACAATAAAATAGTCTATCAATAACGTAAAATAAAATTAATGATGTATATGTTTTTAATGTTTGGATGTACAAAATAATTAATACGAGCCAAAAAGCCGAACTGTTAAGTGTCCCTTTTCTTCACATGACATGTTGCTATTCTTAGTAATAAGTGCAACGGAAGTGCATTTATGTCACAATGCATTGCTAATACGCTCAATTATGCAGTTAACCCTGTCTGGTTTCCTTTCGGCAACATGTACAACATGCATGTGGTAATCGGACACCAGTCTCTCATCAGTGCAGTTAGGTGCATCACGACAACCAGTCTCATTATTAGTTTTACATATCTAACATATATCTGTGCAGTTCCGAGTATCACACGAACCAGTCACATCTATTGCTTCATATATATCTAACATATATCTGGGCCATTCCATGTTCACACGAACTAATCACTTTTTTGCTTCATATATTATGTCTAACATATATCTGTGCAATTTCGAGTTTCACACGAACTAGTCACATCTATTGCTTCATATATTATGTCTAAAATATATCTGTGCAATTCCAAGTATCACACGAACCAGTCACATCTATTGCTTCATATTTAATTATCTAACATATATCTGTGCAATTCCGAGTTTCACACGAACTAGTCACATCTATTGCTTCATATATATCTAACATATATCTGTGCAATTCCATGTTCACACGAACTAGTCAAATCTATTGCTTCATATATATATATATATATATATATATATATATATATATATATATATATATATATATATATATATATATATATATATCTAACATATATCTGTGCAATTCCGAGTATCACACGAACCAGTCACATCTATTGCTTCATATATATCTAACATATACACTCATGGCAAAAATGGTTGTCACCCCCAGACTGAGAACGCTACGTCAAGTTTAACTGAGTGTGGACAAATAATCAAACATGCAATAACTGTCAGAATGATTTGTGTGATTGGGAAAAACATTCGTAAAACATACCAGCTTGTATTTTGGTCTTGTGCTGGCCAATTTAAGAAATTCTATCAGGATATGTATGGTCCCTGTGAAAAAGGGCAATTTTTTACAGTATCCATATAGTATCAATTGGATGGGTATCAATAAAACAAATTACATTTTCAAGTTCAATTGTCGGTTTTATTTCATTCTGCAGTCATGTATGAGTATATTTACAAGCCTAATATCGGGTAGCACCGCCTCTGGAATTTTCAAGGGCGATAATTCGGGCAGGCATACTGTCTATCAGTGTGTTGATGTTTGCAACAGCCAAATTGTTCCATTCATTCACAAGAGCAGCCCGCAATTGCTGTAAATTTGCAGGAGCAGGGTCCAGTCTTCTAATTGCACGGTCAAGCTGATCCCAAGCATGTTCTATCGGATTCATATCCGGACTTTTTGAAGGCCAGGGCAATCTTGTTACTCCTTGTGCCTGAATGAAAGCGTTCACTGTACGTGCACGATGGGCTGGTGCATTATCGTCCTGCAACAGGAAGTTGTTGCCATACACTCTTCTTGCATGTGGGAGGCAAACGGTTTCAAGAAGACGTCTGTACGACCTCTGGTTGACGTTTCCTTGAAGGACGACAAGATCCGTTTTACCGTTATGGTGTATTCCTGCCCATACGTGTACAGAACCGCCACCGTGGGCAACCTGATGCTGCAGACAGTCGTCATTGAACCTTTCCCCACGTAAACGTCGCACTCTCATTCTCCTGTCCACCTTATGCAGTAGGAAACGAGACTCATCAGTAAATATGACGTGACGCCAATGTCCAAGTTGGATTCTGCGGTGCTGCTGCGCCCAAGCAAGCCGTGCCCTGCGGTGGACCAGTGTCCAGAATGGTTTGATGGCAGGTCTTCTTGCCTTATATCCATGCTGGAGCAACCTGTTCACTACAGTTCTCCGGCAAATGGGCGTATTAATATGAGCCCCCCATCTCTGTGCAAGAGTCAAAGACGAAAGACGTCTATGACGTCGGGTCAAACGAAGAAGAATTCTATCCTGACGAACCGTAGTTTTCTTGGGACGGCCTGAAGACTTATTCGGAACAACATTTCCCTGTATGGCGTGCAGTCTTTTAATCCTTTGAACAGTTCTAACACTGACGTTACATGCTGCAGCAATGACACGATTCGAAGCGCCACCACGACTCATGCCAATGATTTCATGTCTGATTCCTGGTGGAGTGGGACCAGGCATGGTCTATGCTTTTCAGAAACTATAGTCGTGAAGCTGTATCTTATGAAAGAGGTCTATAGTAATCGATGGAAATGACAAACCTAAGGAGACAAATTTCAATCATTTCAATGAAATGCACGTGGTCTACATGAAACCGCTGAATCTGTTCATTGTAAAGTGTGAGTTAATGTAACTTCATGCCTGTAATGACATTTCCATGGAAAACCAACATTGCCATGCATACAATGTGATATAAACTCCAATTTAATTAAATATTAGGGGGTGACAACCATTTTTGCCATGAGTGTATATATCTGTGCAATTCCATGTTCACACGAACCAGTCACATCTGTTGCTTCATATATTATGTCTAACATATATCTGTGCAATTCCGAGTTTCACACGAACCAGTCACATCTATTGATTCATATATATCTAACATATATCTGTGCAATTCCATGTTCACACGAACCAGTCACATCTATTGCACAGATATATATCTAACATATATCTGTGCAATTCCATGTTCACACGAACCAGTCACATCTATTGCTTCATATATTATGTCTAACATATATCTGTGCAATTCCGAGTTTCACACGAACCAGTCACATCTTTTGCTTCATATATATCTAACATATATCTGTGCAATTCCATGTTCACACGAACTAGTCAAATCTATTGCTTCATATATATATATATATATATCATATATCTGTGCAATTCCGAGTATCACACGAACCAGTCACATCTATTGCTTCATATATATCTAACATATATCTGTGCAATTCCGAGTATCACACGAACCAGTCACATCTATTGCTTCATATATATCTAACATATATCTGTGCAATTCCGAGTATCACACGAACCAGTCACATCTATTGCTTCATATATATCTAACATATATCTGTAATCTGCAATTCCGTACTAGTCACATTTCTTGCTTCCCATGTTTATCATATATCTGTGCAATTCCGGGCATGTCATAAAAAGTCGAATTAATTGTTTGATGTTATAAAATTTAGTTTGTCATACAGACATGATTTTACGGACGCATACTACAGAGACGGTGTTATTCTATCACCAATATGTCGTACAGCCATATCGACACACGTGTCCCGACCATCAACTTTGCTCAATCACGTGTGTGCGCGACGACTCTATAGAATTATAAATATACATCTGTAAAACAAATTATACATAATTCTAACATTTGAAGAATATGCTACACATCGCAGCACCTAGTCTTATTCTTTTTTGATACGTGGAAAGAACAGGACATCAATCCGAGACAATATTTTTTCAAAACATGCACATGTCTAATTGTTTTGATTACTTTATCTTTATCTTTACTTTTAATTGATTGAACATATGAAACTTTCATTGATTGTATATCAACAAGATAAACCACAGATTACCTACATATGTATTTGTTTGCTATGTGTTCATTAAGCATTCAACCTAGATATAGGGTTATACGCGCCTGTGGAATATATACTGTACATCTAAACAATCTGTAGGGTCGAAAAACCCTATGCTTGAATGAATGAATGAATGTCTTTATTTATGTCACAATTTATAAAACAAAATATATCAGAAACTGAACATTAGAGATGATTTCAATTTAGACAGATACACAGGAAAATCCAAAATAATATTCTTTGTTGTTGATGTTGTCATCCCAGGTATCATATTTGCTCCACTAAATAAGTTTGTATTGAATCCTGCTCGAAACAAGGAGCCAGTGTAGGTTTTCGAGAGTGGGGGAGATGTATTCATATCGAGGCACACGGACAACAGCTCGAGCTGCAGAATTTTGAATTCTTTGAAGTTTGTTGAGGAGATGGACTAGTTTGAATAAAACAAGGCTTGACATTAGAAGTTGAGTAGTGCTGTTGTCACGGAGTTTGCGAACTTTCTGGATAGTGTAGATGTGGTAGAAGGAAGCTTTGCGGAGTGCTTTGATCCGCTGCTAAGGGGACAAGGAAGATTGGAAAATCACTGAGCAAGATTTCTAGCTGTGTCTTCTGGTTTGGTGTTGTCCAGTCCAATTCTGATTGTCAAATCTTTGAGAGTTGTTGTTTGGAACGAAGATTCAAGAACTCAGTCTTTCCACTATTAAGCTTGAGGTAATTCATTGCCATTCACTGTCGGAGTTCTTCTGTACAGCCTTGAATCTTTGAAGCACAGTCTTCTGAATCTTTGGGTTCAATGGACAGTTACAGCTGATTGTCATCAGCATATAAGTTCACGGAGTGACTTCTTACAATGTCACCAATAGGCAAGATGTACAGGCCGAAAAGTAGAGGCCCAAGAACTGTACCTTGAGGAATACCATAACACAAATGTCTGGGCTTGGAGAGAAATTTTAACTGTGGTATCTGTCTGTACGGTAGGATTTGAGCCACTTCAATACTGCATCCCTAATTCCGATCCTGCATTTGAAGCGTTGCAGAAGGAGCTCGTGATCGATGATATATCGAAAGCCGTGACGAGATGTAGCAGAACTAGTAGTGTTACTTGTCTTGCACATAGCACACATGATGTCATTGTGGACGTTGACCAATGCCGTCTCAGTACTATGCTTGGACCTGTATGCTGATTTTCAGTTTAAGAAACTATAAAAAAAACATGTCATAAAAGTATGATGACTGATGTATTTGAATTTCTTACCTGCGAAATTCCACATGTGCTTATTTCAGTTCAAATATGTTTACACGACTTTCATGTTCATACCCGATAGCTAGATATACGTTAATTACTTGTTTTAGTGAAATTCGGGCAAAAGCAGAAATTACACGTCCCATATAAATTGACAGTACATGTAGTTATATGACCTATCATCTTATGTAAGGCAAATAGACATATAATATTAACATATAAGTATCTTCTGGATCGTACAGAAACAGGGCCTAGTATAGAGACGTGTGTAACACACATGTGTAAGAAACTACTTTTTGATTATGGATATGAACATGTATCGACAAACCAATATGTAATTCATGAAAACGGTTTTTAAGAGTATTTAAGCAAAGAGTTTTTGATATACACTCCCAACACTGGCATCACCAGAAAAACAGTTTAAGTGATACTCGTTGCTATCTTAATATTAAAGACTGTCCCAAGTTTGAAACGTATTTAGATAATATTAGTAATAAGAAATTTAGAATTGCTCTTACACGAGTTAGATTGAGTTCTCATTCGTTAAAGATAGAAAAAGGTAGATGGGCCGAGCTCAGATTAGAACTTACTCATCGAGTGAGTGAGTGAGTGAGTTATTGTTTAACGCCACTTGGGCAAAATTGCAGCCATTAGCGGCGATGCTCATCGAACGTGTAGATACTTCACTAATGAAATAGAAAACGAGTTTCATGTTTTATTGATATGTCCCACTTTCAATGATATTAGGAACATTTACATATACCGAGCTACTACCATAGACGTCCTAGTTTGTTTACATTTCAAGAACTTCTAAATATAGTGACTGTAAAAGTCTTAATTTCAAGTAAGCGAAATATGTGACTGTGTATCTTGTATTGAAGTCATTTACAATATGTTGAACTCTAGTATTTCTTAGGCTCTGTCGTACATTGATCACTAACTAGCATTGTGAGAAATTATGTTCATTGTCAAATATATAAGTTGACTAATTGTCTAATAAAGAATCTGTCTGTCCTTTTGAACATTACAAACCCAAAACTGTATTTTGTCTGTTATAGATAAGTAAATAACTTAACAAAATGACTTATTGGTGCGCGCGAGTAGCAGCATATCGTAGTACGGTTTAAATTTACGACCCAGCATCAAATTGTCACTAAATACTGCATGAACTAGCATAAATAATGACAAATTCCAACAACAGTCACCACTTATACATATAAAACAAGATAATGTTTAACGGTTGACCTACTGTGACTCCAACAACATGCAGTGTATTCAATGTTTTATACCTGACTTACACTGAGAATATGCTTTATAAAAAGAATAGTGCATAGATACAGATATTTCACGTGGATTTTTCTATATCAAATCATTCACGGTCCTGCAACTCGAAAGAGGGTAGTAAGAGTTACTTCCCTTCGTTTGTTCCTACAACAAGTTGTAAGTGAATGTCTATAATAAGCATATATTTTGAACAATTTCAATCGCCAGGGTATATTACTTTTACTTTTTATACATATACCTGTACAATGTATACCTCTTCAACACACATCTGAAATCGCTTTTTAAAAATGGTTTTGGACAAAATGGCCCGATTTTGATTTGGTTTATACAATATGGTCATTGTTTTATTAAAATATATTGTCGATATCATTTGCGTATTATTTCCAAAAAACATTAGTTGACTTCTTGAGAAACGATATACATAAACTTATGTTTTTGTCGTATTTATTTTTCATTTTTATAAATAACATCGTTTAAACATATATTATTACCCGAGGAAGTGTGTGATATGAAACGAGCGTAAATTTGTGTATATTGCCCGAGCGAGAGCGAAGGTTATACACAAATTTGGATGAGTTTCGTTAATGGCAAATGGCACACTTTCGAGTGTAATGCTTTCTTTATAACCCATTCTATTCGATTTTTATTCGCGTAAAATAAACAGGAAAATGCCCTCTTCTCTTGCGACGGCAAGCTACATTTGTTTTATGACATCATAGACGACGAAATACTCGAAGTCGCGGTCAAACAATGGCAATGCCCCGCTTGCAACACTTATTGAACGCCCCTCGTATGTGCACATGTGCTCGTACAAATATTGAATCTGTTATTTCAACAATTTGGACTAATAAGTGAATATATATATCATTGTGTTTGTCATTTGTTCTCTCATGAATCAGTGTAAGCCTCAACATGTAAAGTACATAGAGGTCGAACCCGCAAAAATCACATCTAGGATTGACGTATGTATCAAGTGTTGCGAAACTACCATGTACATTATGGTATAGAAAATAGAAGTTAGCATGTATAGTTTGGTACGCAGCTGAAATCCTCTCATTATCGTGTAATCCTCAAAGGTAACCCTTTTTTGCATCCTATTCAATTTGGACCAGGCCCACTCATACATTTTGCTTACAGGTTTACTTAACTGAAGGAGCCCGGTATGCTTGTATATGTGTCATTTTGATGCAATTTTTGGTATGTATAAATATTAATAATGATGTTAGTAATATGCAATTATAATAATGGTTATTTGAGGGCACATATTTTCCGATCTTAATAGATCATATGGTAAATATGACACATGTGTAGCTATAGTGGGTCATGTACATGTATAAACTAGTTAAAATATATATTATATATATATTGGAAGTAGGGTGTGTTGAGATATGTTTTTAAGTTGTCTAAAGGCCTGGCACAATTGATTTTCATTGGAAGAGAGTTCCATAATGAGGCAGGATATTAATATTTATTGTTTTATTTTGCTGATAGTTGACTTATTTCTAGTGTTGCAAGATATGTTAACGCCTTATTTCCAGATTCGAAATAACTTGATCCAAGGTTCAGCACATTGTTTTTCTCTCCGTCTCTACACTTTCTTAGAGATAAGTATGCAAGGTACAAGTACAAATTGGGAAGCTTGGCTAGTATCATTCAGGGCGTTTTCCTAATTTCCTATCTTGTGTACAACGTCCCTATCAGTTATAATGAGTATCCTTGCTATCGTTTTGCTACATGTGTTACAGGTTTTGTGTAGCAGAAATTATAGGTTATTTTAATTATTATCCAAGCAAAACAAAAACAGCTAACATACAGGACTTTGCTGTCATCTCTTCCGAACCTGTCACTCAATGTATGCTACACTTGCTATTCAAAACCATACTTTGAGTTTTGGGATTGCCGTAACGTTTTTGAGTGTTTTTGTTACATTTCCGTAATAGCGTTGCCACATTTGCTGAATAACTGGGCAAAGGTCTCAAAGTGCACGTGTGTTGCATTTTTTTCTCAAGAATGACAGATTACGTTCATTATATATCGGTATCAATTGGGCATAACATCGAGACAATATACACTTGAAATTGATTATTTAGACGATTTTAATTTACCCATATTATAACAATGCCGCAATCAGCCCGGCGATCCGCTTTGAAGTCAATCCTTGAAGCGTGACTGTGATCAGCCACATACGGAGCTCGCTAGACAGCTTAAGCTTATCCGCATAGCCTAATTAATTAATCACTGAAGATTATCACTACCGCTAGGTGAATTTATGAGGTGTGATAAATCGCCAAAAACACATGTTTATATAACAATAATGATGCAATTGTCATCTGTGGAAAAACTTCGTTGGATATCTAAACATTCGATATATGGAAAATCTAAGTTGTGAAAGTTATAATGAAAATGTTGCGAATTCACGTTGAACTATGACTTTCGCCGATAATGAGATTCCATTTATGACGTCACAGGAGGAATAGCTTCAGGGACCAAACTCCGCAGATTTTTATTCTGGCCGCTTGGGCTAAATTAAGAGGTTTTTCAAAAAGCCTTATTATAGGCCGATTTCAGAAATTGAAAATCAATCAATTGGCAAATAGAAATGCAATTTTAATGAATCCGAATGTGACCATGTGCTATGACATCTAACCTTTAAGGCTGCCCCTTCATCGATGGTACTTGAACCTGTGAAGATAAACACTACACAAGAGCGTGATCCCGTATTCCCAGTACACACTGGGGACCGATGACACATCTTATGGTAGAGAACATAGACCTCTATCAACGTCCCCTGCTTTTCCATCCCACATCCCAACTCGTCCAATTCGTGACAAATGATTGCACCCCTCTGTGATAACTTACATCAGACAAGGTATCAAGATGAGTATTACTTCATTTAAGTTTGGTCCCACACTTCACGATATCGTTAAAATCAGACCTAAAGTAACTGCGCTCTTGATAAAAGAACTGCTCCCATGGTAAGCGTAATGTCCAGTGACTAGTGTCCCCTCAGCCAACCAGCAACGGAGATAGGAAGTTGTAGGACCGATTCGATATATATCATTGTCTGAATTGAAGGAAGGTGAAAGGTCTCTAGACATAACTCTGCCGGGCAGTATTCAGATCAAGAACAAAGGGTTTAAAGTAGTGCAATTCAAGGCTGAAAAACGTCGACTACACGGGGAACATTGTTTACTAGCCTGAGAAAATGAAAAGAAACAAGTATCATATGACTCATCGTTATGCAGTGTAATGATACATTATCTTTCTTTTCACTCATGATATTACACTGACCAATGAACCGTTTTGCAACGTTGAAAGAAATAAACAAAATGGTTGGATCATTAAACAAAATAATGTTTCGCATGAAAAAACTCAATGATTTTAAAGAACTAAACTTCGTACTTCGAACGAAAGGATGAGCGAGGGCGTTGTTTAGTCGGAAAATAAATTGTAATACGTTTGTACACAGTTTATCCAAATAAAATCAATTTGTATTAAAAAGTTGCTACAGTTCTAAGAGTTTACTATATGTCCTCGTTACGTTCTATTCGTTCTTAGTACGTTTGAGAAATTCTCACACAGTTTTTACTACTTTGGCAGTACGATATGAAGGGACGGGTAATATGCATAAATGCGTTTTGATACGTTCATCATTGGGATACATAGCTAAATAAGTAAAACATAAACAACTTGCAGCTGTTAACATGTTGAATATTGGTTTTCTTCTACTTTTTGATGGTAGCCGAGCAACAAGAAAAAGAGTTGTTTGCTTCAACACATTTCATACATGATGATACATTTTGGTAACACGTTATCCACCTTAGGATTTCCTCTCCCAGGGGAAGACGATAACAGGAACTATTTGAGAAAAGAAATGGATTCCCTGTGGTAAATATTTTTCGTCAACACTATTCCATTGAATATTTAAACTTTTTCACATTGAAACTGAGGACGGAAATAATAACGGGCAAGAACGTGCTGAGTAATTACAGAAATCGGGCCAGGGCGTGATTCCGGTACAAGAACAACGTTCTCAGAACAATGAGAACGTAGTGTAAACGAGAAGAACTGTCTAAAAACGAGTTGATCGGGAGACAACCGGGTTAGAACGGTATTGTGCGTATTAAGATCGAGATAGGTCTAGTTGAGAACTGATATAAACTGACTAACAGTATTGAACTGATTGGAAACGTTATGAACGAGCAATATTATCCCATCTAAACGTGGTACCAACTGTCAGAGGACGGGGTAAAGACTAGATGGACTTTCTGAGAACTGTCTGTAAACGTACTTGGATCGTAGTATGGAAAGTTATACCCAAAATGTACCCGTTGCTGTACCGTTCGAGGTCGTTACAATAAGTTTTGGACGGACTGGAACGCAGTGAGAACTACCTTGGTGTAACTCAGGCATATGGGTCTAACCCCCAATAGACACACACATGGAGCATGGTAAACATGTGTATCAAGTTTATTGAAGATAACATGTATAGTGTTGGAAATATGCAAATGACACCCCCGTGGAGTCACTGTTTAAGACAAATATGACTACTTTATAGATCTAATCACAAAACGTCACATCTTGGGAGCATGTTGACAGGTATATCGTGTATGCCGAAACTAACGTTTATAGTATAGTGGACATGCTCCAGAAATGTATTCCGGAAGGGCGGATGGACTGGCAGACGGATAGGCGGACAGAATGAACGCCATCATTAAGGTACCCCGTTGAAGGCATATAAGTCTAAAAACGCGAAGCAATAATGTTCGTTTCAACCAGTATATTGTAATTATGTAAAAATGTATTTTATCACTTTATCTTACCTTTTGTACTCTAGGTTGTTTGCAAAAAAAGCAGTATTATGGATGTACATTATTATCTCGATGTGTTGCCACAAACAAAATCAAGTACGAACAATTAAAACATAAAACGAAATATATTTCTATAATATTTAATATTCATTTCACGTATTTTGAATAGGATGAATGATCATTTCATGTGATATATTACAAATGAGCATACATTTTCCAATTCACGAATTAATGATTTATCTACAGATATACAAACACATTGTGGAGAATCGCTAAACAGAACAATTATAACATACATAAACATATATACACAGACAGATTAACAGCTCCAATCGTTAACGTCCTTATCATTTCCTGTAGTCTATTGAAGTTAAAATAATTGTATTAACCAAGAAATATGTTTCTATATATCATATTATTAACGCTGCATTTGAGTTTTATAAACTAAATACTAAACAGCCAATATTTAGCATGGTAATAGAGAGAAACATCGACCATTAACTGGCTTGGACACAGAGACAAGGGCTGATGGTAATGTAAAATGATTAAACCTGACTTCAAGTGTCTTCGAGTAAGAATATCTGAAAGATATTCGAAAGCAAAAATGACCACAACACTTCATAGACATTGCCATGAAGTGGTACCTACGTTCAACCTGCCTCATTGTTGGTTTCGTTTTATCATTTATTTAAGAACTGAACCTTATATTAGGGTTTGTGTATGATGTTATCATTAACATTCAGAAACTAATCGAAAATTGTATTACGATAACGTTAGGACAGCTAACATGAAGGACACAGCTAAAATTGTTCACTTCCAAGATGCACATATAACAACGATTTACTGACAGCTCACAACATAGCACCACTGTATCACAGCCGATCGCGCTTCGAAACACAATTAAGCAAATAAATAACAAATAAACAGAATACAAAGCTATCGTACAGCCCATAAATGTATCATCCTGCACTCAGACAAAGTACAAATGCACGCGTAAATTTTCGAGATCTCAAACGTGACGTGATTTGACGAGATCCAACCTAACATTTCCCCCCTCTGGGTCGTTGATATTCAGTGCAATAACGGAATTAACAGCTTACAAGTATCAAACAGGTACGTACACAACATAATGTATACCAGTGATCTTACGTTCATCATAAAATACATTTTTAAGCAGAGGAACAAAGTAATTCAATCAAAGCATATCATACAAAAGCTTCGACAATATGTTTATAATAATAAGCATAAAAAGCCTACAATTAAATAAGTTAAAAAATAATAATATATCCACCTGTTTGTCAAAATAGTTGTTGATGATGAATCTTGTTGATGCGGCAGTAAACACTGAATCATCTGCATCAACTTCATGCGTTGATACTGCTATGTTATTCTCGCACAAGAAATAAACTTGAATGACACTACTTTACAACAAATAACAAAATCTTCTGGTGGAAACGAGCTTTTTCGACGATTCGGACACGTGAACTTGTATTAATGCAATTACTCTATTTCTGGCTCCATCGTTGAAGCGTCGACAATTCTGAGAAATGACGAGCGATGATGTTGACACCATGGTCAGTGTATTATACTATGACTGCAGTAGGGGAAGTCACCATATATGTTCAGCTTCAAATGTTTGTGCGTGTCTGACTGTATGGCACCAAAGTGTCTCCTGTCGCAGTGGTTTCAGTCATCCAACATGAATGTGTTATCTCCCGTTAGGAAGGGACTTCTCCAATCATCGTCCTGTTTGAAGGAAGAGTTTTGGTAAAATAGTAAAAATACATATGGACTTTTGTAGATTGTATACAACTATAGATCTTCTCATTATGTTATCAACAACATGGTGTTATGTATTAAAGTAATCGTCGTTATTAATGGGAGTTCTGAAGGGAATGAACGTAACTACACACACGACTTTACAGGATTTAGGAGCGAGGTTATTTTAGCAAAGGGGCGTAACTCTAGAAGGATTGTTGAACATACCATTTTGATTAATTGGGTTGCAATGTTAAACACAAACTCTCAATCAATTATTAATTAAATCATTAAACCATTCATTCATCTGCGATTTCTATTTCAAAAGTACTTCATAATACACGATCACGCACTTACGCAAATGCCATAAGGATGCAGTCTCACTAAAACCATACCGTTACTAGTTGCACTACGTTACACAATATCCGCTATTAACATAATGCAACGAATTTCGGTCTGATTTTAATGAAACTACATAATGATGACAATAATTACGAAATTGTGATAGCCTTCATACCTTTACACATCAAGTCGAGTAACCTTCCTTTGACACTGTACAAATTCTTAAACCCGTCCACGTGCACCACATTGTATTGAGAAGGCAATGAGGCCATGAGTTTCAACTGTTTTTCATCGTAATGGTTTCCGATGGCTACCACAATAAGGCGAATCTTCAGAAACTTTGCTCGGCGAGCCTCCTGTATAGTCGCCTTTGCGTTGTCAAGTTTGTCATCTAGGAACATCACAGCCACTTTATCCGAGCTCATCCGGCCGCCATATTGAGGTTTGAAGCTGTAGCGTCTGAGTCGCTGCAGAAGAGGTTGCAGTCCCTTATATCCGGGGTTCTTCATGTGGCG
The DNA here is from genome assembly GCA_936450465.1 of Gibbula magus. NCBI lineage: Eukaryota > Metazoa > Mollusca > Gastropoda > Trochida > Trochidae > Gibbula > Gibbula magus. The sequence continues at coordinate 78,033,762 of OW388289.1, read as the reverse complement.
TCTGAAGGAATGGGCGTTCACGAACTGGGAAAGACTGGCATCAGAACCCTTTGTACAACTGTCCCGGAGTATTCCGGCACGGACGACGTCAAAGGTATCCATGTCCCGGACACAATCGCCAATAAGCTGCTCCACCATGTGAGTATGATGGCGGCCTATAGCTCCCGTGTCGAACAGGAACATAACGTCAGTCTCCCGTTTGAACTGACAGTTGGATTCTAAAACTGGAGGGAAATAGTACAACACTTTAATTGAGATTTCATACATTTAGTTGTATTTCAATTGGACTCAGTCAGTGTGGATCACATTTCCTTCTTAGCATACAATGTTAATTTAGTACTGTCAGTGACATCAGCTTCTGATGATCAGAACGTATAATGTTTATAATGTTTTATGATATTAAACAAGTATGTTGATTTGTATGTTTACTGGCAATTGATGAGAAAAATCTTGACAAAAGTTGGAAAGCAACTTACCAGGCTGATCTTTTTGGAAGTGGTCAGGCACTGAAATGATAAAATGTATATCATAGTGTGATGTGTACAGAATGACAATATCATTGTACAAAATGGACGTAATGTAGACAGATACACAAGGCAATAACTACATCATAATTTATATAATCAAGTACATACTTTTTATTCAATGAACTCTCATCTTGGAAGTATTATTTTTACGCCTTAGAATTAAATTTGAGGACAAGGGGATGAATATCGATTTTCTTTGCAAATATCGAAATATTGCTTGTTGATAATAATTACGTCAAATCCAGATGGCCGAAATAAAGAATCAACCACATCGAGTTTAAATTTTTTTAAATAACGATAACTAATGTAGAATTTAATGTAGGATCTGAGCAGTTATATCGAGACAACCGACATATGAAATTATCTAAGGTGATATTATTGTAATCCTTAATCTGTGAATCAAATGGTATTACATTGACACTAAGTTAACAACACTACAGGCAATCTAACCTTCACAAGCCTTGATCGCCAGCAGACCCTTGATGCTGTTGAGAGCCTGGTAGTCGTCCACCCGAAATAGGAAGTCCTTGTCGGGGTCACTTGCAATGTCCGCCAGCTCCCGCCGGTCAGTCCCTTGACCAATGCCTATAGAAAACAAGTAGATCCCTTTCTTGTGGGCGCGTCTCGATTCCAACACAGTCTGGGTCATGTTTCTAGACTGACCGTCGGTCATCAGAATAGCCACATGGGCAACTCCTGGTCTCGCCACATCTTCGGCAAAGGCGTGATTTGTTAGGTATCTGTTGGAAGGTAAATGTTCTGAATATTATTATAAATTGTATCATAATTCTGAATTGCGGCCAAAGGTCTCACGATCATAATGGCAAATTCTGGAAAAGTACAAATTGAAATCAGGATTAGATACATAGAATGTATAAATATCCTTATGGTCTGATTTACGACATAGATGTATACTAACAATATATATGTATACCCCCCTTCTCTTCATCAAATATACCAGAAACGTTACAGAAAACATGTTGGCCAAAGAAACTGGTCAAACATGATGGTGCGAATTATGAAAGTAGCGCGGAACCCACCTGATAGCACCCCCTGTGTTGGTTCCCCCGGCTGTGTACGGCACTTTGTCAATCATCTCCCCCAGAGCCAGGCGGTCGTAACTGCCGGACAGGGGGATGGTAGGGTGGATCCCGTCACTGAAGGCTATCACACCGACTCTGGTCTTCTTCTCCCCAAGATCGAAGAAACTGATCACGTCTTTGATGAAGTCCAGTTGCTTGTAGAAGTCCGGCTTCCAGATGCTTGAAGAACTGTCCACTATGAAGAACACATCGGCGGGCTTCCCACCACAACCTGAAACGTTAGAATAGTTCATTGTCATTATTCTCTGCCATTCTTATCTTGGGGAATATTTAATCTGATTGGGGTTTCACCAAAGTCGGGAATGGAATGAAACTCAGACAAAGAGAATAGTTACATTAATATTATATATTACCATAACATTTATGTTGCAACTATTTCAGATTACCCTAGACTTCTGAGTGGAACCGTTTACCAACATGACGATGATGGAAGGGTACTCACTTGGTTTGATGCTTGGTGCTGTAGGCGTGACTGTAGGCTGATCATTGGATGGACCTGATGCAAATGGGAACAATGGTATATGTAATCTTGTGTGTTAGAAATGGTAGCTACTACGTATCACTTCACAATCGAGATTTGTATCATTAAAACGTCATGAATATGATTGGACGAATCAAAGAATGATGAAAAACGTTCATCCTGAATAAAATCCCTTTGGTGATATTATCACATTCATGTATATGATTTATTTGGAGACCTTCATGGGTTTACAACCAACACACCATGTGAAGGAAGAACACTTACGTTCACAGACCATGTGCTCCAGAGCTTTCAGAATGGTAGGAAGAGCATCATAACTGTCCACATTAAACACGTGGTTGTCCTTGGGCTCGGAGCCAATTCCACGCAGCTCTCTCCTGTCGGTTCCTGCTCCAACACCGATCGCAAACACCTCGATATCGTAACTGTGGGCCATGGACGCCTCCCAGAGCGCCTTGGTGTTGTTGTTTGAGTGTCCATCAGTGATGAGGATGAGGATTTTACCAGACTCCTTCCTTCCCCCGTGTTCCGGCTTCAACATCACAGTCCGGGCGTACTCCAGAGCATCACCTGCCGAATAAAAATATACGATTAGATACAGATAACTACTCAGAAGACTATTACTTTACAATCAAAACTGTCAGTTCGGTTTTCAAGCAGAGCATTTGTGATGTAAGTTTGGACACACGCATGTCATTTTATATGAAATTCAATTCTAAGATGGTGTAACTACCCGAATGCTGTCTGGTTCTGTTTTTTTAAACTATTAGCTAAACTCCCTCCACGCAAATAGTAGTCTACTTATACTTACCTTAAACTGACTATGTTATGTGTTCTATGCGATTGTACTTCACACCTCTAATCTTAATGTTTGCGTCATCATTGTCCATGACTGGACCTATGACTTTATCATCAACTTACATCTACTGAAATAGAGGACTGACGGAATGGATCTAAAAGAAGCTCCCTCTCACCTGTATATGTGCCCTGTTTCCCCTCCAGGTACCCAATCTGCTTCACGGCATGCTTCACCTCTTTCTTCGTCTGGTATTCGTTCAAGTGGAAGTCTGGTCGAAGGTCAGTGCCAAAGGTCATGACGGCGACTTTGACACTGAAGGGGCCAATGGCGAAGTTGTCGACAAGTTTGACGACAAAGTGTAGTTGAGTGTTGAAGGAGTCTCTGCTGACACTGAAGGAGGAGTCTAACACGAAGACAACGTCTGTCACCTTGTCGTAACACTCCACATCTGGAAAGGAGACGACAGTATGTACTGGACATATACAGTGTATACAGATGGTTATCAGATAGGTCACGCTGTGGTGGTGTATCTTTAATGAACTATTTTGAAATTCTATAAAGGCTGGAGCATGGAGCGAACCGCCCGAGCATTTGTAATAACGATATTCTATAATATCGATGTTAAGATCGACAAAAATGTCTGTAAGTGTAACCAATTCTAAATTCGGAATAGGCACACGTAATTTGTAAGTTGAAATGTTTAACTCTACAATATGACATTTAAACGTAGCATTTGCTTCAATGTCAGTAGTTTCAAGAGAGAAGTCATAATCTCTTCTGATTTATTGTGCAATCAAAGTGTCATTCTTATCTTTTCGACTGTGGTATTATAAACACACCCTTATCATGTACCCTGTTATGATCTTGATCACTGATACCATTTGTGTGATATTCCGACAGTAAACAGTGATTTCTTAATCACGAAACTGAGATAAATACTCCAATCTCTGTTCTGATACTTACACAGACTGTCATTACATACTTACGCATCGTCGCAAACAGATGTCATTGTCAAAGTTTTCATAAAAAGCAATCAGTAATTCATTAAAAAATGAAAGTGTAAAAAGTATAATAAAGTTATGTTAGATGAAATATTTATATTCAAACACGTCCATGTTTCCCTGATTGTGGTTCAAACGTTCAGACCCTTTTAAAGTTATTTGTACTTATCAAGCGGAAAACATTAGTGCGTTATTCTACTTAGTGACAAATGAAATTCAAAACAAAGTTTATGGGTCGTTGATGAAGGGCATGAAGAACTAAACTGTCTGAAACCTTTGATTGCGCCTGTGTTTTATGCGACAGAGACTGTACATAAGTTGTCCTGAATGAGTCCGGGTCAACTCTCAAAGTGCAATATCCTATTCAACAATCGCATTTAGAGAAATCAAATTGCACCTTGTGATGTATTGTGACGGGTTTACCTGCGTGTACTCACTGACCACATGTTTTCTCTTAGGGAATGACCACGTGTGACCAATAATAAGCTCCGAACACCAGGTAGTGTGGAGGAGTCTGAGGAAGGGATGGCCCTCCAGATGTGATGTCTCATATTTTACCCACAAACAATGTAGTGTGCACTGTATGTTGGGGGTGTTTCACGCTGTGTTAACCCTCTGTCACCTTCTGTATCAGTTACACCGCAATCCGAGAAACTCGGGGTCAACTGTGTCGACAAGCATCAAGTGCATATATACATGAATATGTAGCGTGTCTAAAAGTGCTGTTGTCGATCAGGTTGGCTAAATTAAACAAAAGCGCAAAATTTTTGTTGACATAACTTTTGTGGAATCTCCAAACATGCAAATAATTCAAAGTATGTACATATCAAGGTTGTATGCACGCGATTCAGAATAGATTTGACGTAGGGGTATTTCCACAGTAAATTGAATAGGTACATACAAATAGGTTAGTGAGCATTACTACAAAAGGGGTTATGGCATTGCCAGCATTTTGTGAAACTATCATATCTGCAAAGTACTTATATGACCTATTCGATATGAAACCAACCAACATTTGTCTTTTTGTCTGTTGTAGATTAGTTCCCCAAAACTAATTGACGCGCGCCAGCCGCGGTGCATTGTCCGAGTTTTGGTCAGAAACCACTACTTTTACCGTAACTTTATCTTCACTCTCCTGAGATGACTTACATTAAGATGGTAATTTTCGCAAGCAGTCAGTACTCCTCGATAAAATAACATAGTTGTTGGGACATGTTACTTCACACTGGATATCACGTCAACCAATGATTTTGTTTAATGTTTAACAGTGTATGAAAGTATCATGTATATAGAGTGTATAACGAAATTCGATAAAACAACAACATGACAATTAACATGTTACCGTCGTGAAGACTTATGGGCCTCTCAAACCACAATACTCAACTTACCATATACTCCCTTCAAAGAACCATTAAGTACATTAAGTGTATGTTGATTGAAATTTCGGCAATTTGAGAAAAATCTTTGACTTAGGTATATTTGCATGTAAATTATTTTGTTGCGGATGTGTTGGACCCAAAATAAGCGGAGGTATCGAATTAATTATATATAAATTACCAAAGAGTGTTTACAGTCTAGATATAAATCGAAACTATTAGTTTCAATTGCAAAAGCATTGTGATCATCTCGCACACTGTAAACAAACAAAAGAGAAACAAAGTTTTAAGAGTAATCACTGAAATGGAAACACATGTACAGCAGTTTATGATTCGTATCTAACTTGGTCTGTTGCTTGAATCGTATAAGCAAGGATACTATTATAGGTATACATGTATGTTTATGTATAGGTTGCTGGTATAATCATAATAATTTTTCAGGTGAAATGCCATTACTTTGCATATTTAGAAACATTTGAAAGCATATTAATGTAACAATAGTCACAATCAGCAATGGAAGACACTAGTAATATGAAGTACGAAGATAGTCTAGGAGATTAAGGTGCACCTGCGTTGCTATGACGACTGTGAAATTGTTTACCTCAGCAGGCTCTAAAGCCCTTGTTATTGTCTTCTACATACACACGTGTAATACGTTACGTAAAATGCAATGAAGGAAAATCCTTGCATCACATTCGGTGACACGCGCTATATTCAAAACTTAGATGAAACAATTTTTCTTGGATTGTCCTGATATGAAAATTAATTCTTATATAGGCTATTCTGTTGACGAAATATTCCTCTAGCGATTGATATAAGTTATATCCGTTGAAAAAATAACGTTGTAATAGAAACCTAAGTCACTCAACTGCTCTTTAGGGGGGCAAGTAAGGGAATCGGAAAATGTTAATATAATGGTTGATGTATGTCACATTTTTACGAATTTCAAGAAAAAGTGTAATGTGGTTGTGTCAGGTTAACATACACATTTCAACTAAACACGGAATGATTCATTGAATGGGATTTTAAAAACGTTAATTGCGCCATGGTACTAGTTTTTCGGTGCAATAACATAACTATCTTCATTTTCATCAACATTAAAGTGAATAACATCAGTGATAATTTTCTCACCTCATCCTTCTAAGCGATTACACATCTCGTTGCAAAGACCGTTTTATCATATAAAACGTACCACTTTTCTTCTTCATACACGTTTTACTGACTTAAGTAATATATTCCGAGTCTATGTTTTCCACTCAATGTTGCTATGACGGAGGTCTGTGTGATGTACAACTGTTATTCATCAGAGGTTAGCAGAGGTTCAACATGAGGCCATTAATAATCCAATTATATGCGTGATTCCTCACATGAAATCATCTCGGTAGATGTCTCACCCTGTCTCATATCTTGCTTCCGACACGATCTCACTCATCGCACTGATAAATCGATAAATCACGGAGTGATTGCTGCACAGATGATTCAGATGTTTCACGGATACAGCCACTGAGGCCTGATACTTACACGGCGTGCCTCGACCTCCCAGATAATGCATGATAATGCATGGTATAGGGACACACGATTAATCATTTACAAGTATATTATAAATATAGAATACAAAACGATGTCCCTTTTGATAACATGTTTATTAAACGAGTGAATGGTTTGGTATTTTAACGAGCGAAAGCGAGTTAAATAGTTTTTACCGATGCCATTCACGAGTTTCATAAACATGTTATCAAACGGGACCGAGTTTAGTATTTTATTTATTACTCAATGATGTAAGTAGCGCTGAATTGCAAGAAAATCGTTGTTAGTGACGCTCACTTGCAGATAGGTCACCTGCTATTGCAGTCGCGCGGCTAACATTGTGACGTCAACCATACTGACTATGACGTCACGCGCCGATTATGACGTTACGGCAGCACGCGGTGGTATCACACATGTATGTAACCAACTCATTGTTATCTAATGATTGATCTCACCACGGTTGAGTAATGATATCTGATATCTTGCGGTTTTACGGAGTGTTTGGGACGTATGTAGCTAAACCGAACTGTGAATAAGATCCATGGTGAAAGCTTGTGGAAATCTTCAGTGAATAATGTTTACAGATCGTGCATGAACTGTACAGAGAAGATGGGAAAACGTGAAAGGAATATAGAAGTTGTATTGTGCATTAGTTGAACTTCCAATTTCCTATAGAGGGAGGTAGTTGACACTTTGATGTATGAGATTATCTCTTTAAATTACACTGTAAGAAACTGTGTATAGGTTTGATATTCTTACTTGATAGATGGTATACCAACAGTTTTATTAAAAAAAACAACACTTTTGATTGAAAAGGTTGGAAAGGAACTACAAATAACTTTTTTTATATATGTAATATATAATTCTAGACAGCTCTTGGTATAAACCCTTATATAATATGTGTGATGAATGGGAATACTGTCAAGGGTAGCATTCATAAGACGCCAAAGACTGACACATTGTATTTAAGTATGTTTATGACTCATCAAAGTTCTCTCATTGTGAATGACATATTTATTATATCTAACAGTAGTTTTTAAAAGTTCTTCTTTATTGCCGTACAAGAACAAGCAAGAACATGTGCTGTTTCTTATCTTTGCAATATATTGTGATTGAAACAACCCAGGAATCCCAATCTGTGAAGAGTTACCTCCTTGAAAATTGTTTATTTCATGTTAACTTAATATGTGTCATAAACTCCACGACTGTTGCAACTAAATATTAATATAGGTATTAACCATGGTGGCAAAGCCCGCCAATATTACATATTTATATGTATCTCCCACAGGCAATCGCTCGCTTCAATGAACCAAAGGATGATGAAATGTATGCAGTTATGACAGTCACACATGTCAGAGTAGGCCCTTGTGGAATATATATACATGCTACATTGAGTCAGTCCTTGCAATCCTGTCAACCTCTGTAGGTATTTGGAAAACTGAAAGGCCAATTCAACATTGGTCCTTTCACACAGAGTAAACTATCCATTTGTATCGCTAGATGTTTACGTTAGTTTTCCCTTAGTTACAGTGTTAACTTTACTCAATTGTGACTAAAATAATCAGAAAACAAATTGAAACGTCACAAATAACATCACTCCTTTTGTACAATAGCCTCAGGAAAAGAAAATTGTCGAGTTAACCGTCGTGAGTCGAAACAGTCATTACAATAGACAGTACTGCATTGTTGACAATGTACGTTAATTTATATTCTTTCCTAGCGCTCTCTTACCTTGGTGAGATGAGGTAAACATGAAGGAGCTGAAGAGAAGCCAGCCTACACTGAGTAGCAGAGCGCTCACAGCCCCCACCCGCATCCCTGTCATTGCTTGCATAAGTGTTAAGTCCGTATGGGTAGGCACGTGAAATGAAATACAGGTTTTAAGTCCATGGGGTGACCGTCACTACTTGCAAACTGCCCCGACCTCGAAATCGGAACACTTGTTTATCTTTAGTAGCTTTTATAGTCATAGGGCCATCTTCTCTTCTCTTCTCTTGCCTTCTGTGTTTACATTGATATGGTATGAGGATACATAATACCTCGGACACCTCAGCATGTACATCGATATAACACTGTTCTAACAGGAGCAAAACAAGAGGACGACTGTGACGTTTACAGGTCTACATGTAAGGGGGTTTACCCTTGATAAGGTATTCCTGTGTACTTTGAACCTTGCAACACTTACATGCAAGTATCCAATATCTGTAACCTTGTGAAAATAAAAAATATATATGATGTTGCCTACACTATAAAGTTCTCAAAATATCATAATTGAACTTGACATATATGTTTAAAGTCAGATATGTTTGTTCTTTAAATACCATCTACCATAAGTATATGTTCAATGAGATAAATAAATGTAGCGTTATATGAAAACGTTCTTTCCACTACATATTCTTTACAACGCTCATGTTTCTCAGTTGAACGAGACAATGACATCGACATGACATTTAAACGGTGCACCCTTATCACAGACATGTGCAAGTCTTTCACGTCTGACACCCCGCCCTCTGACCTTCTTCAACATGGAGACGATTTTCCGGGAGTCGTGTTTTAACCGCTTTCGGTTCACCACGTGATAGCACTTCTAAACGTAACCTGCCTTAAGAATACAGGTCAGCCCACGTGGTTTTCCCCCAAGTTCTAACAGGTGATATTACCTTTATAGTGTACTGCAACTAGGTCAATCACAAGGTATGTACACGTATATGTGATCACACATGACAGCTATAGTTCTCTGCTTTCGTTTTTAGACTTTTACACGTGTCACTTCTAAGAAACGTTTTAAGATCCGATTTGAGTGTTAGGTCAAGTCATTTCACATTGTTAAACGGGTACTTCCTTCTTTCATTTTCAACTTGTGACAATAGTAACCTCCATGAAACTTATTGATATCCGATTTGGGTGCTAGGTCATGCAACCGTATCGTTGTTAAACGGGTAGTTCTTTCTTTCGTATTGAAAGTTTTACAGGTGTCACTTCTATAAAACGTCTTAAGACCCGATTTTGGGGCTAGGTCAAGCCACCTTATCGTCATTGAACTTGTATGTTTAGCGGGTATTTCCTTCTTTCATTTATAAAGTATTACGATGATAATTCTGAGGAATCGTCTAAGATCAGAATTGGGTTTTCACGGAGAATTGCTCTTATCACCTGCTTTGGTATTTGAACTTCATCTTCCGGGTTGTTTGTTCGAGGAATGTGTCACACTGCGTATAGTCACGTGGATATATTCACCTTTAACTATACAATGAAGTAGGATGTTATGCCTCTGATGTGTTCCAAGATGTAGGCATTACGACATACTTCTTGATATCAGTCAGTCTGTCTGAGAAGACTCTACATTACCTACATGTATAATCTATAAGAATGTCTTAATTTGCTTTTCTTCTTATTAGAAACGTTTCTGTAATTAATGATACAGATCACGATCCATGTCACTATTTTTTTTAGCTTCTCCGTGTTTCCATTCACGTTAAGGTGCTTTGATTCTATGTTTTAAAGGTTGGATAAATTATAAGCAAAACTAACTCTTGGTAATATATTAAGTTTACATCCACTTGAAGTTGGCGCTATACAAATGCTTTATGTGTACCGTTGGTACAATGAATGAACAAAGGTGCCACATTGAAATATTCTTAAAAATAAAATAGATTGTCAAGTCAATGCAATATTGACATCAAATGTGTACGGTACCTATGCAGATACCCCCCCCCCCCCCCCCTTATAAGAACTCCTTACACAAAGTTACACTGTCCTTGTACCAGTTCTAGATGGTTATGGTCGACAATGCCTCCACATCATCAACACCGACTTCCGCTCACTCCTTGTTTACATCGTATTATATATTATTCTTATAAATAAGAACACTAAAACGGTAACTCACCTTTCAATTTGCCTGCTTGACATGATGCCTGAAAAATAAATCATATATACATTTAGAAATCAATTAAATTTATTGCTATGAACATTTATTATGCGAATTTCTCCATTAACATTTGCTCGAACCACCTTATATTTCAAACCAATATAACACCTTCCAAAGACCAAGTGTATGGCTAGAAGATTTATGGGATATTGTCTTTTCTTTAAACACACCATGTTTATGTCATCGAGATAGGTAGAAGGTTTATATTATCGCAATGGGTTCATCCATGAATGATAATATTTAACCGTTCTACCTCATGAAATAAATATGATAAATGTCAAGAAAGAAAAAACTTCAAGTTAGTCTTAGTGTTTTGATTTCTACCGTAATCAGATCGCAATTTATTTTAGTGGGCTCCAGATAGAGAAGTCAGAGCATTGTTTTATTACGTCTTATCATCACCATTGCCTACAACCTCATTATAAATAATATGTATGTTTATGATTGAATGTGTATTATGTACTATAGGACTCGTGCCTTTTCGGTATTGATTGATTGACTTGATTGTTATTTTCACTAGTCAATTATAACCCGGTTAATTTCCATTGATTGATTCCGTTAATTGGCAAACATATGTACTTAATATTCTTATTAATTCTTCTATATTGTGTTACGCAGGCGCCAATTACATTCGTACATAATTTAGATTTTTCATACTGCAATCTGATAATGGAACATTTTCGTTCAAAGGTGGTGAAAGGGGGTATTTTTCGAAAAATTAACAGAATTTGGTTACACAAATCATGCTTCAACTTGTGCAGAAAAAGGGGAACTGTGACTTTTTAATGATACGAAAGACATATTTCGAGAACATTGTTCCTAAAAGTGAACAGAAAAAAGAAACCTACTGTAATGATAAAAAAAAAATGCTATGTTATTCGTATTGTTCTATTTAAACAATGGGAGTTGGTTCTCTGGTTGGCGCCTGGTTTCAATATGTTAAGTCGAATGGAACATGCACACATACATGTAGGTCTGAAACCACTCAATACAGAAGTGTTACGTTTGATCTGGGATGCAGCTGTACTCTTCTTAGATAATATAAATACCTATGGTCTGTGTTCTTCTTTTATACATTTGTAGATAAATGACAAAAGTTAATTGTTAACAGCAGGATATAATGCTAGACTATTTCAAATATTCAATTGTTGAATTATAAAGAAAATCAGAAAATATAGACACAAAATGAAGGTTGATATGTGAATAGATATTGAAATGTGACGAATGTTGCAAGCGAAGAATGTAGTCGTTTGAATGGATAGATACAAAACGTTTTGAATTTAATGTTGTGAAGGTTAACAAATCCATTGGTCAACATAAAGCATTACCAAAGGTAAGCTACGTGATGGTTATCATTGCATCTATTTCAATCGTGACACTATCACTTCGGCTGTTGATGGGCAATGGTTCAGAGTTTTGTCAAAGCGCTGAATAAAGGCTTTATTGCGTGTACAGTTCCATTTCATTCTTTCAGTGTTGCGTTATAGACGTATGGATCTGCATGACATCAAATATTCAATACATTTCTAAAATAGTAGGCTCGACTGACAACAGTGAATGGGAGTTTTCGTCATCAATAGATCAATAGTGACAAGTGACAAGTGATTACAGTCGGGTATGTTTCATTAACAAGTCATATAATCCATGTTGTATTTTAGAATAATGATTAAAAGAAAACACTTTGATAAGATGTTTGAGGAAGTACGTAAACCAAAAGGTTCAGATAAAAAAATCATTCTTGAAAAATAGAACTTCGGAAAAACATATAATTTGGAAACTGTGTTGGTTAGTTATGTACAACCTGTAGCATAACAAAACTGTTTGTGTTTGTTTGAATATGGTGACCAAACTGAAACATGACCTTTGCAAACCTCATCATGAAACGTCGGAATAGCATGATATGTACGCGGGCACATCCCGCCAGCATAAACCAAATGCAATACGTTAGAGCCATTAGAAGCTGCAAAGACTAAACAGACCGAAGTGATTTTACATATTTCATCGAACGTTGGACAATTTATATACATTCAATATGTCCGCAGCTCACGCGTCATGTGTGTGAAGATTACCAGACCAAACCATCAGGAATTGTCTGAGTAATTACAAGCTATGTGCTGCACAACCTGTAGTTGGTCATGGGCTACGGCGATTAAATCAACATCATCTTGATGGTGTACCGGCGCCAACACGAACGTTTCGCACTCAACGGCATTGAGACAGGTGGACAAACTCAGCGGAGGGAGTGAGATGGGGTGGGCACTATATCATATAACCGTGGTCCTAGGAAATCTGACGGCAAGTCGTTATATTGATCAAATTATGCACCCCACCTGCGTGCTATCGTCCACCAGGGTGAACTCTTTCAGAATGACAATGTCATACCTCACACTGCAAGTGCTGCAGAGGTCAATCTAGCCCGTGAAAACTGTAATGTCAAACTGTGACCTTCAGAACACCTGATATCAACCCTTAAGAACAATTGTGGTCTTTCTTGACACACGTGTTCGTAGACATCAACCGCAGGCGCATGCAGGATTGGGCCATATTCCGTGAATGGTGACCAATCTCGCAAGCAAGAATCCAGCGAATTTCCCGCTCTGTTCCGAAGGAGGGCCGGATAGTGTTAGCAGCAACCTTTTGCTGAACTAATGCGCAATACATGTACCGATATGTTCATTCTAATTGTCGTTTATATTCATGTATAATTGTACTTAGATTTACATGATCTAGCTTCCAAAAGTAGACTCTTAAATGTGTGTCTGTAGCGTTTCTTTTTATGACGTCTGCCAATTGCATGTTTCGAAAACGAAGCTCGTGACATATCCTAAGAGCACTACAAAATATAAAGCCAGCAGGTGTATTTCTAATAATCATAAATACGACAAGATATATGAAATGACGTACGAGCTCGTATGTTAATATACCGGACTGCAAATAACATATGTCATTGGTGAATGAAAACACCATATGAATACAGGTTGTAATGCCAGATGAAAACACCATATGAATACAGGTTGTGATGTCAGATGAAAACACCATATGAATCCAGGTTGTAATGCCAGATGATAACGCGATCTTCTAAAACCAGTTAACCATTACAAACACCACATGCTTGTAAGTTACATATACCGGTATCAAGTAAACAACACGTAAGTACAATTAACGACAGTAGTTTAAAAGCACTGAATAAACATGCATTGGTATAGATGTGTATGTAACCCGACAAACTTGGTTGCAGTGACACAAACATAAATAGATTCATTTTACAGAAATATCATGTACAGATTAAATATACAAATTGTGTCAAATAACAAAACAAGTAGTCTGCCCCAAGACGATAGAAAAGCTTATCAATTTCACCCCTAGCAAGCAATGACAATATTCCTAAATTGACAATGTGACAAAAGATAGCATTGACAACGTCAGTGTTGAAAGACATAAAGACTAAAGATATATGTGTTCCTTTGAACTAAAAGCCTCTGCCATAAACTTTGATGTAAAATGTACGCAACAACACATTGCGTTGTTTGGTTGTGAAATGACCCCGATATTACATCTTTTATGTTCGCTGTACCTTACAAGGACTTCTTTGAGGTGGGATATTTCATGAAATCGCTGGCTTAACCTGGATCGACAATGTCGCAGTATTTGACAAGTCTATTAATCTTAACATCACAGGTCGCTTGACAAGCTGACCTTGCATATACTGTAACATGTTTCTGTAATAAGAGCCGCTTTCGTTTTAGAATTAAAAACATGTCTGAGAAAAGCGTATTCATACAAAATTAAATAAGATTTTACTTGACAGCGAAAATGAGTCATCCACTCATAAACATATTTCACATTTCATAAATGCATTTATGGCTACGCTATAAAAGTTTATGTATTTCGATTTTGACAAAGATAGGACACTATAGACAGAGGATTCTGCAATATTCAAAAGGCATTTCAAACAAATATACGACAATGTGAGTCTTAAATTGATTCTTAAAACCTCAAATCTTGTTATCAACTGTTTTTTTTTCAATCGTGTTCAAAACCTCTTGTTAATAGTTTATCAATAAACTCAACTCTATTGTAAGACTTTAGTTTATTCGATAGCAACGCAGTGATTTACAATTGATCTGAGGGCAAGTATACTAAATAACTCTAACGTACGTGCTTATCAAAAGTAAACCGGATAGGATACAATGTAAGGAGATCGAATTAAAACTGAATAAACACATTGCCCTATTATCGCAATGCTAGGATTCCCCTTGACGTCTCAAGTTAAATGTGAATTTTCCAGTCGTTCAACAGAGGAAATACATGTAGCTTCCAGTATAATAACAAGAATAGACGTGCCACGTTCCCCAGCTCAAGATCATATTAAGATCATATGAAAAGTACAAGCATCTAAACATGCAAACTAACAGGAAAGGACCCAATCAAATTGTTGAAAAATTACAAATGATCTGATTTATACAAAAGACGAACTGGCATAAAGACCTAAGCTTTAAAGGGATCGTCCTTAGTCTATAGAATCTTATCAAGATTGGATATCCACTGCTCTGAAATGAAGGATTGCTTGAAGAAACTTTCAGTTCTATTTTTTTCAATAATTTTATTTCTAAGATTTCATTAACAAATTTGTTAGTTTAAAATTTTGTTAACAGAATTGCAAACAAAATATATTCAATATGTGTATACACGCTGCTCTATACTGATCAGAGAGAATAAAACAGACTCAAAGTAAGGAAAGTCGTTGAAAACCGTATATGCATATCCGAATAAAACGATAAGTGTCAATCAATAACGAACACTACTGTATACGGGTACCCTCTACACTACTTTTAAGTAGCCCCCTTCTCACCTGCCCAGCGTTCCCTGAACCCTATATGAGAGTAAGTTGGCATATCGGTACTCAAACTAATCGTGTAATACCGGTGGTGCACTACTGCACGTATATTTCACATTTATCTCACTACGTAAAGGGCACCTGTTTTTTTCCAAGCTGGGGGACCCGCTCGTGTTTGATTAAGGACAGTTTATCAAGCTTAACAATCATTTGTCAGTGGACGTGTTGAACATTTCAACACCCCGGCAACTGCAACTTGGGAATCAAGTATATGCTGCAGTTTAGAAATCGAGAGATTACTTAAAGTTATTTATGCTAATGATAATTATGACGTTGTCATGCTTTATGTTAATGGAAAATTGCACTCGTACATTGTTAAAAGTTTTGAAATAAAGTCAACCACTGTTGGATCATAAAAGAGTCACGATATGAATATCACATTATTTAAGGTCATAAACCGAAGGCTAATTATAACTGACACACATTCTTATTTTAGTGAATTCATGAAAAAGATTATCTTGTGAAATAGGCCTATACAAGACTTAATATTAGTTTTCTTACACTCACTGGTACAATTAATACAGAAACGATGTGGCCTAGCTTAGCTTGACTTCCTTCATCTTAATATTGGTTTGCTACGTGGCTTACTTGAGCTACCAACATTGTTACAAGATCACTAATTCAATGAAATAGTTCGTGTTACTGGAATGACGTAACGTATCTACGTATATATATGTACCAGGCTATCAATCTTTATTTCATGAAAATTTGACATTAACTTACGAATTAATTTTTTTATCAACGATAAATGTTTCCAGGTTCCAACGATGAAAGGGGAATGATGTAGCACATGTGACAAAATATGATAACTTAAACTAAGTCCTTCGTCATATTTAATATCCATGCATGTCCATATACACGTATTATATCCATCATAACTGACACACTGAAATCACGTACTACCTAACATGTGAAATATGTCCTTGCACACACATCACGGCCCTACACATTTAAAGGCTTGTTTATTTTTTTTTGTGAAACTGACATGTTTCAATGACAGTGTTGTCGTCGCGGAGTACGACTGTAAAAACCATACACATGTTGACTGCTGCTGAAGCAGATATCTGCCATAACACTGTAGTGAAATCTATGATGTATCGTTCAGTGTTCCTGTTCGCTTGATTTAGACTTAAAGATTAAAAACTTAGAACAATAACTTGGTTACACAGGAATAGTTTTGAAGTTTTGTCAGACAAAGGTATGCCATGTTAAAGTGTAACACTAGATGGTAGATCTAGACGATTCACTACATACACGCCAATTCACGTTTATAGATATGTCTCGCCAACTGAAAAGCCACGGTTCATTGAACATTCGTACACTACAGTCAACTACTGTATGGTCATTTGTTGAAATAGCTTGGAAGAAATCGTATAGCTATATCTATTCAGATAATATTTAAATACATTTGTACATACTATTCACTGTAGAAAGAGCTGGTATATATAACATGGACTTTATAATAATCCTTAGGAAGGTATTTACATGTATCTACAGACACACGTGTAAGAGAGAAAAAGCATGAAATAATACTTAAATGTTCATAAATGTCTTTATCTGCTATTGTTAAGGTAACATCCCTACCTGTAAAGTGATTGCCAATAGCCACACTTGCACGTAGATCCACATATTGAAGGGGAACAGGGAGATAGCGTGTTCTCCTCACACTCACACTGACGACGCCGCTATCCACCTGGCTTTAAAACTTTGGTTTTATCATCCTACTTTCCGCTTTCAGCTCCTGTCGAGCGCAACAATGAGTAACCCGGTCAGACTGTGACGTAAGATCACCTCGCGTAGTAATACCTCCATATTGGGATCTCACACGTCACTCGACCAATCAGAGTCGAGGTTAGAGGTAAACTTATCTGTTATGAATGAAAGGTCTAGTGATATCTATTGACCATATGGTTTACATATGACATTCCGGAGTGTGATAAGGTTAGAGTGTTATTTACTATTGTTTTGTTACTCCCGTGTCCTTGTGGGGGTAGGAGACATACATGTCTACCCCAACACCCGGAATTTCCGTTTTATATATTCCCAATAAATCTTAAGATTTCTTCAATTAAGATGTCAGTTTGTTTAATGACATATTCTCTTATAAACAGTGAGGGCTTGTGGTTAAGGTATTTCCGATGCGTACAGTGAGTACCTGTCGCAGGTAGGTGGGCGTTTAATAGATCACCTGTAAACACATTGAGAACACAGGTGAGAAACCGCAACACGTTCTCAAGTAGCAGTAAACCACCACACTCTCCCTGCAGTACGTGCTCTGGTGGTCTATCCGCTACACGCCGATCTGAGTGAAAGATGCCTTCAATAGACCACCAGGATCGATTCGTTTTATTGAAATCCTCAGCTGTACTTGATGTCATTCAAGCTTCGAATGCCCCCGTCTGGCCTTCCTATGAATCTGTCAAAGCCGAATGTGTTGAATACATTATATCTGCATTAAGGAGAGTGTGGTGCATATTTACCATCTCTTCATAAAGATATAAGCTGTCTAGCTGCACTATTCCGTCAATAGACGACTAGGCCAGTGCATGCATGGCTACATTGGCGACTGCACCGACGTATTTATTGTGCATATATCCTTCCCCCTTTATGTGGAAAGTGTCTGTGTTAATGAACCGTTAACTCCATGTCTCTGTGAAAGAGGGAAGTAGGTGTTGAAAATATATAATGATTAAATTACTTGCCATGCTACTTAACATGATCAGGGTTTTAAACGGTTATAATACTTGGAAGTTACTATGCTTGGTACTAACAGTGATGGTAGTACATGATAATTATAAATACACATGTGTTTGGTAATAATAATGTCGATAATACCTATAAGTACTAAGACGGTGGTAAGCTGTAGTTCGATATTTTTCTTTTATGATTTGATAATAATAGTGGTAAAAAAAAAGATCTTGTTAAAATGAAATATAAATAGGTATATCTTAAAGTTTTCTTGAAAATAATTCATAATGATAATAAAAATAATTGTAATGGTATAATCATACTCATTCGTACTGATAGTCAATACGTACTACTGTCATAGATTAAACATAAGTAACACAGAGGTGCCCGTAAAATATATTGTTATACCAGCAACATAAACGACCAGATCGGATATAATGTCAAAGTTCAAAGTGGTACTTCTCTTCAAATGTAACTATCAAACATTGTAAGAAAAGAAATATGTCGAGCACTTACAATTCCACAGTTGATGTTTTCTTCACTTTGTTTTCTATCAATAAGAATAGGCCTACTGCCTATGATCTACCGTCTATGAATGCTATTCAAGATACATGATAAATAATAATAGTGCATATTTAAAACGTATACACTCTCGGGAGTATGCTCAAGTCTAGTGGAACACAATTGTAACCCTGTTGTAACACTGCCATAATTAGTTTCCTTCTAAACTTCTAACTCAGCATAACGCGTACATGACTCTGAACGTTTATCACTGGGAGGACATGGCATATTGAAGAGTACGGTTATTGAGTGTATGCTTTTATCCTTTCGTAGAACGGATGAAAAACCTGTCTGTACACCCGACCCGTATCGTATCTGTAATACCCGCTTGTATTATATGATAACCGTATTTGAAAGGTGAAACCACTATCAGTCAACAGTGGTGGTATATATCAAATGGTATTTCCATTGAGTAGTGAACATACTGTGTTGTCACTGCTCTTAGTAAACGGTTCAAGAATTTGATTCTAACGCCTGTTCCACACTACAGAGGCTAATGCTTGCGGTATTGGCAAAGCATGTATAGTTCACAAAGTAAACTAATAAAAGAACAGGAAGATTTTCTGGATAACAACTTCTTCAATGTGAATATACACGACGTTTCGGAGTACATACTCACTCCCTCATCAGGTAAGTTGTTATCAAGAAAATCTTCCTGTTCTTATGTATACCACTTCTAAATGCCCTTCAAAGACCTAAAGTAATAAAGTTAAGCACGAGTAAATAAAGAATATGACATAAGTCCCACAATAATACATATTACATGTACAGCTTCTGTCACCTACTGGTACGTGTACATATAACATCAATTCCGATACGAGATAACATTCCTGTCCAGTTATATTGGCAGTTTGATACTGACTAACTGTGTGGTACATGATACAAGCTTGAGAACCCAACAGAACAAGGTCACTCTGTTGAATGCATTGACCTTAATCCCACAGGTCTATCTACAGGACATCAGACTTGATATCAACTATTTTATGACCAATTGTGCTGTTTTTAAAGCGAATATGACATGGTTAAAATGACAGTGACAGATTGTTTACATACCTTATAATCTAGTCTATATATACACATGTACAGCAGCTGATACGAGCAATAACGTTTGAAACAAGCCTTAAGTCTCAATCTTCAAAGGGACATTGTACATAATTCATAAAAACCGACGCTATGTACATACATATGAGTGTTGGGTAATTGATTGCATACATACCCATGTATATGAATTTTACTTATAAATGACATCCACTGAAAACAGATAAATATTTTGAATATTCTCAAACTTATAAATTCATCTTTAAACCTACACTCAAAGGCAAAAGAAACAATACCATTACATAAACTACAAGATATTTCAAACCACAAACGACACATGCGACTGAAATAGAGTTACATCAGCCAACGAAACTAATTTGAAATTTAAAAACATTGCCTGTTCATATTTAGGAAAAACACACGTTTTAAGAAATCATCGTTTCAATTATCCTTAACTACAGGATATCAGAGTCAAAAGGGCTTGTTTTATGGCGTCCTTCAGTAATCATGCGTCAATATATGTATGTTCAAGAAGGTAGATTGTGCCGACAAAATCGTATAATAACATAATCTCTATTCTTCATAACATTTCACCTTAAATACTAAACATTATGTCCTTGAAACCACCTTGAAATAACATTATCATCACCCCATGTTTGTTTGAACAGATATACAATATTAAGTATCATACTCTCATAAGAGATACCCTAACACAAAGGGGAAACTGCGTTTGAAACAAACTATGTGAAATGTTTGCAATAGAAAGCTTGTCTATCGACCTTTTCGTTTATTGAAAATGAAGAGAAACATGGAAAATAACTTCTTTATTCATGCTAGGCGACGTTCGATACATATGCAAGTGTCCTTATCAAACCGTTATCTTTAAAAAAGAGTCTATATTTCATAAATAAGGAGATTGTTTGAAAATAGTTTCCTTCATTTTCGTCATTACAACTTCTTAATGCCTCAAACATGGCACATCTGACTTTCTTTAAGATCACCGTACTTGCACCTACTTCCCTGTGACAGTAAACGATATTTCCAGATGCAGATGTAATGGTCACAGAGAGACACCCCACACTCATTCTTATTCTGGTAGTCATAGAAACCACAATAGGCACCGCACCTCTCTGTGACTCAGGTTAGGGAAGGAACGTGCATGGAGTTCCATATATTCCCTGGCATATCCACCACGAGGGGTGGTGCCATTGACATTCTTCCCTTTGGCGTTCCCGGAAGAGAACCATGAATGAAAGCACTGTCTGTATTAAGGTTCTTGGGCAATAAAATGCAATCTTATATTCTATTTATTTGTTTTTATTGCTGTAAGACGAACCATGTTTCTGGTTGTTAAGGTTTTCCTGTGATATAAGAAAGAAATAATCAGTTATTGCATGTTTTATCTGTGACAGAGAATGTAATGTGATATTTCTTTATTCTGTAAAACGAAGAATAATTGTTTGGTTTATGCTCGTATATTTTTCAAACACGTAACTCAATATTTATTGTATTAGAAGAGGATTGCGAGACGTATACTTTATGCGCTGAGTCACTTTGATTGGTTAGTTAGATCATTGTTATAACATACACACGCTTTATCAAATTATGTAATGGGATATTTCATTCTTCTTTATCAAATTAAACAAACTCGTTGTGATTTTGCAAGTTATCGCTTACCCTAAGTATGACACAGTGATTGCCTTCTTTGAACATGATACTTAATAGAACTCCTAGGAATATATAAGTAATGCATTCACGGGTTAACAACTATAATCAAATAGTTTACGTTTGAATACAAGATGATAACCAATCATTGAAACACAATTCCTTCTTTACATTATTAACAAACTACATATAATTGATTATTTTCATTTACATATATTAAATGAAAATGCATATTACTTCATTTATTAATTAAAAGTTGCTTTATTCATATACATTAACTATATAATATGAGGTTTACGTTATAAACTTACACGACGGCTGTACTGAAGAACTTTGAACTATTGACATGGAATCATTTCCATTTTTGTTTTATATTCAATTCATTTCGTGGAATGAAAACAAAAACAAACTTTATTTATCTAAGATGCATGCTAAGGTTACACATAACAATACATTAGCAACTATTAATTAATGTTCAATCAACCTTGAACTTTGAACTAGGAGACAATTTAACGTCCATTCCTGTAATTTTTTTTATTTGTTTAAAGCTTTTAATTCCCTTCTGATCATAAAACTCAACAAGGAGATCTACATGTTTTGTAAGTTGGGGACTATTTACTTAAGCGTGGGTTCATTTGCATAAGGTTTGTATTGTTACCTAGAGCTTTTGCTAAGGACATAAGCCTTATGTGTCATTGACAAATTCCATTCAATCATGTCAATTAAAAATCGAAAACAGAAAAATAAATTCATTCAGAATTATAACATCAATAAAAATGTAATGGTATACATTACTTGTCATTCGTTTAAAAAAACTACCATCACTTTTGGAGTCTCCATCCTTGCAGGGTTGGCTGGTAAACTTTAACCTCACGCTCCCAATATCTGACAACTCGTCACGGTGCACAGGAAAACGTTTACATAATGTGCACACCCTTCTCCCAGCTGTGGACACTTACTTATGTTGAACAGTACACATCAATTGTCTGCCTTGACAGCTTTTAAATCACATTTCATAAAACAACCACTTGTCATCAAGTACACAATGTTTGTACAACTTCAGATTTTGAACTTGAAGTTGAATAGATGGAGTGTTACATTAATGTTTTCTTAATGCCTAATACGAATTTTAAACTATGAAAACTAAAACCAGACTTATCTCTTGAGGGTTTTGTCTTTGAAGTCATGATTGATGTCTCTGAAACAAGTTATTCTTCATTTCGCACCAATTAACTATGCGAATAATTCAAATTTTACATTTACAAAACAATATAAAAAAGATTGTCTAAATGATTATGTTTCTTGATTTCACGGGGAATGTCTTGAAAGACATGTTATCTTGAGGTTTGAAGGGTGTTATTATGTCCATTAACCTTTATAATATCAACTTCAGATTTCGAACTTGAAGTTGAAAAGATGGGTTGCACGTGGTCCTGTGCATACAATTGTAGCTCAGTTGACCGCTATCAGTGAAGTTCAACAACAATGGGCGCGGCTCGCCGCATGGATAGGTTACCCGCTACATTGCTGGAGAAACTGAGAGTTTGAAGGGTAATTCCCTGCCCCAAACTGAGACATGAGTTGAGAGACTTGTGGTGTCACCCTGGGTAAGTGACTTAGTTCGAAGTGTGCCTCTGTCCACCCAGAAGTAAAATGGGTAGCTGGTATGATACGATGGTAGTCTGAATTTGAACCTTGAGCGCCTGACAGGCGACCGGTTGTAATCTCCTTCGGGAGTGTTCTGTACTCGTGGACCAGGGGTAATATGTCGGTCGCGCCATGAGCAGGTATTAGTACCTGGAGGTAGCGCGTTATAGATATCCACATTATTATTATTATTATTATTATTATTATTATATGATATCTTCTCTCAATAATGTAATCCCACATCGATGTTCTAGATGCAGGTATGGTATATCTCGATATCGTCAATTATATGTACAAGTTTCAAATTAAAGGTTTTTTTACACAACCTATTTGTAAAAGAAGAGGTTTCAGGTTTCTCGTTTATTTTTCATTCCATGAACGTATTTGTACAGTGTCCACTTTACAGTGACACTCTGCGGGTATGACGTCTTTAAGTTCTCATAAGATCTTTCTGAAATCTTTAACTGAGAATACATCATCACGATCTCGATGAATACATCCTGAATCAGATCTTCAGATACCTGAATCACCATGGTGTATAATACATGACTAATGGTTTTATCCGGAATCTTCTCAACTGCCAGTTTGATGAGCTTGTCTACATTCTGATTAAGGCAGTCAAGTTCTACAGTTGACTCTAGATTACTTAGTCATATATAGTTGACCCATTTTGGGTCATTGCAATTGAAGACCATTCAATGGTTGGTTAGAAATAAAGAAAATTGAATTACAGATAGTTTCTAACTTTCATAATGTAGGTGTGGCCCAGAAACAATGGTCATTTCTTCTTTCACATGTTGGAGTTACCTTTTTGCTTGATAAAGTACCTTTAGAATAATACCTAAAAGTATTTTGCTGAATTATTTTATTTGAAACGGATTCAAACTTGTGTATGTTAAGTACAGAACAGTATGTATACAAGGTTAAATGCTTGGTCAGCCGAGATTGTCAAATGTTCTTGAACAATAATTATAACAAATTTACAACATTAAATATCCAAAATGTGAATGCATTATTATGTATATCTACATTACAATACACGCCGTTTAGGTTAACGTTTAGAATGTTGTTAGAGTGCTGGCTGTTGCTGTCTGAATCTAAGGGTGTGGATTCAAACACTGCAAGGAACTCGTCCCGAAAAAAAATGACTTTGTACTTTTTCAGATAAGGTCATAAAAATCAAAACTGTTACATTTTCACCCGACTAGACTAGTACAACACTCAACGAATAGGAAGTTCACAAATCATAAACCAAAACGTTTCAGTTATCATTTAAACGTCTCTTTTGTGTTTATGTCACAACTTGAGAGGTGCACCTCCTCCACTGACAGTTAGAAAGGCTGCATTATGTTGAGATTAGAGATCCGTGTGAAGATTTATCAAGGAGATGCTATCACAGTGTAGGGGATGGAAGGAGGAAGATCTGTGTATAGATACCCGGGAATGCTGACTACATTGTTTGTATATCTGTGCTGATGATGATGAGAAGGCAGTTGTTTTATAGGAGTGTTTATCTGATTTACTCGAAGAGAAAAAAACCTACGTGTCACTGTACGTGTATATTTATGTGAACGTTTCTACTAGTCACAAAGTAATACACCCATATTTAATGACTCAATGGAGACGTGTCTCGTTGACAGCAGGTTACAGAGAATATATGGTTGCACTTATTTAAATAGAGTTTAGAAGATGAACGTTTCAACGTCTAAAGTAATTTATATTGAACGTCGAGTGGCAAAATTACAAGAAAAATGTTTGAATGAATCTGTGCCTCATCTGATGACAAGTTATCAGGTGTGTTCTGGTTCAACGGTAGCAACTACTGAACAATCCTGCGAGTGCAAGTTTAAAAAATATGATTTAATTTCAAAGAAGGTGTTAGAATATGGGATTTGTCGACGTGCCGCCAATTTTTAAAAAATGTAACGGATTAGAATATGGTTAAAATGTGACAGTCAAATGAAAATGACAATGGACATGTTCTTGTACCTTTTATACAAATGGATAACATTTACAAGTACAGTGGCATTACCATGATATGTTAATATGTTTAAAACCCCGTCTATATCGCTAAAATTGTTTGTAATGATAAGTAAACTATATTCTCAGGTATACGTGGGCTTGCTATGACGTGTATACTCAGTATTTTGTCCAAATTCTAATTAAGAAAGACACATTCTGTCTTTGTTGTCGGCTAACAGCACTTTTGACAAGATACAAGCACATTTACATGCTTGCTTCATTGAAAGGGTTATCTAGGACACGGTGAACTTTATTTTATCAGTATTTAAAGGTTATGAAATATGTTTGAGAGGGTAAGTAACCCTTTAAAGAAGTTGGAAAACAACCACCTTAATTAGATACAGCTTAGATGCAGGTACACTTTGCATTTTTCATTAATTAAATATCTTTTGAAATTTAATTCATCATAATTATTATAACATTTCTCAATATAACAAATGCCATAGTAATCGACAAACTTATAACATTGCGAAAGTAGAATGTACCTAGCCCTGCATGCAAAATGATTGTTTCGATGAAATATTCCGCAATATTGCTGTATTCAACTTAGATGTGTGGGATGACATGCCGACATTATGAAATTTGGACAAGCAGATATAATTTGTGGCAAAATAATAAAAATTTAATCTAAAAATATTTCGCAAGGAAGTAGAGAGACGCACATTGGGCCATAAATGTCAGTCTGAAACTTGTATGCAGCTCTGTGTATGTGATAAATGTTATAATTACGATTAATCTTTCAGGAAATGAAAAAGTAGAAAACTTGTACATGTACAATGCATTTAATACTCATGTCGTAATTGGAATACAAATTTTAATGTTACGAATCATTTTATTCCATTCCACATAATTATAGTGAGTCTAGTTTCCAAAATAACATTATCTGCTTTAACTTAATACTATAGGAACATAAAATTAAATGTTTGATAAAGAAAATGTAATACTACAAGTATAAGATAATATGTTTTATGAAATGTCATACTAAACCATATACGTAAAGTAAATACGATTTCAGAAACAAAACATTGAAATATAAGTGATTCATTTACAACAACATACTTATATACTGAACATATTGTTTTAGGCAAATGAACAATGACAATGCTGAGTGCTTTACTGTGTTTCTGGAATGTAATATGTTCCTTCTGGAAGAATAGCGGTTATTAACCTTGTAACCCGGACATACTTAACATGGATTACCCTAATGACAGGGACACTGATGTCTCCGTAGCTAAAAGGGTAAGCTTTGAGACAGTCATGATCAGTGCTGGATATTGGTGCCTGACTTTGAGGGTGTGGGTTCGAATCCCGCAAGGAACTCAACCTGAAAAAAGTACAAGAATCTGCAGATAGTGTTATCCTGAATACAACATTGTTCGCTATCTAAGTGGCACGTGTTTCTAAGGGACATTTGAAATATTGTAACGGGGAGAGATATGTGATAGTATAATTGTGATTGTTCTCCGGTTTGTTGAAAGGTTGAGAACGAATAACAGATTATTCATCAAACAGAGGGAAAAGGGACAGAGGACCAGGGACATGCTTGCGCTTTGGGTAATAAGTTTGGATTCGGATCAAGCTTAAGGGACAGCCATGCTAATAATGCTACTGTTAAATGCAGTACAGTGCAGTACAGTGCAGTACAGTGCAATTACATTAATAACAGTGTCACGCTTGTTTGACCTAAATGCATGAACATATATATTGTTATTGCGAGTTTTCTCCATGCTATAATACTACCACCTTTGATTAAAGTAAATTATCACAATGCGACTTTAATTTCCAATGAGTAAAGGTAAGTATATAGAGACACATCACATTGACTACATACGATTAGTGTATACCAGCCATATTTGTTTGCATAATACACACATTTTCAGTGAAAAAAAACAATAATATGTTTCAAGCTATTCTTTCAATGTATAAACCTGAAGGTAGAGAGTGGACGCTTCAAAGCCGTGGGATTAGTTAAAATTTATTTCAAGGATAAAATGGGTGGAAGTGTTGAAGATATTGCATTTTAATGACTTCTGTGACATTGCTTAACACACCTTTAAATTTCTAAGACGTTCATTTAAATAGAGGATACTAAAATACCTTCCATTTAATAATATTTTTTGTATTAAACGAGTAACGTAATGATTTAGTTTTAAACGAGCGAAAGAGACTTTGATACAAAATCATTCACGAGATTAATATATATATTATATCACGAACAAAATATCTCAACGGTTTTATATATAAAAACGAGAAATTGTTTAAGGACATCTTATAAAAGAAATAGAAGACTCGTTGCTGTGCTTTATGGTAGAATAAAACATAACAGGTAGCATGAAACACCCAGGGATGCGCCTTTCGTCGTTTATGCTCCCTGCTTTGTTTATTTTACGATAAAGCACGCCAACTCTTCTTCTATGTTGTAATTAACCTCCTTTCAGTCTATATGCACACTACTGAACATCCCATTTCCATTGAAAACAAACCTGAATATAAAACTGCGTATGCTCAAATTGTACTAGCCCTGTTTGTCTCGTATTGGCCCTGTTTTTCCTGTATTGGCCCAGTCCTCAGTATTGGCCCCGTCCTCCGTACTGGCTCAGTTTCCGTCTGATGAGTTACAGACAATAAATACTGTATACATGCCACATGATTGATAGTTATTTAATAAAATATCGTGACTACTTACTCTCAGCATTACTACACCAGTTTAATAATGCCTTATAAATACACTGCATTATTAATTAACTATCATTATAATGGCATGTATACGGCATTTACTGCCTAGACCATATGATTCGACAACTGGGCCAAAACGAGGAAACTGGGCCAATACGGGAAAAACTGGGTCAATACGAGACAAACTGGACCAATATGAATCTGAGCATGCGCAGTTGCACATTTGGTGAAAGCCCGAAGCTGTCGCTTTACAACTTTGACCCGTGCTATTTGTTCACCAATCTTGTTTATAATTATTATTTCAATATAAATGAGATGTCTAGTGTTGTGCAAATAGAATGAAAATAAGTTAATTAATAAAATTGTCATTAATTAAGTATTTCCGTATTGGCCGAGTTACAGGTCCTCGGTCCGTTGTATTGGCCCTCGACTTCGTCTCGGGCCAATACAACAGACCTCGGACCTGTAACTGGGTCAATACGGAAATACTTAATTAATAACATTATATTACAATGCAGTTTTCTTCCACGGACGAGTTCTAAATAGTTTTCGTTATCTGATTAGAATTATAGTTATACATAGCATTGCAATACATAATATCTATAAAACATTGATCAGCTCGATTCAGTGCGAAGGTAATATTTGTTGTGACATAATTTTAGGTCAACTATATTCTGCATAATTCATGAAATCACTGCAATGCTACACTTTACAGGACCGGAACAGCAAACAAAAATGGAAAAATTTGACAGGATTCTAACAGCTCCTTTAGGACCGACTTTATTGAGAGTAAACAAGGCAGTTGACCGTGAATACGATGGAAGACGAGCACAAATGTAATCCAATTTATGGCAAAATGTCGAAGTGACATTCTGTTTCAATTTCGTGCTCTCACGTATGTAAATATCTTGAAGATATGTCTATTCAACATGCACGTAACACAAATAAGATGCCTTTTTCATTTCGAATCTAGTATAATTCGTTTTAGGGGGGCATTCAAAGCAAAAGAGCTTAACGATTTTTACTCGCATAAAATCAATTTGTGTATGACATTTTTGATAGGATGTTTACGTAGATGAAACATTCATTCATACATCCATGATTTCACAATTACATTTCCCAATTCGATAATGATCAACTTAATATTCGCTTAATCATCTTATCTAGACTAATTGCATCATCGTGTGTGATGAATGAATGTCTCCACGTGAGTCACTCCGTTGAAGATAGTCAGTTACTTTAGGATAAAGTGCACTGAACGGAGCAGTTGCTATTGATGTCTTCATGATGACAGCATTGTCTATGTCAGTTTCAATTGCAAGATACGAGTAATATCTTAAAATCCACAAAACATCAGTTAATTATTTTGGAACGCTAATTTTAGTTATTTACAAATGAAAGAAAATATCGTCAGTATGTGTTGTTTGTTAACAACTGAAAGTTTTCGCAATGCTAATACAATGTGCATATTCATAAAGTAACGGGATAAGACATAAACAAGTTGAAGGTCACACGTGAAGTGAACGTATGTAAAATGAAAAATTTAAGACGACACTTGCTGCATATAGACTACATATACATATAGTGTCGTCTTAAATATTTTATTTTATATAATATTTTATACTCATATACTGTACTTAATATACTCAAGCTAAGTGCATTATATGCCAATGTTGCCCATGTGTTAAGCTACTGTAAATCACTCAGACAGTGTGCAGTGTGTACAGGGGAGCCCCTCCGGGTGAGGTGAATACCGTGTTGCTATATGCTCTAACTCTTTATACGTCTTATGACCCTATTGTGTTCACTATCTCTGCAAGTCTGCACGTTATTTAGTGTTGTATAATCGGTTAGGACAATAGTATCTGCCAGAGCACAAACGTTTAGTGGCTGACATTGCAAAACGCTTTGCAGATCTAGGAAATGGATCCACTATTTACAACAAGCGACCTGGCCTGATGAAAGTATATCACGCAATGAAGTAACAGTCAGGATTCATATTAGTAGATCGAATGTTGTACCCAGTTGATCCATTCCGCTACCTTCACAAAGAGTTTCACTGTGTCAGTCTGTGAATGTATATCTATTGAGAGATACTATTACTCTACAGTATAAAGCACAGGACTGATTGTTCACGGTGAATTCAAGAACGTTATGGATTAGAGACACGCCGTGTTCCAACATGTTCCAACATACCTCTAAAGGTTACTGCAAACGTTTAGACATATGGTTACAAGACAAGTGAAGTGAGTTTACGTGCGCTTTCTTTAGTTGCAGTTCGGGGACTTATATATTGTTTATATTCAACGAATGGTCTATTAAGAACAACATATGTCCTCACAACCTTCCTCCGCAAGACGTAACTCGCTCCAGTCTCCATCATTGGCTTATTCAAACCTTGAAGCATTTCCTTCACTTTTCTGTGAAACAAAGCGGAACGCTGCACCTGAAATGCAAATGGGCTCTGATTCGCTGGTACAGAAATTTTAAGGAAATGCTGCAACGCTTAAAATAGTCAGCGATTGAGATAAGCGCTAGTTATGCCTTGCATAGGGTAGTTGATGCCCTCAAAGGAACGTCCAGAGGGTAGATGAAGGATATTTCTATGATGGAAAGTTCCATTGATTACCGTGTGATTCGAGTCCATAAACTAATCCAAGGGTACAAACAGCACATGGTAAATCATGCTTTATGTTGGTCACGTGTATGATTCTATTTCATTATTAAATAATGCTGATCAACCTTTCAGACAATGTGTTTGGTTATCTTACAGATTGAAACACAGATTGAAAGCAGAGAAAAGGGTAGAAACAAAACGACTGATGGATATCATAATTCCTAGAAGTGAATGCGTATGAGCTAATGTAATTTAGCCCGGATCTAGCCTGGAAGGACCCATTTGTTTGACGTGGAGGCAGACAGGGCCACCTACTCTCTTGTGATATATAGCTACCTGTATATACACCTCCACGATGTAAGTAAACATACTCATGTGTTCACATGCTTACCTGCATTCCACATATATTACAAATACACGGTTAAAAAGGAAGATATATGTGCCGTGTATCAACAGCCTCCTCGTAACGTTTAGTAGACTGCATGACGTCATTACTGGAAAGGCGTTGTCTTGATTGCGAGGTTTGGTTTAATCAGGGTCTCTGGTTTAATGTAAGGATATATTCAGATTAACCCAAACCTCTCTGTGTGTACTTTTGTACCGGCAACGATAGCTCTAAGACGACATGAGAATATATCATATATATAAATGTATATGTCAGCCCTTTAAACCTAATATGTACTTTATCATATAGCATTATACTTATTCACTTCTGCAGTTCTTATTTGTATATAGATTGTAAATGAGGGTAAAGGTAAAAGGAGAAAGAGGTGAAAATAGGGGATACTAAACGACACCCGATGTAATTATATTGTTATTAAAAGAGTTTGATTAGAAAAAAAGGTTACAGGGTATACTTACATTGAAGAGTGCAATACATAGAGTTAAGATAAGAACTATATAAACTGCTGAAGGATATTTGCTTTACAATATAATCAGTGTCAGTTGCTAAATAGTGGGATGTGTGATTTCCATTCAGTTACTCATTATTTCTTTTTAAAATGAATCTTTCTACCGGAAATATCGCCTTTAATACTTTTTTGTAATTACTGAATTTTGGAATTACATTTTTTATATTACATAAATATATATATTTCCTGGCTGACATTATGATTTGATTCATCAAGATATTTCTATGTAAATGCGACAAACCAAATCAAGCATTTGGTAAAGATAATATCTATTGTGGAAAGCATCTATTAAAATCTTATTTAAAGAGTTAATGCTTTGTCATTAAAGTTCGATAATCTATATTCAACTTGCCATTCGTGGAAGCTAAATGCCTATCAAATACGTATTTTTAGAAAAAACTGCAACGTTTAATTAATGGTAAGTTTTGTTGGTATTGTTTAAGTTTATCAACTCTTACTGAAAGTGGACCTTGATTGTAGTATACACTTAGTAATCACCCTGACCTGCTCCAACAGTAGATATCGTATGTCTAAGATCAGGCTATATCTACAAGAATGTAGATATCGCTACAATCAAATCGTCGTAATCCGGCACCACAAGGCTTTGAACACTAAGAACAATGCTGGCGGTGTCACAAAGTTGATGACGTAACACTGTTATGATGCCATTATGCTGATGACGTCTCATTGCTTTGACCCAACTCAGATAACTGCTGAAAAAGGTAAATGACAGTTTTGTGTTTCAGATATGTTCATTCTTGTGATTTTGAGAATGATTTTGTTTACTTATTAAGAAAATCTCACCACCTTGTCTTCTGATATAGACTATGTCAAAACTCGTTGATTAAAGTAAAAAAAAATATCCTCGCCAAGCCTGGGATATTTGTAACTTTAATCAACTCGTGTTGATATAATTGATATCAGAAGACACCTGGGTGAGAGTCTCTGCAAAATATAGTCATAGAGAGGGACTTGATTACCCTGACACACCACGGATGACTCAAATACTGAATGATTTAGTAATTAAAGAATAAATCGAAATGGTTATACTTTCAACAAACAATGAATTGATATTTGAACTTCATCAGAAATCTAAAGTTATTATACAAGCTATTTAATAACATGTACAATATACACGTGAGAGGATGTTGTTTAGCAAACACTTATCAATACTTTCTGAAACTGCAGTATGCTGTCATATCAGGTCAGATTTGTGGTATGACTTCAACACTATCGTACTGTTAATGATTGAAAATAATAACTTGAAGATCTCAAACTGAATATATTGTCGGAATGGTAATTGAAACTCAACCTCTGTTGATGTACATGCAAGTGTACAGTTAACACACATGTTCCGTCGACAGTTCTTTTATGTACGCTTCCTTTGGATGAAGAAAGAGACCATTTTCCTTAGGATGTTCATACCTGATGCTGGACGTGTGTGTAACATAATGTGAAGTTTATATAGTTCCTGAATACGTGATCAGTCGTAATAAAATATGACGAGACAGGTTATTCTATTGGATGTTTAATGACACATAAATTCACAATATCGTAAAAATGATAATGTCATAGCATGAGGTGAATAACAAATAATGTAATTAGAATAAACTTCGGATGTGAGATCAAACTGAAGGACTAGATTGCATCAAGGACAAATAAAAAGACTAGATGGTGATTTGAACACATGAAAATGCAAGACATAAGAGTGTTAATTACTATTTGATATAGTTATGGGTGAACATCAACATTAACATCAAACAATAGCACAACTATGGCAAATAACAAATCCTCAAAACAATCTTAAATAGGATACGAACCAAAATTTACAATTACAATGTCAGTTAATTTAACATTTTGTGTTGTTTCAGTAGTAATCATTTGAAGTTTAGGTAACAGATGTATCACGATATGGCGACAAACATTTAATTTAAGTTACAAATAAATACAAACTATAAACATGTACAGGCAATACGATGCCAATTAACTTTCACTTCTTTTTTTAGAGTAACTGAATAGTGAAATAGATTTCGAACACTTGATCGACAAACATGTAACAGAAGTACATATTAATACACAATCAAACATGTACAGACAGCCCGCCAGCAGGTGTCTATAATTTAATATCGTGATAGGTCAGTAAATGTAGCATTTAATATCGGACGGTGTTTGATACTTCCCGGGAACAGCATTGATATCCCTCACAAAGGTGATAGCGCTGAAACATAATCACATCTAATGAGTATAAAGTAATTTATTATCCAAGAAATGTTAAATGTTACGAGTATACACTTGCATTGTTTGTATTCAATGTGGTCACACATTTAACACTCGTTGACTGAGCATTTTCCTTTAAAAATCTTTTTAATTCTTTGAAGGACCTTTCCAGTGTCCTTTATAAGGACTCAAATGTATTATTTGATTCTTCTGCGAGACATATTGCAACACTTTCTAACAAACTTTATCTGAACTATTTACCTGAGCAGATTTTGTTTGTGAGGTCATCACAAGTACCCAACATGACGTCGTAATTAGGT
Organism: Gibbula magus; assembly: GCA_936450465.1. Lineage (NCBI taxonomy): Eukaryota > Metazoa > Mollusca > Gastropoda > Trochida > Trochidae > Gibbula > Gibbula magus. Next base: position 77,999,761 of record OW388289.1, on the reverse strand, counting down.
ATTCTCAGAATATAATCTTCAGTCGTGGCCATCTCGCTTATTTCGTCTTCGACCACCCCATCCCCGATAGCAACAACAAATACTTCTACATCATCAGCCTTGGCCTCATCAATTTCATGGTAAACCCTTTTAGGGAGATGCAGCTTGTCGTCTACAAAGACGACAGCCATTTTTCTCGCCATTTCTCGAGCTCCCTCTTCTTTTGTGAAACTATGTTTGGACATTCGGCGAATCACGTGACTCAGGTCTGGATAATCGAGGTTGCGAAGATCTTTCAGAAATTCGGTTTTCTCAGAATGCTGTAAGGAAAACAGCACAATGCTGGTCACAACCAAAGCTAAGAATTATCATACTATATTTTTACATAATACCAATAATATTTGGACTAGTTTTTTAATTGTATTTAAGAAGAACATGCTCTATGAATAGTTAACTCCTTTATTGCAATATATATATATATTAAACATAATTCATCTCCATCAATTCAGCATCATCACTACTTCTTAAAGAAGTCAATACTGAATATGATCCTCATATGTACATTTATGTCACAGTTAATGCATCATTGCTTGGTACACTTGATGACATCATATTTTAGTAGAAATAAAATTATAAAAAAAAAAAATATTTTAGTAGAAATATAATCACGTTTACAAAATTACACAGATGAACTTTACCACTATGACGGACGACAAACGGATATAACGGAGTTATAGTGCAGTGACATTCAGTTCCCAAAATATTTTCAGATATGATTTACAGGAGGTAACGAGTTCTCTTTGTCCTTTTCAACCAAAACATTTTGAAAAATTAATATAGTAAAATATGTTATATATCCGTATACCTAATCCCTCTAAAGCGACATGTTTATCTGGTTCCAGATGTGTCCTCATCATTTAAAAAGTCTTGTCTAATCCGACATTCCCCATAACCAACATTTTGCCCGGTAGTAGGCAAGGTCAAATCAGAGGGAATACACTGCATATAGTAGTTTCGTATTTGGCAATGATGAGTTATCAGAATCACAGCTTACCTTCAAAGTTGCATTGGAGGCAATGATACACTCGTATTAATTTTCTACTACAACATGTATGTGCAGAACTCCCTACCTTTCCCAAAGCAATGTCGCCACCATGACAGTCCTTCGACACAACGCCCGCTCTCATGAGGTTGTCTTCGAAGTTGAACTCCTCCACGACACCCCCGATATAGTCATGTATGATCTCTGTCTTGTTGTTACCCATAGCAGCAGAGTCGAAGGCAAACATCACATCGGCCATCATCGCTCTGGAGCATGCTGTAACGGTAAGTCAAGATGTTGATGTATTGTCGAGTACGCACGTTAAAACACCAATCACCTTTTGTAATAATATTAATATAATTATTTTAAATAAGAGGGATCAGATACGAAAATGGTCATAGAATTAATGAACTACTAATTAAATTAATTTAAAAAAAGAACTTAAATTCATTTTATAAACACCAACCAATGCTTAACTTACGTGGCTGATCCATAAGTGGCAACGGTTCCGCAACTGAAAAGATAAACCATTTATCGTTATTTTGGTGTAACAGTTTAACTACTACTTTTGACATTTACAAACTAGCATGTTTCTTTTAACGTGTGAATAACACATCGAAGAATATAGAATAATCCTCACAACGATGTATTGAGAGACAATGTGGTCAGACTGATCCTAAATAAATGTATGACAATGTTACATTGATTCACCACTAACTGACATGTATTTATAAAGGGGAGTGATGTATTTTACTGTAATATCCAACTGAATAGAAACATCATATGAAACTCACCCTCACACTCGCGCAAAGACAGCTTTTCCTTAAGATTCTCCAGTAAATCAAAGTTGGCCACCTCAAAGACGAACTTCTCTGTAGGTTTACTGCCCATCTTCACCAGTTCAGTGTAGTCATATTTGTTCCCGATACCAATAGCAAAGATTTGGATGTCTTTTTGCTTAGCCATCTCAGCTTCAATTACGGTTTGTGCAGGATGCCTTGACCTCCCGTCTGTCAGGACAACAGCGATTTTATCAACTCCTTTCCGTTGTACCTGATGATTGAATTCTCTTATGTGCATCTCATGTAGGGCTTTGTCTGTGTTGGTGTCCCCATACCTGTAAGGAATGCTGCTGATGGCGTTCAACAGGTGCGTCTTCTCTTCGTACCAATCGAGACCGAAATGAGGATGATAGCTGGTGGAGAATGTTGCCATTCCCACTCTCGTCTCATCGGGACCTATCTCGAACAGCTCCACGACTTCCTTCACGAACTGGACTTGTTTCTTGAAGTCCTCGTGCCAGATACTGGATGAACTGTCAAGCAAGAAGAATACGTCTGCTGGTTTCCCGCCACAACCTGCACCAGACGACAAAATATGTAATGTTTCAATGAGGCAAATTCAGTGGTCATATAATTGAGGTGGATGCTAATACTCTCAACGAATTGAACCCTGAAGTAGTTGGCATGGAGTGAGATTTAAGGCTAATGATAAATGTAAACTAATAAAGCTATCGTGTTTGCATTAAATCAACTTAATATTCAAAATCGGATAATTGATTCATGTACCATATTTTGAACAAAAAATCAAAAAAATCGTAAAAAGGCTGAAAACATTATTATACTCTAAAGAGTTAAATTGCAATAACATTGATTGGATGAAATACATGAAGATCAGTTAGTGTTAAGTGTATGATGAAATCCGATGTTTAAGTCCATGTGCCAGGTATATTCAAAATATACTATCAACTCACCAGGTCCAGTGGGTTGAAAGTCGTCAGTGAACTTGTTGTGCTCCTTGTGTTCAGCTGGTTTGCCATTAGTACATACAACCCACACCTGGAAGGTTACAAATCAGTTACAATGCATTATATGGTAAATAATTATTCAGTCTTCATCACCTTTACTTCTTGAATGCCCATCAAAGATGAAATGTTATAATGTTAGATAGTGAATACAAATATGAATATGAATATTATAAATTATGTTGTCAGTATCTCATTTATTAATATACGGGATCTCACTATCTGTTATAGTAAACTGTCTTGTATTTGTCCGGGTAGAGTCCATTGATTCGAACCAACACGTTACCCTCAATAAGTAAACGGATTTATCGATCACACTTACAGCACAATTATATATATATAGATAAACCTATTTAAACAATCAAATTCTACTTACCAGGATGAAAGAAATGATTAATCCAGTTTTCATGGTTGACAATTGTTGTATCTCGTTGTTAATCTTCCGTATAAACTAAGTTCTGGATCAAGATTGAAGTGATTTGAAATACCTTACATGATCCTTATATACCGTTATAAAGCACGTGGGACTTCTACACAAATATGTGTAGTACGTCATCTAAAGGGTATGTCTGTAATTACGCCACATACCACACGACCGCCTTAATACTACACTTCATGAATGGGCCAGCGTGAGAATCGGAAGGGGGAGAGGTCATGTAGATGTAACAGATAATGAAGGTCAACTTCAGAGCGAGGCTGTGGTCACCGGAACTTGAAACTCCCGAATAAGATAGACAAGCACCCGACAATGGCACGTCAAATCGGACATGCCTGTAGCCTGAAGTAGCTGATGCATTTATGTGTGCGTAAGTTTGGTGAGGATCGCAGTTCGATATGATATTGCTCTATTTTTCCTTATTTGGAAAATCTATCTACATATCAATATCTTACAGTACATCAAATCAAACTTCTATCTTGAATCTTAATACTATTTTATTTATTATTAAGTAGTAAAACAATATGTGCATATTTAAGTTGTGTGATGATATGAGATACTTTGAACAAAAATGTATGATTTTGGTTGAAAGTGCACATACTGTATGGCCAGCTCACTTTGTTATGATTTATTTGGAAAAAATGTTTAAAAATGGTGCATTTTGTCAATGTGCTTATATGTATGAATTTTTTTTATTTCATTATTTCCTTGAATATTCCTTGTATTTGCTCAAAGAAAAAATTATGTTTGATATATATGAAAATATTATTAGAAACAGAGCAATAGATATAATCTTATTTACATGGGAGGCAGGTCTCTCTGTCTGTGAAAATCAGAATATGTTTTAAAAATTTCCATATTCATAACCCGAAACTAAATGCTTTGTCTACATCCTACGTCTACGTCCCTTGTTGTGCATTGTTGTGATGAAAGATGTAATAATTTTTAAAGGGCTTTTATAAGTTGGATAACTTGTGCCGAATCCTTTTCGTGGCTTATTAAATTTATATTTCAGTACACAAACACGTTCATTAAAATCCGAGCAGGTTATAACATTTCTATTGAAAAGAACTTATATAATGGATGCACATGTATATTGCAATATTATATTCAAGAAGACTGTTAATGTTAAAGTCCATTTAATCCATACGTACATTCACAAAGTCAGGCACCAAAACCTGTTTGAATGCTCAGTACTTGAGATTGGTGCATGCCTAGCTCCTACGGTTTGGGTTTGAATTTATACTAATGCAGATGCTGGGATGCATCAATTTTGATGAAAAACGGAAGCGTCCGGATTATCGAGGCCTGACTGTATATCAATCATATATACTGATAACAACATAAAACAATATTCATTTCTCTTATTAACCTATAGAGAGCTCTATTGGGAGCACTTTATTTATCTACAGCGCCTTTAACTGTCGACATTGCCATCTCTCCCCGGCAGGTTTCAGAATTCACTGAAATAAATCTAATTCTTTAACGATGTTATATGTAGACTTGTAGATCAAAATTCTGAAACCAATCGTTATATTTTGTATTAGCGTTTTGAAGGTTATCAAGACATAACTGTAATCTAAAATGAAAGTAGTTTTACATGTAGCTGAACAGTTTAAACTGGATGTTTGGGGTATATATTCAGATTTATTTCCAACACCTTCCCATTGTGCTAGTATCTAGTCTATCACTAGTAAAAAATCTGAAATGCAAAGAGAAATATTTATGTTATTTCCATTCATATCTGATATCATTACTTAAGAAGTCAGTTTTCAAGTCACGATAGAAGGAGTGCTGAGTTTTCAAGTACCTCTTATCTAACTATATAAACATGCATTATAACTGTGGGGAGCGGACTGTGAGTTCACTCCTATGTAAACATTCTGCACATTTATCTGTCGTCTCAAACAGGCTCGACTAAGTCAACATGTGACGTCCAAGTTTTCCACATGGATTTATACATCGTGCTGTCGTGTGGTACAATCATAACTTTCTGATTCGATGTGTTCACTGTACATCATATGTCATAACATTCTGTTTATATTATTCAGAAACAAATAATTACGTTTATATAAAAATATGATATAATATAATATGATGTTCACAACATTAATGATCCCTGACACGATCATATATAAACACATATCTGCACATTTTTCAGTATCAAGGACGAATCGAGTCACATACATATATGTGAAAAGCGTCATTAGAAGGTGAACTTAACATCTGACTAGTAGTAGGAGTCCACGCGTTGCGACAACACAGCAGTGGTCATGTAGTAGAGCAAGACCAAAGTGTATATTAAAATAAAAACAGTCAAGCTTATAGAATGAATAATTGTTTTATGTACAGATGAAATGATTTATAACCATGATGTGAAATGCATCGTTTCTTGGTTGCAAACACTGCCCAGGATCACGTGTTAACAGAAAAAGCAAGGTATTAATGATTTTAAGGCAGCTTCATACACTTAATTCCATACTCACATGGCATCGTCTCATTTTCAGGTAAACCTAATATTCTGTTGAATCATAATGTCATATTGAAGAATGTCATCACCTACATATTTTTTTACGGCAAAATGTTAAGGAACAATGCCGAATAAGACAGTTATATTAACAAGAATGAATAAGAACTTTGTTATATAGGATAGAATAACAGAAACACGCTATATTAAGAGACCAAAGATAATGGTGAATACAATCTATCATCGTTACCAAAATGAACAACTGTCAACGATTCTATTGTGTAATGTCTATAGTATTAACGGGCAAAGGAGTGCGTATTGTTGAAAACAGGCGACTAGAAAGTATCTGCAGTCGACAATTAAGCACCATTATATACCATAACAAGTAAAGAGATGTAACTAGTTTCAACCAACTATCTGCTCCAAATTTAATTTAAAAACATTCCCATCATATTATTCTACAGTATTATATATCACCTGAAAGCCAATACATTTCCGTTCAAAATAAGCTTTAGAACATAAATATGTCACAGATGTGTTTTCCAAAAGTTTGAAAGTTTACTTTTTCTCTAACTTGAACCATCTGCGTGACCCACTGGTCCAAATAAGAATAAACTGTGACCATTTACAAAGCATATTTCTCGGTTCATCAGATCGCGCAGAATTATAGCATAACGTACATTGTAATTGACGTAGTTTTTTCTTATCAATTTTACAAAGACAGTAGTGACCGAGGGCAGCCATGATTACTGTCATTTCCAGTTACTCCGAGAAAAAACCCAATTAGAAATGCCTTATTGGCTCAAAATACCCTATGACAAATTTCGTTATCAAATATAGAAGTATATCAAAGTAATTTATCCCAGAAGATGACTATCAAGGCTTAGCCATTTTAGGAGCATACGTTATGTTATTTATAAACCCAGGTAGGTCAATTACAATGTCAATCAAACGCCTATAACTCCACCATGAACAATGTCAACCCTTGATAGAATGCATTTCTTGATAATCAAAATATCATTAACGCTCTCCGGCTTATCTTTGGAAATCCGGTCGAGTCCGAAGTTTGTCGACAATAAAAGTGTCGCGACTAACATTTTTTTACAAACAAATTTCATTATTTAAATGCCCTGCATGAGTTCTCTGGACATTTTCAGGTTAGAATTATTTTTTTCAATTATTGAAAAAAATTCCAATGGAATTTTTTCAATGGATTTTTTTTTTCCAACGGAATTTTTTTTCCAATGAGGAAAAGGGTGGTGGGATTAGTCATTGAAGGCAGTTTTCATAATAATGAATTTATGAAATATTATAATTCTATTTTTTTTTAATTTGGTGAAGTTTTCAATGAAATGTTGATTTTAATAACATATATTGAGTTAGATGAAATATTGATTTTGGAAAACAATATAATGTTTGTGAAATGTTGACATTGGAAACATTTATTGACTTTGGTGGAAGTTTTGCTTTGATAAAATATTGAATTTGATGACATGTTGACTTTGATGAAATGTTGACTTTGGAAATATTTATTGACCTTTGTGAAAGTCTAACTCAAATAAAAAGTTGACTTTGAAAAAGAAAATTATCAAGTGTCCTTCCCCTTAAATATATATTGAGATTATAGATATGTAGTATTTTTTCAATAAGACGTTTCCACAATATATTCTCCTATCAAATATTCACCTTTGCGAAATGTTGACTCTTGAAATATTAATTGCGTTGATAAGGTTTCTATCTAATGACTTGTTTTAAGTTGAACACTAATGTCTGGCTAAAGGTGGATGTTTCAGACAGTATGTGTTAGGTCATTTGATTAGGCTATTGTCCACATTACATCAGTCACCACGAGTGATTATTTATACACACCTGATTGCAGATTACAGATATATGATATACCAGACTTCCTAGCTATCAGAACATCCTGTCTGTAAACGAGGTTGTCTAAGTATTACGTAACATGTGTATTCGATCAACTAACCCATCACAGAAGTCTCAACTCGTTTATGCCGACAGGTAATTAGTTACCGGTTCAACGATATAACAATTGCAATTTAATCATGCAACTGAGGTTTAAGGGATATATCAGACTTGTGTATTGACTCTCAAAATACCCTACGGCGTCCCTCTCGGTATTACGTAACATGTGTATTCGATCAACTCATTAAGGCCAACAGGTAAGTAATTACCGGTTCAACGGCATTGACCCAGCAGCTAGGTGTTACAAGAACACCAATGTAGTCAGACTTCAATAGCGTGACCACATGAGCACTTATTTGTTTCCGATCTGTGTGCATTACACTGCAAATTTATCTGCGATCAGATGACATGCTCGACCATGAACTAATGGAGCTTGGTAAAGGTATTGAGAATGTTTAGGTTGGACTTAACAAACGTAAGTTATGAAACATTAACATATCAGATAATGAATTTCTTTTGTTTTTGTTACAGGCGAATAGTTATAATATGCATAACATTATCCATGTAGGATTTGCTGACTTTTAAGAGATTGACTTTGGTGACTGGAAACTATTTATTGGCTTATAGCCTAATAAGGTAAACATGATTCTAAATCCCTATGTGTGACGTCATGGCTTTTCGGAAAGATTTAACACTTTCAATTGGACATTGTTTCAAATATGTCCAAACCCATGGATATCACAACTAAGCTGACGGTGGTGCATTCTATGTGACACCCAACATATTTGTATCGCTTTGACGGCTATTCACTAGTGATTGACCTCTCATGTGTTTCACATGCATACTGAAATATTGAATCAACATCGCATTTCATTCTATATAAACATATTCCAAGAAAAACATGGAGTGATTGTGACAAAGGAAGTAACGAATATTTAATTTAAAGCGATAATATAATGATTTTAACAGTAGTTAAGTGTGCTGTGTATTAGAAAGTCCCAGGTCTTACATAATGTGCATGAAGCAGAGAACGTCTCCCCGTCAGTAATTACAGGTAGCGGGAATGACCATTACCTAATTATCATGTACCGACCCTTCCTTAATTGTTTGTGTATCTCCTACCAAACTATTAGGGGTGGCCAACATTCCGACACGTACAAATGTTCTTATATATCTAATGCACAAGTATTATATAACATGTGATCTTAGAGAGGCAGTAATGAAACTTCAATTATCATGTACTGTAAAAGATTGTTTAGTGACATCCTGACGTTGAAAAGATATCCCGAGTTTGATGACATGTTGACTTTGGAAATATTGAATGACTTTAGTAAAAGTTTATCTTTAATGATATGTTTACTTTGGTGACATATTGACCTTGCGAAGATATTTTGAGTTTACTGAATTGTTGACTTTCAAAAGATTGACTTTGGTGACATGTTGACTTTGAAATATTTGTTTATCGTTTATCTTAAACATGACCTGTGATAAATAATTTTCATATCACGACATTGCAATTTGTTTTCAAGGCAAGTGTCCCCTAGATTAATGTGTGTCAATAGAATCTGACGTCATATAAATTATAGATTTCCTTTTAATGCAATAAACATAATACACAGCAACAAGCGTTTCCGAGGCATGTAGGATTGTCAATTCCACAAGTCGCCATATAAACCCACGTGAACATCGCTCTACTGCTTTGGTCCCATGTCACAATTACTGGAAGTGACGATTGCTATCTTAACATGATGTCCTGGGAATATACAAAATATATTATTGACATTTACCTATTAGATGATTCTTTTTATTTATTGTGGTTATAAAAGCAAACTATGACACATATATTATGTTTATATACTCATTGATTATACAATTCAAGCAAAATATCTAGTTGGGTAATACATATATGTCAATATATGTAAGAACTACATACTTGAATGAAATGGTAAGTAGATAAACGCCACAAACTGTATATTTCAATTTCTTTGAGTATAATCTGTGTTTCTATAAACTGTGTTTCTCTATTGTTTGTAGATAATGTGAGAGTAAACCACAATGCTTCGTGCTTGAAAATAACATGATCTACATTTAGCTTAACTAATAAGTGCGATTTCTCCGCTTATTTTGAACGGATAAAATCTGCGAAAAATTAAGTGTGTGATTCAATGAGAAAGATATTTAGCAATTGTCCAGGATATAACATACTCGACGGATCTTTAAAGACGAGTCGATGAAAGTAATTGTTAGAGTTTAGAACAATTTAAATCATAACTTAGAAAAATAAAATGAAATTCAATATTCTCATTGATATATCCTCTTATCTTAGCGCTCACTCCGATCTGTCTGTAAATGAAAACAACACATCAGCAGTTCTCGCTCATGGGACTACCACTGTGTGCATTTCCTCACACCACAATTACTTTAAATCAACTGAATGGCCGATTTCCGTCTTTGAAAACAAATATTTTTAACTTACTTTTGACACCAGTACAAACAGGTCAACTTTTTCTCTGTTTTACAGATCAAATGAAAACGGTTACATAAAACAAGTTCTGCATTCTCTCAAAAGTGTTGCCCTGACCTTGAAACACTTGTCTTTTGAAAGTTTTCACATAACATACAACAATACATTACTGTTCCATCAACACCTGAATTTGTAGTAAAACAGATGATGTGACTGACCAAGAAGGTTTGTATGTTTAATTCTTTTACACACAGTGCTTTATCACAGAGTTTTTCTGTGGGTGTCTTGTAAGGACACCGAAGGATAGCATGCCTTGGATATGCATATGTACATTCTATATAAGAAAGTGGTAAGTACATGAGCTGACAATGCTAAGAGGAGATGCTTATCACGTCAAGGGTGTCTTCCCCTCCGTATCTTCTCCCGACATGCACCACGGGAGGTCGTCGACCTCACCGGAAGAAGATTATTTATATCTTGTTCTTGGGGATGTACACACGCATCTATTGTCCGATGTCAGTGACGGTAACGACCCAATTTAAAACAGAAAATACATGTATACCTTATATGCCAAAATCCATGCAGAAACAATTTAATAATACTCAAATAATGTTTCAACTATATACTATGATATCTTGTGAATCCTCACAGCTTTCGATCTCAATTTGTTTGTCCTAAAACAGATTCTCGGTCACACGGAAATATTAAAACGAAAATCAAGCCAAAAAGCTAATTAAACTTGAGTTGTGGATCTTTCACACGCAACGCGAGTTTTATTGTCGTCTTTAAGCCACTGAAAGTTACAGTTTACGTCATTTCCATTCATACACATATGTATATATGTTGAGATGAATTAAATGAGTGAGTGAGTGAGTTATTTTTTAACTCCGCTTCGGCAGTATTGCAGCCATTAGCGGCGATAAATTAAATGAAAGAGCATGCACAGTCATCTTTTGTTTCACATTAGTGTTTTTCCCTGTATAAATTTGAAATCTAGCCGTTTACAAGTTGCACGAATCAAACTACTATGACAGAGACTTTGTCAATCGGATTAACGTGGTTGCTGGTAGTTCAGCACATGTGGCAGTAGACTCCACCAAACACACACGGGTATTTTTCACGTGGTGTTTTCATCCGACCAATGCAATTGCCGTTAGGTTTTTTTTATAAGCGTGCAACAATCAACATTTATGAAATGATTGATTTCAAAACAAGGATTATTTACATATATGTAGCTTGGATCTATGTAACATCGACCCAGGGTCACCGGTTGAAGCTTTAACTTAATGTGATTATTATAACTTCCTCAGCATCATTTCCATAAACAAACATTCTCTCGGAGTCCGAGACTCTCCATGTGTTATAACAACTTTATCGTTAGAGAGAATATAATGCCAGTATGCTCACTTCAATGTAACAAAGTAGAGATATTCATGAAGGCTTACTCTGTACAACAGCATGAAGATAAACACCAATCTGTATTGAAAATCAAAATTCACCACAGCAAAGCTACCATTACAGCCTATGACTTTTGAAACGGCGTCAGCTAGAACACAACATGTAGCATCGCAGACATAATACAGTGATCTGTATTTCACGATTTAGACCATATATCTGCTATTGTTTGAGCCGTGGTATATAACCAACGTGAATTTCAGTGACAGTGGCTATGCTTGATTCGTTTTTGCGGCGTATACACCGGTCACGTGTCCGGCGTACGCCGTTCCTGGATCAGTCTGAAGTTGAAACAAGTGTATCGGCGTCAAACTAGCTTCAATAAACATGTAATTTATATCATACAAGTATTTTTTTGAAATTATTACAAAACTTGGATTACTATTATATTAGCGTGTAATGCATTGATTTCAAGAAGCAGTGATATTTTAAAATAAATTAGTCAACTATCCAATTGTCAAAAGCAAATTCATTAAAAAATAGTTATTGAATGTCGTAAGAATAACATTTGTCCGCCATTATACGCCGCCTTCGCCGGTGATTCCAAACCGGCGCATTCGGAGTACACGATCTCTGTGGTAGTGTTTTGATGTCAATTTCGTGTTTGGCATGGGCTTCCAATGTGTGCTTTGTCCAATACAAAATAGTTCGCGAGAAAAAAATATATAATTAGTTGATTAGATAAAGCTTTACAAACGTATTATTATTTGGCAATGATCTAATTAAGTTAGACCATCGGGCTTTGTTGTCTAATCGTTGAAATGGTTAGTTAACAGGCCCTCATGGTCTAACTATTACGTATAAACTCAACCGTAAAAGAAATATCTCATGTTCAACAGAGTAAAACGCTTCTGTCGGAGAAAGAAGGTTTTGAATGTCTTGTATAGACTCCTGAGACGTAGGCTACTCTCAAAATATGATACTTTACAATGTATTTCTATGTTAGTTCAAATACTCTTGCGGGTGCATTTGCAACAATGGCATTAGGTCTCTGCTATCTCGTTTTGATCAAAAGATTCCAAAACAACGATTTCTCAAAATGCACGTCTTTAAGGAATGTAATCAAAGTAACTTTAGTTGGCGTCCGAAGACATGGTGTAATCCTCAGTCGTATGCTTTACTTGTAGATTGAAATTACTTGCATTTTGTATCGTGACGTTCGTTTGCGGTTGAAGGTATATGATGATGAATAATATTTATGTCTATTGACCTATTCCTGCAAGGTCATTCAAGAGATTTTAGAAGAACCGGAAGTAGGTCTGACACATCAAGAGGCCTATGGTAAGCTGACTGACCTAAACCGGAAATAGATAAGAAGTCACTTGACCGGCCAGCTATGGCCGGAAGTAACAACGATCACAAATGTACTCGATTTGCAAGTTCACCTCAACATATGCAACTCAGCATATACATTTCAATATTTATTTTTTAAACAATTTTTATCAAAATAATTTTTATATGGAACTCAATTACTGGTCGAACGTTTCAATGTGAGCGACAGTATTAATGTGTAAAACTAATTTTTGTTAAAAAAGGATCAAGATGATATTTGTTTTTCTCAGTACAAATCGGAGATACATTCAATCCTCCATATTTCAGCCATATATTTTTACATCCTGTGAAAGAAGCATAACATTTATAAATTGTAAATGCTTAGTGATACCAGGAAAAGTTAATTTCTTGCCAATATTTTCAGATTTAATCTGAGAGAAGTAGATTTTGTACCTTTAATTGATTATTAATTTTAGCTATATGAACAATGTTAAAAAGTGATAGTCACTTTTATTAATTGGTGTGCTATTCAAAATACAGTCATATATTAGCATTTCATATTATAAATATTGTAAATAAGTTACAATTTAAACTCAAACTCTACACTCAGACACATACATTCAAACATGCAATAACGTCATTGTCATATCGAATCCATTAGTAAAAGAAGAAAATGTATTCGACTGATAAAGAGAAATCAAAGAAATACCCAACAACCGAAGTCAACACTTTATGTGATTATCATCTACAGGATTCTTCTTATCTGGCTTATTTCACATGATTCAATGTAATTGTTTTGTCAAGAACAATTTAGGCAGTATCAAACTGCTTATTCCATATATGGAGTGCCCCGCCCCCTCGTATGGGTATATAAGGGCAGAGCGCACACCCCCTTCACCAGCAGTTTGTATACGAGTCAACGATAGCACACTATGGAGATGTCACAAGGCTTGCTGGTGTTAGCGGTGAGTTGCTTTAACATTTTAGCTTTTGCAATTTAATTTCATTCAGATTAATCAAATAATTTATTTGTTGTCAATTTTTATTCATACCAGTGTTATTATGTTAATGCTGTGTTCTTTTGATTTTATTCATTTATTTATTGTTCAATACACGTAGATTTCATCGGTGTCTGAAAATTATATTCCTTCATATTTTAATGTTTGGTAACAGCTATCAACTTATATTTCAAAATATTACATGTAAAACTAAACTTGTTGTCTTGATTTGATATTCAAGAGTTGCGCGAAAGAATTTGAAATTTTAGTGACGTTTGAGCCAAGCGTAACTTTTTTGAAAATTAAGAAATTAAAAACATACTTTTCTCTAGAAAACACAGAAAAAACAAAAGATGCCAAAAACCACCAGTGTAAAGGTCACACTTAAATAATAACAATCTTACATTTGTTCCCTATCTAAATTAAATAATAATTTCTCATGTTAGAAAAAAGTTGTCATGTTTTATACGGAAAATTGAATTTACCGAATCACTACAAAAAGATTAGAAATAGTGTAGAAATCTTTCAAACAGAAGCTGTCATAAATGCTGTACTTTCGCAACTGGCAGTCCGCCACCGCTCCGCTCGGCTCAGTATCTTCATCCCAACGGTGGTTGTTTTCTGTACACTGTACATACTATGTTCACTGGGACATATTTTAGAACGGTAGTATTGCTTTAATTTAGAAATAGGAAATGTGCTTAAATGCTGGATATTTCCACCTTTTCTAGAGTACAGTATCAGAAGAAAGTTATTTAAATAGTTGTTATTGTTTCAGGCGTTGCTCGTTGCTGGTGCTGTTGCTCGTAAGTATAAATGGAATTTATTTTATGATATCGTTATTTATAGTTTATAATTGTCCCCTTTGTAAAATAATATATTGATGAACAACTTAAGTTACGCTGACATCGATTCGTGTTAAATTTAACGGGACATTTAGTTGTTGAGAAAATATGTAAAACGCTACGAATGGTGTTATTATATCGGAAGTACTGACCGTTGCTGAAAATTACCATTTTAATCGTATTGCATTCTATATAGTGACAATATAATGATAAAGTTGCGAGTTGTAATCGAAAACAGGACAGTGCATTTCGGCAGGCGCCAGCCAGTTTGTCAAAAGTAATTATGGAAACTTATATGTTACAAACTGGCAGAATTGGGTTGTTAAAGGTGCATCCATTGTGTTTCATAAAATCTTATTTGGCTTTAATACGTTCCAACTCAACACACGTGATGTCTACAATACAAATAAATTCACTCAGCTTGCATATTTATCCCTAGTCGCCAAATATATCATAATTACTAGTTTCCAATTAGAATTGAGTAACATCATTATGCATCTGCAGAAACCGAAACTACACGTCCCATTTACATGCACAGTAGTTATGTGACCTATTGAACATTATCTACTCAAATTTGTCGTTTTGGCTGTTATAAATAAGATTCCAAAATTACGTTTGACTCATTGACGCGCGCCACACACTGTGCATTGTCCGGTTTTCGATCAGAAATCACTACTTTTACCTTCATATCATCAATATACTAAGTCTTTTGTCATCAAAATGGTAGTTTTCAGTAACAGTCGGTACTTCTCGATAAAGTTACACCATTTATAACGTTTTCAATATGTGACCCCCAACAACACAATGGATGTACCTTTAATGTTTGGTAGGTCGGGAAACTACTTTGCATGCAAATGGGACGTGTAAATTCGGGTTCTTGACATGTAAAAGGCTGATTTTTTTTATTTTCAATGAGAAAAAAAAGAAATAAGGTATTTGGTGATCGGTTATGAATATGTAGGGACTTTATTTAAACATACATAGTTATCTTCTACAGAATAATAATGTTTTCATGTACAAATCATGATTATTGTGTTCAGATTCATTGAAATGGAAAATCATTAGTTTATAGTGTAGCATACATGTGTTTTAAGCAAGTGAAACATTCAATCAACCACTACGGACTCAATAATCTATAGTAACATTCCCTACCAAAACTAAACCAATTTCTTTCTATCTGTTTGTCAAGTACGTACCTAGTGTATATTGAACTTCACCATAAATCTTCGTCTAAAGCTGACAACGCCAAAGGATAACGATAGAACCGTCAAGTGTATACTCTTAAGTTGACATACTTTAGAATATTTGTTCTTTATGCCCTTTTAAAAAGGATAAAACTGCTTCAATGTGACATTCGTTCATTGTATAATGTAATATTATACATGTCACAACGCTGAGATAGACATCAATAGAGAATAAGCATTTGGAGTCGCTAATCAGATAAACTATTTCCGGTTGTTTGGAATGTTGTCTTCAGCCGGATAACATTCCGTTCGTGGCCATAATGTGGTCTTAGAACCGCAGCGGTTGCAGGAAATTGTTTCACGTTATCAATGATAGCATTCATTATATACTGTGTGACTGCTATATTGTAACTACGTTCTCATGTACGTCATGTACTGCAGTAGAGCCGTATGCCAAGTTTAAGTAACATTTCTATAGGATCAAATACCTTAATAAATAAACGCTGATCACTTAAAATAAAAAGCAAGCTTCCATGTTGCAACAACTATCTAAAAATAGTTAAACATGTCGTTGAAAGTCATGATATAAACATACTTGAAGTTCCTTATAATTAACGTTATTATGAAAGGGTTTAATGAGCTGTGTATACATACAAGCTCAGCTAAATCTTAAAATACCTTGTGATTTGAAAGATCTATATAATTAGTTACATAAATGAATATTAACATCTAATAATTAATGTGAGATATTGATAGAGGTACGTAATGAAGAATGAAACATCTAACACCAACTCCAGCATACATCGCTATTTCAATTCTAAATTCGTTTATCCAATCGAACATGTGTCGTGTACTAATTTCATCGGAGCTTATCAAATCAGCTTCTTCTGACGAAATATTTTTACAGAATTCGATGACCGAGACTTCAACAGGAGGGGAAACTTTGACCGAGACCGAGACTTTTTTGGACGCCGTGAGGACGAACTTCCGCCGAGATTCCGCCCGGATGTCGACCAAAGTAAGTCTTTTCAATATTTCAATCAAAATATAATAAAACAAAACGATTAATGTGTAAAACAAATAATCGAGAAAAACCGCCGGATAAAAAAAACGATACCAACATAAATACAAGAGCAAATGTGACAAAATTATGAAATACGCACTTGGAAATTCTTTTAAATAAACATAACTGCGTGAAACTCCAAGAGTCTGATCTTGACTTCATTACGCTATATCGCGTAATAGTTGTTATGCCACTGAACATCAAGAGCCATGAGCACGAAACTATAGAATAGCTATCAAGTCATTGAATTAAATTATATTTGTCAAACTGTGCTTGGCACCAGTTATGTTATTTTTTAAAACTTGCAATGCACACATTACACTTCAGCTGTAGCCTCATGCAGGGGGAAGGCAGCCGACATCTTCTTCGTGCTGGACTCATCAAGCTCCATCTACATCGAGGACTACGAGCTTCAGCGTCAGTTTGTCCGAGAGGTCATCAACAGAATGGACGTCTCCCCTCAGTCCACCAGGATCGGAGCTCTCACCTACAGCGACAACTACAGAGTCTCCTTCGGGCTCACAGACTTCCAGAACAAACAGGACCTGAGGAGCGCCGTCAACGATAGGAACGTCCCCTACCTCACCGGACTCACCAACACTGCTGATGCCATCAGGTGAGGCGATATTCCAGGGCATTGGTCCGCAGCTTTGTTCTTACACGACACGACTGTGTTTGAATTCCCCTTTGTTTTTGACAATGGTTTGTTGCATGTTGTGTATTAAGAGAAAATGTTTTCTGACATCTAGAAATTTCCCCTCTCCCCTGACACATTTGAAGTGAAAGGGGGAGCATTCAACGATACACCATTTCGTTATGAAATAGTGTACCTAACAGTAAACCATGAGAGTGCAGTATATTATATAGCTAACCATCGTGTACATTACTCTCATAATACATCACCAAACGACACGCACGGTAGTATGCACGTACATGTATTATGTTGTCTGGTAGCATGGGACATTATACTACCGCTTCTAACACATGTATATCCAAACCACTACCGTTCTATCAACTCATCAGATGTAATACGCAACGAGAAAAATCGCATCATAGACATCATGTTATGTACCTGACCGTGTGATAATAAAACTCGTTTCTGATAGATTTTTGTTTTTATATATACTAAGATACATAATTTAACTTATAACCAGGTACGTCCGAACTAACGGTCAGTTCCGACCCGAGGTAACCCGTGTGATCGTAGTAATCACAGATGGCTACTCCCGGGAGCCCACCGTCACCAGCAACGAGGCAGAGACAGCGAGACGTGAGGGATTCTACATGTTCGTTATCGGGGTGGGTCAGTACACAGATGAGAGGGAATGGAGATCTATCGCTAACGACCCCGACCAAAGCTTTATGTACAACATCACCAACTACAGGGCTCTTGACAGGCTCTACAACACAATTCCCAACAGGATATGTGTCCTCCCGCCCATCATTATCAACAGTGGCAGTAAGTGGATATAACGCTTTTATGTGCGCTTCATGGTATATTTTCACAAACCATACACTGACAAGTGAGGGCGTATCAATTTGCCATGCATTCGGCCATAATATATTCCTCACAAACAATTCTTCTACTAATTATCATGTATATTCCTTAGGACCACTTTTAAGTTTCTGACTTCCACTAAGTTCCAATTTCACAATCTATCGTCATCATCTGAATGTAGTATTTATCAACTACTACAGGCTGCTATGTTCGTGAGGATGCTGATCTGATCTTTGTCGCTGGTCCCCCTGAGGCAAGTAACGCCTTCTCCAGTGTGAGCAACATCGTCAACGGCATCAGGGACAACAGCGGTCAACTCCGACTCTCTCTGCTATTGGGGTCCTGCAAGGCTAACGAAGTACCTCTCTCTGACCCTTCGATTTTCTGTGAGAACTTCGGAAACCCCAACCCTAGTCTGGACACGTACACGAACCTGCTGAAGGAGATGCGGGCCGAGGCAAGAGACGCACGGGCTAACAGACCAGGTGCAAACCAGGTGAGTCCTCCGCAGTGCTACCCTTCTCTTACATACGTACACACATTATATAGACAAATATACTCTTTAAATAAAAACATGGTCCCACTGCTGCTCCACAAGCAATGCGATAGGTCAACGTCTTTCATTGTTGTTTGCATGGACGGGTAACAAATCTGTTGGCAATAAAATGTAAGGTAGATGATAAGTCATGTGAAAGCTTTGAGCATTCGAAATAATCATTTCGATATATATATGTAGATAGGATAAATGTAGACGTATTACGAGAACGTCCATGCGTTTTCATTAGGTGATTTTTTTCACCAAATAGTGTTTATTAATGGTTGCATTTTGTAATTAATTAATTAATAATTAAATCGGTACCAAGAGATGTTAGTATTGCTTTCTGGAACGGGCCGTCCTTAATTCTTGAATAGATCTCCTATAGAAGCTAGTGGCTATGTTTTCCCTATCCACGGTCGAAAAGCATACCGACATTCAACATATCGTCTATTTGCAACTAACCGTACTATAAACAGTCAAGGTAAACTTCATATTTGGACATCTTATTCTCCTGTGTTTGAAGAGTACCATATAGATTCCCTTCCTCAATAAAATGCATCGTTTTCGTTGGTAGCGATTCTCCTGTCTTTGAAGATAACCAATTCGATTCACCTGCCGACATTTAAGTGATTTCAAATGCATCGTGTTCACAGGTCGCAGTGCTGTTCATCGACCAGCAGACATGGAGTCTGGACTCTATCGGCATCAGAAGACAGGCCCGGGACCTGAAGTACGACGGTATCGAGCTGTACGTGGTGGACATGGGAGTCATCGATGATACAGGGCTCTCCGGGGTTCCCTCCAGCAGGGATGGTCTCCTCTCCACTAGGGACATGTCTATGAGAGATCTGGAGAACATCCTGCTCACCAGGTCTTGTGACTGTAAGTACCTGCTATCTGTTGGATTTGTATAATGCAAGATACAGTAGGCTTTGAAGCTTTTTTTATTTGAAACATTAGCTTAGCTTTTATAATTAACCTTTGCTATGTTAGATACATCATACCAGTCAACGAGATCTGACTGAATGCTACAAACTTGAAAATATTGCTTTTAATCCTTCCAGCTACTAACTTAAACATGTTTAACCTAAACATCAATTGATTATGTAAGAGAAAAACGTTGATATTTTCAGTGTATACTGTATTTAATGATAATACACTGATCAGCGAAAGTTAAGTCTCAATAACCAAAAACATACCAAAATACAATCTACTTTTTCATTGATTAAATTAAAATACACAAACGTTTTGTTGCAGCTTTGAACGAAAGAGGTACACGACTTACCCCTCTTCCGCCTCAGTAAGGTCAAGGAACCAAGGTGAACATATGAACAGAGTTACTGCCCTTTAACACGCTTCCATCTCATCGGGGCTCTTAATCAACTGTGATACATTCAAGTCGAACAATCAATAAGCAGTAATATGAGTTATAATGGAACTTTCTCTGCAAAGCTTTTTTTCAGTGTAGAATACCAAGCTCATACTCCATAATATCACGCTATAATTATTGTACATGACAGATATTGCAAATATAAGCTTCAAATTATAAAGTATTGATTACTGCTTGTGTACTACTTGCTATAGGTTAGCATCAGGGCTTTGTACAAAAATATATAACATCATGTTTATGCATTTGAACGTATTGTTGGAGTGAGTGTGTTGTTTTTGTACAATAAAACTTAGTAAACAAAAGTGTTTTGTTTTTCGTGACATACAACGTAGCAATATATAAACCATGACAACCATTATAATTTTACTAGGCTAACCGACTGCACAGACCACTTGGCATATTAAGCCACCTTTTACGAGTGAATTTATCTTTACCCAGTGTATATTCAATGTATGTTCATCCTGAAGCAATATATAACTATATTTACTGAAATTGTGACTTATTTTGATGTCTACATGTCAATGTACAGATACATAGATGATTCTAAACACAATAGACGAAAGCCTCAACCTCCTCAGTAAAACGTAACTCGCCAGTCTCAGTCACTAGCTAATTGTCTTGCCGCATTTTCAAGAATTTGCCATGCTATGTAGTGGCCTGATCTTCATAGTGAGCTATGATAGCACCGGAAAATCTAGAAAATGCGACAATGCTTAAATTATCCAGTGATGGAAACTGGCGCTAATAATGCCTTGGGGGAAGTTAAGTCTTGGCATATTATTCAGGAAATTACATAACATTTTGGTCTAGAACAGACCTAGTCCGAACCGCCAGTCCTATTTAGGAACAGTAGGAACGTACATACCTGAACACGATTTTCCCTCTGTTCCAGTGTGTCGTACCCGACATGAATATAAAAAATCCCTTTGTATAACTGAAGTCCAAATTTCTGAAACGTGTAGTAACCATACTGCTTTACATAGAAGTAAGCTTCGGAAATATACCACAGTGGCCTATTTCAATTAAATGTTTTGCAAAAGTTTATCAGTTCTGTCAGAGCCCGATTGCTTGAGTTCCTTTGCGAATTAGAACTTTTTCAAATTGGTTTTTCCAACTTTTCTCAAATTCGGCACATCGTGAAACCTGCTAAACCGTTGGCAGACTTCGCTATTGATGATAAATGAAGATATACTTCTATTATTTTTCATTCTGACATTCACTGACTGTTCACTAACAGATACTTAAACAATTTCCATTGAGCAGTTTTTGTAAAGAGCGTAGAACATTCCATGACTTAGTCATGATTACCGTGATGCCCCGTGATTAGTGGACTCATTGTTTACTTTACACGCGAAACATCACTATGTATTACCCTGAATAAAATAAAGTAAAAATAGTGGGTTATGAACTTACCAGAAGGTGATCTATTTTTCCAAAATATCCAAAACATACACCACGAAGACTGAACTTCCACAGCTTTATTTAGAACTTAATGTATCAAAACAAGGGACAAACGAGCTTGTAATACATGTAGTTTCATTCATTTTCTCTGAACATGTAACTTGTTTGAGTCTGTACTTTACATCACCTTCAACTGTCTATTTATCAATGAAAGCATGTTATATCTAATCATTGAAAGCGAAGCACGTTGTTTTCATTGTTTCAACATTTGAACTTCCAAACGCTATATCACATGCTTTGGGTTCAAGAAGATTCATTCGTTTTAGAAGTATATCATATTTCACTTTGCATGATATAAGCTTGAATTCCTTCTCATTCTCTGCGAAATTCTTTGTACTACTAAAACCAAATATTGAAGACATCCTGTTATAGGTATAATTTCTAACTGACATTTTGTCAGTGCACTTCGTAAGAAGGTCGTTCAAATCATATCTCTCCGCCAGGAATAGAAAATGTACAAGTTCATTTAGAGGAGGATTTTTCATTTTTTCTTCTTCCATCTTAAACAGATTCAGAACAAACTCCTCACACCGATCAACCAGCTGCTGCACTTGATATTCGTGTGCTAATGGTAGAACTACGTCCAAGTTCTCTCTGGTTACTGGCTTACTTGAGGACGGGTAGATACACATTAGGAACTCCAGCATATCTGCGATTTTTTTGTCAGGGAGGGGAATTTCCTTACTTGATTTTTCTTTAAAATCGGCTTCGAACATTCTCTTAAATACAGGAGAAGCCAAAGACAAAACTACCTTGTTCACGTGGAGGGGTTGTTCTTCAACCAACAAAACCAAGTCAGAATCAGCACTCGGGGTGGAGAACGGGTGAGCTATCGGCTGTGAAGTTGTCTGTTCCAATATCTGGGTCTCCTGTGCAGTCGCCATTGCAATTTAATCACTGAATACGCTTCCTGAATTGATCCAACTGTTGACAGTCCACACAAGTTGTAGGTTACACAATATAAACGTGTTACACAGTCACATAGACAAGAAACTGGTCGGTATACATGTACACGAAATTGCGTCGTTCAATTATATGACGTAAGAGTCAAAATGATCGTAAAATCAGATGTTGAAGCTCAAACCTGCAACCAGAAGGTATTTGAAAATATGCAACTTTCGGTTTCGCTTTGCATCAAAAGGTTGGGTTATCTCCCTTGTGATTGACCAAGCGTTTAAAACCTGTCAGCGGGTTGTGCATACATGAGTTCTGTTGACCTCAAGAAGACAGAGACATACAGGCAGGTAGGCAAACACTTATGGGATCATTGTATTGTCGAAAAACTAGCAATTAGAAATCATATTAAGTCGACGATCAAGCTCTTATACTGTTAAAAAGTAAAGGGATGAAACGAGGTCAACACCCAATGTTCGTTTGAAATTATATTTCAGAATGTTGTCACCATGTTATAATTCGATATTATATACCACGTCAAAGCTAATAGATTTGTCTTTAAAATAAGCCATCAGCATATACATCAATCAGCTAACGACAAAGGTATGATTTTTCAAAGCTTCAAATATTTCCTGACCTGAGTCACTTATATAGCCCACCAAATTGAAAAAAAGCTTAAAATATATTATAAAATTGCTTAAAATATCCTGTCAGGTAATAGTGACAGTTACAAAGCCCAATATTTGGTGCATTAAATCGCGCAAGAATTATAACATGGCGGAACACTGCAATTGACGTACCTTGATTATTAATTCCACAGGAACACATGCATCCCCTTAGTCTATATTCTGATATTATTGAGATGTAACTCTCATTGTAAGTTTGTTGCTTGTTTGTAAAGAATTGAATTTGGGAGCTTAAAACACATGTTCTGAAAGTTCTGTCTTAGTCTTTACATACTGGTTAAAATTGTTAATTAATCAAATTTAAGATTTATTCATCCTTTGTGTATCTGTCCAAACTCGTGGCCATCTTGAACTCACAGTACCTTCACAAACAACTACTGAAATGATAACTTGAATTTATATATATTGAATTAGAAGTTACGTTTTAATAAGGTATGCATGCAATGTAATCAGTGAGTTAGACTCGTACAAATTGTGCTGCACACTTTACAATCGCGCGAAAAACCGTATGTTGTATACATAGGGGAGATAACTCGTGTTGCCTTCTCATTTCTTCTTGTGACAGCCATTCAACCAGGGCACTGTATTCTGCTCGCTCCGCTTTTGAACATTATATCTATTAATTTTTATAATGCCGTCATATAAGTTATACCTTATTAACTTGTTTCGTTTTATATACATACCAAACTAAAGTAAACCAGCTCGTCCCCATCTGATATATGTTATATATAACAAAGCGGGAAACAAAACAGGTATTTAATAATATCCCTATACGCTTTTTGGGACTATTGAACGACTGCTGTTATCGCCATTTTGAACCGCCTACATACTTCTAAGATATTGATGATATCAAACGACCTGACTTGTAATACAATCTATATATAAAAGTAGCTAATGATTTTGCATCAAACGATAGTAAAGTAAATTTCATACCAAATTCAATTATACAAATACAACTGTAATTAGCGCATAAAACATAATGGTATAATTACATTGAAGGTCTTTTAATATTCTGTTTGATACTCGCCCAAATTAATCAAGCGTAAAGTTTGAATGAGCTGAGTTTTCGCAAGTAGGTTACCATAGGTCCTTATGCAGCGGTTCTACACATGTTTAATAAAAAATCTACAGTATGTTACATGGACGAATAATTGCACGTGTTTGAATCCTAGATTTTCAAAATATTTTTTCTCAGTGGAGAGTGATATGTAATTGTGATTTTAATTTCATTGAAGCTAACTTAACTGTACAGCATACTTTATCTAGAAATACCCCAAACGACAACTTTGTAACCTTAATATTAATAAATTTAATGTTATAGATATTGTTCACAATGCTAATTTGCACGCACCATGCCTGTAGCATGAAGCGCGGTATAGAGTTTGTTTCGGTTTATAATAGATATTGATTAATAGTAAAAATAAAGAACTCAATTTCAGGATGAAACTATTATACTAAAATATATAAAAACATATAGTGTTCAACGTATATATAGATATTTTGTATATCTAACTTACATATAATGAATCAATTAAATGGAAAACAACATTTTTAAGTATAGTTTCATGTTTGTCTCCAATGACTTGTTTTAAACTTATAACTGATATTGTCGTGTCGTTAAGAGTATATATTTGAGTAACGTGAAATGCAGTTCAACTTTGTATCCATTCGCTGAAACACTGAAACTGTGTAACCTGGTTTCCAACTAGATTCCAGTTTGGATTCAGTGATTTAAACAATCATGGAAACCAAGAAGAAACCATGACTAGGATTGACAAGTCGTATACTTAGGTCTACAGGACTTCTGCTTGGCCTTGAATCCGAAGTTGTACTACTAACATTTTGATGAGAAGATCCAACAGAAATGTTGTTATTCTTGAAAGTATTATACGAAGGAAGTTTCATTCCCCAAATTAATTAAGCAGTTGTGATCCTTTAAACGTTGATAAAAATACGAAATTACGAAAACATGATAACAATAGTATGTCTTCCAGACATCCGCCTTGAAGACCTTAACACGTGCATCCTGCTGGTGTGTCTATTAATGAATTACACGTACATTGCACATACGGCGTTTTGACTTTAACAGCCTGTAGTACGCCATTTTTACTGAAAGTTAAATTCCTCTCATGAAAAAGAAAAAGTTTGTCAATGGCTAGATTCTCCCTAAAATGCGTATAAACAATTCTGTTAAAAACAATATTTCACTCACTGATATAGTTAACAGATGTTTAGATGAGGACGAACTAGTTTAATTAAGTTTAATATTTATTTAAACGGTAAACTTAATAAAAGTTATGTTATCACTTATATGACGTCATCATAAAATCAAAATTTTGCAGTGTAAAAACTGATCTTTCATGCCATTTAAACCACATATTTGAGTAACATTGCGTCCAGTAAATATCCAGTGAATATGATATTATTGTGTATTTGATGTCTTAATAGTTTAGTAAATAGAAACAGTGTTTTCGTTCCTGTCTTTGAAAAATTTTAACAGTCAGATTGTTCATATCTTCGTCTTCTATTTGTGTACAAGTCATTATCTCCATTGGTTAAGGAAATGTGCATAAGTTTCAGTTTTCTATGTCTTCGTTCTGGGGAAGGAGATGAAAATAGGTTTTGAGCTCATTGCCTGTGAGGTAAGTTTGACAAATACCATTGTGTAGTTGCTATTCTTACAATGAAGGCTTTTTCGTAGAAGATGAAAAATGTACAATTTAAAGATTCTTCGTTAAACATCAAATGCCATGTAAAAATGATATTCTGACTCAATTATTGGTATGATACAAAATAGACGTAGTGGTGGTGGCCGGTTTTCCTACCTAACAAATGATGGTTGGATTATCTACGCTTACATCATACTATGTGATAAAGTGGCAACGTAACTAACGATAAATAATCTTCACATTTGATTTCACTTATTTGACAGACTGACGATTGGAGTAGTGTGAGAACCTTTCGATGTAAAACTGATTATCTATAGTTACACACCTTGACATAAGTTTAAAGGTGCATCCATTGTGTTTCATAAGATTTGATTTGGCTTTAATACGTTCGAACACACCATATGTGCTGTTTACAATACAAACAAATTCACTAAGCTTGCATATTCATCCTCAATCGCCAAATATATCATAATTACTAGTTTCCAATTAAAACCGAGTAACATCATTATGCATGTACAGAAACCGAACGTGCATGTCCTATTTACACGCACAGTAGTTATATGACCTATTAAACATTATCAACCCAAATGTTTTATTTTATCTGGTTTAAATAAGATTCCAAAATTACGTTTGACTCATTGGCGCGCGCCACACGCTGTGCATTGTCCGGTTTTCGATCAGAAATCGACATTTTTACCTTCATATCGTCAATATACTAAGTCGAGCATCATCAAAATGGTAGTTTTCGGTAACAGTTGGTACTTCTCGATAAAGTAAGACCATTTATATATAACGTTTGGCATATTTGACCCCCAACAACACAATGGATGTACCTTTAAGCTGTTTATAAACCTACATCTTGATTATTCCACATATAACCGAATCCGTAACTAAAGAACACTTTTCATGAATTAAAATATACAATTCCTGCATGGAAAATCATAATAATTCGTATGTACGTAAATTGTTTGTTTTAGAAGTTGTCTTCAAATTTGTTTTCCTGAAATTAATGAATCTTCAGTAAATACATGATTACTCATGTTTAGTTAATAGGTGATGTGATAAATACTCGAACATGTCAATCAATTAAAGCCAATCGTTATGGCTAAAATCATATAACTGACGTCCACAAACCATATTTCCAAGTTGTAAAATTTTAAAGCCCATGATCTTAGGTAGAAGTTGGAAATTAACTAATTCAAAGATAACCTTAGTTTATATGTTTGTATATATGGTAGCGAAATGTATTTTTTTTTATAAAGTTATAAGTTATTTCATCAAAAAAAAATAGAAAAGTGCCTATTGTTGCTATAAAGACCATTCTCTCATGGACAATTACAAATTTAACTTAGTGTATCATATATATTTTATATCTAGCTTCTCAAACATAGCGTTTTTTCCAGTTCATTTTGCAGTATTTAATTTTCACTTATTATATTTTAATGGCGTTTTGCATATCGTTTAAATTATCAAATTGATGTAATTTTCAGAAATGTATAATTTTCACGAATAGCGAATTACGCATTAATATTACATAGGAAACAATGTAAGTTATCCATACCACTTATATATGACGACAGTTTGAACCAGACAGGCCTCCCCTTGTGTGTGTACAATGTAGGCGGGTGAAACCAGGTTAAGTAGGTAATATCCTATAATGACATGCACAGAGCATGCACATAATACTTATCATCATAATTATACATGTCCGGTTATACTGCATGCTGAGAATATTCTGGAGAAGATATTAATTTTTCAATGAGAAATTCGGTCTCTATTTGTTCCTGGTTCGAAAGAGTACAGTGTTGCTTTATGTAAGGTATGATATCATGCTGAAACTCATTTTGGAGTTCATGTTGAAACTTAAATAAATTATATTATTTATTTTTTGAAAATACAATGTCTTATTCTTTGGAGGCGACGTTTCGACATAGATTTCTCTGATAGAAAAATTACGCATATCATTTCTAAATTGGCGACTTATTTAAGAAATTCTACACCATCTTTTGCATTACTCGGTGAATTTTGAATACAGACTCTCTATATTAGAATTTATGTAACAATAATACATTGACAAAGGGTAGCTACTATCAACGGAGCATTAGAGATATCTAGTCTTTTATATAATCCATATCGCAATAAAATGAAAACCTCTTCGATGGACTTCATTTATTGAATAGGTTTATAATGGTATTTAGCAAACCATGGCTCTATACACCGTCTGATCTCACTTCTTAAATTAAACAGATTTTATGCGACCAACACTTATAAAACCGGCAAAGTTCAGTTAGAAATTGCTCATACACATGTATGTATATATTATCAAATCTTTAAGAAATCCCTATGTTTTGAAAATTATTGTTTTAAACCACATTCTGTATATTATCCTGAAATTATTTTGAAATTTAGGACAGGTAAGCAACAAGTAACGTTCTGATTGAAACCGGATGCTGGAAAGATATAATTCCAAAAAATGAATGTTTAAGCAACTTAAGTAATTAAAAAAACAATAAAATACGAGTTTCACTATCTATGCTCATGTACCACCGATGGTGGAATTGAGATAATACAAACCTTTAAACTTATAAAACGGCTGCAATTAAAGGTTGCAGCAATGATACCCTTACTTTCTCCTTGTTGCACCATGCATCACACTGGCTCGTTCTCTCTGCACTGAATATGATTTTTATAATTCGGCATTTTCTAAGTTCTGTTTGCTGCTGTGTTCTGACAGTGTCTGATATATCAGTTATGTTTTTATGCTTTTGTGCACGCGTTTTTCGTGATTCTCGACTTAAAAGAATATTTTCCTTCTTACCGTTTTTCGTGATTGTTTATTGACTGAAGTGGGTTTTGTCGATTGTTTTAGTTTTTTTGGATGACAATAATATTTAAATGTTTTCATTTTGAATATAAAAAAGACCCCATTTTCATTAAAAAAGTTTTTTTTCTTCTGATTGTAAACTTTCCTTTCGAAATCAGTTTATGTTTAATAATTCCTTAAAACATGCATGTGCTAATTATGCAACTGATACTGTGGATATGCTTTCTATGGTTCCCAACAGTCCTAGTTGTTGTTGCGACACTGCAAAAACGGCGTTTGGACTTTTAACCTGTTCCCAGGTGTTTTATGCTAAAGTCATGTATTTTCATGTTTTGTATTTCAAAACGTGTTTTGAATATATTATATAAAAAAACATTGTTATAGATAATACTTGAGATTTTTCCGTTAAAGTCGTGGATTCATTTAAATATGACCAATCCCAGAAAAGTCTATGGCTTGTCTATACATCTAAACAGTGATTTTATTTTATACACGCTCAACGCCTTGGAGTTTACATCAACACAATGGTGGCTGCTATTTGCTTTGGTCCGATCCAATAAGTACAAATTGACAGGCAAAAGAAACGATACAAGATATTGTCGAAACATAACTGACAAAACTAAATAATACATGATTGACTATTTATTATTAGTAAGTAGATGGATAGTCTATCCAACTGTCAAACTCGATAAATATTATCTATCTACTGAATGCGTTAATGATTAGAACTCCATTCAGTGCAAGAAGTAATTGTCCTAAATTCGATCTTGAACGTAGAACAAAATAACCACATCAAGGTTTTGTCAGTATCTTGTATGAGAGTCTTTACCCGATGTCTTCCACTCATTGGCCAGTCCACTGTCCTCCCGTCAGCTGTAGCGTCTCATCACACAGGATGTTCCTTGATGCAGAGGAAATGGTGGTATGTCACTAAGTGATCCGACCCGTGCTGAACACCCACATATTGCACGAATTTCACTATATTTTGATGCAACAAAGTTAAACTGTAAAACATCTCCCAAAACCAGATTCGCTTAATTACAGAAACATGCGTGACAAATATGTCAGCTGTAATTGAGAAGCAATTTCCATGTCTTTCTTTTAGAATAATCAACAATTTGAAAAATGTTTATCCTTGAATTTTTGAATATTTTCTTTTGCCTTTTATAGATTACATTGTCAAAACAGGACCGATCGATAAATTAGGAACTCAATACAGAATTAGTATAAAAATATACACATTTAGCCATATCATATAGATAAAAAGTCATCACATTTATTGATCATATTGAACGGAGATATAAATGTTTAGATATAAACTGGCAATGTTTCTTTATAAACAATTCTTGTACCCAAATGTTATAATTAGTCAACAGACGTTACAAGATAATAAAGTTCAGCCACACAAAGTTATTACCATCGAAAAGTAATCAAACATTCATGTTTCATGACTCGTCACCAACTGCAGAACATATTTATAATATTCCTCTCTGTATAACAGCATTCTGTATCATTGTACAACATGCCGTTCATTCCATTGAGTAAAATTAACCTTCTCATGCACAAATTTTTTTTCCCAAATGTTTTTATTCATTTCTCTTCAGCATGTGTACAATATACAAGTGTCGTTCAATACTGCGGGCGTCACCCATTGCCGGAGCTAGCGTCCCGAACATCATACGAATTTAAAACATTGAATTTACTGCCGGTAGTGTTGCGATGGTCATCCTGGTGGAGGTTAGAACCGACGGTGACACGATGCATACTTGAAGAACACACGAATATCACACGACTATAATACGAAATCTACACGACGTCGTGTAATCACCGTGTGACGTTCGTACATGTATGAGCACACGATGGGTACTGGAAGGCCATCCGAACCAACCACGTGACATTGTATCAAACTCCACGTGACCGTTGCAGAATCACACATTTCTCGTAGACCATGTTCTGAATATACGTTACTTGTGATTAATCATGCATCCAGCGCCTTAAGTAAGGGTAACCTTTAGTGATAAAACAATACGCGAAGGATGTCAATCTGCAATTCTGGTGTGTTGGTTTAAACAGACAGACATATTCTCTATTAGAATTTCACCTCAACATTTCAATTAAATTACATTCAAGATATTGATAATACATTAAAACAATGAAACTAGATAAGCACAGGTGTTTTACCTGGAAAATAACATTTCAACTTTAGCACATATATACATGTACAGCTGCTTAACAAAAGTTTAATTCACACTTTGAATGCTACAGATGAAATATCTATTCAATCAGGAAGTGTTTCGTTATCAATATGAATACTTTTACTGTTCTAGTGGTTGAATGATATCCGAAAGACTCTTACTACATATGTATTTGTTTAAATGGTGTGGCATATCTTAAAAATAATACTTTATCTTCTTGAGAAACCAACAGTGTCAATTATTGCGAAAATTCTTAATGTCAGGCCTCCCATTGAAATTTAAAATTCTTGATTGTCTGTAAACCATCACAAAGTTTATTTTAAAATCATTTATTACTCACTGTGTGTCTCTACACATGTATTGTATCATCTGGTAATGCAAAGGTAATATTCTATCGTACCTCTTACGGTGTCAGGTTTGGAATTTACCTTTTTGGAAGTCAACGCAAACATAAGCATACGAATTAACCCAATGATATGTTTAAATAACAAAAAGAGGGCAATAATTGAGCAACCTACATACACATGTATCTATTTTACGACGTGGGAGTATACCATGAGAGGATGTGAAAAAATAATTGACCAGGATTTAGTTTTGCAAGGTTTCAATTCAAGGGTAAGTATACGTACAACAAGAATATCCAACCTGTAGAATCTGTGAAAGACCATATACGGTTTGGTAGACCAAAACGCTTAATGCTGCAATAATCGATTTCAGAAAAGAGAGGTTTTCTTTACATTTTTGCTTTTCTGAAAATTGTATAGAAGAGAATGACCAACCTATTGTCTATAAAAATAATCTTAAGACTATTCAAGATTTTAGACAGTTTTGCCACGTTCCTAAACGAAATCAACATCTGAAGACAGCACCTAGAAAATAGTAACTTCTCTGGTAAAAGGAATGTTCAAACTTTTTAGCGCAAGAATGGGACAGAGTTCTCTGTTGGAATGAATCCAGTTTCAGAAGTTTCTTTAAGCAAATGTTAATATAAAAATAAGTCCTTCTAATAAATAGATTTACTAACATTTAGCTTTCCAGTCAGCTATAGAGCACCTACCACAGACTCACACTTTCACTATGGTAACCAAATGGTGACCCTAACATTCAGATAGATCAAGAGCGTATGGTCAATGGAATATAAAAAATATGTGGCTTTATGGAAACAATCGGCATCTTTATAAATACCAATATCCTATTGAATTAGATAAACTTGTTAAGCAGCTGTAAAGCTTTTGTTTGATTTTCGTTGAAAACTGTTAATCTTTAATAGTTGTAATTAATTGATGAATATGCAACCCGAGAGAGATGATTTGAACATTAATCAGCGCATAGTGTTTTTTAAGTAACATAACCAATGTCCCTTTAAGGGATTAAAACGACGGTCAATATCAAAATGTGAACTGTATAACGAATAGGCTGATGTTTTAACTCAGTAATTATTGGTAGATGTGTCGCCGCCGTGTTGCAATCTAGTACCATTCACGATAGCAATAATTGGCAACGCGAGGGTAACGCGAGGGTAACCCGCAGGTCTCACGACGTCGTGTAACCATCTAGTAGACCATCATCAGCATTCGCATGAGCGTCGAGTGAAGTTAATCCGAATATTATTCGATGGTTACACGATGTGTACACGATGACCATGCGATGGACCCGATGTCTATACGAAAGGTACACGAAGGGATATGTTCGTGTGACCATCGGCCAATTTTTTTACATGCCAAAAAATATTAGCTCACACACGAAGTTGTTCCCGGACCCCAAGAAACCCCCAAGATGGTCATACGATGACACACGACGGTCACATGGACATCCCGATTTAGACCCGAAGTCGACAAAATTGGAAATTATTGACATTCGTATTATGTCCGGGGTGTTAGCTCCGGCAATGTGTGACGCCCGCATAAAAAGTTTGCGCAGGATCGACGAAGCGCACATAAAATATGGACAAAATGTCTAAACATAATATCTGGAAGATATTGACAAAAGTTTTCCATTTAGTATGGAAAGAAGACAGGCCATTGTTTTTACATGCAATAATTTTTTCCACTTTAAATACATCCTTGACAATATTTACAAAACCTTCTATGGATAATTTATTCTGTTTAATATTTGAGATATGGATATATTTTTTGGCTAATAGAATGTTATATGATGCTAATAGACTAGCTGAGCTGTTACAAAACAAAATATCTATATCTGATATGGTAATATCACAGTCTATAGGTTGACTGTTCATAAAGCGTTCAATTTTCTTCCAAAATTCATTTACATTTACATTTTATGAAAACATGCTCAACATTTTCTGGTTCAGAATCACAAAAAGAGCAAATATTGAAATCTATTATTTTCATCTGCAACAGCTCTCTTCTTGTGTTAATTGCTCTATTTATAAATCTGTACTGAAAATCTAAAAGTTTCACATCTTTAGTACAGTTTCTGTACTTTGTAAACACATTTATTCATGATATATGTGTATCAAGTTCATTCTACCATTTTTGACAAACATTAAGTGGGGTGGCATTAGCTATGAGCTTATCATAGAAGACTCTACTTCCCTTCCTTTGAGAAAATAGTTCTTGAAGAATTTGGCTCAAGGAGAGGTTTTGTGTACACTTTGAATGGGATAAAAGGGTGTTTTTCCACATTTTGGGGATATTTAGAATGGTTCTGTTGTTATCAAGAATGGTTCCTTTGATGCGATAAAGTGTTTTTATTTCACAAAAAGGCAAAAAGTCATTATCACCCCAAATATCCCTAATTGTATGAATACCTCTATTAAACCAACTTTCAATCAAGAGATTACTGTTTCTAAACTGATGATTCAACCATAATGGTTCAGCTAATATTTCTTCTATATGATAAATATTGACTACATGTTGTTGTTTATAATATTTACTCCACAAAGTCAAGACTTCACTCCAAAAATGATTATCGACCGCTATGTGTTTATCAATATGTGCACCCAAAATAAATATCTTATTAAAAGGGAATAAACTTGGATTGTGAATTGTGTTTTTATTTATATACCTCCTGAGGCATGATAGTTTTAGTGCAATAATAAAGGATCTGACATCTGTCATTCTCAGTCCGCCTTCTTCATAAGTTCTACATAAAGTAGCTCTCTTTATTTTATCTTTTTTATCATCCCACATGAAATTGTACATAATATTGGTCAGTTGGTTCAGAAATTATTTTGGTGGTGATGGGATTTCAGAAAAAAATATGGACTAAAGTTGATAACGCAGGTTTTTAAGATTGTAATTTTCCCTT
Source organism: Gibbula magus (assembly GCA_936450465.1). NCBI lineage: Eukaryota > Metazoa > Mollusca > Gastropoda > Trochida > Trochidae > Gibbula > Gibbula magus. Next base: position 77,965,404 of record OW388289.1, on the reverse strand, counting down.
GTAGAGTTAGTTTTCTTTTGTTCCATCCAGCGAGAAGTTTGTTAATTGTTTCTAGTCTTTTCCTAGTATTAATTACCCATAAATCCTCCAAACTAGGTTGAGATATATCCCAAGGATGTTAAAGTCACCTTCATGCCAATCTAAACTACTTTGAGAGCACAGTCTCACTTTGCTTTAAATCATTGACCCAATCCAGATAGCTTTAGTTTTCTCAATGTTAATCCTGAGACCTGACATTTTATAAAAAAAATATGTAAAGTTTCTAGAGCAGCATTTAGGCTATCTTCAGATCCATCTAAAAATAATTGCGTATCATCTGCATACTGTCCCATTTTATATTCTTCATTATTTATTTCAATACCTTTAATATCTTTAATGTTTCTAATCATAGTTCCAAGAATTTCTGCCACACAAATTAATAAATATGGAGATACCGGGTCCCCCTGTCTACAGCCGCGTTCATTAGGAAAAAAGGTAGAGACATGCCCGTCTCATGCACAAATTGGAATTCAACCGAGAATACCATCGGCCACACATGACACAACTTGTCATTCAACCACCAGACTACCTTTGACCATCTCAGGAACCAAGGGTCATTCAAACCTAAGGCTTCCCTTGACCCAAAAAGGAACATAGTGTCATTGATCAACCCGACCAACCCAAGAACATCTCAGGTACAAGGTGTTAGCGTGTCATTCAATACTAAGACTGTTCACGACTATATCATCTAGGATACAAACATTATTTCAATCGAGAAACTACCCCATTCCATCTTTGATACACAATGGTATTCAACCAACCCTACGACCACCTATAGCATCAAGTACCATTCAACGCAGAGACTACCTTTGGTGAGGGTCCTTAAAACTTGTTACAGTTGATAGAAAAAAACATTAGTTTTTCTTTCGATGAAATATAAGAATACATATTTGAAAGAGTAATGTGTAACTTTAATATAAAAATTAAGAGGATTTCCGGAAGCTACATGTACGTACAAACTGCCGAGAAAATTCATCCAAATAGTTCATTCATGCATGACCTAATCTAAAAATCGTAGGTTTAAAAAGGATACAAAAACAGGAAGAAGGAAAATTAAGGCCAGATGTTTTAAGAATTGCGGTATGCAAGCAAGGGGATTGCACATGCATCTAGCGTGAATAGTGTTACAGCCCACGAGATGTTATTCTTAGAAAACCGTACCCAGGAACGATGTTATCTACAAATGGGCGAGGAAATAACTTGTCAGATGTGATATCTTAGCACCTGTTTGTTTATGGCAAAACCTTTGGTTAAAAATTCTCGCTTTTATATATATTTGAATAACATTTATGACATGCTTGTATAGATTTTAACAATGACATTTCCTAGCATGTACCTAACTGGCGGGCACCATTCCGAACTTGTCGTGTATGTGTTGTCTAGGTTTACACGTTGGTGCCCTTTTGAAATCAGTGATTTGTAATCCAGAGTTTGAATTGACGTTCTAACACATTAACAGAATGATAGTTATTTGTATTAAAACTCCTGAAAAGATCACTTTTGGATTTTACGCAAGACATATGTCTCACACTTACATATACAACGTTGAACCGAAAGGATATCTAAAACATGTAAATTATTCCAGTTCACGTGTTCTTGAACCAGATCTAGTTTTCTGAATGATCATGAGAAGGATATATAGGATTAATAACCAATAAATGACGTATTTGTACACGTTATGGCGCACTAGCAGTTATAAACCTTTAATCAGTGAATACAAATTTAAAACTTTATAATCTACTAACCTTGATGCCTTTCCATAACTGAGCAATTACTTATTTACGTTCTTCATGTGATCTAAACTTCGGTCGATATTATGAAATAACTGTCACATTAATAATTATTAGGTCATGCGAAATTATAATTAGGTCAATGAGAATTCATAATTCACATCTTTGTTTTAGATTCTTATTACGTGTGAATATTAACCCAAGGAAATGAACTCCCAGCAAACCCCCAAACCAAACCACACTAATAGTACGCTAACGGAAAGTCTTACACACGAAATACGGTCAAACGTCTACGTTACGGAGATGGGTGTTCGGTTTCCGTTTTTGTCACGTGATCATGTCAATTTCATTCACGATTCTCTCGAACATCCCAACCGTGGGAACTCTAAGACACGTGACCATTCTAATGCATCTCCCATTCGTCACTCTCAGAGGAGGAGCAGATGAATCATGCAAATGAGGCCCAAATATGGCAAATCTGTGATGTTTGAGGTTGGCCGCTTCCTGGCTGGTTACATCAATGACTTGTTTGTGTGGAGCGCTTACGTACGGGGGTGAGAAATATAGTATATATAAGAGAGACGATTCTGTTACTACCATTCGTCTTTACTCATCATTATACACTACGTCAGAAGATGAACTCGGTGAACATGCTAATACAAGCTGCTCTTGCTACCCTTCTGGTAAGTTTATACTAGTTTTAATTGTATCGTATCATTTAGATAAACAAACTTGATTTCATCGTTTGAAAATGTATGCGAATGTTCATTAATATATGGTATTCGTCCTTATATCTACGGAATACACGTCTGATAAAAGTAACTGCTCGAATAGTTTTCTTATTTTAAGGTTTTGTAATCAAGATAACAACATATTTTCATTTTATCTCTGCAAATACAGAAAATTGTATTGTTTTCATATATTCGATTTGCATTAAAGATGACTATTAGTTTGGATAATTTATATATTCAGAAATATACTGATGATCGTTGTGTGTAAAGCTGAACCTATCATAGTTTGTTAGTTTGAATATGTTCATGTTGACATCTTGTATAGTTTGTTAGTTTGAATATGTTCATGTTGACATCGTGTATAGTTTGTTAGTTTGAATATGTTTCATGTTGACATCTTGTATAGTTCGATAAACGTATCGTCCTCATTACAGGTTGCCACGGTTGTTTCGGGAAGGCCAAGTAAGTACTTTCATTTATTTGAATTTCTATTCAGCCATACTAGTACTTATTAATAACAGTAATTAAAAAATATTGAAGGGATGAAATGTTAAAATCCTGTTAAATGGATAGGCTGACACCCAGGAGATATTTTCATAAAAAGTTAAAATAATGGCCTCATTCTTATAGTGTTAGTTAAAGCTGAATTATGAATTTATTCATTTTTTAAAGATACTGCCTACTAGTTATGTTCTCTCTAAATCACTTCATATATTTATAAACATGAAACATCTATGTCCATCAGTCGCAGACGAATGCAAAGCGTCGGACATCGTGATCGTACTGGACACGTCTAGTTCCATCTGGCGCCCAGACTTCACCAGACACGCCCTCCCCTTCATCAACAACATCACTGAACTCTTCGACATCGGACCGGCGGACAGACAGACACAGATTGGCTTGGTGACATTCGGCAATGAATACCGTCTTGAGTTTCATCTCAATACCTACACGGACAAGGTCCTTCTCCAAGAAAAGATCAATAGCACAAATTTGTCTGGAGGCAACACAATGACCAATAAAGCTCTGGACTTTGCTAGAGAAGTTATGTTCAAGAAGGAACACGGGGCTAGAGTGAACGCTGAGCACATCATCATCATAATCACTGACGGCGAATCTGACTCCAAACAACTTACAAAGACAGCGGCTGAAAAAGTGAAAAATGCCGGCATCCAGATCTACGCAATCGGGGTGGGGTACAGAGCAAAGGAGACGGAACTTAGGGACATAGCTTCAGGTGGCGACTTTATGTTCAAAGTGACCAACTATGAAGGTCTGAGGACGCTGGGGAATACATTGGCCAATAAGACATGCGCCGGTACGATTGATTTGTAGTGTTAGTGAATCTTGCTTGTGATGTCTGTCGCAATGCCGTATATTTAAAAGTATGATTCACGATGTTGTACATTATTAGACATGTTGTTTATAATATTTAAATAACTAATAATAATCATGTTAACGCATCGGTACATTTATTCAAACAATCATACATTGTTACAGTTACTCATTATAAGAATCACTATTAAGACTGAATTTCTTTACATTCTTTTTATATTTTATTTTTATATGTTCATATCGTATTTCTAAAATGAACTGATTTAGAGTTATTATCTATGTTTCCCTTTTAGCTACATCAACAGTTCCAACCACAACGAGGACTACAACAACGACCACAGCATCTACCACAACAACATCTACCACTACAACTACTACAACGACCACACCGACGACTACAACCACTACCACGACTACAACCAAACCTACTACAACTTCTACCACTACAACAACTACTGAACCAACCACTTCCACTTCAACAACTACTGAACCAACCACGACAACTTCAACATCTACCACAACCAAACCTACTACTACTCCAACAACCACCACCACTGAAGCAACAACTACCCTTAAGACGACAACAACAACTGCTCTTTCAACTACCACAGAGTCTGACAGCAACCCCATAGGCATCAAGGAATCAACCCAAGCCCCTACCACATCTAGTGAAAGACCAATTGGAGACCAGGGCAGACCTGTAACACCAGCTGACAGAGATGGTAAGTGTTTAACTTATGTAACATGAACATCACCCGGATATCAAAGTCGTATTTTTTAATCCGATTGAGCTGAACTTGCTCATAACGCTCCACTAGGAACAATCAGTTAACGGATTACTCATTAATTTTGGCATTTGCGTCATTCATTTCTGTATTTGAAACGATCAATTACATCATTGATTCTGTATTTATTCTGTATAGAGTATTTCTAGATTCAGTGACAATGAATATACCTTTGATGCTTGACACTCACTGAAGTGTTGTTTTCCAGACTGCAAGAGCAAACCAGCTGACATCTACTTCATCCTGGACGTGTCCTCAAGCCTCTACATCAAGGACTTCGAGGACGAGGTCCTCCCCTTCGTCAGCCAGGTGGTCAGTCGGTTTGAGATCAGTCCTACCCACACTCGGGTGGGAGCGGTCACTTTCGATAGAGGCTACAACTCCGTGTTTAAACTGAACCAGTACGACAACCTAGAGGAACTTCAGAAGAACATCCTCAACATCAAGTACACTGGAGGTGATCGCACTGATACTGATACTGCCATTGCCTTCGTCAGGGATACCGGCTTCGGTCCCAATGTCACAAGAAAAGGAGTTGCTAAGATAGCCATTGTTATTACTGATGGTCAGTCTTATTATCAGACCAAAACTAAAATTGAAGCTCTCAAGGCGAAAAATGCCGGCATCAACGTGTTTGCTATTGGAGTCGGGAAACGTCTTGATATGGATGAGCTGAAGGCCATTGCTAGTGAACCTGAAGATAAATTCGTCCACATCGTTGAAAATCACAGTGCTCTTTCCACAATTCAAGATGTTCTTACAGATGAGACATGCCAGGTTAAAGGAGCCCAGACTATCATCGATCCGAAAGGTTTGTAATTTGTTTGTATTATCCAAGTGTTGTGTGTAGAAAGATACTGTTTCATAAGTACATCCATATATTAGAAAAAAATAATGCAAATGTTTTGAACTGCATTATTCGTAAAATTATGACAATAAGTAAAACAGATTATGAGTTGTAACACGATATAATGATACTTTAAAATTAATAAAATCTTGTATATTTTCTTTATTCTTATTTCCCAAGTCCTTTCATTTTGCAGATTGCAAGATGCTCCAGGCGGATATCATGTTCGTGTTCGAGTCTGCCTCCAAGCAACCATCCAGCAGGAAGATTCTCAGATCGGTCATTACCAACTTCGCCGAGAAACTGAAGACCAAGTCCGAGCTGGTCAATGTGGGCTCCCTCACTGACCCGTGTCCAGAAGAGGAGGAAACGTCAGGTCTCAACTTGTTCAACTTCAAGAAGATGATGGCCTCCATGATCCACAACACGGACAGCCATATGCACAGTCTCATCCACGACCTTAGAACAGACAGTTTCGCTCCGGGGACAACTTCCGGTCGCCGCCAGGTAGCAGTACTCTTCCTTGACGAAAACACCCGAGTATCACAACTGGTAGCAAGCGAGGCTCGGACCCTGAAGAGAGATGGTGTAGAGGTGTATGTTGTTGCTGTCGGCAATGTACCCAAAGATATGGTCATGGCAGTAGCCTCCAAGACCGCTGAAGATCACGTGATCAGAGTGAAGAACTACCCCGAGCTCAAATCCACAAAACTCAACAAGCTCTGGAATATATGCCCAGGTTAGTATTAAAATGTTAAACAGTAATGTTTAAATTTTAATTAATAAAAGTTTTAATTAATGAAATATATGAACAGGGTATTTCGTTTACGTTTGACAATGTTTTGTATTTTATGACATATGCTACTGTACATTATTGTAATTTTGTCAAACACCACACAAGAGAAAGTAAGTTGAAATTAGATACACTGTGGTAATTTTGTCAGATCAATAACTATTTTCGTACATAGTACAATAACTATTCCAGTCAATACTCCTCTAAACAATAGAAATACACTGTTCTCTGAACTACAGGGATCACATCTATGACCATCATTATTGATCAAACAGATAGTGGTCTTCCAAAACTCTCAATGTAAATAATTACTGTTATATTTCAGGTTTTGAAACCGTATCCCGTCGACTTCCCAGGAAGAACCTGAGCTAAGAAAGCTTGTGTCTCTTCTAATCTCTCCATTCCGGATCTCATTCCATGGTTGTGACGGCACAAGTCACGTGACTGTCATGTGACGATATCTGATAAACATTGCAGATGACTCTTTCGTTCAATTTGCACGTGTCATATCTGGTTTAAACATATTTTATTCAATAGAAAAGGATTGGCAAACAAGCCTTAATGCACGTGTCATATCTCCAATGAAGAGAATCAACTAATGACTACCCCTACCCGTGTTCATCTGTTTGAACGCTTCTTGGAAGTCTTCAACAGTGTAAAAGCTGATTCATAAAACATGTCCTTTACCCCGTGATCTCAATGTATTGAAGATGGTATGTTTATCAAAACTATGTACACATATTTCTATTCTTATAAGAGAGTATTCATATAAATATTTAATAAATAAATCTATGAACATTTCCTTTGTTGTTTTATTAGAACGGATACAAGGCTCGACTTGTTGTATCTAATGATACTGCGAACTCATACGTTATCAACATCGACTTACACTTTAATTGTAAATTTAGATTTAGTTTACACTCTTTAAGTGTATCTGACTATGTGATGCCAAATAAAACGAAAGGGGACACTTCCGTCTGATATATCTATACTACAAGTGATATCTATTGTTTACTACTCGCCCGTGGAATATACTGCAGTTTAAATTTTACGACAATATCCAAATCGTGAATACCGCTGCACGCTTGACGTCACAATAGTTTGCTGTTGTGCAATGTCGGTACAGATATCACAATGGTAACTGGCTCGTAGGAATCTCGATTTCATCATACTAAACAGAATACCAAACTTCTTTCCGTGTAATACCATATACAACAAACTTGTGAATGATTTATTAAAATCATTTACTTGCTAAATGAAAAAGATAATACACAGAAAGCCAGTTGCATCCTGTATAATTTCATCAACAAATTTGTATCGCTACACTCGACATGTAATACGCTCGTCAATATCTAATTGTATACAGGTGTATAGTGTCAACGCATCTCATTTATGTGAAACTCATTTGGTCAGTTTATTTGAATAGACATTTATTGGGCTATACATCAAAGCCACGTGTGTAACAGGAATGTTAGAAAACAACATTTCTATCACATATACCATATATTTATCCGTCATATATGTCCATCACAACAAGAGGAGTATTGAATTAACTGCCTGACCTCCTGCAATATGCATCATATACATGTATGATATTTAGTGACCTATTCGTTCGATCGAGATTTAACTCGTTTCAATTAAAATGTACACAAACTCCATAAAGCTGGAACTATCAACAAGAAAAGCCTTTAAAAAGGCAAGCTCGGGGTGCAACTGAGTAGATCTTGTGAATGGAACATGAGGTGGTGATATTTTGGGAATATCGGTGCTCGATGTACAGGCGGGTGGACAATGCATTATGAGGGTCTTGCCTTAGGTTTTGCTAGTCTAGTGGAAGTGTTAAGTTTTAGAAATGACTGTCAGTACTGTTTTATAATTAGTCCTACCATTACAATCAACCCTTGACTGATTACTTGTATACCTTGATAACATGAAAACATGTTGTTTAACCTTATTTAATTTCATAGTTAACCTTTGCGAAATCAAATCCAAACAGAGTAGTCTACGCCTAACCTCATGCACGTAAATGTGCAAGCTTTCTCCATCCGGTAAAATATTTTAATCAGACGTCTCTTTTCATGTTCAGGTTAACGCATGTCTAATAATACCCTCTCCGTAAGTTTAAGATTACCACCAATGGTTACTAAGATAAAACCTAGCGGCTGTTTAGATTTCAGCCTTACCTACATTGTCGATAATCCAGAGTATACGCTCCGATAAATTAGCGATTATAGATTTATCGGATCGTATACTCTGGATTATCGAGAAGGCCTTGTCTATTCTGTAGAATAATTATTGAAATCTATTCTGCTCATGTTAAACATTACAAATGCATTCGCATCTGCCTGTAATATCCATGAAGGTAGGCCCCCAAGTGGTTTATGAGAGAAAAATGAGTGGCAAACAGATTTTATATTTACGTCGCAGAATGGAAACTGCAAAAATGGAAACTGCAAAACCTGTCTATGTAGGCTACAACCAAACGTCTTGATGTAGAATCTAACGTGACTGAAAGTGATGCGAGAGGAATAGAATGATTTCATATTTGGCTAATTTAAGTTGTTAAGTACATTGATACAGTTTTAAACCGAACTGTTCATTGATGTATTTCGAACTTTGATTACAAAGAAATACTGCAGTGAGAAAATATGGTATGACAGGATCAGAGTGGAAGACTTGTTCAAAAGTTCAACAAAACAGACTATCCTTATAAAGCGCACAGTAATAATCCAGACGGGATATACCATGAGCGCTCAGCGTTTACGTTATTGAATATGCCCCCGCAATAATTCTAAGTAACAAATCGGGACTCTAGGAAAAGTAGGTCAGTTATTATCAAAATGGATTATGGTTTCCGATTCTGGAATGAAAAACCATGTACTGAATTAGTACGAAAGCGCTCATTTTGCGTAGTATTGTTTTAAATCAATATATGGTAAACAAGTTTATTAAAGTTTCTAATGGCAAAATAAGGAGAAATTCTGGGATATGACAAATACAAATTAAAAAATCAAATTCCACATTTGTTTGTGCCAATTATTTCGGATTACCCACAGTGTCACGTGGTTCATAATTTGCTTTAGCTCTGTTCATTGGTCATTAGAATTATAAAGATACAAAGACAACGTATGTCATTGGCTGAAAGTTGTTTAGAAAATTCCAACTGTAATAAAGCGTCGAATATCAAATCATTATAACTTGGGTGGCATGTGCGCCCCCAAGCAATAACCACCACTCCAGTACTTTGGTAAATGCAAATACACGTAAAACGTTTCAGAAAGACAAGATGAACTGTTAAGTTCTTATTCGCAACCAACCGTTTACCCGTGTCGAATCCAGTTTAAACCACTTTCCAAGTAAGCGAAAACATTTTAAAATGAAATTCGAAAGTATAAACACTCACTTCAGTGGGGGTTATATACTTGCAATGAGATAAATGTATAAAGAGTGTATTTTATTAGTTCTGCTCCGGCAAGCGACTACGACTAGACGGACGGAAGGAACGACGTTCAGGCGGATATAGCGATTACTAGGCTGTGCCACGGTATTACATATGTGATATGAAACAGAGTGTAGGATCGCTGAATTCATGGGGAAAAAATACCAACTCCTGAAAGCGCTGATCCAAATGTATTTTCCATCTTTAACAACCATTGGGTATGTTAGTGTTAAAATTGGATACTAAATTATCATTTTCAATACATACTTACTGCGATATCAATCATCAAGCAAAATATTCGAGTACGGGAAAACAGTTATTTCAATATCTGTCGGAACTACATAATTAATAATTTAACCGTTGGTCGAAGAACGTAGGATTCTTACTGAAAATCAATTATGATTTATTTTTATGGATAAAAACGTTGAATTTAGGGTTTTCGGATTTTTACAAAATGTTCATATTTGAGTTTATGATGATTCAGATCGATGTACTAAGATACACATCATTCTTTAGATTTGTAAAAGGGATTCGTCAAAAAAGGATTCGTTTGAAAACGGATTCGTTCAAAAAAGCATTCGTTGAGAAGAATCTACTCGTAGAACCACACATTACAGTGACTTCATCATCGTGATTAACGGTGTGGTAATGGCAAGTTTCTTTACCTCCTCTGCTCTCCCTCTACATACTAAAAAGACTGTGACACAATATACAGGTCTACTGTTGATCAACATCAATGTCGTTGGTGTACGTGACAGTGCCCTGTAAACTAAACCCGACTTCAAGCTTCAGTTTTTTGGTAAATATGACATTCGATTTTCTCCAAGGATATGACACAAACGAGTATAATACACACTTGCCTATGTAGGAGGAGGCATAGTCATAAGTAATTGTATTGCCTATGTAATGTTTAAATATTTTTTAAAAATCAGTACAAGATGACAAAAAGTGCACAACAAACCCAGTCGTTTTCTTAATAAGCACAATAAATGTAACATATGGTCAGACATTTCCACTTCATTCAAGATGTAAACTATAAGATCGTGACTATAAAATCTAATGGCATCCGATTAGCTGGATGTGAAGTCTGGATGTGTGAGTAAAGGTGGTTATTTGTGAATATTTTCCTTGTGCAGTATCATGTATATATCCGGTCATGATTCAAATGACGTGAACATTACATTTCGTTAGCGCACATATAAACTATGAAAGTCCATGATATCAAGTCACAATACTTCCTTCACAACACCATGTATCACATCTCAAGTTGTCAAGTCTACATCACTTTCTAGCACTTGACATCACTTAAAACTGGTTAATCCAGATGAATAAGACATTTTCAGAGGAAAATAGGACACTTTCGTAGGAATCGCGTCATGACAGATAACATAAAGTAATTATACTTGGATATGCATGATATATACACCATAAATTGACTTTTTCATTATCATACCTTTAATCATTTTAGTAGGCCAACAAATAAAATCATAAACATTTTATATACACCTGAAAATGTCAAAATAGAAAATCGCATATAAATGGCCTTAAATCAGTCCTCCAAGACACAGTCAGTAAGCAGATTCTCTACACTGAATGTAGATATGAAAAAGTTATGTCCTTTTGGTCTTCATGCCACAGTCTTTTTACATAATTATTCACTGAATTGTTATGTTGTAATGGAAATGTATACCATGAAAACCAATCATGCCAACCTGAATGTACAATGTATTACATGTTGAAAATATATGCTTAATGACCCAAAAAAGATGATGTGATAAAACAGAAATATCATAAATTAGTTCGATGAAACATCATTAATATGTACGACTAAGATGCCCTAATCCTTCACACGTGTCCATTACACAATATTCAAGAATAAGTTAACAACACTTGTTTTAATGATTATGCCACATCTCATCCTCAGAGGGTATCTTAATCACCACTGCATACTGTACAATCTATTCCAACGACACGCTATTATTAGGTTTCTGTGCTGTTGTTTCGTTAAAGTTAATATCATCTCTCTGTTTTTTTTCGATGTTAATTAGTTTATTCATATAGACAATACTTTCAAGTAAACAAAACACCAAAGATTATTTCGAAGCGTCACCTACTCAATAAGATCTTGCCATTCAAAGTGAGTAAAATTGGCCTGCTAATTATCCCAATCCTTAAACAGTCTGCCGGGCCGCGTTAGCTTTCGTTAGCGATATGACGTCATACTCAGGAGTTGCTTAATGAAATCCTTAGACGATTTGTCGATTTTCGTCGATAATTCGTGTAAAACATAATACGAAAGATTCGACATTACAAGTGTCCGATAGAATAGGTATTCGTGCGTCCGTAGGGAGTAATTTCGGAGTTTTAGGAGCATTTTTCGATATTCAATCGCTGATTTTAGATTTGTTCTTTTCCAAATCGAGTGGAGTGTTAGGTTATCTTAAAGGCTACAATATGTTTTGAAATTCAAAAAAAAAAAATTCATGCAATTTTTTAAATATTATATAAACGTCATTATTAGTTAAATGTTTTGTTGTGCTTGATTTTGTGTTTGAAGAGGCCTATAGTGTGAAATCTACTGCGTCAATATTTCTCAGGGTGACTTTAATAGAATAGTTGCATTATACCGACACTTTTTTGAAAATAATATTCGGGCTATCTTTTAATCTATAGTCGTGACATTTACAATTACTTAGATTCAGTGTAATACCACTGACCTAACATAAACATTCATTAGATATAGCATTGCATGAGCTTTACTATAAAACCATCAGCCTTTCTCATTTTCCTAATATAAGGAACATATGTTTTCTTATTTTGCAATTGGACGAATGAGAAAACAAAAATTATTCAAAATACCCATGAGTCAATGAATGAGGCGTGTTAACACCGTTATAATCCTATTAAATGTGAAATAGATCTCTGCGACGTTTTTTCATCATCTGACATGCGTGCTGCCGCCATATTGGGCAACGATAAGAATTGTTCCAAAACACATCGCAGAATTACGAGTCCAGCAATGGTCACATCCGGTATTAAACAGTGTTGACATCCGCTGCCATTTGTGGTACGTTTTACGGGGCGTGTATATATTTAATGTTGTTGTATAGGGACAAAGGTAAATATGTTATTTCGGCAGTTATGTAAGGCTAATTCTAGTGGATTCTGTCATTAGACGCCAAGCGACTCCCGTGTATTACGTCATAAGGCCTAGCACGCTGCATTCGCTCTCGGCGGAAGTTTTACGAGGCGTGATTGAGCGGCGTTCTAAAAAGGCGTTATAAAAGGTGTTTATTGGTTGAATTGACATATATCAAGTGGAATCCTCGTAATCTTGGAATATGCTTGAATAAAAACCGAAAAGTGATATGGTCGGGGTTTGTGGGTCTTTAAAGATCTTCAAGTTTCAACTCACTCCACAGTGAACCAATGATTGCTCATACGATATATTTGGTCTATATAGGCTTTCATAATAATTGTTATATACATTTACCCTGTGTCGTCAGTTTCGAACATCTGAACAATTCTAAATGAATAGACACTAACAATAGCTTTATTTCAATCTAAAGATCAGAGGGCAAGGACAAGATAGAATGCATATATATACATGGGTGTGGGAACGTGGGTATAGGAAGGCAGCACTTGTTGGTGGTATCTGCGACAACGCAGAGTTCAGCAGCCTTGACCGACTGAAGAATGCACCAATCCCTAACCGTGGGCTCCGCGTTCAGCCTGTCCAAATGTTAAGTGGACGGATTTCTGGTTCCTGACTACTGATTGCGAATGCGAAATAATTATTTCGGTCATCATAATCATTGACCTATTACCTTAAACCGTTAAATCTTTAATCTGATGATTTCAATCAAATGGTTATTTTAAAAGCTAGTAACTGAAAGAATAGACGTACGATATATTTAGTAGGTATGCTAGAAATTGAGATGATGAAGAATGAAGAGCTGTGTTATCGATATAAAATTTGTGTATTCCGCATTGGCGACGTTTCGACAAATATTTATGTCGTTGTCAAGCTAATCTTAGTACTAACTGTCGCCTATACAGAATATAGAAGTTGTATTCTCATTGAGTGGTCGTCATTTTTTATGCAGAATAGACAAAGTTGTATGGGGTTGAAGCCCCATTACGTCAATATCAATATCGGTGCCGCATGGCATATAAACTCGCGAGGGCAATCCAATCATTATTTGCCTTACACTCCCGCGGAACACTCTACTCATAACATTATTTTATAGATTCCTTTTAAAGGGGTATTTTGTTGATTTATACGACATGACCAAAATATCGTCGAGCAGCGCATTTACCAACGGAGCTACCGAGGATCCATACCGATGAGTGTTCGTTCTGTTGTGTCATGGCTGTTGTGTTTGTGTCATTTAATTTCGAAAATACCATAAGATCGAACAATATTAATTATCCATGCATTTAATTTGCTAAAATCTATTTTCTGTTTTTGGGGTTTCAACCATTTTTACCATGAGTATACAATGTATAGAGAGATAGTTAAAGCTAGACAGTTCATTTAAAACATTGGTGTGAATACAAATGATCATAGTGATCTACTTATTTTTATAAACGGGGAAAGCTCAATTGCGAAATGAAACAATGGAGGTAACTAACAAGTTTATAACAAGGGTAAGTAAAGGTTACCAGTCGAGTTTTGAGTGGGTATGAATTGTAACACCGATGCACGTGCAGTGCGTGACACCGAGCCGCGAAGCGGCGAGGTGTTACGCACTGCACGTGCATCGGTGTTACAATTCATACCCACTCAAAACGAGGCTGGTAACCGTCTTACCTGTCTACATCTCATTTGGAACACGACATGGAGGGCGACACTAAGGACTACGACACAGATGACATTTTATCATTGTCTTTGGACTTAATTGAGGTGCGTTCTCAATGTAACATCCCTTCACAATCTCGTGCAAGATATGCAGTTGAAACAGGTAACTTTAAAAAATCATATTGAAATTATGCTCAGTGTTACTGTATAATAGATTAATGACTTTTGCATTCTAGAGGTTTCAAAATAAGTGTGTTGTCTACAAACAGTTTCTGAAATACCTTAAACATATTCAACTCTGACGTTCAATGTTTGGAAATGCACACAATGTGTAAAAGTAATTTGCAATATTTACGAAACATATTTACTGAATGTTACACAATGCTAACGTTTATATTTTAAACGTCCTTTTAACCAATTAATATGCTTCCTCCATTTCAGAAAATATTACCGATGTGTCCAGTGAGGACGACTATCCACTTACCCAATCAAGATTCAAGAATGACTCGGGTAAATTAGTAATTTCAGTGACATAGAGTATATTGCTTGAGTCACATAATGAAGACAGTTTTCTTATATCTATGTTGTTATGTTATAGAGAAGTTCGGACTGCTGAAAATAAACCTTTTATGAAAGGGACAATATAAGGTGTAAAATTGGGTTTTGAACGAAAAACGAACAATGTAACGCAGTCATTTTGGTATCACAATTTCAATATATAGTATACCGACAATATGTCCCTTTCGCCTCTTATATTTAAATGAAATTTGTTAATCTGTTGCAGCCGAGGAATCAAGTAATGAGAGTCTACCAAAGGACGTCCTGGCGTCTTTACTGGAGAGACATGACAATGTTTCAGGTTAGTATACTTAACAAACGAAGTTGAGGATCACCCCACTTTTCAATATTGAAACATCCAAAAGTTCATAGTATGATTTATATAATGCTTCAATATTGAATAGTGGCGTGGTTCTAATTTTTTCTTTATTATATTCTTCAATTAGAACGAATATAATTGCAATAAAATGGCACATATTATTTTATATAATTATAATGAAAATGTTTCTTGAGATATAAATTGTTGAAAATACAAAAATCAATTCATTACAGACTCGCAGGTAGCAGCAGTGGAGAAAGCAGTGGACCTGTCGGACATGCTGGATTTCTGCGGACCTTGTCAAGTTGGAAAGAATATAACAAGGCCAAAGCAAGGTGTGTATATACATTCCCAATAGGAATATATATATGTATGTATATGTATATATGTATATATATATATATATATATATATGAAATTTGGCAAAGATAACAAATTCGAATGCAATTTAATTTTGGGTAGCATGCACATGACGGAAGACGTCCTAATATTCCATTTACATCTGAATAAAAATATCAGTGTATTCATATTGTATCACTCGCTGATATGACGAATATAATAGAGCAATGAAATGACATAATATGGATGGACTTTGTGATTATTCGAGATAACCTTGCGTGCAACATTTACAAAATGTGAATGCTTTAATGTAGGATCGAATGGTAATGAGAATCAAACGTTTGTGTGTGGCCTAAAAGAAACTTTTATGCTTGCAGATAAGAGATTTTCGTCAGTGACCCCGGAGACCTATCTTAAACAACTGCGACCCCGTGTGCCTACAAATACTCTGCGGAAGAACAAATGGGCTGTGGAGTCATTCAACAAATGGATGGAGGAAACCATGCATGCAGATAGGTCAGAGCAGGTTCCTGGTGTCGTTGAAGCTCTACAGAAATACAACGACATCTGCGACATAGATGATGCAAATCTTAACCTTGTGATGTCTGTGTTTATACTAGCCCTGAAGAAGAGAGATGGAGGAGAATACAAAGGTAGCAGCATGTTCCAGCTTGTGTGTGCATTGCAACGGCATTTGGAAGTTAACGGGAGGCGTGTTTCATTTTTGGCAGACCCCAAATGTGATGCAATAAAAACTGCGCTGGATAATTCAATGCAGCAAGCGTGTCGCAGAGGCATAGGGCTCACAAAGAAGAGGGCTGAAGTAATACCTATTGAAAAGGAAGAAACTCTGTGGAAGAACTCTATTCTTGGTGATGACACCCCCGAAAAATTAAGCAGAACTGTCTTTTGGATTATCGGTGTGCAATTTGGATTACGTGGCGGTGAGGAACACAGAGATCTTAACTTCAATAACTTTGCGGTGAAGACAGACTCAGACGGCAAACGATTCCTAGAGTATACAGAATGCGTGTCCAAAACCTACCGAGGTGGCATCAAACATAGAAAAATTGAGCCGCATACAGCGAGAGCATATGAAAATATGAAGGAACATGAAAAATGCCCGCTAAAACTATTTCTCAAGTATGGAGACAAGCTACACCCAATGGCAAACAAGGACACAACGTTCTACTTCAAACCAGTGAAGGTAGTTAAAGATGAATCTGTGTGGTACACACTTTTGCCGCTCGGTCACAACACTCTGCGTGTGATGGTGAAGACCATCATGAATGCAGGGGGTTTCACCGGATGTTACACTAATTACTCATTGAGAGCCACAACGGCAACACGTTTGTTCAATGCTGGGATACCAGAACAACTTATTCGGGCTCAAACTGGTCACCGCAGTGATGCAATCTTTGGCTACAAAAGACCCAGTAATGACCAGTTGTGTGAGGTATCCAGAGCCCTGCACAGTGGCTCTAAATCAGCAGATCCTGCCAGTGACTCCAAGGCTGAAGTTGCTGCAGACGTCCCCAGTATTGTGGACATGAACAGCGTCTACCCCACTATCAATTTCTGTGGGAACACAACAGTCATTTTCAATTTGCGAAAGTAATCTTTAATCCACAGTTTTTGTTGGTTAATGACACGTTTCATTAAAACATGTTCTGAAAGAAATGTTTTCTGTGTTTATTATTGGTTTATTCAATGAAGTCATTGTTTTTGCTCCTTTTCGAATAGACTGAAAGGAAAATGTGCGCTTGCGTAACACTGGTATGCCCAGTGCACGTGCCCAGGTAAAACCAGTAAATGGTAACCACCTCTACATACCACCTGAGCACGTGCAAATTACAGGTGTGTAAGTTGGTAATAGACCTCTGAAAACAATAGTGTTGACAGGTAAGTAACGAAAGTCTATCAGTTCAGGACATTTTTTACAATGAAGGTTTCATATCGTTTACCAATTTGAAGGTATCTTATGGCATTAAAGGCACGTATTTGAATCAGTTGGTGTTTTGAATACAGTACCTTATTCTTTGAAATGTAGCACTGGGTAATCTAGACATATTCGATAATTTTATTTTGAATACATCTCAATGGCATTTAAATGTATTGAAATCTTGTAAATTTTTCTACTTGATAGATACATAAACCTGATCTTGCAAACTTGTTTTGTGGTTTGAATTGTGACTGGAATATTACTGTCAGGGTTTGCAGGATGTCACACTCATTTCAATACAAGGTTTTATCAAAACTAAAACAGAACTATACAAAATAAAACCTGGTGACAACTTGTTGTTTCTGTAATGAGCTGAATGAAAGTATATGTTACCATGTTAATTGGGAATGTAGAGAAACACAAACACTCTGGAATTATCTTGAACTTTGGATTAATGAGCATTTGCATTATACAATTATAATAATAAAATACACTGTTCTGTTTCGAGAAATTTAAATTGATAGAATACACGTAGTGATGTAATCTTAGGAGCAATAAATAGATAAATACAAGAAAAGCTAATAACTATTTCCAGTTTAATTTTAAGAACATTCTGAACTGAATCATATTTTATTTTTCCAAATATTGTCAAAATAAATGTTTAGTTTCTGAGATTTTAATATTCAGTATTTCAAGAAAACTTTGTGCATATTTTCCAAATAAGGAAAACAAACAGAGATGAGGAAACTGAAGAGCATGACGCACATAAACCACATCACTTGTCACACTGACATACAACACTAAATATAGGAGATGCGACCGGAAGGGCTATCTTCGTCCTCGTCCCTCGTCCTTGCTCTTTGATCCGCCATTTCATCTGGATGTTCATATCATTATCAGTTATCTCCCCTTGCTTTAAAAACGTTGTAGGTAATGAAATAACTAAAACATCCTGAATATAGCGTGTATGTCATCATAATAAGTAAACATATAAAGCGTTTAAACAGAGGTCACCTGGATTTTGTAAACTTTCAAGCAACGTTGCGTTGCGTTAATCTCAGTATTAGGTCAAGCACGCAGTGATTTTACTGAATGTTGTAAATATCATTAAGTGTTGGGAATAACAAAATAATAGCAACAATAGACACATGCATAATCGTCAAAGACACAATGTATTAGCAAGAAGCAACTACTTCATCAACATGGACATAAGGCTTATGCTTACTAACTGCAGAGTGAAGTATGCATGATAAAGCAGATCATGTTATTTAATAATAATTCCTTTTTATCATCATTACTTGATATATACGTTTTCTTCATATCTATTGAACACAGTGGCACATGTAGTGTTAGATGTGGCACATGTAGTGTTAGATGCTATCGAACGTTATTATACAGGTTACAACACCGACCCCTTAGTACGGAAGTCAATAAATATGCAAATGAACTCTGATCACTGTTACTACTTGATACGGGTCACGTGATTTATGACCTTGTGACGCATGCGGATACCCCCACGACAAATCTACGCACTGTAAATGAGTTGGGACACCCTGGAAGGGTATATAAACATGCTGTCGTATCTAGATCTGTGTCTCTTAGCCGACCAGAAGAACATTGAGCATATATCCACCAGTACCAACCAGCATGCACACTACAGTCAAGCTGACCATCGTACTTGCATTGGTAATTATATCTTAAACCTTTTGTATTACTTTGTAACAACGCGTATTCATTTTTACGTAATGTAGTCGAATACATGTAACTAAAGATTTTAATTATAATAATATTAATTGTAGTTAACATGTGCCTTGGAGAATCATGAACGACATAAACTTAGTTATTTTAATTAGCAAGATTTTTGAAGATGGTTTATGATGCTCGGTGATTGTTTAAGAAATGTTTAAAAAACGAAACAATATTATAAATTTAATTGCCGAGTTAAATAAAAAAATAAATAAATATATATATATATATATATATATATATATATATATATATATATATATATATAACACTGCATGCATCGCACATTGTTTAATTTGTACAGCATATGTGTAAATAAATATTTCCTCATTCCAGATTGCACAAGTAATCGAGAGCAGGCCATGTAAGTATACATTATGTAATGACGTAATTTCATATAATTTAATCTATAATATCATATCATCACATCATCATGGATATAACGGTGTCACGGATATATAAACTGTACTAAACAATAATGACTGCAAAACTAGTAGTTCAATATATATTAGCATGCATCATGTTTGGTTTACGGTTTAAACAAGTTATTACAACGAGTAAAATGCAAATATATTCATAATTATTTCAGCTGGAATAAAGAACTGTGCAGGGAGAACAGCTGATGTAGTTTTCGTCCTAGATTCTTCATCAAGTATTCAAGCTTTCAACTTTCAAAGATTCGTTCGCCCTTTTGTCCGTGATGTCATAGCCGAGTTCGATATCGGTCCAGCATCACACCAAACCCGGGTGGGTGTGGTTACTTTCAACCACGACTACCAGCCCCTCATTGACCTGGGCAGTTACCTGAGCTCGGATTCACTGACCAGAGCACTGGACATGATTGTGTACACTGGAGGCAACACCTTCTCCAGCAAGGCTCTGGAATACGTGGCCGATGACATGTTTAGGGAAGAACGTGGTGCAAGGAGCGCAGCTGTGTCCATCATTGTTTTGGTCACTGATGGAAAGTCGCGATTCCCCGAGGCTACAAGGCAGGAGGCAGAACGGGCTCGTGCTAAGGGAGTCCACATCTTCGCCATCGGGGTCGGTAATGATGTTGCTGAGTCGGAACTGAGAGCAATAGCAAGTGATCCTGACTCCAGTTACATGTTCCATGTTAGAAACTACAGGGCTCTCCATAGCATCAAACAGCTTCTGGCAATGAGGGCTTGTGAAAGTGAGTATTACAATGTATTTTAACTAATCGACAATATCATATTTCAGTCTCGCAATGTCATGCAATAGTTCCAAATATATCTGTAACATGTATATGATTCAATATCACATTTGATGTTCAATAATGTTTTTTTTTAATTTAATTGTCATATGTGTTACAAAAGGCAGTCTTTAAGGAAAACATTAACACTAAACTATTTGATTCCAGTTAATCAAATACCAGCAACAACAGAAAACCCGCAGAAAGACCGAGGTCCCGAGGAATGTAAGTATATCTCAATAAGGAGACTATTCCGGTTAAACTTGAACATCTTGATAGTTCCACTAGATCTCACTTGTCAAATGCGAGTCGTAGACTAGTACACGCTGTATCATAATATCGCTACACCATTGAACGAGGTGGTTCTTTAACAAAACAAACCTCAGTGATGTCTAAATATAAAGTTTAACATTCTGTTCGTCTTCATAATTTGTAACAAACATGAGATAAGTAATCTTATTATCATCAGAAGTATATGATTTGCATAAAACGCAACGCTCCATGCTTAAAATACTTATGAATCTTTGCTTAATCCCAGATTGTGGAGGAAAGCCCGCCGATGTCTATTTCCTCCTTGATGTTTCCTCCAGTGTGTGGCTGAAGAACTTCAATACCAAAGTTCTGCCATTCGTGAAGGACATGGTTTCCATCTTTGACATCGGCCCTACAAAAACCAGAGTTGGAGTTGCAACCTTCTCACATGAAGTAAATCAAGTTATGTCCCTTGATCAATACACGACGCGTGACCAGCTGATCGACGCACTGAGTCCCCGGAAGGTTCGCTACACGGGAGGAAGGACATTCACCTCATCCGCCATTGCTTACGTCAGAGAAAACGGTTTCTCGTCCAATATTGCGAGACATGGCGTGGCCCAGGTACTGATAATCATCACTGACGGTATATCCTACGAGCCAGTCTTGACAAAGGATGAAGCAGAGAAGACTAAGAGAAGGGGGGTCTACATCTTCTCAATCGGTGTCGGTCCCCACGTTGACTACCAGGAACTCAATGACGTCAGCAGTGACCCGGATGACAACTTTGTCTTCAGAGTTAAAGACTACAGCGCTCTTTCCAGCATCAAAAACATCTTGGCTATTGAGACTTGCAGTGTTAGACCTAGTGAACTGCCGCCCTCAGATTTTGCCAGTGAGTACAGAACACAGATAATAAAATGATAATAGATACATCAAAACTAGAAACACATTATCTCTTTCATAATTTATTCTTCTTTTTGGCAAAATGATTTACTTAGTTTTTTTGAAAATCCTCAATATATTATATTTCTGATAGTTAAAAAAAACAGTTGAAGCTTTGGACATCAATCGCAACTTTGTTTAAATAGTTTAATTTTATAACTATATGTTTCATTTTATATTGTTAAGTTATACGCTAGTTAATGGCAATTTTCTGAATAAATGTAAGTAGTGTTTCATGTTTGGTTAACAGATAAATAAAACAATGAAAATCGGGTTGCAAAATACTTTAATAGTATAATTTATTTTCAGCCTGCAACATGGACCCCTCTGACGTCTTCTTTGTCTTCGAATCTTTCTCCAAACCCATTGAGACAAGGAAGTCATTCCGTACCGGAATCATCAAGCTGGTGAAACAGACCTTCTACCGGAACCCGCAGGTCATGTTCTCAGCAATCACCGACCCCTGTCTGGACGAGTACGATATCTCCTTCACAAGTCTGCTGGAGTTCAAGCTCAGGTTTAGCGCCATCCCAGTCCCAGCAAAGACAAAACTTTCAAATTTGATTGGTGCCATGAAAACGAAGTCAGTTACAGGTCAGCGGAACCGGAAGCAAGTAGGAGTTATCTTCCTTGATAACACTACAACTGACCTGATGAAGGTTGTGATGGAAGCGAGAAGGGCTCAGTCGGCGGGTATAGAACTCTATGTTGTTGCCATTGGTAATCTGCCTTCCCGCATTTTGGATGTGATTGGCTCAAACCCTGCTCGCGATCATGTGATCGTCTTGGACAATTATTCTGACATGAACATTTTATCTGAGAAACTTGGAAAGAAGATGTGTTCATGATATGATGATTTTACAAACATAGAGCACATTTCAGCTGGCTGAGGTGACCCTGTGTGACGTAAAGTGAAAACCTGATGTACATTTATATAAAGGTGTTATTTTGTAAAAAATATTTTTGTAATAAAATCTAAAAAACTACTAAACGTTAGTCTCTTTATATTCAGTGTTCCTATCAGGGTGAAAACTGGGCAGTTGCAAGGATAGCATTTTAACAAGGATTTACATTTCTATATCATCTTGATGTTAAGGGCACAATGTGGATGTCAAGACATCAACGTTGCAACATTTACAAAGAGGTCAACACTAACATACCACCGAAAAATATTACAAATACAAATATTTGAAAGAAAACAAAATTTAAAAAAAAAACGTCATCAACTCATCTAAATACTCCATTATGCTAAATGTTATGGTAAATAGTGCAGGTGTAGATCATTTCTACCATTCGGTTATTCAGACATTATATAGATGACATAATCATAATGATTTAATCATCCCGTGTAAATTTAGCATCTTCAAACTAGTCCTCCTTATCATATGTTTCTGTTCTTCTATATTCGTCACGCTGTTGGGTTTAAACATTGAAGCACCAGATTTAACAAAGAACGGTACAGACAACAGGATTTCCAATATCCCATTTACCTCTCGCCAGTCTGTCTCGATCACCGGCTAATTTAAACTTTTCTGCATTTTAGCAGCTTTTCTGTGCCAAATCTGAAATCTCTGGCACAGAAAACGCGACGAAATGCGGCAAGGTTTGAACTAGCCAGTGACAGAGATTGGTGAGAGTTATGCCTTGCGGGAGAGGTTGCTTTCTTATGTACTCAACAAATAATATAAGAAAAGTTGTAACGTGTCAGATAGCATGCTTCAAGTGATATAAAGGAAAACCTACATTTTCAATGAGATTATATGTCTACATGTAAGAGAGACATTTTTCTACATTTACATTAACTGCTACAACAGAAATCTTAATGTTGTGCCACAAATGTGAACGCTACGTGTTGTCAGTAAAACGTTTCTACCCTATTTTAACAAGATATGTATTGTATATTTAAGATAATGACATTAAATTGAAACTGAAACATTGACAGCCTATATCATGCATGATTATATATATTCCGTGAAAGACAATCACAAACGAATAACTATTTTTTAAATTTAAAATTTACAGCAAATTAATTTTTTCTAAAGTCAAGTCTAAACCGAAATTAAGTATGAACATGTCAGCTCATGCTGTACACGAGAGTCAGAAGAGGGCATTGTGTTCTGTAGAGTCGACTTCCTGTGGGATGACATCGTGAAGTAATGAAGTACTGTATTTCATTCAGTATCAGTCTATTCAAAGATGTCTCTCAGAGTTAAACCTGTTCTGTGTTCATCTTTGTTTCTCGTCATTCTAGGGAGTCATGTATTAGGTAAGACATTTAGAACTATATGTTAAATTACTTTAAAACTTACAAATGCATGTTGAGAAGGAAGCTGCTGCTGAAATAACGTCATGTTCAGTTAGCAATATTTCATTCAATTTGATAAATTCATTAATGACATCCTAACTCGTATGATTTTACCAATATATCTATCAAAGCTTATGGTAATTCGTCACTGTTTCAACAGAAAGCAAACAACTCGATAGGATACATGTAGAATCTAGCTTGTATTAAATACAAAAAAACGTAAGCTTTGTAGCAAAATGTTCAAATTGATTGCATCATGTTGATAACAAAATATGACTAAAGGCATACACTTTATCACAGTTTGTGACAATACTTTGGACAGTACAATACTTAATGTGTCACTAAGCCTCATATTGATGCAATAAAAGGGTTTTTCATTAACATAAAGTTCTAATATATTGAATGTAAACATGTAAATCCGTAACAGGCGGCAGTGTTCATTACCAGCTATTAGAGGCAGTTTCTGAAATTATCTGCCCTTGCCTCATTAAGTCAAATTGGAGCTAGCCAGCGTTACGCTTGAACTGTGCTCCAACTCACTGCACATCCACTGCAGGGGGTTGGACCTTGTTGCGTCACTTAGGCTAAGTAAACACATATGGGTATTGCGAATCAGTTAAACTGAGCTGATGGTTCTCGGTGGTCAGTAGTCTGTCCTATATAGAACTTAGCTGTTCCCTGTCCTGTTCACGGAACAATGGGTATAAGTTTTAAATTGGTTTAAAGTACATATCCTTAAAGGACACTTTATCATCTTTGTAACGCAGACCTTGAATTTGCAAACACATTATTAGAAATATATGATGTGGCCCGCGAAAAACAGTCTGTTCGACAAGTTTTTATCAAGATATACATGTTTATAAGGGCCTAAATATAAATGAATATGCCATTGGAAAATCAGCTCGGGAACAATCACATTTTACGCCATATTAAAACGAAAAATATCTACCGAAAGAGCATAGTTTGGTCTTCATAACTCAGACCTTGAATTTTAGTTACGCTAACGGATTCTTTAGTTATATGGACATAAAGATGTCTCTCTACAGTAATCATCTACAATAGCTATGGCTCGTTAAAGGGGATTCTCGCGCATGCGCAGAAGGGGGTGAGTATAATAGCTGGTAATGATACTGATTGTGAAACCGAACACAGAGTCGATCGTATGTGTTCACCTTCTTGTATCGGTTGTTAAATAGAAGATACAAGCACGTAAGGCAAGATGTATTCAATAAGGTAACATGCATAGTGTGACATGCATTCTAAAAAGGCAAAATATAACAAAATAAAATTCATCAGTCCTACATTTTAAAAATACGCAACGATCGAAACAAGATGCGACCAACAGTTTTGTTTGACTAGAAAAAAACGCGTGAGAAAAATGCTATCTCGTTCAAACAATGATGCTTAAAGTTTTATATTTTGGTCTTCTGAATTCGATTTATTACCATCTCGTACCAACCGTTCCTCAAACGTAGCAAAAGCTAACCCGTGACCATTGTGACGTGACGTGAAGCTATAACCGAGGAAAATATATTATAACGTTTCGTTTCGTTACCCGATTGACATATTAATCTTATATCTCAGTATGTTGTTCAAATGTCTTTGTCTCTGACAAAACGAGGGTCTGACTTATTTGCTCATTATGTACATGTCCGATATGATTTCAACAAGAAAACCATTATCGGTACATGTCTCGGAGTTGGTCTTCTCTATTCATCAGCATGTTTATTATAATAATTTCATTAATTGAACTAGTATCGTCAAGTGTTGCAAATCAAAATATTTATCAAAACTTATAAAAAAAATTCAAACATTCTGTTTTTAAGTTTTTAAGCCATTATTTTGAGTTATTTTTACTGTCGGCCCGAGTCCTGTATGTCATTGTGGCGAAGGAACGTGCTTTACGACATAGAACTCTATAAGTATCGCTTGTACGCATACTTGACCAACAAAGGGAGCCAGTGTCGATTTAATTCAACGTTGAGTTATTTCAAATGTACTTTTTTCATGTGACAATTGGATTTTATTATGGCAAGACCTTTTTGTTGTAATTTCCCTGATGATGGAAAATTGTTAGTGATGTTGACAGAAATATGTCATTTAAACACTATTCGTTTCTAGAATAGTGTAGTGTGTCATAACTTACTTATCAGTTGCAGAAGATGTGCAATAAAAACGATTTGAGCAGTGCAATGTGACGTCAGAAGTATATGACACTAGCAATCCTTGTTGTGAGTAAGAGATGATCGATTGTACCGTAGGTGGGCAAGGGTCCGAGGTGATCGTTGTGATTGCTGATCACTATGGAGGTGTCTACAAGCTGAACTCTACCGACAACACGACCAGTCTCCTATACCGGGACCAGCGAGGTGTGGAGAACGTGGCCTATGATCCTGTCCTGGAACATGTATACTGGTCCAACCTGATGTCACATTGGATCAACCGGGTCAACCTAGATGGGTCTGGATTTACCAAGTTTATATCCACTCAGAGTAAGTAACATATATTATCAGTAACAGCTCAGTTTCGAGTCTGTTATAAATTGAGTACCTCGTTAATTGTAGACTTAAGAGATGGACACTGAACCATTACATATCTTTTAGGGGCATAGTTCCAGTTGACATGGCACACATTGTTTACATAATCCTTCTAAAATATACTTTTTATCATTCAGATATAGAATAATAGTTTATTTATGAAAATATCTTTAACAAATCATTGAAAAGTAATGCATTACACAAACAAATGCTCTTGTCGTGGTATTAGTCAAATGAACAGGAAGAGAATCACGTACTAAGACGCCATCATGTCAAAGAAGGAGATGACATGCATGTATATACTGCCGGCCAAGAAATGACACCAACTTTTTTTTTTTACAAAAACAAGTCGAAAACAAAATACTTGATACATTTTGAATTTTAGTTATCCACATATATTTGTTTTGTAAAGATATAAACACAATTTTATTTACCATGATATGAAGCTTTTTAATTTCAAATCTGCTCAACGGTGTACTGATATCGCTTGTTTATCAATGAGTGTGTCATGGATGTTAACACTTGATGAAATATAAAGTCAACAGATGTTGTCTTGGACTTAATTTCGATGACGCATCAGTGCTACAGAACGCAATAAAACAATCTAATTAAAAATATTCACTCTAATATCCAGTTCAGACAATTCCTCAACGACGATTAGAAATGACGTGTTTTTCAGAAGACGTTTTGTAACTAAAATGACGAGATCAAAAGAAACTAGTATACCTCCTTGTCGACACAGTCGAAACTACAATAGTAGTAGCGGTTAAAGTGGATTTTGAATGTCTCCTATAAACATGAATTGTGTATTCACAATTGTATTCATTAATCATACCTTAACACATATATGGTGCTGAAATTACTTTTTATAAATGGTTTTTGACACATGGTTTGGGATTTAAGTTAGAATATACGGAAACTGTGTTTATACAATATATAATTGACCTTTTTGCAAATGTTTGTTGGCGCATCATTGCTCAAGTGTAAGGTAAGTGTTATACCTTTTAAACGAATTCATTTTGCACCTGTGTTCAGTTGATATATGTTCTTTATTTAAACGTTTAAGACAATGGATTCTATACACAGAATGTCAAGGAATGGAAGTCGACCCCATTCATCGTTTGCTGTTCTACAGCGACGACTCTGCTAAAACTATCAAGAAGAAGTCTTTGACAACAAACACAACGACTCTGGTCGCTCGGACAAGAGGTTCCGCGAGACCTCACGATCTCACTGCCAACTTTAAGGCTCAGTAAGTATTGGTCAGGGGCCCCCTATCTGGTTACAAGCACCATGCATGTGTCTTTATAACTACACATACATATATCATATTGTTGTTGTATACATGTAATTATGTTTATGTACTTCTTAATAAGTTAATAAAAGTTTAGTCCAGTTCAGCATGGTTGATATTTATATTTAGCTAAAAAGGAATCATGAAACATGTTAGTTGTTAAAGCAGATACTACATGCATTCCTATTGAGCTATACCGGTATTACATAACCATACATTACTTTATACCCAGATGAGCTTTGGTGTGCTTTAAATCTCTACCATCTAGTATGCGCTCATACGAACGCAGATCTAATATATTACAAGAATAATAACAGCACTGATTACTATAACATTTTGTCTATCATATCAAAATACATTTCATCATATTCTTTGTTCATTTCATCAATACCGATCTGCATTGTATATCTATGAAAATGTGTAAATATATATGTTAGCAGATGGGCGTGTATATATATTGAATATATATTGAATGTATGAACTTTGTAAATGTATATGGGCCCGATGGCCTTCATACGGAATAAAGGTTTGATTGATTGAACATGATGCCGGTTATGATCTGTAATTGATGATAAGATAATATTTAAGATACTGAGTATCATCTCATTTAAGACACGTTTGCTCATAGTTCTACAGTGATATTGCACTAACGCAATGTTTCCATGTGAACAGTACCACAATATCGACTGACTAATAGTAAAGATCGCGCCATGTTCCAGACTGCTGTACTGGACGGTGCTCGGAAACGCCAAGATAGAGATGAGTGACTATGAGGGGAAACACAGGAAAACTGTGCTACACGTCAACACGATGTGGGTCCCAACGTCTATCGTTCTCGACTCAACGGGTATGTCGATATACTTGTAATTAATGGCTTGTACTTACATGTACGCTGGCCCTGTAATGTTTCATTGCTACTCAAGGGGGTGATGTAGCCACAGCTGATATTGGCTGTTATGTTAAATTTAGCGACAATTTGGTGAACCATTTGACGATAGAAATGTTACTATAAATAGCCGAGCTGACATTTGCACATATCGCTTTTGCCCATCAACCACCGTCAATTCATGTATTTCTTACTATATTGCGATAACAATTGTTCGGGACGTCACTGAATCAAATGAAATAGAATGTGTCATAACGAATTTATTATATTGAGAGATTATTACCCGAGGAAGTGTGTCATTAACGAAACTCGTGCATTTTATGTGTGTCACCTGCGCTCTCGCAATAAAAACATACAAATTCGTTTCATACGACACACTTTCTCGGGTAATAATCTCTTTATTTTACACAGGAAGACATGTGTTAAACATGACAATATAAAACTGTCAACAACATTTATTAAGATATTGAAGACAAATCTTTGACTGTAAAGAAGTCGAGTGACCATTTGCTGCAAATTTCCATCACATAGGTTCTGCTGGGATAGAGTGAAGGAACAATTCGTCATCGGGTAATAACTTTGGATAAAAGTGTGATATGTCATGGGTGTGCTCTGTTGGATGATTATGTTATGACGGTCACGTTATATAGTAAATTAAATGCATGATTTACATGTAGGTATTCTCTGTGAAGAATTCATATTGTGTAGTATTCTCTGTCAGGAGATCATGTTATGTGGTAAGACATCACTCAAGTATTCGAGTATGTTGAAGGAAGATATGACTTGAGTGTTCTTGGGAGATCATATGTTATGTCGTTATTCTCTGATAGTCTGAGGACATGTTATTAACGAAGACAGTTACGGTCTGGTATGCTCTGATAGGAGGACATGTTAGTAACGAAGACAGTTACGGTCTGGTATGCTCTGATAGGAGGACATGTTATTAACGAAGACAGTTACGGTCTGGTATGCTCCATTGAGAGAGAATACATAGAAGGAATGATTTGAGAAAGTACTCTGCCAGAAAAATAATTTATGTAGAATTATGAATTATGTATTATTACAGGTACAACATTGTATTGGATCGATGAGCACACATCAAACAACAACATCATGGTCTGGGACCTGGTCAACAAGAAGTCCACTACCTTGTCGATACAGGGAACTCTCAGGGCAACATTCGACATTGATGTCTTGGATACAACCCTCTACATCATCGACCGAGATCAGATGTATTGGTGATAAATATGTGACCTTAACATTAACAACAACAGAAGTATTGTGAAGCGATCTGATAGATTTAAGTGACATTCCTTCTTTAAGAGAGGTTTCTATCGCCTACTTGCCGCCATCGTAATTTTTTGGCATTGTTTGAGTTGAAAAAATGTATTTTCACTAATTTACATTTAAAAATAATAAAACACATGTGTTGATAGACTATTCACAAAGTAATTATATGTAATAATACTTTATCATCACACTTATCAACAGTATCTTGTTTTGCTTTTGCCAAGATTTCCACGCTGGTAGCGCCGATTAATGGCTTCAATACTCATTGTTTTCAATTTTAACGAACGTGCGCTCTCCTTTATCAAATGTTCAAATATTAGACATATTATCTGCTTCCGTTAGTTGTGTAGGTAGCAGGTTCCCCTCTCGAATGGTTCCCTGGAAAAAAAGGAGTTAGGATATGCTTTCTTGGTAGAACCTGTTTGTCCCTCTCGTCCTGGAGTCATTCGTCTCAGGCATTGATGTCGACTTGGTCATGTCAGATATCATATAACACGCACAGTCTGCTTGTATGTCGACGATGTTGGAGGCCATCCAAATGTAGGTGACTTATCATTTAGGCGGTCGTTGAAGACATATATTGCTGCCCTCTTGTGTATACTTTCCAGGGACTATCTTAGTTAGGCAGTACTGGTCTCAAATCGTGGCTGCTTATTCGAGTGCTGGTCTGACAATGGTGATGTAGATAGCTCCTTTAACTACCCTACTGCGGTCTCAAACACTCCTGCGGATGAAGCCAAATTTAGGTCTGTTTCCCTTGCTGATGGTTGCGGAGATCTTTACAGATTAGATCATCTGATATCGTGATACAAACAATATTTACTTGCCGTTTCTATGCATTGTGAGCTTCACTCTATACAGTTTTAGTCGAATGGTATGAGTTTTATCCTGGTCACATGTGTATTACAGAACACTTAGAGGCATTGAAGAACTTCTCCCCTACTTCCAACGATGATAGATCTGCTTGAAGTTTCTTGCTGGCATCGATACTGTTGATTGGTCTGTACATTAGGCTGTCATCAGCCAATAGTCGTGCGTAGGAGTGGTTGCATGGATCCGGGAGGTCGTTTATGAAGGTTAGGAATAGGAGAGGTACCAGGACTGTGTCTTGTGGTTCTCTCGACCTCACATTTGACTGGTCAGATTTGGCATTTTAAATAACGAGAGATATGCTTATAAGTGGAATCCCATTGGTATCTAGGTTGAACTTGAGATGAATTGTCATCAAAACTCAATGACACATACTTAACAAATCCAACAGTCAAAATATAAGTTGCTAGACCATTGTCATCGACTAATGTGTCATACCATAGTAATATTCCTTGTTTTCTTTGTCTGATCTTTGTTTTAAATGTCTTCGACCAAGCCAATAAGAGTTAATGAATCATGTCTGCCCTGTGTCTCATCACCTCATCACCCACAGAGGTGTGTATATAACGCTGCCGTGGAGGGGAGGAAGCCCCGAGACTCACCCCATACCCCAAGGAATGTCCCCCTACAGACATATCAAGGCCTTCTCCTACCAGTATGGTTAGTCAGTCTTATCTTTCCTAACAGTAAAATACTCGTTTCTGATTGGATAACGGTCGTTACATTATTATTCATGTACCCCGTCAGTCTCACGGTGTACAATTTCATGTACCCCGCTGCCATAGTAACAGCTCGTAGCTGAGAGTAGGGTCAAGGTCATTCAAACGATATCAGCTGATCGGGCGTCGGCAGACAAAACGCAATGAATATTATAATACTAATTTCATTGACATGACGGAAAGATAAATACGTTGTATACTTCTCCCTCGGGTAATACGGTCTCATGTACCATCTTTGTACCAGTGTCATCCCTCGCCTGAAGGCTCGGGCGACACTGGTACAAAGATGGTACATGAGACCGTATTACCCTCGTGAGAAGCATACAACTTATATTATTTACTTAGTGCATTACTTTTGCATCCAAACTTAGTGTATAAATAATGTGGGATATATGTCATGCGTTCCTACTTAATACTTTCCTTTTCCATAGCTGACAAGATGAAGTTGGCTTTCTTGTCCTCCTATTGAATTTTACATTATGTATTCATATCAAACCGCACATATATTATATCATGTTCTTTAGCATTACGTATTTTATAAACCGTTGATAAAGCTAATACCTGTAAACGTACAAACAGTGAAAGCACAAGTTTCAATGATTGTCTTTGCTGGGTGATATCTGTTAAACCGTGTTGTAAATCTAATGAATGATTTACGGGACATATGACCATATAGCTAGTTAACAGTGTAACTAGATTGTACACGATATAAAGATTAGTGTATCTGTTCTCATTGTTTTATTCTATTCAGAGTGTCCAATAGGTTGGTATGGAGCAGAATGCGACCAGCAGTGTGGGCAATGTACTGGTCAGTTATGCTCAAGAAAGACCGGACACTGTCCAGAGGGCTGTTCACCTGGATGGACAAAGATAACATGCTCTGAAGGTACGTGATAACAATGTTACCCCTCCCTCTCCCCTCTCTGTCCCTGTCTCTCTGTCTGTATCTGTCTCTCTTCCACTGTCTTTTTGTCCGTATGTTCTGTCTCTGTTTGTGTGTATCTCTATCCCCCCTCTCTCTTCGATAGAGTGTAACCCTGACGGGGGATATCATCAGAGATGCGGGAGTTTCCATCTCTCGATCATTTCAAGCAGTCAGTGATACCTGATGTTACAAAAACAATGAATAATCTTAGAAAATACCCATTTCTTGTATCTATTTAAGTGTTTTGTTTTATTACATCATATTACCGGTGTGACTTAAAGACATTTGTTTCTTAGGCATTCGCTGTTTCCGACATCACAGGCGTTTCATGTCGTTTTATTGCGTTTTCATGTTTTGCACTGCAAATGAATCTGTGAATTCATTAACGAATAAACATATATTATACTTGCAATTTCATTAAAAAAGCATAAACCTCGTAAACCATATCTTTATTATTTCCATCAAGACGGCTACTCCTTGCCTCTTCTTCAGATTAAATTGATTCATCGACTGTAGGTTCAAGGAACAGTGATGTAAACAGTAAATATTACCTACCAACTTCTATATTCCGACCATACATTTACCCTAAACACTCGTCATTCTGTATGAAACTCAGGTAGTTGGAATAACAATAGTCTCACAATCATATATACATCAGTTCACCAACGAGTTCAAGCTCCTTCTGAAATGCCATGATTCAGAGTTGATTTTAGTGTTTGCATTGTCCAGTATGTCCGGACTTTCTCTACGGTCCAATGTGCATGCGCAACTGTGGCTTCTGTGACCGGAATGCCACCTGCTCCAAGATTGACGGACGCTGTCCAGGTGGTTGTAGCAGTGGCTGGACAGGCGATCGATGTTTACAGGGTCAGTCACAGACTAACGTTCACTCTTTGAAATAAAGTTTTGTTCAACAGAATAACAGACAGTTTCTTAGCGTACTCGACATATTTTTGTTTAAATTTTGATTAATTGAAGGGTATTGACGACAACTGTTGAAATAGTTCGAATATAGAAGCCACGATATGTTCCTTGACTTAACGCTTATAAGTAGAAACTCGTCGTTTTATCATTGTTTACGTTTCTTCAGAAAATCACTTTCAAAAATAAGAAAACAGAATGGCTACACTATACAATATACCTAGAATTTATTTTTACAACATATGTATGTCAATTTAAGAAATCAATAAATGTAACATATTGATTCTTATTTTGCCAAAAAATAATAAAATATAAATAAAGTCACAAGTGATGATAAAAGGATTCAGCGCATAAATAACTCAAATGTCATGAATGAAGCCATCCTTCTATTGTAATTGCGCATCTTTTAAAAAAAAGTTGCAAGTCTCTAAAATGTTTGAAGGCTTATCAGGACACAATTTTAAAGATAATCAAAATGGCGGCTAAACCACGTGACCTACGAACTCGCCATGATTGACTTTATTCTTCTCATGGTTATTGCACATCTTTAAAAATATTTTAAAAGTTTTTATCAGCATTATGAATGGTTTCCCACGTTAAAAGTGGACATTTGGATTCGAACTGGACCGTGAATGACTGGGCCGATTGAATCCAAAAGCTTAACATCATCACTTCATAGTGAGGGCTCTCAGTACCACTCTTTTCTGAATGTTAACTCTCGTAGTTTTGGCTGAAACCCAGTGCAAAAAATAATAGAAGAACAAAGGAAGTGCGTCTTACACACAGTCTAAAGCACATGCGGCGCGAGCGTTCGATGCTTTCGTCTTTTGTGTTTTCTTTTGTGTCTAAAATGAGACGAGATGAAACCATAAGACGTACGACATCGTCATGATTGACTTTTCTGTTCTTATTTTAATGGCGAATCTTTTGGAAGTTGTTACAATTCTCTAAGTGTATTTTGAAAATGTTCCCTTTGTAAAAAATCGGCCTTTCTCACGACCGGAAATGACTGTTCCCGATCGATTTTATTGTTGAATAATCAGATTCATAAAGACCTTGGTCCTATCTCTTTTTCTCCTGGAAAAATCATCAAATTCGCCTGGTTGTTATGTCCAAAAGGTCTCTTGTTCTATTCCAGGGCAAGGGCCACCAAAAAGCAAAACGTGGTTGCATTTCCTTCAGTCGTTTTGACTGAAACAGTAACCACAGTTTCTTGAAATGATAAAACACGCCAATCTCAATAAAAGCTATATAAATACGAATTATCAAAACATGACCATGACAATCTTACAACGCCTGTTATAATACTTCAAACTAATCTTACACTCCTTCACAGCAACCACTCACCGTTTTCTTAGATTCTTGCTCAATATTTCGTTTGCAGATTGTCCAGAGGGGTTATTCGGTGACCTTTGTGCCCGGACATGTGGTCACTGTAGTAGTGGTCAAGCGTGTGATAAATCTACTGGTCAGTGCAGTGACGGATGCGACCCAGGATGGTCCGGAGACTTTTGTCTTGATGGTCAGTTCATTGGTCACTATAAATTCTATAAATCTTACTTTATTTTAATGATATATTGAAAATTTCATTTAATGTTTTGATATATGAAAAAACCGATATAAAACATGGACATTTTGTAGTCTCTATAAGCTTGATATGAACAAAATACACGTCATAACGTCTTACAATGACTACCGGTTGAGTGAGACGTGCGGTTTTTGCTAAACCCATAATGTCATCCGACAGTCACTGATTTGATATACGTTTTAGCATTTTCCTTCACGTCCTTTAGAATCCTTATAAACTTATTCATGCGATTTTAGAATTGTGTATAAACAAATCAATGATTACTTATAACAGTAATATTTCACCGCCATAATACAGGTCTCACTTCCATGTGATATTCCAGATTGCCCGGATGGTTATTACGGTTTCAAATGCAGCAGTTTGTGCGGTCAGTGTGGGAACAATACGGCGTGTGACAGTCAAACAGGACAGTGTCCTTTTGGGTGTGAACAGGGTTGGTCGGGAGATATGTGCAAAGAAGGTATGTTAAAAGGGTTTCCTTGGTGACGGCAAGTTGACTGTTGGCTCCATTGTATATGTTCCAATACATCTCCACTCATGCCCCGGATTCATCAACGTCTCATCAACTACTTGCCTGGTCGTTTATGTAATTCAATTTACCAATGAAAATACTTACATGACTTACATACCTCACCGCCGCTTCTTCAGCATCGCCTGGCTACTGAAAGTGAATACAAGGTATGATGGATGTATATCGCAACGTATACCCTGGAAATGATCGCGGATGTGGCATCGGCATCTTAAAGATCTGATGAAATGCATTTTTCTCAAGAATGACAGATGATAACCTCTACGTATATTGTATATCGTAATCAATTGAGCATAAAATCGAGACAATATACACTTGCAATTGATTATTAAGACGATTTTAATTCACCCATTTTAACACTACCGCAATTACTGGGGCGATTCATTTTGAAAATGCTCACTAAGGCGTGACTGTGATAAGCGACAGACGGGGCCGGCTAGACAGCTATTCCGCCGAGTCTCGTTAATTAATGAATGATGATTATCACTGCCGCTAAATGAATTTACGAGGTGTATTACATCGCCAAAAAGACATGTTTATGCAATAATTGTGTAA
The DNA here is from genome assembly GCA_936450465.1 of Gibbula magus. Lineage (NCBI taxonomy): Eukaryota > Metazoa > Mollusca > Gastropoda > Trochida > Trochidae > Gibbula > Gibbula magus. The sequence continues at coordinate 77,929,168 of OW388289.1, read as the reverse complement.
TTGTCATCTGCGGAATTACCTAGTTGGATATCTTAACATTCAATATATGGGAAAGTTAAGTTGGTTTATTGAAGATTTCTTTGTGAAATTAACAATCAAAATGTTGTGAAATTACGTTGAATTATGAATATCGCCGATAATGAGATTACTCCAGTGACGTCACAGAAGTCATCCCTTCAGAGGCTACACCCCGGCAGACTATCATTTTGGTCGCCGGGGCTAAATTAGGCGTTTTTTTAAAAGCCATAAATAAGTAATTTATGGACCGATTTCAGAAATTTAAAATCGAACAATCGTCAAATTGACATCACATTTTAATGAATCCGATTTTGACCATATGTCATTGCATCTATCCTTTAAAAGGAAACGTACATGTCTCTAATCAATACAATATCTTCTCACGGAGGTGAATCCAATCCACATCGAAGTCCCTGATGCATATGGAGCATTTGCTAAGCTAGTAATAGAGAGTCCTGATTGTTGTATACGAGTTAGTTGTGCATCGGCGACGTTGTTGTAAATGATCTGTTCGCAAAACTGTCGATATAACGAGTTATTTCATCTGTGCGATGCACAAATATCTGTTAAAAGAACGATGTCGGTCGCAGATGAAACAGGATGTTTGGTTGGATAAAGATGACGAAACCAGTGATGCAAACTTTCCCGTCAGGAGATTGTGCAAGAAATATGCCCCATATGCAGCAAAGTTGGGTACCTTTTTTGGAAGAGAATGTAATCAATATATGTATGTTATTATAAAAAAGAAAACTAAGAAAAACGAGCACGTGACCCCAATAGAGATATTTAGAGGTATGTTATGTTTTACATGGTCGTCCGTCTGTCAGTCTGTTCATCTGTGAACGTTGGTTATGACTTCGGTCAGTGAGAGGCCTTTGATATATATAATGTATCCAATTGAGCCAGGCTGTTCAGAAGACGTCAAGTTATACATTCTGAACTTGACCTTGGTATGGGGCACATATTCCGGAAACTATAACCATGTCCATTTGGATATCATATGGTAACGCCAATCTTGACCTGCTGATCTTGACCATGGCAGGGAATGGGTTTCTTGTAAACTGTAACAAACAGCACAGGTTTAACCATGGCGATAAGCTTAGCATGGTCTGTCTGTGCCTTTGATCTTTACAATTATAATATCACTAATCTCAATCTAATATCACTTATGACAATTCAATAATTTTATAATTTGCTTAATTATACCCGAGACCATAACTTTCTCAAACACATATTATTTTGCCATCCCTAGTAATCAAATTCCATTTCCATTTGCTTGGTGCTTGCAAAGTGAAAATGCTCTAATGGAATTAAACTGAACGTTCAATCTTACGACGCGTACATTTCTTTTCAGTTTTGTTAACACTTTACTAAACGCTTTATGGGAACCAGAAATAAAGACGTTTTGCAACATGGGCTATGTGGGAATCTTGACTAACCTTCGTGGGGAGAGAATGCACATGCCAAGTGTTTAACAATGTCAAATGTTAATGCCAATGTATATCTACAGAGGTGAAGCTGATGTCGACCGGTGTTCTGGTCCTCTGTATCCTTCTCCCCATTGTCCTCGTTGTATGTGGCCTCGCAAGTTTGATCCTTATCAAGAAAAGGTACTCTCAGAGCAATTGTATTCATATTATTATTTGCTTAATGCATAACGCTAAGTTGCCATTATCATGAAGTGTTCGTCTGTGTTATTAAGGTAAAGAATTGATTTGTTCATGTAAAAATATTGTTTGAATGATAACAATTTCAAACCTATGACCCTTATGTCTATATTTTGACGCAAATGAATCTGCATTTCACGTGAGAATGACAAACCTTGAAAAATTATCTTATATCTCTAAAAGGCGGGAGTCGAGGGCCGGTGGGTCGGTACAGAACACCTCGACGCCGGTCATGTATGCCGTGATGGACGAAGAATTACAGAAATCAGACACTCCTGACCACTTGGACCTTGACCAGACCAATGATACCGCTGCTTTGTTCCAGTTGTAACTTTCCAGTGAAAGTATATATCTAAGAGACTTGAGTACTTGAAATCTGTGAAACTGCTGTTGCTATAAATACTTATTTTACGTCCGCTTCATTATATAAAAGTACACTATTTCAGCTTCATCAGATTGGTTTGTCCTATATGTCTAAATGTTCTATTCCTATCAGCACAATAACTTCGAATAACATCATTGATTCATTAAAGTGAATTATTCATTTCTAAAGTGCAATGAAATGTCCAACTTTTAATTTTTTTGAAATATGATTTAAGTAATAGATAGAGGGCGAGTAGCAGTACATTATCGGGATATAAATGTACGGATTTGAGAGGGTTGGGCGAGGCGTCAGCCGAGCCTAACCCTCTCAAACCCGTACATTTATATCCCGATAATGTACTGCTGCAAGTTCTCTATCTATCTTAGAGCACAGTCAAATGCTTGAGTCGTCAAGAAAATGTCTTAAAATGAATATATTTCAAATGAATTTTCAACAAATTTGGGAAACATTCTCTCGAACACAACATGAAAAACATTGACATTTCTCATTTTCATATGCAAATGTTAGGGACATTGACGTCATCATCATCACTGTGAGCACTGAATTTCTTAAATTGTCCGAGGTGCATGAGGCGTACATTTTATATAAAGCGTACGAGTCGTGCTACAGCATAAGCGTCCTGCTTGAATCACGAGCATGCATGATTTAAGCACGTTTTTATTCAGCAACATTGAGCAGTAATACATTTAATTGCCTATAAAGACTGGGTGGTTTTTCGAATGAATCAGTTCACACAATGGCTTCATCACGGACAGTCCAAGGACAAGTACACTATTCATTCGGGAAAGGTAATTTTACTTTTTTACTCCTTACTTTTTAAAGTGTATATTTTTTAAATTCAATGTAAATTACATTAAATTGGTTCATTTAATAAAAGTTATGGTCTTTTGTATTTCAAATATTTGTGTTTGTTTGTTGAGCTGTATTTATCAATATGCGAGTTGTAATATATATTGTTGCATATGTCATTGTGCATCCCGTCTTTATTGCATATGAATTATTTCAGGTTACTGCAGCAACGAAATTATACTCGAACTGTCTATGGGAAAGAATGTAACGTCGTACTGGACATCGCTCGGACGCTGTGTGACGATACAGGGGTTTCATTGAGACGACAATGCAGCCTCCATCCACTAACACCCCAAGAAGGTACTTTTATATCACTTTCTTCTCATTTTTTATGTCGTTCTAAATAACGTCTGAATATATTTTTTTTAATATCGTGGTTGAAAATATATAAAACATTGGTAACATGGTTTGATGCTTGTCGTTGTTTCCCTTACTCATGATATAAATGAAATACGCTTGAAAATTCCCAATTGACCCCGAATTACTTGCTTTAGTTACATGATTTTATTCTTCTTTTAGGAATATCAAGCTCCTTAATGACCCCCATCGACGGAAGCGACTTTTTCCTTTCGGAAAGGGAACACAGCAGATCATTTGTCAATGTAATAAGTGTTTAATTGTGTATTATCCACATAAATAAAACAATCAGTTGACATTGTTTGTTGTTTTTTATGGAAGTCTGTGAACCAGTTTTATGAGCATGATACCCGAACGCAACCAGACAACCGTACATCTATCGGGATATAAATGTACTCCACGTGACCACAATACAATCATATGATTGGACGAAAGCAATTGACTGTGCTCTAACATATGTTGCGACATAAGTCGTATGAATGGAATTGGCTTGACTTCATTACACGGTTGTTAGATGAGCACCAGAGGTACCAAACACATATGTTTCGTCTTAATTTCACAGAGACAAATACAAACATTGTTTTCGGAAGTAGGACTCGTGTTATTTGAATGTTAAGTGTAACAGTGTGAACTTCGCAGGACACTAAACAGGCATAGAGGGTATTCTAGGGGTGTCGATGCTATACTAATGCCTCAAACCTCTTAATGTGTTCGGTTGTCACTATATATTACATCCGAAATCATTGTCCCCCGATTATTGCGAAAAGAGATTTCCCCACAAACATCTAAAATTGAAACCAGCGTTGTGTTGTTTTATATCTCAACGGTAGTAATCTTGTGAATTTTCAATTGATAACCGTTCTACACGTTGATAAGCAGCCATGTACAAATTCAATGCAAAATTTCGTACTGAAGGTCGGAAAACCAATTCCATATAAGAAGGAACCTTTCTATTGCAACAATATTATACACGAAGCAAGAAAGTATCTACAAATCGGTAACTAGAGACAACTCAACAAGCCAAGATTGTCAATTTAATATAATGGGCGGGTCATATCCTTGGACTAGAAATAGATCCATTCCGCCTTCCAACTCTGACAACGATTTGATAAAATAAAAATTGCATATATATTACAGTAAATCGGACATTCAAGTTGGACATTCATTAAACATTATTTTGAAATACAAGATTTTATAATAAATTTTAGATTAAGAATAATAATATATGCCATATGTACAAACCTTGCTGAATTAGTAACCTGAAAACCACGGGTTGACTGCATTCTGATCGCGGTCAACCGCGGCCTGACTGCATCCTGATCGCGGTCAATCGAAGTGCATTGAATGGATAATATGAACCCTGATATGACTGATCTTATAAAGTAATGAACATATTTTATCTCAACACGATTACACTACCCGTTCTAACGTAAACTGCATTGAACTAAGGATAGTAGGGGAACACATACATGTAAAGTGAATGTAGTGGCACCTGTATATGTTGAGGATATACAACAATGTACAGTTTCCTCTAACGTTATAGAGTACAATAAACACGCCATTTTTCTGTGCTAGTAGAAACCTGTAATGAAGTATACATTCATAACACATGCTCATAATTATAAACCATGTAACATTGTTGATATTTGGAATCGCACAATATGCCATAATTAAAGTCTTTTTGTACTTTTTGTCAGTAGGATTCCCTTGAAAGACTTAAACCCATACACTCAAGAGCAATCTATGACTGTACCAACAGCGTATCCACTTAACCACCGTGACCTCGACAATGTAATTTAGAATGATTCTCACATCCCACAAGAGACTCGTCTCGAAAAAACTACAACAATGTTTACTACTGCGTATAAAGTGATCTCAAATATAACAATGATACATTTGTTCAATATCCAAGTGTTACATATTTCTAATTCGGGAATCATATTAAACAATAACAATATCCAGGTGAACCAGGAAGGTCCAGGATCATAAACTGTCGGAATAATGCATAGTCATTCATAACTGTAAACTAGTTGTGAAACTAGAGAACTTAAGGAAGAATTTTGCTGTTCACAGCTAGACCGGCTTAACGTTCACTATCATTGATGTCTATGTTCTGTATGTGACTTTCCACCAACATTGGATATAACTCAAGGAAATAAAAATGATTGTTCGTTATTTCCTTATTATATGTTATACTTTTTTATTTTAATGTAGGGCATTAATGATGAATATAATGTTTCGTGTTATTCCCAGATTCAAGAGGATAATACGTAATAAAGATAAGCGATTGTGATAATGTTCATAATTAGACCTTTCATTGTCAGCAGGAACAAAAAAACGCCCGATACATCATCAAAAGTGCATAATGTTCATTGTAGGGAAATAATCAAAAGTTGAAATATTTCAGGAAATAATTACAGGAATAAAGTTTCCCTGTTATCTAATTAGTACGATAAGATATGTAAGTGTAGGGTTATGCAACCGATAAATTCATTTGTGCTGATACACTACCCAATATTTGAAGGTCACAACTACGCTAGCGAGGACTGTGACGAGCAGATGAAGGATGCCCAGTGTTCCAACGATTTGTGAAATTGACACAGCTGAGTCTACGGCGAACAGCGTTACACATCTGCGGGGATCAACATGGCATACTTGCATAATGACAGTAAATACGTCAGTAACAATGGAGTTGATTCATTGACAGTTGTTGAGAGGCTCAGTTTCCATCTGTATCTAGCCATTTACTGTGTGGTTATCCTGTTGATGGGAATAGTAGGCAACAGTGCCGTTTTATTTGTCTACAGCAGGCGCCCGAAGGTTGGAATATTTGATTTCTTCATCAAGGTACTTTCTGTATTTGATATCGCTGTGTCTGTAGTGGCTGTACCAATGCTGCTATCCTTCAAACTGGCTGCAAACTCGGTGCCAAGTGGAATTGCATGTAAGGTTACCATTGCCTTCAAACACTTCACTGTTATGAACGCGGGTATACTTTTTATAGTAATTGCAATTCAGAGATTCCGGAAAGTGTGCAAACCACATGGGACTCAGATTTCAAAATCTCTTGCAAAGAAGATGGTGTCATGTTCTGTCATACTGTCAATATTAGGTTGTATTCCTGTTCTAGTCTTTATCGATGTTTCATATGTGTCTGTTTCCTTCAACAATAGCTCTGTGAATGCTACAATGTGTAGTTTCGAATCCACATACTCTAAGAGCGTAGCATCTAAAGTGTACGCAGGATGGGTGATATTCGAACTACTAACAATAACAACAATTCTGATGACATTGTACCTAATAGTGGGTCGAACACTGAGAAATCATGCACATTTCCAGGCTCGTTCATTTGGTCGAGTCAGAGTAAATAGAACAACAACGGTCATCTTCTTTATATTGACCCTCGTATTCCTTTTGACCTCTTCTCCCAACGTCATAGTGGGGATCTATGTCATCTTGAGAAATTCAAATGACCAGTGGTCATACTTGAGCTATTCGCTATATGACATCAGTATGAACCTTGTATACATAAACTGTGTGGTGAATCCCTTCGTATACAGCTTCAACTCGTCTGTCTTCAGGAAGGAGTGCATGACGCTCTTCCGGTCTCTGACGTCACAGCAGGACCCGCCGAGTCATTTGGGTCACATTGAAGAATCAACAGTCGACATTGCAAGTACTACTCTTTGAATCCGAGTTACATGCTGTTAATCTAAAAAGTCCACCACATTCTTGAAGTTGTGTGTTGCCAGTATGGGATAATTCTTACAAAATAAACAACAACATGAGAATGAAATTCACTGCTTGTGAAATACCAGTGAAATATAAGGAAATATAGATGAATATTGACAATTAAAAGGTAGCGAGATGCCAAGCAATAAACTGTCAGATATATCTGTATGAGATCACCGCAAGTTGTCAGATGGTGCTGAACTACTCCGATGACTCGACGGAGAAGTTTTGTGAGTGTTCCATGGATATCTATACCAAGGTCTGGCAGTACCACGGGGTTCATCTTCATTGTACTCTCCATTGTCCACGTGTTATTTAGAAACAGTAGAAGATCCATTGAAAATCAACTTCAGAACGAAGCAGATACCAGGGCGGTCTGATTAAATTAGACCCTGTTCCGAAAAATAAAGTTTAGAATTAGTGCAGCTTCTGAAATACGAAATGGTTCCATATTTGGCTCTTTAGCGTCTGAAAACGCCCAAAGTATTTTCTTGTTCTAGGCCAGTTTAATGCACCGTTAAGTCATTATTGGATCAATCGAATTATACTGTTTAAACGATCACAATTTTGAACGCATTTAGATTTATTCGTTATCATGTTCTTAATGTTAGAAAACAGACGAAAGGATGACTGCCTGGAATTCTAACTCTTTAAAATGAAAGCTATGTCTTGGGGACTTGTCATTGACTAACTGATCTTGTGTCCAAGCATGAGAGTATGCTGTTCATGATTAGAACGTATGGAGTGGAAATCACCAAGCAATATGAGTTTGTATTCTGGGAGATACACTATGCTGTAACTTTTATATCTGGGAATAATGTCTATTTCATTACGCCGTATCTTCCTCTGCGGACACATTGCAGTAGTGCTAAAACCTCAATTCTCCTTTCGTTCTGTACATGATACTGTAAACGTAAAATATCAAGGGTCTTATCAACATGTTTTACATATCCAGTATTTTATTTATCCAAACTTGTGAAAACCTGAAGTTGATAACCATATTCATGTATTAATCATTTATAAAACCATGTAAGTGTATTTTATGCAGGAGATAAAAGATAGCAGTTGTTTGCAATGACAGATGAGTTTTGCCTAAAATTTGATAATTGTATTTGTTCATTATTCTAGTAACATTTATAATTACATTCTGTCCTTTATTCTATTGCATTTATTGCGTGTCCAAGTCAAATGCAAATGTAGCACAGTTCCATAATAGTTGTCATGAGGGATTGTCTGTAAGCAAAACATTTCTTTCATGTCCTTCTGTATATTGCAAATTGTGACATCGCTAGTTGGTCTACTTCCTATCGATCCTAGGCTAATTAAAACAATAAACAATAGAGAACATGTTGTCACTGTTTTGTAATGTACTATAATATCTAGACAAGATAATTTCTTGAATGCATGTCAGATGTTACAAGAGTCCAAGGGTTTACGTACACGAATTACGCTGATATGGTCTGCTCTACATTTGGTAATGTCACGCCAATATAAAAGATATAATTCCCACGACCAATTTCATCATCGAATCAAAACAAAGTCTTTAGGAGACTACCACTGATTCAATAAGCAAATATTAATTGAACTGTCAATCGTGTGGTTGAGCAGTGGTCTAACACTGCTGAGGTAAAGACTCAGTATAGATTGTAGTTGGTTTAAATACTGACTCATGACTACTTCATGCAATCATTGCACTTTTTGTTAAGAAATTGTAGGTTGATCACTTTTAAATTGTCTGCTTTAGAAAGCCGAAATAGAAGGCAGAGTCTGGTATTGTTTAACTGTGAATTCAAATTATGTTGAGAGAAGGGCCTATCTTCTTGATATTGATGGCTTCTAGTAATTTTCGGGCTTTGTAAACCGCCTGGTTCCTGTCCATCATGTTGATGCTGTTCCAGTTGATAGTGTGGTCTAGGTAGACATTGGTGTGGTCGGCAATAGCTGATTTAAATTACCATCGTTCTTCCTGACAGAGGCCTGTTCGCCGTTTCACAAAGACGTACTAAATTTAGGAGGTCGTAGCATATACGACCTATTTTACAATCCTCATACGACATGGCTTACGACCGTTTCACAACGGGGTCGTATCCATGTCGTACGACATAGACTTAAATCCACGTCGTAAATTATTTATGAGGTACTTGTTGCTTAGCAACATATGATCTCGGGAGGACGGGCACCTGTGAACAATTTTTACACAGTGTAAGCATGTCCTTTACCCGTTGAATTTATAAACAAAATGTAGTCTAATGTATTATATGTAATTCTACAGACCAAAAATATTGGTTAAATGCATTAATTTAAAGAAAAATGCTGTTATTAAATAATTAAAAAAATATGGATTAACACAGACAGATTCAAACTTTACAAATTGCGGTTTCAAACATTATAATCGTGTAAAGCTGACTTCCAGTAAATGAGTTACAAGGATTTAATTCATCTCGGTAATCGATGCAAATATAAAAACGTAAAAATCGACGTTAAGAGTACCGACAACTTGGATATCAAATGGACGGGCATCAGTAGAAACTAATCGAGGTTCATGATTAGTGAAGTTGGGATTTTTCAGCTAAAATTGAAACGTTCATAAAATATCTAGGCATTCGACCGTTATTTGTTTAACACAGCAAATATGCAGAAATCTAATTTTCCAGTAAGTCCATTGCTTTAGTAAAGGCAACATTTCAAAATTAAAATTGTATAAACTGTATAAATTGTTAAAATGGAAAAATTATTCTTAAAATTTTAAATACTAAAATTGAACATTGTAAAAAAATGTAAGATACATTTTAATTTCATTACACAGTAGACATTAAAAAGATGCCAAAATATGTTATTCAGTTATGTATTGAAAATTCTGTCATGTGATTAAACATTTTACCAGGTCACATAATGCTAATTCTGATTCATTAATTCCATTTCTGTCACATTAACATTTGAAATATTTCTTCACCTTCCATAAGCAGAAATCAGGGATACAATTACCTAATCCAAATAAAAAGGGTAAAAGAATATTTTTATTATCTCTTTCAATTATGTTTATATTTTCATATTCCCTCTGGGTCCAAATTCTAACATATGATACCTACATTGTATTACCAATAAGAACTTGATACTACACACCCTCAAAGAAAGCAAAACATTGTTTAACAGGATCATAATATCCATAATTCATACTCATGATACTACATGTTGTACTGACACACAACAACTAATGTATATATAATATTGTAACATGATTTCAGTCTATCCTTGATTCTGATTGGTTGATTTGCCTATGTTGAATGACAATGATTACCCGCAAATTACTTGGGGCGAATCACCGCGAACATATACATCATGTTCACAAGATTCGGCCCGACTCAAAATTTAATTTTTCTATTTCTCTTAATATGTGCTCCTTACTCAAATTTGACAGGTGGCATTGTCATTTTCTAACTTGTGTATAGCAGTATAGGTCACAAATAACTCTCAAAATTAATTACTAAGATTTGTCCAAGTTTGACGCCTTCTTCCATGCGGCTGTGTTTACCGAATGCCGTTGCCATGGCATGACGTCATAGTGATCAACCGTTTTGACGTCACAATGCTAGTTGATGTCGTAGATAAATAGGTGCTTTGTGTAAGAAATGATGGAATTCCGGTGAATGGTTCTTGAGATATCCCGCTGACAAGCTTTACATGTACATTAACATGTCGAAAACTTCAAAGTTCCGCTGTGACCTTGAAAATAATGTCAAGGTCACCAAAATCTTATCAGCCTGTCGTCTTTCCTTGGAGAAGCTATGTGTAAAATATGAAGAGAATCCAGCGAAAGGTTATTGAGATATCCCGCTGACAAGGGTAAAATGACAAAGTCTCATTGTGACCTTGAAATGAAGGTCAAGGTCACAAACCTCTGTAGGAAGATTACTCTTCCTATGATGAACCCATATGCAAAATATGAAAAGAATCCAGTGAATAGTATTTGAGTTATTCCATTTCGTACGGATGTACGGACGGACGTACGGACGGACGCAGCCGAATACTATATCCCCCGCTTCGCGCTAAACGCGGGGGATAAAAATGGAACAGTCGCAAAGTCCTTTCCACTCAGAGATAGGTACGCAAAAAGAGAGTTCGTTTTAAAACGCCTGATAACTAAGGGTCATGTTACAATATCGATAAATAGTTGCGTTTGTAAAATTTCCGGGATTCATTGCTATTCAACACCCGCAAATTTCAGCGTTTAAAACTTCCGGCTAACGCCGTCGGTTTTAAACTAAATTTGCGGGTGTTGAATAGCAATGAATCCCGGAAATTTTACAAACGCAACTATTTATCTTACAATTGTATGTGCAAATAATGGGTATCTAGTTGACATAATATTGAATGTGCAAATTTTCTGAAAAAACAAATATTATATATTATAAATATAGCTTTATTACAGTAAACATGTATGGAGACAGATTGTTTTTATTGCAAATTTAAAAAAAAATCTTCTGATAAATATATTTGTTTTTGTTTTAAAAACTAAACAGGTGAGATCTGAACAAGAAAATGTGAGGTGTTTTCAGCAATCCTGACTGAACATTGAAAATCTCTTCCTATGTGAAAAGGAAATATATCTTGACAATTGTTATTTTGATTTATTTTGTCACATGAACAATAAAATTGTCGAAAGACAATGGTTATCTGTAACAATATGAGGTTTCAGAACAATAATCACAAATATTAAAGGTACACAATACATACATCAAGCAACTGAGCATATTTTCTAGGCAATTTATGTTTGTATCATCAATATGTCCTACTTGTTTAAAGTATCAATAATCTTAATTTGGGAATAGGTATACTTTAAGCTTAAAAATATTGCCTTTTCTAGAAGTTTGAATATTGTTTGTGTGTGTTGATAATTCAAATGAATCAGTATCAAATTCATTCAAAATATCTAATATAACATGAGACATAGAATAAAGTGTAGTGAACAAAGTTGAAAATCTAGACTGTATGGGATGGACCTGACACAAACACTCAACTGTGATTGCATAGGAGCAATGACATAATGTATGTAGGTTGGGTGGATTGAAGTTGTTGTCTTGTGGAGTCAGGACTTGAATTGATTAAATATTTTGGGGACACAACAAGCATCAAGGGACATTTTAAGATACTGAAACCACCAATGTGTGCACAGTAATGTTTCAGGTTAAATAACATTATTTAATTCAAATATATTCTTCTGAAATTTAAAGTCACATTTATATTTAATTATGTTTATTGTAGTCACAGCTGAATCTGAAATTGGAAATCTGGAAATCTAAATCTAAGCTAAAAGAAATAGCTATAGTAAGTCATTTGTGTTGAACTGAAAACTATATAAGATGTATTAGATGTACAGCTGTAATATCTATGTATCAGTATATTCTACTATTACATTATCAATAACTCTTTAAAATATTGATATCCAAGTGAAATGGAAGCTTTAATGCATTTTTCTATAGAATTCTTTATTTCCAAATATAACTATATTAGTGCCTTATTTCACAGACAAAATGTAAACAAATGTATATGATCGGTAAAATGAATGATAACTATATCCATTCTAATGAATTGAAAACATTGGAAATCACCTTGAAAATTATTTTTAGAAGAACAGGGTGCCGTTCCACTAACCGATCTTATCTAAGATCAATCTTAGCAACTTACATCAATTTTAAAATCGTCTTTGCTAAAAGTTACGACCGTTCCACTAACCAATCTTAGGCCGATCTTAGCCGGTACAGATCTTACGATCCGAATAGAAAAACCCCAGCAGGGCCCCATGTAAGTAAGCGGAAATCAAAAGCCATTGGTTGGCTTGGTTTGCCTAGAGATTAAAATGTCAAGGTCGTCTCTAATGTAAACAGGAAGTGTTTATAAATTTTTATTTATGGTTTTTAACGATTGAATAAAGTATATTGACAATCTTTCCTCAAGGATGCATCGCACACCGCCTATACGTTGACAGCATGGAATCCTTTCCTGCACACAAAAGCAGCTTTCTCATCAGCTGGGGCTTCGCAATCGGGATCAAAGTCCCGTCGATGGCACCGATAACTTTCGGAAAGCCGCCTAGTTTGAAAAAGTCATTCTTCTTCCTGATTAAGCTGGTCAAAGGATATATTGTCAAACACATCACATAAAGCCTGTATGGTCGGTTGAAGTACTCGTGACACACTTGGCTTGGATATGCCACTGAGATCCCCGAGTTCAACAAAAAAGCCCCCCTTTCCGAGAAATCGCAAAGTGGTGAGCGCCTTAGTGTCGGGAGCAAGTGCGTGGGAACGCTGGGTATCCGACACTAAGCACGGGTACACCTTATTGATAAGTACGAATAAGGCATGTCTAGGCATCCTGTACCTCACTACGAGAACATCGTCAGACAAGGTGTCCAAAAGAGACGTCCTGTCGCGAAACACACGTTCCCGATTAAAAGCTCTCTCTTCCTCTTCGTGAAGTATAACAAACGCCGCCATATTGGTTCCTCTATGATCGATTTTAGCTACTCTTAAGTTGGTCGTAAGCAACTTAGACTTTGAATCTTAAGTTAACGATTGACTTAGATAAGATTGGTAAGTGGAACGGTATGCCGATTTTAACGTTACGCTAAGATTGGGATTTTAGGGAGTTACGATTGGCGTAGGGCTAAGATCGGTTAGTGGAACGGCACCCAGGTGCCCTGACATAGTCTAGGAAAAGTTTCTACATTGAGACGTTTCGTCACACACGAGTGTTACAAGCATGTCGCATTTCATGATTTGAATTTGTTTCGTTGTCAGTTATTACAGTTAGTTATAATGTATAATCAATCAAGGTATCTTAGCCATTTGGAAAGAAGAACGATGTATGAATTAAACCAGTTGTATCGTGCTATGAAACAATCTTCGTTTGTACGAAGTATTGTTGATATTTGGAAGGTGAAGGTCACACACATGTAACTCGCCGGACATTTGCCACTTAATCGTTGCTTGGATGTTGATTCATTGGTATCCTTTCCTGCGAAATGTACACACTCCTGACCCAGCGGGTTAATAAGAAATATCCAAGCTGTCGGTGCAACCAAGCAGGACATTTCTAACGATACCGTGAACTCGCTTCAAATATTTCTCGACTACCGGACAGGGTCACAGTCAATTAGTGACACTAACGTTTCTCTCGGATGCTATCGAGGGAGAAATACCATGAATATGAAACGGATTTTACTAGAATTATATACTTCCCTTATTTAGAAAATTGAACTGTACAAATGGCTTTACTGCAGTATTATCCAGCCTAGATCGGCTATATAGAACGAGGTGTGAAACAATTCGCCTTGCCAGTGATTGACAACAATCAATCGCTATGGAAACTTTATGGAAACTTATGATTGGAGGCGGGTGACTTGGCCGCCATCTTGATATGCTGTACAATGTCCTAAACCATTTACGACATGTCAATCGGGGTCCTAAATTTGGAGCTCTTTACGACCCAGTGTAATTTTAGGAGGTCTTTGTGAAAAGGGTAAAAAAGTAAGAGGTGGGGTACGACCTGCTTTACGAGGTCGTACCGATAAGACATCTTTGTGAAGCGTGCTACAGATCTTTCTTGATTCGGAGGGTGAGCGGCCTTGATGTTTCTCAAACATATGAGTTGCCTCAGTTGCATTGTATATGGTAGACGACCTGCAGAATCCGGCTTCATTGTTGACTTGGGTCTGTCCGTGGCCTGCAATATGTTCTGAAGGGTCGTGCCTCTTTGGAACGTGACGTCTATGTTGGCTTGATGCTTTAAGAGGCGTCGTATCTGGTGACTAGTAGGTCCAATGTAGGGTATGCTGATGGTGAACGGGGCAGTTTGTTGTCTCAGGGATGAGGGTCTTGTGGATAGTCTGGCTGACAAAGGATGCAGGGTGTTTGTTGTTGTGAATGAATACTTGTCTCAGGTGATGTAGCTCGGTGTTAAGGGATGCAGTTGTGGAGAATATGTTCTTAGCTCGTTTCGTCAGCGTGGCAATCATTCCTCTTTTGACTTGGTTGGCGTGGCTGGAGGAAAAATGAAGGTATTGGTCCGTATGGGTTGGCTTGCGGTAAACACTGGTCTGGAAGCTAATGTTATCCCTCTGGACTAGGACATCGAGGAAGGTAAGTGTATTTTCTGATTCTAATTCCATGGTGAACTGCATGCGAGGTTGTTGGGAGTTGAGATGCTGTAGTAGAGCGTTGGAGGAAGGATGACAAAGGTATCATCAACTTTCCGATACCAGCAAGTTGGTTGAACTGGGGAGGTCTTCAGGGCGGTTTCTACTTCGTGTGTCATGGAGATCTCGGTGATGATTTGGGATAGAGGGGAACCCATGGGCAGGCCACGGCTGCGGGTGTTTGACGAGGAGTTTCTTGTGGAGGGTTGGACCTATCTCCTCCTTGTCTAGTAGTCGTTTCAGGAGGGTTCGGTGTTCTCTCTGGAGTCGGCAGGTTGCATTTTTCTTCAGCTGCTGGTAGGTGTTGATGTCATTCAGGATGTTGTCCGTCAGGGTTTCAAAATCAGATGTGTCCATGATGACTGTGGCTCTGCCTTTATCAGCGGGGGCGAGAGTGATGTTGTAGTCACTCTTGAGTTGCCTCAGAGTCTCCCTTTCAGCATTGTTAAGGTTTGCATTGATAGGTTTTTCTTTACTGGCATTGTTCATTTGATCTTTTTCTAGTAAATTAGCAATCTAGTGCCTGAGGTAGTCGATTTTTCCGCATGGAGCCAGCTCACCCTCCGAATCAAGGAACACCAGGCCTCTGTCAGGAAGAACGATGGTAAATCAGCTATTGCCGACCACACCAAAGTTCACCCAGACCACACCATCAACTGGAAGAACATCAACATCATGGAAAGGAACCAGGCGGATTACAAAGCCCGAACATTACTAGAAGCCATCGATATCAAGAAGATAGGCCCTTCTCTCAACGGAGATGAAGGATACTTCATCCATATCAAGAAGATAGGCCCCTCTCTCAACAGAGATGAAGGATACTTCATTCCCGGGGCTATCACCACTTGCTAAAGTAAATCACTGTTATTTAGTGCATTTAATTTGTCCATTTCATAATCTATATCACTGTGCCTCCATATTTTACTATGTAATCACCATGCACCTCCTCTTCATGTTCATCAATATCATCCATTGTATCAACTTTATTTTCCCATATACATTAATCTCATCTGTTGTATCAACTCACCTATTGCATGTACTTCAATCTCCCCTATTGTATTAACATTCACCTTGCTTCCAATCACCTCGCTAATCCTTCATGCAGTCTCTGTACATCACATCATTGGCTTCCAATCAATCAGCTATTCAACCTTTGTCCATCAACTCTATTTATTTTATAAACAACTCATCTCCAATCTCTTGTAAAACCAATTTATATATATAACCCAGCTGTTTCCCCCTTGTGTAACACTTGCTTGACAACGACATTAGAACCTATGTCGAAACGTCACCTTCAAAGAATAAAGAAGTTGTATATCTTTAAAATCGTCTCTATTCTTCATCATTCTAGAATGCCAATCAAAGAAGTATGGAATTCAGATCAGTTTAGTGTAGTTGTATAACAGTGTGGAAATTCTTTATTAAATATATAATTCCTCTAGTCAGACTTCTCATTACTGTATACTAATAAATGTAATGTGTAGGCCTGTTTTGGAAAATACACTTATCCAACTTCCTTCTTTTAGAAACAAGCATAATAAACTACCGGGCAAAAGAAAGTTTTCACCTAAGTTTATTTCGATTAATTCAATATTTAAAAGAAATCATATGTATTTGACTATGACACGATACAATAATACTTATCTGCAGTAGTTTGAATGACTTTGTTGGTGACTGAGGTTAAATTTTAGTTCAAATATCTTTTTGTAATGAAGACAGGGTTAAGAATGAAATTTTCACCAACATGACCCCTGCCCTGTTTAAAATGTTTTAAACGTGTGCAGAATCAGGCACATTTATTTATTTTCACATAGGATATGTCTTATATGTCGATGAACAGTTGTGTATAATCAACAATAATTTAAAAACAAAATTAAACTTAAAATTTCATTTTTTTAAAAATAATTAAAAAACATGTAGAAGTATTCTTTGACTGCTAACTAAACACCTGTACTTATCAGTTTTGGATTATGACATCGAAAACTTGAGATATTTGCAATTGAAAATCATACATATGATAAAATCAACTGAGGTGAGTACTTTCTTTTGCCCGGTAGTTTTACTTTATATTTCCTTGTACAGTATTCACGGTATATCTGCACGTTTTATTTGTGATCGATTTCATTCAAACTCTTACAACATTAAGGTTAAATTTATTATTGTAGATAACTAGATATACAATTTTATAACTGAAATTACCAATATTGACTGTAATATTGGTGTGAGAATTATGGTAATTATACGGAAATGTCAGCATAATTGCTTTGCATAAAATATATTTACGATAAGGAAATATTCGACAACTAAAAAACTCAAGGAAATGATTTCAATGACAATAGTATTTTATTTTATTTGTTTGATTTTTAATCAGAAAGGAAAGGGTTGCAGAGAAACTTGCTTGTGTTCATATACATGTACCACTCTTAAACTTACAAACAAGAAGGGGCGCAAATACACTACTGATGATTGAAAGAAGAACTGTTGACAACGGCTACATTACAACTAAATCTACGGTCATCTGTAAATTGATTCATCAATACCACAGTCTGAGGTTGAAACACCATGTCCACGACCATGTCCGCGACCAGCATTGCCTCTTTGCATAGGAGTAAATACGTCAGTAACAATGATGTTGAATCATTGACAGTTATTGAGAGGCTCGGTTTCCATCTGTATCTAGCCATTTACTGTGTGGTTATCCTGTTAATGGGAATAGTAGGCAACAGTGCCGTTTTATTTGTCTACAGCAGGCGCCCGAAGGTTGGAATATTTGCTTTCTTCATCAAGGTACTTTCTGTATTTGATATCGCTGTGTCTGTAGTGGCTGTACCAATGCTGCTATCCTTCAAACTGGCTGCAAACTCGGTGCCAAGTGGAATTGCATGTAAGGTTACCATTGCCTTCAAACACTTCACTGTTATGAACGCGGGTATACTTTTTATAGTAATTGCAATTCAGAGATTCCGGAAAGTGTGCACACCACATGGGCCCCAGATTTCAAAATCTCTTGCGAAGAAGATGGTGACATGTTCTTTTGTACTGTCAATATTGGGTTGTATTCCCATTCTAGTGTTTATCGATGTTTCCTATGTGTCTGTTTCCTTCAAGAATAGCTCTGTGAATGCTACAATATGTAGTTTCGAAGCCACATACTCTGACAATATAGTGCCTAAAGTGTACGCAGGATGGATAATGTTCGAACTGTTAGTTATAACAACAATTCTGATGATATTGTACGTGAGGGTCGGCAGAACACTGAGAAAGCATGCACATGTCAAGACTCGTTCATTATCAAGAGGAAGGCGAAATAAAACCCCAACAATCATCTTCTTCGTTTTGACCCTCGTATTCCTGCTGACCGCCTCTCCCAACGTTGTAGTAGGAACCTATCTCAGCTTGACCAATGCAAATGACCAGTGGTCGTACTTAAGCTATTCACTATATGACGTCGGTGTAAACCTTGTGTACATATTCTGCGTGGTGAACCCCTTCGTATACAGCTTTAATTCATCTGTCTTCAGGAAGGAATGCATGATGCTCTTCCGGTCTCTGGCGTCACAGCAGGAATCAAGTACTCCTCAATGTGGTTTGGGTCACGTTGAAGGATCAACA
Source organism: Gibbula magus (assembly GCA_936450465.1). Taxonomy (NCBI): domain Eukaryota; kingdom Metazoa; phylum Mollusca; class Gastropoda; order Trochida; family Trochidae; genus Gibbula; species Gibbula magus. The sequence continues at coordinate 77,910,354 of OW388289.1, read as the reverse complement.
CTCGACATTGCAGTTACTACTCTTTGAATTCGGATTAGTTGCACAAATCTAATATTGAAATTCATTAAAGTTCTGGGTTGCCACGTGTGACATTGTCTTCATAAAATGGACATCAAGCGAACTGAATTCACTGCTTGCTAAAGAAGGTGCAACTCACAAGGTAAAGCCAAAAACATATTTTGACAATTTGAATATTCTTCGTGCTTTTTTGTTTCGCTATACTGTTCTTCATCGGTTCATTACAATTTCTCAACCTGTGCAATTCTGATGATAGAGTCGACAGAACACTGAATAAGCATGCACATTTCAGAGGAAGAGCGATATAAAACCTCAACAATCATCTGCTTTGTTTTGACCCAGCAAGAACCAAGTACTCCTAAATGTGGTTTGGGTTACATTGAAGGATCAAAAATCGACATTTCAAGTACTATTCTTCGAATGCGGGTTAATTGCATTTTGTTGATTAAAAAACACAAGTGAGTTCAATTTTTAAATTCATTAAATTTGTGGGTTGCCACGTGTGACTCACAAGGCTAAACAAATGAATGGAGACAAATAGAATATTGTTCGCGTTTTTACTAGTCCATTGCAAACTATCGATCTGTGCAGAACTGTTTCGGTACAGGTACAGATTTAACGAAAGACATACATGTACCTTAAATTTTTACCAGGTGTAATAAGTATCTTTGGCCTTAGAAGTATTGAACCGTGCCAATTCAAGATACATTGGAAATATAAACAAATGGGATACTGACCATTGTGGTACTTAGTACAGAGGTTCATAACAATCAGAGGCATAACATCTTCAATTTGATCGGGTAAAGCTGAACTTTTACATTGGTTGAACTAATGTATTCATTCACGAATAGGACATGAATTCATTCATGAATTTTCAACAATTCTTGTTTCTTACCTCATTCTTCAGTTTTTAATGAAATCTTACTTACTCTGGTGATTAATTTTACTGATTAAAAAATATTACTTGAGCAAGGCTCACAGGACGCAGAATGCTGAGAATTCATCTAGAGACTGGAGAATGAAAACATAGGATTACCTTCAAATTATAATTCGCATGAAATAGAAGTTGGTTATAAATAGGAAACATAACTCGTCCCTTTTTAAACGGAATCGTTGTCCTTCCCCAAGCCCTCAAGTTGCGAAAAATGTTCAAAGGGGGCGGGGGTTCAAACATCCTGAAGCCCCCTCCTCCTGCTCTAGATCAACCACTGTCACCTGGAACAAAACTAGATATGAAACTGAAAGTTCGTCAGGTTATTTAGGTTATTCTATAGTTATAGTTCCCCCTCATGGTCAAGATTTTGCATTGTTATTACATCAAAAACAACACATAATTGAGATTATAACTATAAACCAATTTCATTTATTAAAAGATACTTCACAATACATAGGAGGAACGAATCAAACGCAGCCGATGAGATGTTAGCGTTAATTGTTGTATATTTAGCAAATGAAAAAAGGAAACCCATTTGGGTTAGGCAGTTGATATTTTGCAAACCAACTGAAGGATATCCTCCTCGTTTTAAAACTTTCTGTAAGTGGATGCCATTAATTTTCCTTTTCTGCTGGAATATTTCAAGACTAAAACAATGAACAGCAATGGAAATATGACCCTATATAGCAGCACGTGAAATGGTGGTAATACATGTAACTTAATTTACGTTTCTTTGCAAGTGGTGTTGTATTGTTCAATTGTATTTTGATTTAAACTATTACCGTGAAAAGAATTACATGCAGACAAATACATTCAATACATTTTTTCACATAACATGCAATAATTTGTAAATTTATATGTAAAGGGAGATAATCCTTATTCATTATTCAGTATATTTTCAATCATTGAAGCGCCATAAAATATCAAGCACGGGCTTTCAGTGTACATTGTCACCTTAAAGAGCCATCACGGATGTTGATGAAAATTTTTTTTTTTTCGAAAAATCCATCTCCGTGAAATAAATACACTTAATTTTTCCCTAATTTTTCCAACTTAAAATAAGCCGAGAAATTGCATTAATTAGTAAAGGTGTTTTCCAGTCTAAATATAGATTCAGTCTATTATTTTCAAGCGCAAAGCATTATGGTCAGCTCACACACAGTAAAGAAAGACATGAAAGAATAAAAAAAATATGAGCCATAAAAGATATAAATAAAAAAAAAATTTGGAGGTGATTTATTTACTATTTCATTTAATTATGTATTTGCTACAGATACTGGAATAATTGTTTTACCCAACTAGGTATTTTTCTTGAATTGTATAATTAATGAGAGTAAAAATTTGTCATAATTTGCTGGTCTTATCTCAATAAAAAGAACATTAAACAGGAAATAATTTGTATATTCTCAGACATTAAGAAACGATTTTTGTAAAGCAATCGTCACTTTCAATAATGTGTGACAAGGGTAAATTGCAAGAGAGACACGTGAAGCACGTGCAGCATGTGGGTTGTTATGGCGACTTGCGCTAGAGACGAGCCTTCACGCTTCGGAAGCGCTGGCTGTTTGTGTAGCACGTATTATGCAAACAAGGGGATTCTGTTTATATACGTCAGATACCCTTAGCGCGCTAGTCGAAGTGGTACTTCTCTTTGAAACCAAATTGCAATACATTGTCGTGATATGAAAATTATTTAACATATGCCATGTTGTAGATAAAAGATTTCTCTGGCGAATGACGTTATAAGTATATTTTCCAAAAATTTGAAATACTAACATCCGTGATGGCTTTTTAACGGTGGATTATTGTCGAATGCCAAAGATGTCATTACAGGACAGTCCAAACTGAGCAAATCTGATTTTAGGTTTTAATTTCTCATTTCATGACATGACAACGTTATTTTTGTGAATGGTGTTGACAACAAACGTAAATAAATTGGAACAAAAGTAAGTATGTTTTTCTTTTACAATATTTTAATGTAATGAAATGTAATATTCTACATGTAATGAAATAAATAGTTGAAAATGTCTGTATATGTTCAGTAATGTAAAGGAACATTTTACACTATAGATCAATGGAAATTATTACTTAAATGTTATGATAATGTTTATGATTTGATTTTTATTTAGAAATAAGATTGTTAATTTATGTCAAAATTGTATTCTGCAAAACGACACACTTTGAACATCAACATGTAAATACATTTAAATTGATAAACAAACAAACAGACAAACAAGAGAACATACTTTCTGAGAAACCTTTTTAATCATGTAACAAATCATGTATCATTCATCAATTTAAACAGGTTTAATAGAGTAGACTATGTAATAGATAATGATAATAGATAGCAAATACATGATAAAATAATTCGAAGTAATATTTTAACAGTTGATTCCAGTTGAATACGTAACCATCTTATGACAAGTATATACACTATTTTCAGGAGGCAATATTTCAGAAATTAACTGAATTTCTCTCACATTTTGAAAACATGGAAATCTGTATAATTTATGAGTAGAAGTACTTTGAATTGATCTAATTTATCTCCTAAGCTTTGAGTAATTTAACTATAAATCCTAGTTTGCCCACTTTAATTGTAGTGAAGCATTCAACGTGAATATTGCTTATGAAAATGAATTAGTCATTAAATAAAATATTAAAGTCAAGAATAATTCATGCAATATTTCATAATATTCTCACATCTAACATTTTAGTCTTAAAACAAAGGCATTATGAAATATAATTGCGTTATGCTTTCTCTTTATTCTGGTGATGAGCATTCATAAAAAATTAGTACCAATTGCGAAGGTGACTCAAGCGCACATAAAATCAAAATTCTAAGTCTATACTACTATACTTCGTGTCAGCGGCACCTCTTTTACGCTTGTGGAATATTGATTAATTAATGTTTCGCGAATAAATAATTTACAGAAATGAACAAAAGGATTGTGTTTATATCCACCTTTAACAACAACTTGAACAGTGCACTAATATCCCATGTGCAGTCTCTCATACAATGATCAATTCATAGTTATAGTATACTCGGGTGTTTCACTGCTATTCAAAAGCACAATTGTTACTAATTATATTTACCACTGTTTGAGTATGATTTATAAGCGTGTGGGTGCTCTTAAAGTGTAATCAGTAGTAAAACTTAAATTAAATCTTACATAGCCTACGATATATTTTCAGCATACAGTTATGTATTTATTCATCCACACTCAACAGTAAATGAATCAAAACACACGATAAGTCATCCAACAAGTAATCACACGACTGAAACAGACATACATCCTGTATTCCGAAGTCAAATAAAATTAAATTGAAATTGCAACACTTTATATGTCCATATTTCTGAGAAACGCACGTTTTAAGAAATCGTTTTTAATCTCCTTAAGTATTGACTTCTGAGCTTTTTCGATTGTTGTATGACGTCATACAGTTAAGACGTGTCAACAAATTAAAGACAGACAGACAGACATATTTTATTTAAGTGTCACATGATATGTTACAAGTAAAATATCAATTGTAAAACATAGGATATAACATATCAGCCAGCCATAATACTGGCTCTCGAGACACTATTAAATACATGAACTATGATATATACAACAGAGATGATAAATAATAAATAAATACAACCAAAAATGTAATAAAATAATGTTTTAAATTCCAAGAATGTTACATATGTCAACAACATATTAATTAAGTAAAATAAAAGTATTATTCTCTGATATATGAAATTGCGGTACGTCTTTACAAACCATGCGCCTACAGAAGTTGCAAATTAGAGATTGAGAATATTGTTCTGAATTTGTTTCTGTTTTTTTCGTGAGCACCTATAAGGTCTGAAATAACTCGAACAACTGTCATATATGACAACAAAATTGAGTTAACAAATAAGAAGTCAACCTCTTACATCGTGTGGCCTCGATGATTGAGAATGAGATTGTTAGTTATAAATTCTAATTAATCTAATAATTTATCATTGATCATTTATGTGCAACTATACCACATGAATTCCCGTTAATGACATATCACTTATGCGTGGATTATTCTTAATTAAATCATTTGGAATAATAATAATCGTTTTAATAAATATTTAAATCATGCCGAAACAATTTTTAGTATATAATACTGTCCGACCTCAGGAAGAACTGACCGAACGTCAGGCGAATTGATTTACGCAGATTTTCGACTTCTTTCTTGAGTTATCTCCCCTTGAAGTCAAAATTTTAAAACCTAAATAGCTCGGAAACTATTCAAGATATTTTCACAAAACTTTCACCACCATGTGCGCAACAACATTCCCCATCGAATATAGCAGTTTTCGGCCGTAATACCATGTTTTGCTAATTTTGTGAACTTCGCGGTTTTGAGGGTACGCGTCCTGAAAAATCTTCGCTTAAATAACGGCAACACATACAGCTATATGTGTGATAGCTCATGTTAAAGCTAAATGAACGGTTAACAAAGTGACGAGCCAAAAGTTTGAATTGTGTCCTACAACTAAACTTATCTGCCCTTGAATATGGTCCTATTTTAAATGTTCATTTTTCGGTTCCATCTTCAAAGGGGCATTACTCTGTCTATGTGGAATACACCTATGGCAAAGTTATTTATTGCAATCCATTTGTAATATCCAGCTTAACAATTCTATAACACATCAATATCACATTTGTGCACAGTTTTGACATATTCACAAAAAGTTGAATTGGGTGATTTGGAGCATTATGGATCAAAAGCCACTGAAGATACCATTTTTATGTTTAATTACTGATTTGGAAGTAGAGATGTCATTTATTATGAACAATAAATGTCAAACATTTATCTATCATACCTTTCGTGTGACAAGTCACAGAAGATTGTCATTTTTCAAAAATCACAATTTTCAGCAAAGTTCAAAGGATCATAACTGTTTAACCATTTATGCTATTGGAATTTTATGTACACCTACGAATGCACAGTTTCAAGAACAGCAACTTTTTTTTGTTGCATTTGGGAGTATTTTCATGAATATTCAGAAGAACATAACGCTTTACCTATCTATGCAATCTTATTAATGATTACCTCTACTTAAGTGGAAATTAAAGCACAATTTTTCCTATGTTACACCTTAGTATGAAAATATTAACCATTTTGTCTTAATCGTGAGAAAGATCATGTAGGGGTCCATTAATAAGCGATTGTTCCATTTTCAGAGGGTCATTGTCTTTGGAGAATTTTTGTAAAAAAAACTACTGAATATAGAGACATGTTTGATAGCTCATGTTACAGCAGAGAAATCGATGAATAACCGAGAGTCCAACATGGAGTTCAAGGTCAAGCAGAAGTCTTGAAGAGTTTATTTTGTGGTAATATTTTCAGCAAAAATAAAGAAACTTCCTGTATGTACTCAGGGATATAATGAGAACTGATCACATGAGATTGTAGGGTTCTTGTAGATGAAATATTAGATCATTTGTAGGTTACGTTGCAATAAATTGTGCATGTATTTTTGCTTGTTAATGTACATACACATACTAATTTGATATGGTCCATGGAGCAGTGCAATATTAAACCATACAAGCCCAAGTGACACGGTTGAAACTTATAAGACCTACCTCAAGTGGTTCACAGTTACACTTATTGTTTACATATCGATTATGAATAGTTTATTTGTCAATGTTTTTTCTGCGTCAATAGTATATCGATTCAATTTTTCCCGACATGTCACATTACAACTTTATATATAGCTACGACATTGGGGATAGTTTAACCTGGATATAAACAATGCGTTTGTAAAATAGGTAGAAGCCTGCATAAAATATGTAAAATACTTATTTCACTTTTTGAAATGACGTATCGTTGAGTGAAAGGAAAGTTGTTTACATTCTTCCACTGCTGTTTTTGTTATGGACATTAACAAAATTTAACACACATATGTACGCATACTTCAAGCATATTCAGAGAAATAAAAACGTGTTCTTATGGGGTACTGCTGAAATAGATGAACATAAGTGAAATAAGTGAAGGCACACTTGGATGCTGACTAAATGTTTTTAATTTTGTTATTTTGTTGCATTTTCATACATGAGGCGTTACGTTAATGTTTTTTAAAAAATAAAAAAGATTGTTCAAACAGCAAAAAGTAGATGACGAGATGACAAGAACTTGTAGAATATTTATTCCTGGACCAACAAGAGCAGCAGCTTCAGTCACAAGATCATATTTACAGATCTTTTGCAAGAACTGGAAGTCTGATCCAGGTTTTGCCAAAGCGGTTTTACTTTGCTGCATTCATAACGTACATGGGTGTCTGATTCTATATGGTTCGAGCAAAACCATTCGTGTTTACAAGTTGCATTTTAAGTAGTTTCCTGTTAGTAGGCACTATGTGATATACGAATTTTGTGTTGACTAAAAAGACGACGAAATACGTGGGATGCTGATTATATAGACAAATAATTAATTGGGATGCTGATTAAATAGACGACGAAATACAAGTGATGCTGATTAAATAGACGAAAACCTAGTTGGGATGTTGATTAAAGAGACGAGGAAGTACTTTGGATGCTGATTAAATATTATTACGAAATACTTCGAATGTTGATTAAATAGACGAAAACGCAATTGGGATGTTCATTAAATAAACGAAGACGTACTTTGTGTACTGATTAAAGAGACGAGGAAGTACTTGGGATGCTGATTAAAGAGACGTGGAAGTACTTGGGATGCTGATTAAAGAGACGAGGAAGTACTTGGGATGCTGATTAAAGAGACGAGGAAGTACTTGGGATGCTGATTAGATAGAAAAGGGAGTATTTGGGATGCTCATAATATAGACAAAGACATAATTGAGATGTTAATAAACTAGACGAATTAGTACTTAAGATGGTGATTAAATAGACGACGAAATACTTTGGATGCTGATTAAATATACGAAGTTATATTTGGGATGCTGATTAATAGGCAGGACACACGTGAAATGCTGAAAATGTATACATAACAGTAACAGTGTTGCGGTCCCTACATATATACATTGTACTGACAATTGTATGCTGTGGCAATGTTACGATTTTGGAATAAATCTGAGATCATTTTAGTTCAATTCTTAATCAAACACTTCCTTTTTAATTGAGAGGTGCCATTACATTCATACAGACCGGATTTCGTCAGTAAGCAACTTTCAAATGTGTCTTTTTTGTTTAAAAGTTCTGATTCTGTAGGCTCATACTGCTGTAACTAGTGACTTTTTGTTGAGCGGCACTTACTTTCAATTTTCAGTTTAACAATACAAATACTTGTTCCTGGGCTCCAAAATAGTAGAATTTTATGAATGCAAATATTACAAAGTAGATAAACGTGATCAGAAAGAAATTTGCTTTGTTAAACTGGTAGATAATGCTTCTGCCATATCACACAGTAGCTTTTTCGGATACATTGTTTATACTTTCTCATCAGATATTTATTGGATACAAAAAAACCTTAGGCGTGCAACACTTCTTTTGCTATGAATACTATGCAGATGAATAGGTGAACACACTGATAGGATGCTGCTGAATTAGGTGAACACACTTTCAGGCTACTGTTTACATAATACAGTCTTCTGATGCAAAATGTGAACACTTTTGGACGCTGCTGAAATAATGAACATAGAGTCGGAATGTTGCTAAGACAGGTAAGCACAAAGTTGGCGTGCAACTAAAATAAGAAAATACAGTTTCAAATTGCTTTTACATCAGAACACATTTTTCTGATGCTGTTAAAATCTATGAACACATACATGTTCGGGATGCTGTTAAAACAGGTGAAAATTTTTCTGGATGCTGTTTGAATAGGTCAACACAATTGTGCATGCATCTGCAATAGAACACACATTTCTGATGCTGCTAGAATTAGTTAACAACTTTCGAGATGCTCCGAAATTAGAATATACTAGGATATTGAGCATGCTGCCAAAACAGGTATTATACGTCTGTGATGCTTCCGAAAAGGTAAAAAGACTTTGGGAATGGAATAAAGCACACTGCTGATGCTGTATAAATAGGTGAACATACTGGGAATACTGTTAATGAGAACATAACGTTGGGATGTTGATTTGATTAGGTGAACACAATGTTGGGATGCTGCTGAAGTAGGTGAACACACTGTTCTTTTTGAAGCTCCTGGTGTTAGTGAACACGCTTTATGATGCTTTGAAATTGATGAACACATTTTCGTGATTCTGCAGAACAAAGTTGAACAAACTTTTGGGATGCTTTTCAGGGCTCTGTGAATGGGAAGGAAAGTGTTAACATGATAAATTTAGAATGAATCACGTCATTTATCATGAGTGCCCTGACATGAGTAGTTGTCATTTGTGCAATACAGAGTTTCTATCCCACTCGATGCTGTGAACAATGTACGTATTGAAAAGAAAAGTTAAACATCCTATTTAGGACAATGCCACAACATTGTCAGCTATATATCCGTCACATTTCTTCTTTTTAAGTGTTTCAGGAAAGATTTACAATAAATGTATTTGCCCGTGAAACTGTTCATTCGAAGCCTGTCCAATTCAAAATAATTGAAAACCGAAATCCGAGAGTGACTACAATTAAATGATTGAAAAGTTATCAATTGGAAATTTTATGTGTATTCGTTCATTTAACTTTCTGAATAAATGGCAGCGTGTGCCGAGTTTATCATTAGTCGATTACAGAGAGGAGAGTTTCCCATCTCCTGCTCGTGGCCCTTTTAATACGTCTCCAGTTCGGTGTAAAATAGATTTAAAACGTAAAAAGCTGCTTTTATATGGTGGAAATGCGAGGAATCCTACGGGAGATGAGCAATCAAAGCTGTGCCCATCAAACAGGTTCTAGGCAAATTCACTTTCTCGAGAAAGTTTCCATTGTGAACGGGAGAAAAGCCATTTCAATATGGAGTCCGATCACGTGCTTGGCAAATTGAATTCTAAAATTTGATTTCATTTCCATCAAACGTCCCCCCTTTCCCCACTTATCCCTTCTCACTCACCCCAAGTCTAACATGTTTGTCTCCCTTCTGTTATCTTCAATCTTCAAGACGTCAGATTTTTGCTCGTGGATGGAATTAGAGCCCCAAATTAGAATTGATCACCCCCAAATGGCACGTTATTGGATTCAATGTTTTCATCGCCACGGATAATCAGATCATTGGCGTTCAAATATCATTTACCTTTGAATGCACCGCGACTCGTCGCTCGGTGGTACGAGTACAAGGCGAGTACCTTACAGGGCCTCTATTCATCCCCTTTAACTGAATTTCGCTCTCACATCTCGCTTTATAGCCCGTCTTCACAGACGTGTCTTAATACTTTGTGTTTCATTTGACGGCGAAGTGGTTAGATCGGATTAGAGGCAAACGCAATTAATAAAAACTGGCCAGGGCAAATTGCGTTTTCCTTATCAAATCAGCCAAAGTGATAAGTGACTTTTGTAGGTTGGTGTTGTCCACTGATTAAAACCCTCCACGATAGCTAGAAGCGAGTCTAAGCCGTCCTGAGCTTTATCGTCGCTCTGAGACTGATCTGATTTTCAATTTGCAGAATAACTTGATTCCCATGTTCCCATGGGATAGCGGAGGCCCGAGCTAGTCTTCCCCATCCAGCGTCTTCATCCATCAATATGTCATGATTCTAACTCGCCAAGTAAATCTCAGCTTTAAGAGTTCTCCTGGAGCATCAAGCAAAGCTCGCTAATTCAGGTTAGAGGGTCCCTGCTCCTCGCAACTTGCTACCTGCGTATTTAAGTCGTCTTAATGACCACGTCGTCTTGTTTTCGCATTCACCACGTGGCAGGCTTGTAAGCCCGCAGCAAATTGACTGCGGGATTAGTAATGAAATAAATCGCAGGTAGCGCTCATTTGTTACACGGAATAGCTCTCTCTACTCTGCTCTTTGACAGTTCCCAATGACTACATTTCGCGCTGCCCGTTTCCTTTTGTAGCCCTTTAATGGCTGCTATCTAAATTGTTTTCGGAAACCGAAATAAAATCCCACAGCCCTATGAGGTGATCTAGCAAGAAATCCCAGAACGCCTGCATGACTTTCCATGCACAGTAATGATTGCATACAGAACTGACATAACGATATTGTAATAATACCAACACAATGTTTTTGGATCGTTCATGCTACTTCTCATATATTCAGCATATACACATAACAATAACAGTTTCGATATTACCCGTAGTTTGACACAGAGATACATGACTGCATCCTTTAGTTGTTTGTCAAGGGTAGCGAGGCATAACTCGCGCCAGTCTTTATCACTGGCTAAGTTAAGCCTTGCTGCATTTCGAAAGCGTTTCTATGCCAGACTATCAGTGTGTTACATCTGGACATGGTAGTGCAATAAATAATCTCTGGCACAAAAAGGAGACGAAATGCAGCAAAGCTTGGATTAGACAGTGACAGAGACGTGTGCCTCGTGGGGGAAGGTGGATAGTGACAGAGACGTGTGCATCGTGGGGGAAGGTGGAAAGTGACAGAGACGTGTGCCTCGTGGGGGAAGGTGGATAGTGACAGAGACGTGTGCCTCGTTGAGGAAGGTGGACAGTGTCAGAGACGTTTGCCTCGTGGGGGAATGTGGATAGTGACAGAGACGTGTGCCTCGTGGAGGAAGGTGGATAGTGACAGAGACGTGTGCCTCGTGGGGAAAGGTGGATAGTGACAGAGACATTAGCCTCGTGGGGGAAGGTGGATAGTGACAGAGACGTATGCCTCGTGGAGGAAGGTGGACATTGACAGAGACGCGTGCCTCGTGGAGGAAGGTGGATAGTGACAGAGACGTGTGCCTCGTGGGGGAAGGTGGATAGAGACAGAGACGTATGCCTCGTGGAGGAAGGTGGATAGTGACAGTTACGTATGCCTCGTGGAGGAAGGTTGAAAGTGACAGTTACGTATGCCTCGTGGGGAAAGGTTGATAGTGACAGAGACATTAGCCTCGTGGGGGAAGGTGGATAGTGACAGAGACGTATGCCTCGTGGAGGAATGTGGATAGCGACAGAGACGTGTGCCTCGTGGGGGAAGGTGGATAGTGACAGAGACGTGTGCCTCGTGGAGGAAGGTGGACAGTGACAGAGACGTATGCCTCGTGGGGGAAGGTGGACAGTGACAGAGACGTATGCCTCGTGGGGAAAGGTGGATAGTGACAGAGACGTGTGCCTCGTGGGGGAAGGTGGATAGTGACAGAGACGTATGCCTCGTGGAGGAAGGTGGATAGTGACAGTTACGTATGCCTCGTGGAGGAAGGTGGATAGTGACAGTTACGTATGCCTCGTGGGGAAAGGTGGATAGTGACAGAGACATTAGCATCGTGGGGGAAGGTGGATAGGGACAGAGACGTATGCCTCGTGGAGGAATGTGGATAGCGACAGAGACGTGTGCCTCGTGGGGGAAGGTGGATAGTGACAGAGACGTGTGCCCCGTGGGGAAAGGTGGATAGTGACAGAGACATTTGCCTCGTGGGGGAATGTGGATAGTGACAGAGACGTATGCCTCGTGGGGGAAGGTGGATAGTGACAGAGACGTATGCCTCGTCGGGAAAGGTGGATAGTGATAGTTACGTATGCCTCGTGGAGGAAGGTGGATAGTGACAGAGACGTGTGCCTCGTGGGGGAATGTGGATAGTGACAGAGACGTGTGCCTCGCGGAGGAAGATGGATAGTGACAGAGACGTTTGCCTCGCGGAGGAAGGTGGATAGTGACAGAGACGTATGCCTCGCGGAGTAAGGTGGACAGTGACAGAGACGTGTGCCTCGTGGAGGAAGGTGGACAGTGACAGAGACGTATGTCTCGTGGGGGAAGGTGGATAGTGACAGATACATTTGCCTCGTGGGGGAATGTGGATAGTGACAGAGACGTGTGCCTCGTGGGGGAAGGTGGATAGTGACAGAGACGTGTGCCTCGTGGGGGAAGGTGGAAAGTGACAGAGACGTGTGCCTCGTGGAGGAAGGTGGACAGTGACAGAGACGTGTGCCTCGTGGAGGAAGGTGGATAGTGACAGAGACGTCTGCCTCGTGGAGGAAGGTGGATAGTGACAGTTACGTATGCCTCGTGGGGAAAGGTGGATAGTGACAGAGACATTAGCCTCGTTGGGGGAGGTGGATAGTGACAGAGACATATGCCTCGTGGAGGAATGTGGATAGCGACAGAGACGTGTGCCTCGTGGGGAAAGGTGGATAGTGACAGAGACGTGTGCCTCGTGGGTAAAGGTGGATAGTGACAGAGACGTGTGCCTCGTGGAGGAAGGTGGACAGTGACAGAGACGTATGCCTCGTGGGGGAAGGTGGACAGTGACAGAGACGTATGCCTCGAGGGGGAAGGTGGATAGTGACAGAGACATTTGCCTCGTGGGGGAATGTGGATAGTGACAGAGACGTATGCCTCGTGGGGGGAGGTGGATAGTGACAGAGACGTATGCCTCGTGGGGAAAGGTGGATAGTGATAGTTACGTATGCCTCGTGGGGAAAGGTGGATAGTGACAGAGACGTGTGCCTCGTGGGGGAATGTGGATAGTGACAGAGACGTGTGCCTCGCCGAGGAAGGTGGATAGTGACAGAGACGTTTGCCTCGTGGAGTAAGGTGGACAGTGACAGAGACGTGTGCCTCGTGGAGGAAGGTGGACAGTGAAAGAAACGTATGTCTCGTGGGGGAAGGTGGATTGTGACAGATACATTTGCCTCGTGGGGGAATGTGGATAGTGACAGAGACGTATGCCTCGTGGGGGGAGGTGGATAGTGACAGATACGTATGCCTCGTGGGGAATGGTGGATAGTGACAGAGACGTATGCCTCGTGGTGAAAGGTGGATAGTGACAGAGACATTTGCCTCGTGGGGGAAGGTGGATAGTGACAGAGACGTATGTCTCGTGGGGAAAAGTTGATAGTGACAGAGACGTATGCCTCGTGGGGAAAGGTGGATAGTGACAGAGACGTGTGCCTCGTGAGGGAAGGTGGATAGTGACAGAGACGTATGCCTCGTCGAGGAAGGTGGATAGTGACAGAGACGTATGCCTCGTGGAGGAAGGTGGATAGTGACAGTTACGTATGCCTCGTGGGGAAAGGTGGATAGTGACAGAGACATTAGCCTCGTGGGGGAAGGTGGATAGTGACAGAGACGTATGCCTCGTGGAGGAATGTGGATAGCGACAGAGACGTGTGCCTCTTGGGGAAAGGTGGATAGTGACAGTTACGTATGCCTCGTGGGGAAAGGTGGATAGTGACAGAGACGTGTGCCTCGTGGAGGAAGGTGGACAGTGACAGAGACGTATGCCTCGTGGGGGAAGATGGATAGTGACAGAGACATTTGCCTCGTGGGGGAATGTGGATAGTGACAGAGACGTATGCCTCGTGGGGGAAGGTGGATAGTGACAGAGACGTGTGCCTCGTGGGGAAAGGTGGATAGTGACAGAGACATTAGCCTCGTGGGGGAAGGTGGATAGTGACAGAGACGTGTGCCTCGTGGGGAAAGGTGGATAGTGACAGAGACGTGTGCCTCGTGGAGGAAGGTGGATAGTGACAGAGACGTTTGCCTCGTGGAGGAATGTGGATAGTGACAGAGACGTGTGCCTCGTGGAGGAAGGTGGATAGTGACAGAGACGTGTGCCTCGTGGAGGAAGGTGGATAGTGACAGAGACGTATGCCTCGTGGGGGAATGTGGATAGTGACAGAGACGTGTGCCTCGTCGGGGAAGGTGGATAGTGTCAGAGACGTATGCCTCGTGGGGGAAGGTGGATAGTGACAGAGACGTATGCCTCGTGGAGGAATGTGGATAGTGACAGAGACGTGTGCCTCGTGGAGGAAGGTGGATAGTGACATAGGCGTATGCCTCGTGGGGTTAGGTGGATAGTGACAGAGACGTATGCCTCGTGGGGGAAGGTGGATTGTGACAGAGACGTGTGCCTCGTGGGGAAAGGTGGACAGTGACAAGCAGTTCCAGGTGACATATATCTTTCTCTCACTTACATTTGTACTTTTTTCAAAGATCTGAAAATTACAGGTGATTTGTTTTTACCATGCTACGGGTTGAATTAATCGTAACGTAAGATGTTATTTCAAGGAGCATAACAGAAAAATCCATTTGTAATATGTTTCAAGAGATTAACACATATATTAACCACGTAAATGGTACACTTTTGATCACTTATATATTCCGGGAAAAAACTCTTTCTTGGCCAACTTGACAATACGGAGAGACCTCAAATGTTACCTCACACGTATATAATATTTACCAACATACTGAGGCACCCCTTTAGGAGTTACTCAAGACATAATTTTTGGAAAATATAAATGAAAGTTACTTAAAATACAAGAGAATTTAACGTATATGATACATAAGCATGACTCCATTAAAAGTTACTAAAACGTTGAATTTAAAATATATGAATAAAGATACTAAAACTACACAAAAAAACTACAAAACTTATATTACTAGGCCTAAAAATAAAAATAAATGTTTCTGGTCTTTACGGGCTGAAAAAAATGATGCGATTTTTATTTATTTACGACATTTTTGGGGGGAATGAAGAGATAAAAAAAACAATTGATACAATTCTTAATGTAAATAAAGCACAAATCGTTGATTTTTATACTTACATATAGGCTGGCCAGAATAATGCAATTTAAAATAAACATTTATGAAATCAAACTCAGAGTACACATAAGTATGTTAATTTAAAATATCTTAATATTAATATAACAGAAAAGTTTAATTACAAATGGAGTCTTCCCGCCCCAGCAAACTATCCTATCGCATAAGCATATTCAAACATATTGTACATCATTTGTCTTTGTATTTAAAACTTCATCCATCATGCCTTTATGTGCATAATTTGTGTATATAATTTTGGAACCAATAAAATTAGAATTTAAACTGTACATATGGAAAATAGTTAAGCATCCCCACGTTTTTTCACCAGCAAAGGTTGTCTGATAAGTCAACGTGTCAGTAAAAATAACCATATTGAATAAGAGAATCATAATGTGGCAGTTGTAAGAAACATTCATTCAGATAACGTTTCGCTTCTTTTTGATATTTTCATTTATAAAACTTTGGTGTCTTGGTCTAAAAAAACATGTCTCGTTATACTGAGAAATGCAAGTGAATATTATTATCTGTAATGTGAGTGATTTCATTCTTTCAAGAGAATAGGTCACATTGTAGTATCTGCCTTTTAATTAAAAGTCACTAGGAACTATCAAAATCACCAATTTGGAAAAGCTACAGTTTAAGTAAATATGGCCTACTGTCGGAATCTGGTTAGTGTTAACTGTAATGAAACCTCTATAACAAAGAGAAGGATTTAACTAGTTTGAACTGGAGAAAATAAAACATGCATTAAAAATCGAATGTTATAGTCTTTTTACCAATAGTTGTCAATAATTGTTGCAAAAGGATGACATATCATCAACCAGTTACTTCCTTTTTTCCAGCATAAACGATTCCTGATGTGTGAAGGTCATCTTCGTAATAGGATTGTTATTTTTGACATCTGAAACCTATGTTTGTAACCTATAGTTTAGGCACAAAGACAATTGTTATTTTTAGTAAAAAATCAGAATCATTACAACTTCATTCCTAATTTCTTCAGAAAAGTCAATTTGAGCCACTTCCGTTTGAAGAAATCTGTCTACTTTTCTCTTGCCGAGAGTGATTCATTGAGTCAAATTATCGTAACGATCCCGCGTCATCACATTTTCGTTTTGAATATAGGGGGTGCTTAACTTTTTCCATATGTATATTTACAAAGTGGGCATTGCATCCTATCTTCCACACAGTCGATACAATGAATTTACATTCTTGTGTTGCAGGAAATATTGATTTAGTGCCTAGTGTCAAGTTTATTCAGAGTAGCCCACATATATACGAAGTAAGGCTAGGGTGCGGTATCTTCAGTGCGGTATCGATATCATGGATATCGGAGTTGCATGTGCTACTCTCCACTGTAAACCTTCTTGCCGTGGTAGTAGAGCTGCAGTGGGTTACCTCCCCTGTCTCTCTCGTCGGTAGTTGCGTTTTTCAGTTTCCTACTTTCTCCAGTCACTCACAACAGGCTACGCTGCTCATTTCTTACCATCTTACCTTGATAGAAATAAGCAAAATAGACTGTGTGAGCAGAGAGTGTCTTTTCTCTGTACTTTCTAAAACCTTAATCGTTAACCTCCACGATATTGCGACTGTACATATTAATAATCATATCCTTTCCAATGTTGTCAATATGGTATATGCATTAAAAAGTATTTAAATGACGCTTTCGGATTTATGAAATATATTACTGTCTCTATTTGGAGGACGTTGAGTTTGAGTTAGTACAGTATCCAGGGGAGACGCACAATACCTGTCAGTGTTCAACAGCGGAATGTATCAGAAATGCATCCCACTATGATGAGTGGATAAGCATTTGGGAAAGTGAGTTCTGGCGATAGGGGCCTGACTCTGAGGGTGTTGGGCTGTATACCGAAATAAGAACAATAAAGTTTGTTATTGCTGATAAAGTTAATCCTAAACATATTAATGTTACAGCAAGATGTATGTGTAACAGTACTTTTCAGTAGGGTCAACATTTATAACACAATTGTGCCAGTGTCATAATTTGTTTATTACCCATATTTTCATTTTAAATATATTATTATCTAAATTATGTTTCCGACATAATTTCACATCACTTTTACGATCATCATATATATGTGAGTCCTTCAGTTTGATATTTTGTACCACAGTGACAATTAATCAAATAAATCATTATTATTTTTCTTTGCAGAACTGACCAGAAAAAAAACTATTTGTTAACTGTCGCTTCAAGGTCCAAATTGTTACCCATCCCAGAACTCGTAGAGAAGCTTGGGTCGTACAGCGTATTTCTAATTAGAGTTCGTCTGAGATGAGAAACACATCTGCTCGTGCTATTGATTCGATTGTACTCACTGATGTTGTGTGGAAACAAAAATAACTGTACATTTCACTATTGGCCGGTACCTGCCAACTCGTCACGTGTAAGTGCAATTGCTTTCACCGTCCAGTACAGGAATCAGTGTTTTGTCGCTAGCTGATCAATTATACATCGCACGATTAGATGGGATCCTTTATGTCTTAATTGAACTGATTTGTTTAAATAAAAGGGATTGTGGATTTTGTTGATTTTTCAAAAAGGATGTGGTTTTGTGAAATTATCTGACGATTTTGTTCATTTTCGACGTAAATAAGCATAAATTAAGTGGATCGTCGTTGTCTTAATTACATGTTGTGAATGTTGTGTTGATTATTTTGAAGAATATTTTGTAAGCTCTGTGATTTTTTTGGCAGAACAGTTTGCCGGTTTTGTGAAATATTTCGAAGAAATACATTCAATTATTGCTAATTTTAATTTTAACGAAATACGACCTGGTTGGTTTTGTACAATGTCATACTTGAAGAATAACTATCATTCAATGGAATATATACATAGAGAATACTAAACGACGTCCCGTTTAATAACATCTTTATGAAACGAGTGAGTGGTTTGTATTTAACGAGCGAGAGCATGTTTAGTATTTTATTTATTACTCACTGATTTAAATGTCACTTAATTCCACGAACTCGTCGATAAATGGGACACAGTCCAATTGCGATCGCGACCGCATTGTAGGTTTATTAAACTACGATATCTTCACCTGGCGAGTAATAATAAACAATAGACCTATTCAGTGCACAATTTCAGCAATATGAATCTTAATGATTTTGCTATGGTTGTCGTGATGCAATTTAGACTAATATCTCTTTCTAAAATCATAGAAATGGATTTTTCAGAATGATGCCAATAACCGTATGTAAGGTAATATCCATTTGATCATTTTTAATGATTGAAACATTTTTATTGAACCAATAGGCATTTTGTTGATCGCAAAGCATTTTTTATTCACTGCATACAACTCCCATTACCCCCACTTCTTAGCGTCGACAACACGTTTATAGAATACATAGAGCAGGCTGGTCATCATTATCAACTTTGTTTGTTTAACGAGTTATGAAATATAAATAAATGTTTTAGAATTAATAAGTTTATTTACTAATTACCAGATTTATTTAATAATTAACTTAAATCTGTATCAATTAGATAATTCATGTATTTATTAATGTTTACTGTATACATATGCTAGACAAACGTGACTATATTATTATTATTAGTCAACAGACATCTGTCATAAAACATCAGGTAAAAAGGTTACACATTCATAGATAAGCAGAGAATTTGCTTTGATTTTAAGATTACAATGAACTATTGTCAGAAATAAGAATATTTTTTTCAACTTTAAGTGCGCGAATTTAAATACGGAACAAGTTTCAAAGTGATGGTTGTATCGGGTTATTTTTGTGAAAATGAAACTTGTGTGGACATTATTGTTTATACATAAATGTTATTAATACATGGTTATAACCCAATTCTGATTTACATATTACATACTATTTTGGTGACTTAAGATTTGACAATTTGACAAAAATTAGCACACATGTCATATTCATTCAAAAATGAAAACAATGAGAAGTGTAGCCATTCAACGGTCATATGAGGGTGGACAGTTCTCTCCTACAGCATATAGAAGGATATGATCGATCAGTTACAAGATTAAATTATTGTTTCTTTACGTATATTATATCAGTCCATGTATATGTTTTATTACTAAAAAGTTGTAAAATTAATTAAATTATCATTTAGCATAATTGATAAAAACAAAATGGCGAATATTCTTATAGAACCTTTCCTTTAAGGTGGCCTATGTCAATGGTTCTCGTCCATGAGGCGTTATCTTTTAAATGCGAGTGCACTGGTAATTTCAACAAGTTTCATTGCTTGCAAATTAATAACATTTTAATGACGTAATTCCACCTTCTACTCAATGTGTCGTGCCGACACGTAAGGTGTTAATTTCAATCAATTAAGCTTTAATGTACAGGAAACGCTTCTTAATTCACTTTCCATTGTAGATAGCCATTATTGACAGTAAATTATCAGTCGATTCACATACATTGCTGAGAAGCGCCGTATACTAATTAACCTGTGTTAACCTTATCCCGCACGCTTGCTTTACGTGCGTTAGAACAAGACGATAACATGTATTCAGTTACGTAAATCGGAAATAGTCTTTTCTAACACGGCAGAATCCGTTTTGTTTGGAGGAGTCAATTTCGGCGCCGACCAAATCAAGCGCTGTCACTCAACGCATCGTCTCCAAAGATGAAATAGACAAGCCCGTGCGACGGAAGATGGCGATTACTAATTAGCTATATCGCAGTCCGTCTCCGCTATTACATTCTCTCCATGGTATCCAAAGTGGCGGGCGGCAACGTCAGATCCAGCCGCATCAAAATGATGTATAGTAATTGAATTTTGAACTGCCGCCGAGGTGTGACATATTGGAGTGTTTTAATCGTCTTAATCCACACATCGCATCAATTTCACTCTCTGCAAGCACGGCGGATGGGGTCACCCATTTTCGTGACCCGTCATCGCCGCCAGGAAATAAGTTTGACGTTATGTCACATGCAGATTGCGTTTAATCTGGCAATTTTCCCATGAACAATGCATGCCTATCAAAACCGCCAGTAAAGGTTAGGAGAGAAGAAACTATTCGGCGCGTGCTAAAATGACGCCGGTTATAAAAACACTATGATGACGATATTAGAAATAAATTAGATGCGCGTTGTCACAATTTTATCTACGCAGCCGTTGATGGAAGGTTATTTGTATGGACGCCAGTCCGCGCCTGAGGGGGAGGATCCGTCGTGTTTAGGACGAGATGGCCATCCTTCTGTCTCCCTCGGACGAGAAGAGCGACGCGAGATCGTAAAGAATACCTCTCATAGAATATGAGTGTTTGCTTTGTAATTCTTACGATAAGCGGAACATTATTAACAAAAGGAAATTGAATTGTGTAAATTATATACATTTTCAATTATATACAATGGAAAGATGGCGGTAATTGAAACGTATGTTATATACAAGTAAATCAAATAGCCAGCTTTGTGCGTTAATAATGAACACAATACTTATCCTAATGTAGTCTGCATTAGTGCGCAATCTACCTCTTCAACGTCCCCATGTCTTCTGGTGACACCTTGTAGCAGCGACCTGTCACACCACCCCCCGATATAGGATCAACTCACTCAATTTGTTCCCACCTTAACGATGCATGCAATGTAAGAATACTGTTTCACAGTTTAACATTAAGATCTATTTTGAGTCAACACAACTCTGGAAATATTCACGAATCCCGAACCCGAGCAAGAAATAAACGTGGGGTGCGTTCGTTTTGCACTTAGAATTCCTAACCGAACGACCATAGTGTCACTCTGGGGTCCGTGCCATAACAGCGAGCGCTTATAATCGCTCATCGATTGCTCAATGTAGCGCTTTAGTAGCGCTCAAGTAACGCTCATTCTCTCTTGAACGACATGGTGCAAATTCCTCAAAGATTGCTCGCCTTGCTACGTAGCGCTACATTGAGCAATCGCGTTCAAGAGAGGTTTAAAAGTAATCGCTGATTGAGTGATTACTTTGAAACCTCTCTTGAACATGGCCCTGGTGTGCACGCTAGAGTGGCTCAAGGCCCCTCCTGCTAAATCGAGGA
Source organism: Gibbula magus (assembly GCA_936450465.1). NCBI lineage: Eukaryota > Metazoa > Mollusca > Gastropoda > Trochida > Trochidae > Gibbula > Gibbula magus. The sequence continues at coordinate 77,888,798 of OW388289.1, read as the reverse complement.
GGGACGTCGTGAGAATAACGGAAGTACGTCATTTGACGCGGCGTTTTAAAAAACCTAGCCAGGGATGTTCGTCTATATTCCATATCCGTACTCTCCGACTTAGGCTACATACGTAATTATTTTGCTTTGGTTAAATGACAAATATGGGTTGGCATAATATGTGTATGTGGCGATCATACAATGTTACAATTTCATTGATGTATAATTCATGTGAATTGATGAATTAAGCAGTAAAATCGCAGATGATTGTAGATCGAACATATTGGGTTTGGATTCGGTAATCATTTTGTATACACATTAATTAAACAAATGAATAAATATATCGGGTAAATACTTCATCAAAATGCTGAGCCTATATAATTCCTTCTGTCGGCCATACTGTTTGAAGCCAGGTAACCAAGTAAAGTGTGACACTCAGTCCAGCAATAGGGGTCGTTCGCGCTAAGTGGCAAGTGAGCATGCGCAAGATTAACTCGAGTGAGTCAAAACGAACGCAGCCGTGGATGTATAGTTTGCTCGGTTGGTCGAGTGTCCTCACGTCCTCAGATGCGTTATGTCGTGTTCGCGTCATACCAATATGCAGGGCTGTTTGAGAGGCATTCTAACTAAAATACTTTATAATAAACGAGTTCCGTCATCCTTGTTCGGAGATCATGGGAGATCTTAAAGGGGCAGTAGCACATTTTTTGCAAATTTTATTTTTTCAAATTTCTCATTCATAATGATAGTTTATGTCATTTATATTTACTGTTGAGGGTAAACTATCTTCTTAAACAAACCAAATTCCCGTAGTGGTAAAAACAGTGTTGCATATAAAACAAAAAATGCATGGCCGCCATTTTATTGTGAACACAATTTATTATTTCGAATGACAAAAAACGATTCTCATGGCTTTACGGAACCATGTACACTCATTTGATAGCTTGATTTTCCGAAGAGGGAAGGGTGTTTTACTGTTGGTGACATTATTTTTCAATTACATTTCATCGACTTATTTCACCAGGAAAACGTGCTACTTCCCCTTTAATAAGTCACTTACAAAATGAACTTCCAATGTACACTGTGGGCATGCTTTAAATAAATAAAGCTCTACGCTCCTGTTCCTGTCCCATTTTTGTTGCATCGTCGGTGGGACCTGACGCATCAGTCCGTATGTGCACCTTATAATAGTGTAACTATCTAATAAATCTAATCATATACTTATATGTGTGTGTCATTGTTTAAATATCTCTAAAAGTAGTTGTATTATCAATGATATGTGCTATTCATGCATCATGCATCATGGGTAAAACCTCGTCCGAACTAATACAAAGTGATTATACTTCATCGTAAAAATATATAATTAATAAGTTAATTTGTTGACATTGATTGATATCTATCTATATCATGTGATAACGTAGTACTTAGTGAGACGTAAATAAATAAACAAGTGTCTTATCAAATTGTATGAAGTGTTTTGGGAAATAATTAAAAACATCCAATTAGAATTACTAGCAAGAGTGTGTAAATATATCAATTTACCAACTACAAGAACAGTTTTGTCTGAAACAAATACGTTCATCTGTTTTCTAGTTCCGTTTAATAACACAACGGCTAAAAATTATCAAGCGAAAAATCAATCGGCAGTGACAATGGAATCCTAACGAGAAAGCAATCGATTCTCATCTCGTCTTCTATAGAACAAGTGTCATCAATTAATTTGGAACACGTGCATCCTCATTGTTCCATTATTTGCCTTTTATCCGAAAAATCACAGTAAGGGGGGGACAATTAATTTTCAGTAAACCACAATTCACAGGACACCTACTAGGTAGCCATTATCGTTACGATCTGTACCGTGAAGAAGCTATCGCGGAGGCTCTCAAATCTCGCGAGATTCGATGTGGGATTACGTGACCTAGCGATTCAAGATGGCGACTGGAACCGTAATAAGCTTCGGTTCACGTAGCCGCAGATCTTCATTAGCATTCTGATCACTACTGAACTGCCTTAAGACACAGGGAAATCATAATTTGTCTATCAAGACTTCGGGATAACTCTAAGATATGCATAATCACATCAAATTCAAGCGATTTGGTCTCAATTTGTTTCAAGCAAGCCGTCAAAATTCAAAGCGGGAAACGCAAGAGGGAAGCGTGTCTTATTGCCCTCGTTGGGCTGTTTGAAAAGACGGAATGCTGCAAGCTAAGAAACGATGCTACCGCTGCCTTTTAATTGGCAGCCTCGTGTGCAGGAGTTACTTTAATCAAACACTTCATACCCTGTGTTTGATTTCCCTGGTCACGTGATGCGAGTTAATCAAAACGCGCCTCTGTACGTTAGAGAGCTCTCGGCGATAAGCGCGTGAATTAACCTGAAGCATTGGCAGTATCGGAGGACGATTTGTGGAAATCAGAAGGAACAAATGTTTCTTTCAGGGAGATGTCACATAACTCTGCTCCACGGGGCTGAAACCTTTTTGCATCTGGAATTAAACTTCTCCTGCAATCTTTGTAGTTGAGATAAGAAAGTTGCCGAGCATTTTTTTCAAACCATACAATCTATTGAACGTGTTGAAAAACTGCCTCTGCAATAGAAAGATATTTTTTGGATTTTAGAATTAATCTCATGGACATATTGTATGGTTCTGGTCTCGATTGCGTGTGACAAGTTAGTTAGGAGATACGTAAGAAGCACATCAATTTAATTAACTCTCATCCTCAAGTGTCGAATCAGTCGGCAGCACCATGAGTGACCTAACGAGTTAGTGGTTGCTTCCCCTTGTGTCAACTGCATGCTTTTTACGTGATCCAAGGGGAAACTCATCTCTTGTTTTGCCCGTCCGTTTTAACTGCATCACAAAACTTCGTGCACAAACTATTGTATGAAAGGTTAAGTCAAGATAAGACTTTTGTTTTACGTAAAGAGCAATTCCGTATACGTCAACACGAGTATGCCATCAGAATGATAATTATCAATATTAATGACACAATATTTACTCATTTGTATTATTAAACATGAACAAACATTATACCAATCATATTCACTTAAACATAAAACCACATACAAATCATAATATTTCGCCATAACACAATGGACATGTTTATATACTACATTAATAATTTTCAGGTATTTTAAGAATGGAAATACAAAAAGAGGAACATGATTTCCCTGCTCTGTTCGACCCATATATAGAAAGGCATTGTCAAACGTTTTCCGGGTGAGTATATGTATGAGTGACTGGGGATGAATCTGACTTGATTTTCTCAGCATGTGATATGTCACTTTCGATCACTAGTTCTTTGTGAAAGGATGTCCAGATATTTAACCATCCGACGAAATCTCTTCAACATTTATCATTAAAACAGCTCCAGTTCGCTTAGAAGATTCAACATTCTGGGGAGTGTCTTACAAACTTTCCTCGTCCGCCTCTACGTCGGTTACGAAAGTTATAACACATTAGATTTATTCTCGGCTACGGTTACATGCTCTTAATTTGTTTTACATCATTTTTGATGCGCATGACCATACAATAAAGTAGACTTAATGGGAATAATATCAATCCTTAATCCATGCCCCGTGATTGAATACGATCATAAACTGTCAACTCCTAACATGATATTGCTAAGGTTCAATCACCACAGAACGATTACACACCATATCGTGTTTTATAATGAAACGCAAGGGAAAGTTATAACATCACACGATGTGTTATTTCTCCCTTCATCGATCACGTTAAACGAATTTGGAAGTTGAGCGTTGGTTGATTGTTTCTGTCTTTGACAAGACGTTCCCGTTTGCTTTTAGAAAAAATCTGTAGAATTGAATATTATTAACACCTCACTTGTATACAACATGATTGTTAAATCATTAAAATCATAAATACATTTAAAGTGTGTACATCTAACCGAACAGCGATGTTTGGGAGATGGTTTAGTTTAAACAAAACAAAAGTAAAAGTTTTATATTACGCTATTTTGATGATCCAGTTAAGATCAAATCACGTAAGAATTCGTATCCTGGTGAGGGCGATATAATAGTGATCTGATGTTTAAACTCATCAGAACTCAGGGGTATTAACGTGGAATAACAATCCCCATGAATGATACATTTCATACTACGAGCCTCGTCATATATGTTAATGTTAAATATTCACTGTCCACGTACAAGACATTCGCCATTCGTTGTTATACATGTATGGTGCTGGGGATATAGGGCAAGGAACAAACAACGCGGTTTAACATCAATTGCATGACGTCACCGATAATGACAGCGGACACTCTACCAACTGAGCTACACCACCCAATTACAACTGAAACATCTTTGACATTTGGCTGGACTGAATATTATGACGTCATTACGTGATTGTGAGCAACTATGATTTCTAATTTCAATTAGTTTAGAAGATGTATGCACATGACATAAATTACAGTTATTTCACTCTCCGATCCCGCCCCGTCAGAAGACTGATTCCAAAACGACGATATCGATGTTTAAAAAGCGTGTTCCTCTCAGAAACAGAGATACTGATGTTCAATACAGATGTATATTACATTACTTAAAACAACGTATTGAAATTATGAAAACTTAATGATTAAACTTAAGGGGAAATACTTACGTTTGAATTAAAATAATTCATTACCAAATTATTCTAAAAACATATAAAATCTTGTTTTAAAATTTAAGACTAATATTTTTTTTCAATAATACTATATGCAAGTGTCTAATAATAAGTGTGGAATTTAATACATTCAAGGCGTAATCTTGGTTTCAATGGACTCGACTCTTTACTCGTCGTCTGACAGACTCGCTGCTACTGGTGTAACTTTGAGCTTGTCTAAAGTGATTGATTTTGCTCGTTCAATCTGAAAATCGAGATGTGTGACAAATCATATTACATGCCTTCGCTCTGGAGTCGATTCCCTCATACAAGACAAATTCCCACCCGTCAGAATGTGACGGAATAACAGGCTAATTCGTCCTGCTGCCATTCCTTGGAAATTAAGTGATCAACGCGGCCTCTGCTACCAACTAGTCGGCTGCCGTTATGGCATATTTAGCCGATGTATGATTACTTTAGGCGCTTGTAATTATCCCGATGTCGAACGCCGCAGAGGACTTATAAAACTATCACCTCAAGCGGAACGAAGCTCCGTCACTTCTTCTACTCAGAACAGGGATCGGGGAAGAAACGAAAAGCGGATCAGTAACGCTAATTTCTTAGTGCTTGAGGTCCGACTGTGCATAGGCCTTGAATCCTTCCGCGGTGGAAAATCGTCTGATTTTATTTCTCCGCTGTTGTATACAAGAGGGACTATATCTCCAATCACCAACCAATGTCATGAAATGATTTTCTTCATAATTTCATGGCACTGCGATCTTCTGATGAGACGAGTATGAAATGGGCAATATAATATGAGTTTGTAATCTTATTTACGAAGGCAGCTTTTCTTGCAAGCCGCTTTCCTGGCCACTTGACAAGTTGATAGGATTATAGAGACCAAATTATTCTATTAAAACCCACGAGAGTGCAAGAATTCTATCACACTCGTTTTCCACTTGGTTGCGTTAATGCTGTCTGGGTTGACAAAGGTTACATTCGATAGGCTACCTGAAAGATTAGGCTTTAAATCTTCTATAAATCGCAACGACAAATACACGAGAAGGCGCTACCGGTGCAGTATTCCTTCGACTGCCTTCTCCCCGAGGTAGCTTTACGACTACTGAGTGTCTTTAATTTTTATCAGAAGACGTGGCCATTTTCCATCAGCGACCCCAGACAATCGCATTACCATCACAGGAGAGTCAATTAAGGGGAGATAATCACCCATTTCTACCTGTTTAGCAAACACTTGCAACTTTGTACATAGTAATGGGGCTTATAGCTCTGGAAGGACAAAGACTGTCTTGAATCACACCTGAATTCACACTGCGCATTAATCCACGATTTAACTCGTTGCACTTAATTCAAATTATGATTCTAATTAATTCTAAACGCATGATAATTAATTAATCAATTATTATTAATTAGTGTGCAAGTGCTATCTTTTGCCAAGCGTTCTAATACTGTTTGATTTGAGATTAGAATGTCAATATATCGCCGTTCTTAATAAAATACATCTCTGGAGTATAATCTTACACACACGAGTGAAGGGCTGGCAGTGTTATAAAAGTGACATTCTGACAAAGTCAAATATACATTAATTAAAGCTGCAATAAACGTCTAAGATTGTTACACTCGGGATGACACTAACTTTAAAAGTACATGTTATTGTATTTGTTCGCGCCGAGTCTCTTGGGGGATTCGAACCCACACCCTCAGAGTCGGGAAACTGTCGCGAGCACTGACCGTATCAACAGTTTATCACACGACCACGCAACTTCCAAACGCAATGTATAACTCTTGCCAGTCTGCATTACTGGCTGATTTAAGCCTTGCGGTATTTCTCGAGATTTGTTGTGCCTAGATAGTGAATCGCTGCACCAGAAATGCATAGTGGGCCTGGATTTCTAAGCACAGATTTATTAAAGGAAGGCCAAAATGAAATATTTTCTATTGAATTCTAACCTGCATTTGGTTCATACTGCGAGGCCTAAATCAGCGAGTAATGGAGACTGGCAAGAGTTATGCCTTGCATTGGGAAGTTGGGCGCCTCGAGGCTCGAAAGACTACAAACATTTGTACTATTGAAGGTAGCGCTATCTCAAATGTAACAATGTTAGATTTGTTCACTGTCTAAATGGCATGTATTTCTAATGCAATAAACGTGTTCATAAAATTTGTAAAATGCGAAAAGAAAACTATGTTGGAATTTTGTCTCGAGCAAACGTTAACGCAGCGTAATTTTGTTTTAAAGTAAAAAGCATGGCATACATTTGTATATCATTGACACGTGCAGGCACAGGACAGAATAAATCAGTAATTATATAAAAGAACATTAATTCTCATCCTTTGAACATATCATATTGATAATATCTTTTAATCATTAATTCTATATTGAAAAAATCTTAAAATTCTTTCGATAAGTGGAATTGGTTGGATAAGTTAAGGCCTTTACACTAAAGACAAGTTTGGAAAAGGTTTGAAAGCATTGTATTATTAATACACGTTGGGAATCGATTTGACAGCCGTTTACAATTCCGACGTTTGAAGCCGATATTGAAATATACTCTTGTTCTCAACATGTGCTAGCAGTTATGTCGTGCACGCTTGTTATCAGTTTACAATAATTGTAATATTTCGAGCGTAACGTCGCTTTGATGCATAAGAACAGATACAATACGAACTGTAAAGATCTTTCAAAGCGCTGTTGAGTCGTAACTTAACTACAGGGAGTTACATGGTCGGGGAGTGGTTTTATCTTGTACCGGGGCGAGAAAAGAGGAGGAGGTAGAGGGCAGGAGGGACTGAGGTAAGGGTAGGGTAGCATACAGTCAGCGTCCACAGGTGTTGGGGATAGACAGTCACTATTAAAATTTGCGATGAAATAAAATTGAATTCATTGTCAAACCGACAAGGAAAGTATGGCTTTTCCCACATTATGATTCTTAATTTCTTAATTGTTGCTCAATAGATATCGAAAATGTGAAAAAAAATTAAAATGTGAAAAATGTTAAAAATGTGAAAAATGAAACCGATCACGTCCATTCATAGGTTAGTTCTTCCTAAAGCGAACGATATATGGTTTCTCCGTAAATGCTAAGCTGACATCTGAGTATGGCAGTAGATTTGAGGTGAATATTATTCTCGCAAATAATTTATATTTTGTACCGATAAATGGTAAACATTAATTCAGGGATGAAAATGAGACAAATAGGTTTAATTAAATTACAATTTTTAAAATCAAAGAAAACTACTTTTCAAAATTATCAACATTTTATCAAAAGTTACAAGGCTAAACCAACTTTTTGCTCCAACAATTAATGACGAGGGAGGATTTACATTTCATTTTCCTCTCATGAAAACAACTTACAATGTCTTACAGACACATATTTTCATGGATAAATGAACGTTTGCTTCAACAATAACAGAGTGGAAATTTAAAAAAAATCAAATCACAATTTAATGAAACTGTTACGCTGATACTCGACAAAACGCATTTTACTTTTAATCTAACAACTCAAAGTAAAGTTTCAGGATTGGCGAAACATAAAATCGTGTGCAAGAATCAGCACATTTTTAACAAACGACAAAAAAACGAGTAAAAACGAAATACTGCTGCCGGAGAAAGTCTAATGTCTACGATATTAAGCATATGATTTGGACAGAACTATACACAATTTCATTCAGTGCGAAACTTATTTTTTATGTCTGTTAAAAACACACATGGGATGCTGAAATCGCTGTAACAAAAATGCTTTGAGATAATATGTTTGGCATTTATAAACATAAAGTTCGTGAACGATGTTGTCCAAATGATGTATTTAATTCATTGACACATCTTAACTCTGGAAAACAAGCCTTTTTTCTTTTCTTTTTAGTTAGCTTCTGGAGACGTGACACACTTTGGTTTCCTATCTATCGCTCATGAATTAAAATGAATTAGAATGTCTTATATCATTATTATGGTTTTGTTGATGAAATGTCTTCTACAGTTTACGAACGTCATATATTATAGTCGAGATCAAAATTTTATACAGTAAATATTTTGTTAACCTGTATATATGACAGTTTAAGATCAAATGTAAACGTATGTATGTATGTATACAATGTAAAAATGTATCCTCATATGCCGCTTCCTGCGGCCTGAGTGTAAATAAAGTTCAGTTCAGTTCAGTTCAGTATAACACATCTATATGATTGTTTATGTTTTTGTTTAAAATTATCAATAAGTTTTTTTTCTTTCAGACCTACACTAATGAATGTATCTTTATTGATTTACTCATTGGTGTACACAACTATATCCGTACTGATGACATGTGTGATGTAAGATTGGTTTTGGATTTAATCAGGAAAAAATAGAAAACGTCAAAAAATAAAACCAAACTACAAATTACGGTTAAAAGGAGGTTTCATTGTATCAGACACATTAACAACATTTTAACCGATTTGGGATGTTTTATCATTTATACACCTTTTTACAATTGATATGCCGGATGACATACATTGTTACTGTTAACAGGTAACTAACTGTCCCTCGTTCTTACTATTTGGTGTGTGAGGATGTGTGCGCATGTATGAATACATGAATTCTATCACAAAGAAATCATCACATATACTTTCTTGTATTAGCATGTACAAATAATAAACACACACGATAAAACATGTTTCTGTTATATAAGGTAGCGTCCCAAAGAAATACTACCAAAGAAATCAAGAGCGATAAACCTTGGTGAAACAACATGTCTCCACAAACCCATCCGATCAACTTTGAACAGTGTTAGTACCTCATGTGTGTGTTAACAGACATAAACATTAAAAGTACCAACATCAACTTTATCGGACAGCAGAAAATGTTTTCAAAACATCGATTCACTGTTTGAATAAGGACGTATACAGTCAAGCCGCGATCATCCGGCCTCCGATAATCCGAATCTCGCAGTTTCCGAACGGTAGGAAGATGTAACCAAACTAATCTCTTTAGTAGTCCTTAGTACTCAATAGTCCGAACATTTCACTATCCAAACGTTTTTGATGAAAAACGGAAGCGTTCGGATTATCGAGGCCTGACTGTATGTGAATTCCTTTAATTAAAAGTAAATGTAAGGTCTTGTTTTAAGTGAGTATGTACTAATCGAATAAACTACGATAACTTGAAACTGTATGTTGTATGAGTTGACCTATGCAAGGAGGTCAATCAATCATAACCGTTGAATGACAACAATGATACCACTGTCGCTATGGGATTCAATGTTCTTAGCAGGAATACACTCCTAACTTCTGTCTATGTTGTCTACATTTCTTACCTTCTTAACTTTTAGTGGGCTTGTTTATTTCATACCAACATCTGAGCTAGGGATAGGCATTGGATGCTTGCAAGCACACGTAACCATCAGTCTGTATATAAACTGTACGGTTGAAACTCAGTACCTAGTACCAATAATGTCAAATCACCCGTTTACATGACGCGTGACGTGTCTGCTGTAGGACAGTCTTGTTGAATACTGTCAACGTGTACATGAGCTGTGTGAATGATGGGTGCTCCAGGAAGGCTAGGACATGTTCATAGTAATTGTCAAAACCTGGTGTCGTCTCAATCATTCAGTGATTCATGTACATTTGTCTTAATGATCTTGACAATCTTTGTCATTTGTGTATGTTGTCCTCATGTGAGGTTTCTTTTGTAATTAGTCTTCTTCCGCAAATCAACGTATGAACTAAATTTATATTAACAACTTCAGCATCAAGTATTGTTTCAGCTCTAAACCCTGGTTAAACTTACACAACACAACTGTCAATATATGAAATGTTTATTTCTATAAGTAACTTGAAATGAATTGAAGTTATGACATCACAACTCATTTAAGTAATACGTATTGATGAAGATTGTTTCATATTCATACCAATTCATAGGATCAAACCAGAAGAGAATGAGAATAAGATTATAAAGGGAATTACTTACTAATTTTCTTTGTCAACTGGTACAAAAGAAAATACAGCTAACAATTCTCAAACTGTATTTGAACTATTTTCCTTTGCTCTCCATATCAATTTGTCAACAGCAATATGTGCAAGATATCACATTTATTAATCTTGCAGAAATATTCCTACGATTAAAGAAATATGACACTTTATTTTCTATCAAGATTATGTTTTAAACATTTCATTCAAGTTAATCTCCAATTTACGGTTAGCACTGGTTGAACGACTGGATATAAGAAGTGAGGAGGTTTCAATTAGTTACATTATATCCCCTTGTAGGTACTCCTCTATCAGATTGTATAACAATCATAACCAAACGATAATGTCAAAATCAAATTCATAAAAAGAAAATATGGAAACTACCAACTGTTATATTTCAAAGAGGAGATCACAATGATTTATCTAATTTTCTATTACAAATGGGTAAAAGTCTGGAATCTACAAGTCTGTACATTAATTAAAAACACAAATAATTATGTTAACCCTTTGATGTAGCCGCGGCAGTACACAGGTAACTTCAATATTAACAAGATCCGCTACCAATCAATCTTAATCCATCTATTTAAATTATGCGATCATATTTCTGATGATCAGAGAAAGTTTCATTTTTTCGAGTGAATACTTGATTACACGGTTCAACAAAAAGCTCAAATCTTCTATTCATATTTAGAAGAAGCAGGGTTAACTAATTACACCTGTAAGTTGGCACACCTGTGAATGCTTTCTGCAATCACGCGCTACTTGCTCTACTACATCCTTTTATGACCCCATATTAGCCTTTTGAAGATACAGCGAATTGCTTTCGAGCTTTCATTTAACACGCCACAGTATGCATCTTACCAAGCCGGTGCAAATGGTTATTAGAAATAGGAAATGCAATCGGCGTCGTCATTGATAAATGATCACTGCTCAATAGATAGCATATTAGTTGCTGCCTTTTCAACGAACGTCCTTTTATCAAGAGGGTATTAACACTTGTGATTCTGTGGACGATTTAAAGCAGCCACTGACAACTATGCTTCATCTCCAGGACGATTGATTTTCTTCCAATAAAGGAGAGTATCCGATTAGAAATGAATTTCATTGCTGGCCATTGAGAGAGACAGAACAAATAACTTTATTATACATCTGCCTGTTTTATTAGTACATCGCCATTTTGGACTGGTTAACAGTCGGATTAAAGTGTTACGATGTAGAGAGGTGTTTTACAATAGCGTTTTGCTGCCGATTTATGTTCAAGTGTTTCATACACTGCTTTTTAAGGACATTGGTTTGCTTTGTTATATCGTGTACGTATCATTGGTAGCTGGTGTAGAATAGGTATGACTTTTGTGTACTCCCCAACTTAACTTGCTTTTACAGTCGTTGTTCCGCTTTGTTATATTGTGTGTATCCCTACTGTAGAATTGATGTGACCTTTGTGTCCTACCGCATTTGAATTCGGTTTTACAGTCGGTGCTTTGCTTTGTTAGAAATTATCATTAATATGTATGTCGACTTTTTATGAAATGATGCGACTTTTGTGTTCAACTAGAAGTGTTTGTGTTAAGCTATCTGAATCTATACCTGTTAAGCATGACGAACTGAAAAAATATATGACGTTTGTGCTGATTGTTTGAAAATGTACTTGCAGAAAGTGAAGGTAAGTGTATATTCTGACAATAGTGGGTTCCCTAACTGACTGATTAAAATCATCCTCAGTCACTCAGCCGTAATACTCCGATACTCTACATATATCATCCCTGGGACTTTTCATCAGGAAACTCTGTACTGAAGGCAGGGAAATTAAGTCTTCTTATGAAAACATTGACCAATTAAAAGTCTTTATACGTGATGGTGGAAACACGTTATTTGGTATGATATAGGACATTTTAGTCATCTGAATGGCTGGAAATACTAACTGTGAGCCAATACATCTAGAGATGGGGAACATACTTTCCCGATGAACAGTCCCACTGGTGTATGTGTAGAGTATCGTAATATTACATCTTGTTTAACCGAGAACACATTACAATGAAGTTAACGGTGTCGCTTTGTTGCAGCATCTTTTAGATTATCGATTTTTCTAAGTAATAGATATGATGAATATATTGTAAATACGGAATACATTGCATGCTAATCTACACCTGTATACACCATTGTACAGCTAGCCTCTATATATTTGAAAAATGACTGATAATTCAGCTGTTACAAATGAAAATGGTTTTGTTTGGCACTTGTATTGCTTTGATATCACACGTAATTTTGTGTGTGTTCAATTTCACAAGAAAATGTTTTTGTTATTGCATGATAAGCTGAAATGACACGTATACATGATCGTACCTTGTAACGGATACCCTATCAACATAACACAGTTAAACCATCAAATATCAATTCTCGTAAAACTTACAAATGTCATGTACGTCACGGACTACATTATATTATGTGTGTGTGTTATGTAAGTGTACTTTAGTATGACACGTTTTTTTGCAGCTGCAGTGATTACTATAATGTATTAATAAAACTCACATTTTGATGAGACAAAATGCCACTCATACGACAACATGATTCATTTATAAAAATTTTGACTCGAGTCAATGTACACACTTTATTCTCATGTTATCTAGCTTAGGAATAAATTTAAACCGAGTTATTCATAAATTATTTTTAACATCAAAACCAATCACAAGAGATACAGAGCTTACAATGGAACATTGTGTCACAGTTCACAACGAGGACAACTGGACTGCTACAACAAGTTATACAGATATAGAAACATTCAATCCACCAGGCTTACAATCAGACAGGGAATCTGTTATTAATGATGTACATATCTATATATTTCATCAAGTACAGCGCTCTCCTCCCATCAGCTGTTAACAGGGAGCAGTGTCAGCAGGTTCAACGCTGTAAGTAATAAGTGTTATCTACTGGCATTTCACAGAGCACTCTAGCCTCTTCACTGACATTCACGGATAATATCGGCAATATACTACCTATAATGTCGTGAAGTCGAAGAGTAATTTCATGAAGCTACATCAAAACGCGCGGTGAAATACGTTTCGATCGGTGTAGATTTCATCAGTGAAATGTACGCCTGTTAACCTTCTTGTCATAAGTGTATCTCTCAAAAGCTGTCAGAATTTGTGAGGTACCACAATAGGATTGTTCTGGCTGCTTTTTGCGATATTTCATCTAAATGCAAATATCAGCTTGATAAAACGTGAGATGTGGCTTAAAATGGCTGTCGGCTCATCATCGCCAATGCTGTTTTGTGCTGTGATACATTTCACGGCCTGCAATTGACAAGCTCGAGGGCAGCGTTTGACGCAAGGCGACACCTGAGAGCGAGGATGGAGTTTGGATAAATCTCGTGTAGAGCGATCACTGGTCAATCATACACAGAGCGCAATATCATGAAAGGGGAAACATTTCCAGAGTATGACGTTAGAGGCTGTGAGGCATGTTAAGGTCTGAAGACATACGTAGGGGGGGGGGGGGGTTAGATGTATATCCCAACTTATACATGGATTTGAAAAGGGGGGGGTCCGGACCCCCTGAACCCCCCCCTTGGATCCGCCACTGAAGATTGTATCAATGTATATATAAACGAGAAGAGTCAAACTTGTTTCTAAGTAAATGGTATAGGCATGCATGATATGTAGCAACATAACGCATTAAACGTTATAAAAATACAAAAGCATACTTGCTCTTCCCGATTTAAGAGTGAGATTAAACTAATGCTTTCAGCCTACATCGTCAGTGCTACCATCTATTTCTGACAGTTGAATGTCTTCATCTTACCAGAAACATGCAAATACGTGTTTGTCGTAACAACACATGTTTGGCAATCGGAGAGATTATATTCAACGGTAAGCACCATCAAATATTTACATCCCTTGGGAAGTTATTTCCTTTGTTTAAGTTGCAGGTTACACTGGTTGGTTATCTCATAACAACTACGGAAACAATGCATTGTGATGTGATGCATTTGTTCTCACTTATTCAATCTGATAACTTTTATTCGAAAATTAATGAAATGTGACTTTTCAAAATGTGACCCCTTCTGTCTTTTTCATTATGCCACATTTCATAAACATACTGCCACACACGTGATACTTTTAAGAATGATTGTTTCACTCATGGATGTATGATGATTCATTGTCATAGTATGTGATGTAATATTATTGACGTTACAATGAATGTCCATGATATTTGCACTAAGATCCACATGTAGTGAACACACTCTCGGTGGGCAGCTGTAGTTCACTTGTTTTCTAACACGCTACCTGTTCGTTTTACTACTCGGTACATATGCTATTGCAGCCCAAGACATGTAAAACACTAAATCTTCACACCAAAAAGCCTCGTTCCATTTTTTCAAAAGTTTTAAAAATAACTTTGAAAGTTGGACCACCAGAATATCAGAGTCCAAATAGCGCCGATAGTATTGTCCGGTTGTGAAATCCGCGGTAATTCATATCGAAAAAATACCATGTTTTTGTTAAACGTTTTCTTTGTGGACAAAACCTATTTCCTATTTTTGCTGTACTTGGTGAACTGCTAGAACCCAAGTATATGTAAAATATTACAGCAGATTTATCAAATATCTGTGCAGAATATTACATATGGACGACTGTCCTCATCCCCAAATCATGTTATGATAGGTTAAAGTTACAAGATGATAGATTGGCAGCTGCAGCCTGGTCACACAGTTGTGTTTTCTAATATTCCGTACTGAATTACACGAGACTATGGTACTATTGGTATGATTGTGAGTGAATGTAGACAAGATGTTTAGATATTGAAATCCAGAATTGGAATTCAAGGGTGATATCATCAGCTGTTCTAAAAGCAATCACATCTGCCTTGGAACTTGAAACATCATTTTAAAACATAACCATGATAAAGATGTTTACATTATTATGTCATGCAAATTTCGCTACTTAAGCTATAAATTGAACTTGCAACAACACGAAGGTTGGTATGCATACTGCCCTTACAGTCATATGACACAGACATGAGTTTACTACTGAAAATGGTGATTTAATGGTTTTGCATTACATGTGTATCCATTCTAGTCTACACATTAGATTAAATTAAATAATTTAAACAACCTTTGATAGTAGGAAAAGCACATTAAGTGAATTAAAGTACAATATGTAATGTAATGTTTGAAAAATATTATAATAACATTTATACCTGCCCTTTTACAAATTATTGTTTTAAACTATTAAACTCCTGGTCATGTTGGGTCATGGTCACCACTGAATTAAACTTCTTCACTGTCACTATTTCTACTTTTAGAACAGTTACCCTCTGTACCACGTCTAGTACCACTACTACAACATGACGCGGTAACCTTTCATAACATACGTCCCATAACGCAGATGTCCAAAACCTCAGACACGTTAACAAGTTTACTACACCCCACCCCCTTATTAATCTCAGTATTAAAAACTATTTATTGGGTGATAAAGCAATAGATGATATCCATCATGTAACTGTTTATGATATAACATATATCAGAATACTTTCTGCATATTATTCATCAAACATATATCCCAGTCATGTCCATCACATACAAATCAATAAACAGAAGATTCAGATCAGTACATACAACCATCATAACTCAAATATGTATACTGCATCATCGTGTCACATACAGAACACCTCCATAGCAAGTAAAACTGTTATCGTTAATTAATATCAGTACAGCGCTTCACTAGTTCTGACAATAATAAACGTACCGAGTGACCCTGTAAACCATATATCCGTATCACTTGATCAGCGTATTCACCTGACAATACACCTCCAATCTGGAGTGTTCCCAAGCCTGGGTCGCGCCCTGGCCCCTCGCGGTCCACCCTCACCCCTCAACACCCGCTACCTCTCACACCCCCAATTAGAGCGAACCTGAGACCATCTAAACATCTTCCGAGAGAGCAGGTCCGGGTAAATCCGAAGATAACCGACATTCGATCAGCTTGAAAGGATAGACTCGCAACCCGGTAGAGACTGGACCTGTGATAATCTACAAGCTTGCTAATTTCACTTGTCACGTAGCTGTCAAACGTCACTTTAGATGACAGGTGATAAGTGCTGGAGTCTCCTTGTGGGTGGTGACTGGAGACGCTTCCCGTCACTGATCGCATCAGCCCAGCACCCACTGACTTCTCGACTTAACAAACTAATTCAAGAGGGCGGCAAACCATCTCACTGAGGGAGAGATGACAATCACAACCCAATACGGCTTCTGTAATTGAATTTGCCGCTTCTGACGGAGAGACGATGGTTCTTGTACTGTACACAAGTTTCTAATTTGTTGCGGTCAAGTGGGATGTCCTTCTGAAGAGAGTGTCAGATAACAAAACACGATCACGATGTAATGCTCTTGGGCTATGTACACTGTGTAATGAATATGTAAACGGCGGTAACAAAACCTCAGGGTGCTGACAATTTGTTACGACAACTGTGGTTGGTCTTTGAAGTCATAAACTTATGTATCTATTAAATCTTCTTAATTAATTAGGAGTCATAATTTTCATAATTTTACTCTTCGTCTTATTTAGAAACAACTGCAATCATGGTTTCGTTGTATTCTTTGGGACCTGTTTCTAATTTTCCTTCACAGAAATTCTGCATGATGTGTGATAAACGTCTGCGGTCCTGCGAAAATGAAAAAAACCCCATAAAAGCACCTTTGATTTAAAAATTTGATATCGCTTCCGATTCGTTTTACATAATGTAAATACGTTTGTTTTCACCTTGTCATCCCTACAGGTTGTCAGTTCACTCATTACCATATACAAGTATTCGCTAATCTTCACGTCAGTAATCGTGAAATGAACGGCACGTGGCAACTGATGAAATGAATTAGACGCACGCAATGGTGTTAATAGACTGTGTAACGGAACCTTCAGTCCATTATAATCTACATGCTATACCGCGGTACATCTCCCGTGCCATATGCAGTCGGACAATCACTCCCACATATAATTTGTGGTCAGCTTAATGACACTGACAAGACCTAATCCAATGACAATCAAAATGCCACCGCTTGCGTATTTCAGCCCGTATGTGAAATGTGCACGTTGTCTAATGAAATGCATGCCAGTCATCAACGCAATGAATGAACCCCGATGTGTACGTTACGTAGGCTGAATGAGAGCGCTACCGTTGCCAGGTTGACAATGAGGATGAATCTGATATGCGTTTAATAGCGTGAAATTGGGTTTAAAAGAATAAAACATCGTATAACTAAACTCTGAAATGAGAACGTAAACGTTAAGATTTAATGAAACGTATAAGGGTTGACAGTTTTCTGAATGAAAATGTATTAGGAACTGTTGCATGTTGAGAGAGCCGAGAGTCGTCGCTTGTAAATCATTGGTAATGAGGAGTTTCTCGGCTAACGATCCAACACCTGTGATAATCTACCTACGGGAATGAACACGTGCAGGTGACGGTAGATAACATGCTGTACCTCACGTGTTGCTTTCTGTGCGCTAAAGATTCCTTATGGAAGAAGAAAAAGGAAAGAGATCATCCCCGTTAACAATTCATGTAGCTTCTAATAATCGTCATCGTGACTCTGGCAAGGAACAACGTTATTATATATCGATATCAGAACGCATACTGGCCGATACCAGCAAGTAAACAAACACAATCAACACCATTGCTTATGATAATCAATTACAACAAAAATAACAGCTATCGCGAGGACAACAATATAAATGTTTCAAATTGAACAATGTTTTTACCATCAACATTATCCTAACCAATACAACCACTAATAAAGATGTTACTAGATTGTCACTGTCACCCGTCTCCACCGCTAACATGACCACCGTAATAAACCTCACCATCCAAGGATATTGTAAAACAACCGTTACGTCACAACCATCCGCACCACCGTAAACAACCTGGAAACAAATTACAAAACGACTATGTCACATACACAGCACCACAATACCAAAACAGACAATGACACAAGAACAACACTTCACACAAGAACATCTACAATGCCACTCAAACAAAACGACATAAAATGTCACATAAAGAGCAACACCCAATACCACAGGAACAACGCGACACACAACGACATATACAATGTTACACAAACATAACCACCTACAATGTAACACAAACATAAGCACACTCAATGTAACACAAACAACCACATACAATGTCACTCAAATAAGAAAAAAATACTATGTCACACAAATAAAACCATATACAATGTCACACAAACAACACAACAAACAACAACAATTACAATGCCACACAAACACAATCACATACAGTGTCACATATACGACCCCAAAACAACCAACAACACTCAAGTATCAAAAATACTTACGTTACATCCAACAGAATTACCCTACGTACCACCAACAAAACATAAAATACAACTAAAAATACACACTAAACAGAATCGACATACATATAGCAAACCAACACGATAGGTCTCATAACACCATTAACAAAACCATCACAATCAGCAGCATGACGCTCGCTAGCTAAAGGTATTCACGGGGTGGATTTGACATAATCTGCCTTAGCAATCTCCAGGATACAGCAGACAGCAAGATATTTCACACATTAATATGAATTACCCACGTCTTTCAATAAACATTGATTGTCCAAATGAAGTGTATTTAGTTTTAGCACGTGTAATATTTAACAGATTAAATTACACTTCAGATTCGTGATGTTTATTGTATTTCCACTACTCAGTTGTATTCAAGTCCTTGACAAGTACCCTTCCAATAGCTAATAGCTGTATACGAAACAATTGCGTCACTTTTAATGTATATTTATGATTTTTCCAATCCACTCCCCATCAAAGATAGAACTGCACATGTTGAGCTGCTATGTCGTGATTGAATGAAAACAAAGTGGATAGAACAAAATGCACAAAGATTGTCAGAAAGGTAATAAAATAAGTTCACAAAAGTGCTCGCTTTTGAGTGTGTTCTTCTATTGTTCGTTATAAGTTGTAATCTTTTCTTGATTTGACTAGGCGTGCCCGATACCTGGATGTAATAAAGCAATGAGACACGTGCCGACGTCTCACTCACCTTTTCAGGTAGATACTAAAGTGAATACACCTTACAAAGGTGTTCGTGGCATAGCCCACTTGGTGAGTGTTCACAAAGGTTCACAAATGGCACGCGTTATGCGGGTACACTCTCAGAAACCGTTGATCGGTTATTCAGAATTTGTTCTCCTTTCTTTCCTTGACCTTTTTTTTATACTAAAGACAAATATTCATTTGACAGTTATTCTCTTTTGTTTATATTTTATTGAGATTGAATGTTATATATTTAAATTGTTAAATTTACTTCTAACGTCTAAGGTTCTTCCGTCTGACATTTTCCCGCCATTACTTCACCCTAAATGTTACTAGAATAATGCCCGTGAAAAGCAAAAAGAATTGTACATTATTCTTTATAGGCTAACTGTCCTTATAACATCACCCCTATCATTGAAATGCATGCATATTTTTTTGTTTCTAAAAGACTTGTTGACCATATGCAAAGTTATAATAATATAATGTGTATATACTACACATAAACCGCAGTGTCTCCCATAAGTTTCCGATGCAGTTCAATTGTAATTTGGGATGCGTCTATTGAAGTGTTCATTAATTCTGTACTTGATATCGTCAGATTCATAAAATATGAACTGTTGATGGATCACTTGGTCAATATATTGGGCATTTACAGAGAAAACAGTTTTATTGTTATTTAAACATATTTTTATTCATTGTAATGTATATCAATTTAAAAACTGGATGATAGAATTAGTACTCAATAACAGAAGCAGTATCTGCGTTTTGCGGTATCAGTTCGCGGTAGCTAACATTATAGATAAAATGTAATTACCATCAGCTTATGACTTAACACAACTAGAATGTTTTATATGATATCTTGAGTTAAATAAATAAAAATGCTCCTTCAATTCTTTGCCATCTGTATGGTCTAACATTATGGATTGAGATCCGGATATAAAATGCCTTTCGAAACCGACAAGCTGTAAATATTGTGAAACTGTGTGAAACAGTTTTGATAGCAGGCAAAGCAATTTGGTCATTTGTTTTTTTTCCATTATTTTGCTCTTTGCCAGAACAAAGTACATTGGAATGTAATGTGTTGTTGATATTGATGGTCACTGATGTAATCTTGTCTTGATCGCAGATGAGTGCAAATCAAATTAATGTAGTCATCTTTATCAGCTATGTTTTGGACACATTCGCCATAACCTCAATGCCAATGATTCACTGAAAGCATTAAGAAGGATAGATTCCATCAGTGTATCCTTCCCTCTATCTTCCTCCTGTACATATGAAGTTGGTACAGGTTCGAAACCACATGATCTTCGGTCATATGTATATTATATATATATTTGTATACATGAACATTATCAGCTTCTCCAAAATGACAATGTGCTGTTAAAGTCGTGAAAGATAGAAATATGGTTCAACGCAACATACCACAATGTTCACTCGATGAAGATTATTCTATTATAACTCCTTTTCTCGTCTTAGCGATAAAACTACAAAGAGCGAAGGCTATTTTAACACTATAAGTCAGTTCTCATACACATAAGCACAAAGCAATATGACCTTTTGCCCGTTTTCTGTCACGCATAGCTACAACTCGTACCTCTCGACATACCCCCAATGGTAATAAGTCAACAATTCTTATAGAAATGCCCCATTTATCAAGCGCAACGAGACGTAAAAAACATGATGGTTTTGGTCGCGTGTCGCATTTACAATACTATGGAACAAACCGATGGCGAGATTCAATAACATAAAGCTAATAATTTCTTACACGCGCCGGCCCCGAGATCAATTGAGGTATTCTAATCCAATGATGCTCAATACACCAGCACGTACCGTATTGTATATAGATCACAATAACCTGCAACGCGCGTTGTGCATTTCAATGGAAAGGCAAGGTGACTGAAAGTAATATAGCACCCTGGACAATGCACTCATGTAAGTAAAGGCCTCATCGTGTGGCATCGGCAGCTGAGAAGCTAAAAAAGCGTGAAAAATGAATTTTGATATAAACAACACGTGAAAGGAGCAAGATGTGTGAAATAGGATGTGACTGGGCGGTAAGTGTGATGCAGCTGATGATATATATAGCCACATGTCAATCATACTCAACCGATAAAAAAAACATTGGAGCACGTCATGAGATGTTGAACTGTGACCATCATTGATTTATCAGTTTTTAACCTGAAGCCTTTCACGATTCTTGATATACATGCGTGGAATGTATTGGAATATGTGATTGCTAAGTTACATTTACAAAATGAACTACCGGGCAAAAAGAAAGTACCCACCTCAGTTGGTTTCGATTAATTCACTATTTAAAATTAATCAGTTGCATTTGACTATGCCCGATATAATAATATTTATATGTAATAGTTTGAATGGATTGATTGGTGAATGTGGTTAAATTTTATTTAACATATTTTTGTTTAATGAAGATAGGGGTAAGAAATGAAATTTACACCAACATGACCCTTACCATGTTTACAATGTTGTAAATGTGTGCAGAATCAGACATATTTTTTACTTTTCACATAGAATATGTCTTATATGATGATGAACAGTTGTGTATCATCAAATATATTTTTTGCAGAAATTTAAACATGTAGAATTATTGCTGCTGCGTAAACACCTGTACTTTTCAGTTCTAAATTACGACATCGAAAACTTGAGATACTCGTATGTGGAATTGAAAATCATACACATTATAAAATCATCAGAAGTGATGACTTTCTTTTGCCTTTAAGTTTAAATTAATATAAGTTGTAATATTAAATACATAAAACCAAACGAATAGAAACATACGGTTTAGACATACTGTAACATTATCTAATCACAATGATGTGATATATTTATATATATGTACATGCACTGACATTAGTGTATAATCAAACACCTGCGATCAGTCAGTGATTTATTTCTGAGAAACATAAAAAGAAACAGAGAAAAGAGAAACATCAGAATGTTAAAAGTATTATCAATACTCAAGGTAAGATGATCTATATTTCGAAATTACTTCTTTGTCTCTATTACACTCGTAGATGTTATAATGGCTTACAGCAAACAATTTCATAAAAAGCCAGATCAGTCTCAATAAAGGCAAACAAAAATAATTCAAAATTCATCCTCAATGTTTCAGACTACATCCTTGATTAAACTTGTAAGTTACTCTTTCTCAAGATATTTATTACAGTAAAACATTATCTGACGGCGTCAGTCAAGCGAAACCTCAAAACTGTCAAGTACCCTTCGAGGAATGCACCGGGGTGACACGCGGGGATATGCTATCTCCTTATCTTTTTCCACTTATGTTCACAAAACAGTACAAGTGGCTTGCCAAGTTTAAAAAAACGGGCAGTAAACGCCGCTATCAGTATATCGACAACACCCTTTGTTATGGTCATCACAAATGGCCAGTGTCCTCTGGTGTAACCCTTAACTGACCGAAACGTACATATGGTACACAAGATAACCGGTTTGTCACAAGGGGTTAATACAAGTTTCTGGATTACAGAGCAAGGCGGTTGATGGTAGATGTGTCAATACTCAGGTATGTATGGAATGAACAGCGCCGCATGAATGCACAATAAACATCTGCTTCTTAGTTGTCAATTGTCAGAATACACAATGGGCATTTAATAGTTCGATATTCAGTACAAAGTGAATACTTTTCTTAGCCATTGCGAATATAGCACACCATATCGGACCATATATCATGTTTTGTCATTTCTTTCACCTGAGTTTTGGCAACCATTGGCTTCACAGCGAAACAGCCAATGCTGCCACAACATGTGCCTGTAATACCCAATTTCGAAACAGTGAGTTAAACAAAAGGAGAAACCAGCGATAACTTCAATTGCTTTTTAATCCGGAGAACCACTTAACTCGCACAAAATGGTCACCAATAGTGTAGCAGTGTAATATACCGTTGAAGGCGCCATTTTCGGTTGTTTAGTGGTCAGTTTGAAATGAATCCATGCGCCTTACTGATATACTGTTGTCCAAAAGAAAGTTGACAACGTCTTCAAATTAATCCTAAACAAAAACTAAGACATTCAGGATTTCGCAAGAAAAATCATTTTTCTTAAAACCTTGTTACTTTCATTACATTACATCATAACAAATCGGTACGGTTATAAGGCAAAGTCACATGGGGTCAAAATCGAAGTGTTTTCTGTGGCTTGGACAACAAAATATCACAATTCATCTTTCATAGAACAATACGGTGGCTTCTCTGGCTAGAGTGAATATTGAGTATGTCCTCCTTGTCCTCCTCCGTCAATACATGCCTGGGTACGACGTCGCATCGACGTTGTCCAACGTCGGATGACGTTATGGGTGATGATTGTCATTCTCTCGTCACTGTAGATAAACTCAGAAATTTTGTGGGTGCTTTTCGCTGCTGTGTTCTAAACGTGTCTCATCAGTTACTTTATATGCTTATGTGCTCGTCCATTTCGTGATTCTCGACTTAAAAGCATGTTTTTCATTCTTACCAAATTTTGACAATGTTTATTGACTAAAGTGCGTTTTGTTGATTGTTCTCGTTTAGTGGGTGACATTAATATGTAAATGTTTTCATTTTGAATGTAGAAAATACCCACTTTTCAATAAAACAGATTGTTTTGAATGTCAACTTTCTTTTGCACATCAGTATATGAACAGTTGTTTTTATCGTGGGTGACTCAAGTATTACTTTACATAGACTTATATTTAGAAAACCTGAGATGGTAGTCTGCGTTATGTTGATAGTTGTTAATTTTATAGCGGGGAAGGATGATTACAAGTGTGTTATTAAGCGTAACGCAACTTTCGATACGAAACGCTACAATTATCTCTTTGTACCCATGAGAGCTTGTTTGGCCCTATCGCTCAGTCTCTCCCTCTCTGTCTGTCTGTCTCTTTTTTACTCTGTCTATATTTCTCTCTGTCTCTCTGTCTGTCTCTCTCTCTCTCTCTCTCTCTCTCTCTCTCTCTCTCTCTCTCTCTCTCTCTCTCTCTCTCTCTCTCTCTCTCTCTCTCTCTCTCTATCTCTCTCTCTATCCATATCTCTCTCTCTCTCTCAGAAATATATACTGGCCATAAATCTACAGCGAAATAAACTGTCAAGCATTGTATCAGTTTGTCTGGTACTCGCAAGTAAATGCATGGCAGCCTATATGGTATATACGTCTGTAGTTAAACTCGTCAGACATTACTGATGACCACCTTTGATGATACTTATTATGTTAACGATTAACTACTGACCATAATAGCCCAACTGGACATTCGGACAACTATATATGGTATGCTTCACCGATGACCACTTAAAGGGACAATCTTATTCAATCATGCACGATCTGGTATATTTTCTATCAGACCTTCTCCTGTAAGTGCTTCGGAACCACATCCTTGTAATCAAAGTTAGAGTAGGCCATCAGTGTACAATTACCAATGACTTTAAGAATTTAGTGCATTTCCTCTGCGTGTGTAGTATTCTGTCACGAGTCTATTTACTGCTCGTGAAGACTTTCCTGCGATTCTATGTCCCGCAAAAACAGTGTTACTCAAAACAGTATGGTACGGACAGATAATTTAGAATTTAGATTTTTCCCATAGTTTTCTAATTTAATATATTTGTGTCATTACTCCCCCGAGGAAATTACGTCAATGTAATGTGTATACGGAAATATAAATATAGTGCAATACCGCTGCAAGAATGACGTCTCAATGGGGTGCAGTTGTGACGTCATAATGGTCGAAATGATAAAATGTGATCACAATAAAATTGCCGCCATGCAATTTTTGCATTCTACCAACACCATTATTACCTCTACGGATAATTGGTTTGTGTAATAAGATGTTTTACTCTCTAAAGTAAATATAAATGACTTAAACTATCATTATAAATGGGAAATTTTCAAAAAATAAAATTTGCAAAAAAAGTGCTACTGCCCCTACTGCCCCTACGATTTCGAAATTCGCATATGACCCTATGCATGGCTGATATCACTACTATAATGTAGTGTGGTGTAGTGTACCTATCTATCATTGAGTCTATAGTAATCTTGTGCTAAACGTTGAAGATCATACTCTAGCTTTTATATAAGTTAGTGTAAGTATAGTAACCAAGTATCACTTTGATAATGAAATCCTTTATGCCACATCAAATTAACATGTAATCTATGTGAGTCGACGTCTTCTTCTTCTATGCTTTGAAGGACTTGGCACCTGTGTTACTTTATGTACATTCATGTTAACACTGTTATTGACGTACAAGCCAAAGCTGATTTTAAGTGAAACTATTTTGGTTTAGAATACCTTTTTGAATTAGCTTTTCATTTTTTGCCATTCAGTCGTTGTTCTGCAAGTACAGTGATATTATACGTGACAGTCTAAGGACATTGTTAGATCTGATAACTCGGAAACAGGGCTTGATGCCGCTCTTTATTAAGCCACTAATGAGGGTTTTCCTCACGTTCAATATCCAACTTAAATAGAGCAACGAGAGGCTCTTTAGGATATTGTTGAATAGAATAGAATCTCATTTCTCCAACACTGATCAATTATCGTTGACGGAAACCACAAATAACTAAAACTTTATGGTTCAAGTCTTTATTATTCACTTCCTTTTTTTCTCCCCGCTCAACAAGTGAATACCGATTTTTCAATGATACGCCAAGGTGTTCCCCACATCCGCCCTCGAGCCACCGTTGCTGTCAGGTGACGTGAAACTACCTTGCCGTAATAAAGGCGACAGCGCAACGATGCATCAATGTCTCTTGCTCCGCCAGGTTATAAAGCTTCATTGGATATTTAATATGATATTGCAATAGGATATCACACAATATGTCTCTAGAACAAGAGGTAATCATCCCTTTCCGTACCTTTAATTTCCTCTGATATGATTGATAATATAAATGCGAGACTTATTGAACATTTGTATCACTACTCCAAGCGTTTCCCGTCATGTATTTAACACTGGTTATTCCCGCTTCGCTTCACGACTGCTGTTGTTCTTGAGTTACCGATACTCGTTCACATAGGAGACACTATTGACATCGGAAGCTATATTTGTTCAGACAGCAAATTAGGAGCGTGCGTGTGTCGGCCACGTGTGAGGGAAGAGGGGTTTGGGGAGGGGGAGAGGTGGATATCACGTGATCAGAAACCCAGTCAATAAACAAACTAACACCTGTAGCGACACCTTTGACCGAACGCAAAAAGACACAAGCTTGTCGTACGGACGTGTTGGTCTGATAACTAATTTGGTGTTTACTTGAGATAAACGTCAGCACGCGCTCAGCTCTCCCTGTACAGATATCGAACACATACCGACTCCGCCAGGGTGCATGCTCTTCCCTTTATCCTAAACACGTGTACATGTAAAGTAAGCGCTAGTCTTTCATCCCGTGTCATTAAACACCACCCTGATCAGAGGAACCCATGGGAGCAGAAATCTGGGAGAGGAATTCTTCAGGGAGATCCTTTTCGTCTACGCTTGTTTCTTTGTTTTCCAGAAAAAAATTCTAGGATATCAAAATTTGATATCAAGTTCAATATCTTTAAGAAACAAATCCCGTATTCATGTTTTCTTATTGGGACATGCAAATATGTCTGCCTTAGGAGGACAATGCATATATATTGAAAATTTATAAAAAAAAGTTTGGGAATTGGGAGCAGTCAATATTATTTCACACATGTTCATAGGAGTATGAATATAATATTTTGTATAAGGTGCAGAAACATGCACTCTCTCACACATCAAAGACACGTTAAATAGGTAATTAACAACTAAAAAGACATATCAAACAGATGATTAGCAACGGACTAGACATACTCATTATTTTTGTTTATAATTATGTGAATGGCAAGTGTTTTTGTTGAGGATAGAGATTAGTTGATACAGCTTCCTGCTCGATAAAACATTAAACATAGCTTGTTGACATCGGGTCGGGCGCGTATGAGAACTTTAACAGCGGCAACACTTCTCTTGCAACATTGACACGACTCCTACAACTGCCCACATCGATCCGTGATGAAATAGACAAGCTAATGTCGATTTCATGCGTGAAGTCGATGCAAAACTCATCTGATCGTCAGGTGGCCAGCAGCTGTCATAAAACGAGAAGATTGTAAATTAACGAGACACACAAGCTTTTCAACCTTAATCGTCATCTGAAAGTTAATACCTAGTAAAAGGTATTTGTCGAAATACATTATATCTGTTGACCATATATACATTTTCGAACTATTTTTTTCAAATTGGCTTTAATTGTAGAAAAGGGCAGTAATTTTTTTTTGCATGACTGTTTAAAAGCGCCTTAGCACGTTTTCTTGCATATTATGTTTTTTTTTTACAAATTTACCATTGGTTATTAAAATTTATGAAAAGAAGTTTATTAAAGAAAATGGACTTGCATGGCTTAACCGAACCATGTACATTCGTTTAAGAACTCTTTTTATTGATTTAGGAGTATTATTAAGCCATTGGTAACACTTATTTATATTTTTGTAAGTGAGCTTTATTTCAGTAACAAAATCGTGCTACAGCGCCATTAATATCACATTGTCATAAAGATCACATTGTTAAACATTGCACCATGTTATATTAGAGGCTGGAAAGGATGTTAAACTTATAATACAACCAATACTGTATAATGTTTATAATGCACAACAATTTTTAAAAAATAAAGTAATTACAAAAGGGTGCAAATTTAACATTAACAGCTTACTTGATGAACCGATGGATGTGGTAAATATGATACTGTGAAGCAGGAAACTGACTGTACTGGACAACATCGGTTCAATATTATACATGTGTACATAAACTACCCAGCAAAGAAACGATACAAACAGAAATACAAGAAATGTTAATCCACGAGTAATACAAATATCCTCACTTGTTTCGTTTCGATTCTCTTACTGAGGTAAAAATATCTCTCTATATGTGATATATAAAAGCAGTGTACAACAAACAAGTTTCATGATAAACTCACAGATTCTATAACACATAACTATAACACATATATACATAGTTTACGAAGTTTATGAACGTTTGCCTTTAGTGCTCAGACCAAGTTGGTTATTCATTTCTGCAATAGAGAATTATCACTTGTGGGTTTCTCAAACACACATATAAGGAGATTCACCACCAATATGATTTAAATAACATAGCGTATGGAAACAGTGGATAACGATGTTGTAAATTACTGCGAACGATGCTTATAACAGTAGATAGTCAAAAACTTTAACTCATACAAAAACAATCAGTAAAGAACATCGAACATTAATTAATTGTTAAAAAACCATACTTGATAGATAGATAGATAGATAGATATTCTTTATTTCCTCCGAAATCGAAGATACAATAAGTTATGCCATCATGGCAAACACGTATATACAGGTTACAGAGTGGCTAAGTTACAACATATATTTCAAGGGAGGCAGCCAGGTTTTTACAGATTTTGCTATCAGTTTGATACAACGAAACCACGTTTCTTGATCAAGCTGTTGAACATATACATTTGATTGACCACCAAGCATAAATGACACAAATTGGTCTTCATCATTCCATAGATTTACAAATGTATCAACATCAAGCATGTCAACAAGTGAGTCAATCAAATGGTTTCTACTGTTTTGTGTGAGTGAACAATGAAGTAATACATGTTTTACAATATCATAGGCAACAGTGCCACATTCACACATATGAGACTGAATACAAAGTGTACTAATACGTAAAAGAGCAGCAATATCATTAAAGCTTTCAGGCATTTTATAGCAAGCAAACCACAATCTGTGAACGTTTCTGGGATATCTTATGGTACTATATCTTTCGAGATTTAGTCTCAAATTCATCACAGATGATACATATGAATCTTCAGCTTTAAGTATTCTCTCTTTTACTAGTACAGACCACTCAGACTTCGTGATGAATGAGGATTTGTTTACATAATCATGTACTTGCAGATCTAAATCATACATAGTTACAAGATTTAACATGTGGAATACTGCCGATGACTTGCAATAACGATTCCTCTCCAAATATGGTGCAAAGAAACGATACAAACAGAAATACAAGAAATGTTAATCCACGAGTAATACAAATATCCTCACTTGTTTCGTTTCGATTCTCTTACTGAGGTAAAAATATCTCTCTATATGTGATATATAAAAGCAGTGTACAACAAACAAGTTTCATGATAAACTCACAGATTCTATAACACATAACTATAACACATATATACATAGTTTACGAAGTTTATGAACGTTTGCCTTTAGTGCTCAGACCAAGTTGGTTATTCATTTCTGCAATAGAGAATTATCACTTGTGGGTTTCTCAAACACACATATAAGGAGATTCACCACCAATATGATTTAAATAACATAGCGTATGGAAACAGTGGATAACGATGTTGTAAATTACTGCGAACGATGCTTATAACAGTAGATAGTCAAAAACTTTAACTCATACAAAAACAATCAGTAAAGAACATCGAACATTAATTAATTGTTAAAAAACCATACTTGATATAAAGTTGAGCAGAAATTCTGCAACAGCATAATACTGGGTTCTACGCATAATCTTAACAGTGGTTTTAATCCTGTTTTGTGTAAACATAATTTATTCATAATGAAACAGAGTGGTAATAAGTTAACTTAGGATATCCTCTCCTTAAAGCGACATTCGGTGTTTTTAGTAATATGTTTTTATCTGTAATACGTGCCACAAACATAATGCGTGATTTCATTTCAAATAATTTCACTCAACTTTCATCTCTTATCGCAAAACATGGGATAACTAGGATAGCAGTACTAGTTATATTACCTATTAAACACTACCAACCCAATTTGTACTTTTTGTCTTTTATACACCGAATCAACTACATGTAGCATTAAAACAGTAATGTGCGGCAATAGTCAGTATTTGTAATGGTTGGTATATGTGACACCCAATAACACACACAAATAACCCGACTGATTCCTCCCATTAACAAAATGAATAAAACGAAACATTTTTTAATATTTCATCTATAATGTATATACGTTTATCTATAACGTTTTCATAAGAACATTTTATATTTTAATCTGTAAATTTTTAAAATATGTATGCGTGAGTGTCAAGTTGTATGTTGTAACACAAAATATACACAATCATAAGTAGATGAATGATTATGCTTAGAAAGGTGAATGTCAATGACTAATATGGTTTTAAAAAAGTAGTTATAACTGACTGATCATGGTGTCTAAAATGATTGTTTGTGACTGTTATTCTTGCAACAAGTGAGTGTGAATAACGGAAGTGTTTGACACAATTTGGATAAGCTTGACCAAAGTATGTGTAAATTAGTAATATGATTAGCAAAAGTGATCGTAATCGTCTTGAAACAAGTGAGTATAAATGAAGGTTTAGTAAAATACTTGAGTAAATGGAGGTTAAAGACCGTTATGGCAGAATCTAAGTAAATGGAAGATAAAGACCTTTATAGCAGAATCTAAGTAAATGGAGGTTAAAGACCGTTATGGCAGACTCTAGGTAAATGTAGGTTAAAGACCGTTATGGCAGAATCTAAGTAAATGTAGGTTAAAGACCGTTATGGCAGAATCTAAGTAAATGGAAGTTAAAGACCGTTATGGCAGAATCTAAGTAAACGGAGGTTAAAAACCGTTATGGCAGATTCTAAGTAAATGAAGGTTAAAGACCGTTATAGCAGAATCTAAGTAAATGAAGGTTAAGACCGTTATGGCAGAATCTAAGTAAATGGAGGTTAAAAACCGTTATGGCAGACTTTAAGTAAAATGGAGGTTAAAGACCGTTATGGCAGACTTAGAGTAAATTATAGTTAGGCTTAATAAATTCGATTGAAAGTTAAACTGTATATTTAAAAAAAAAGAGTGACTGTGACAGTGACGTATATATGACATACTTAGCAAGAATGATTATAAACAACTGATATACTTGCTACACGGAGTGTAGACGATTGGTATATCTACAGCCGTCAGAAGAAGCGACGATATCGCTCCACACTATGAAGGTTAACAACTTAACGGTCATATAATTTTGGCATGCTTTGGCACAGCAAAAGTTTGATTTTACAAAGAATATGAACATTGAAGCCACGCAATTCCCACCATGGGTTTCCACTTTTTCAACTTGATACATGTGCAGTTTTGTATATTATGTATTTAAGTAGCGTATCGTTCTTTCGTGTCGATATTTGACCAGAATTGTCCCATATACTGGATACAATAATTTATATCATTAGCCCCTTTCTACATACAGTCCCATTCGGCCTACTATTCAATACATAAACACATATAGCTCTATTTAGCCTTCAGTTAAGTTTCGTCTTCAGTTCGATTCTTCTTGCAGTACTATTCCGCATACAGTCACATTGTGCCGTCATACCCATTCGTTTATTCCTATTCTGTGTACAGGTATATTCTGCCTATAGTCATTATAATATTCTGACCCATCCCAGTTCTATTCTGACTACAGTTGTAGTCTGGCCTGTCGCACTCTGATTACAAGTCCATTGTATTTAGTATACGTATTTAGTCTCTACTGCCTACAATCCTATTCTGCCTACAGTCCCATTCTGCCTACAATCCCATTCTGTCTACACATCCATTCTGCCCACAGGTCCATTATGTCTACAGCCCAATTCTGCCTACAGTCCCATTCTGTCTAAATCCTATTCTTCCCACAGTCCCACTCTGCCTACAGTCCTATTCTGCCTGCTGGCATATTCTACATACGAGCGTTCATTTCAATTTTGTCTATAGTCCAGGAATGGTTAATTGTCAGACATCTCGTGATTCTCTTGTCTGAATTTCTGCATTATGAGAAATGATTTTTGAAAACCAGGAAGCATCAAGAAACAACAAGGAAACAACACAAGGTCACGAAGTATTGATAGGATAGATAAGATCGAACTATCCTCTCTGATGTGATTGAAGAATGTTAATATTGAAGCGCTGTCTTTGTAGATTGGAGTTAAAGCACGCACGTTCACATGAATATAAACTGATTTTATTAAATATTTAAAAAAATGATTTTAATGGAGTTCACAGATATCATTTTCAAAATCGATTTTCAATATGTCATGTAATATTTTACTGGTTTACTAATTTGGAAATATACTTCTTATATTATAAGATACGCATTCTTGTGTAAGTTTTCGTAACCTATATAACACATCCCTAAATAATGTAAATCTTTCTTATTTACTAGTCTCAATTTAAATTGCACCAATTGAAGCTTCACAATAAAGTTGTTATCCAGAAAATCTTGATTGTCTTACTTTCAGCCCATTTGGACATTCTGAAACGTTTTCCCTGTATTGTTTTATTTCATTAACTCGCCATATTTTTCTGAAAGTTGTTAATCGTCGCATTGTTCTTACTTCCCTGTTCCTCAAGTGATACACGTTATTTAGAATTATGATTGTATGAAAGTCCACAATCTGGTATTTTATAATAAAAAAATAAAGGGTAGTCGTTTTCTTGTTGTTTTAAAAAATAGTTTTGTAATTATTGTTGACAAATTTAGACGTTCGTATTGGTTATGCAATTTAAGCTACTGCAGTACACTGTTACTGCCTTACCAGACGATATTTCTTTCAATTCATATTTATAAAAATTCATTTTCATTTTTCAAATTGGTTGACATTGGAAGTGTTTACATTTCATCTTAAGAAATAATATTGCAGCATATTTAAAAAAAACAATCACGTAATTGCAGTAAAGTTTATGTTATTATAAGAATCTGGTACTGCATAATTAAGGGGGTGTTTAAACAATATATAGTTATTTTTCGAAAATTCTCTGAAAACATGAAATTGCAAGCATTTAAACATAATTAATACAAGTATTGACACACTTCGGAAAGAAATAATTATCAGACGGCTTTCAGCATGTAACGAACACATGTACATATATCAAGAGTGTCTTTAAGAAAAAGTTATCGAAATTTTAAATTGAATTGTATATTTGCATAGCCTTGTGACAAACAGCCAACAATTGTCCCCAGCAATATAGGGGAACGTTACAGGTCGCAATCATCGTGTTTCACTTTAAAATTATACTGTCATATTCTCACAAAAAAAAGTTGCATTGAACGTATGTATGAACAAATTACTATTTTTTTATTTTTCAAAAATTATCTCTGCTTTATTTATTATGAAAACATAATGTGAGCATCTGTGTACTTGCACTTATCTCCATACACAGGTTACAGTGTCTGCACTCCGGTCCCGTCACGAAGCAGACCTCAGCACTTGAGATTCAGACGAGCACTTGTCCTTTAGAACATGCAGAAACCTTTGTCGGCCTGCTTTCATAAAAGTAGATGTACCCTCTTTGTATCTATTTATCCCCCTAAACCTCCCCTTACCTCCTCCCATGCGCTGACTACCGATATACCACGCTACAACATACAGGTGAAAGTGTTGAAATTGACAAAGCCGGCTAACAAAGCTTGCGCGATGTTGTTCATTTCCGCGACTTGTCAACCGCCACAGGCGCCAATCAGCGGCGTACAATTCACAGCCGCACGTGCTGTTGTATTAATTGACTTTGTCTTGGCCCCCGGCAACCGCTTCTTCAATTCTATCGTTTTGTCTGTGACATTTTAATTTGTTTGGGTACCATGATGATTTTTGGGTTCACTTACTGCACGATTTGGTGTGGAGTTGATTAGGAGCCCTTGTCGTTAATAGTTGCCGAGGCACTTCGGCATGCACTGCGACTTTACAAGGAAGGGAGACTTTTATCAGCGAATTATCGGACACCCTTCAACGGTTTTAACCTCTAGATTGGTCATTTATACAACTTTATGTTTTCTTTATGAGTCTTCAGCTTTGATGTTATATTGCGGAGAGTGGTTTTCGCGTTTTGGTAAATTTATTGGCATGATTTAACAAAGCTGCCTTGATATGGTCGATGAGTGACACAAAAAAGTATCATAAAATCGGAAACATGAAAACTATTACCTATTCCATGCGAATTATCTCGATGCGGAAGAGTTTTGATATGAAGCCAAATACCTACGAGTGTATACATGCGTAATAATCTTAGTTAGAAATAACTTTATTAAAGTGTGGGTATATAAAAAAAGGTTATCTAAATTACAGATAGATAGCGTAATTGAAATCCGAAATAAAGCCAAATGATAATAAACATTACAATAATATGACGTGAAACAAAAAAAAACATGCATTGGAGCGAAGGCGGGGTCATCAAGTTCACATTTAGCCCCTCCAAATGCTGAGTCTCCCCTGAATCAGGAATTAAAGAGACGTTCTAAAATGAAAAGATGAAGTTCAAGTAATATGACATCATAAATTCCACATACTCCATGAAAGGGGATGACAACATTTTTATTCTCAAAGTCTCAAACTTCCAAGACGTCATAGTGAATTATACATAAAAGGAATTAAAGCGAGAGTGTCCTGGTTCGAGAACCCGACTAGTAATTCACATTTGACAATATGTCTTTGATGTAGAATTTAGCCAAGAAAGAAAATACGAACTGAGTTTTCGAAGAGAATCTCCTTTTCAAGAGAAGTATCCTTTGTTCAACAAAAACTTACTTTGTTTATCTGTAGCGAAGCACCGGACTCAATCCCCCTTAGGTGGGATTTAAGCTATTACACACTCTACCCTTTGAGCTAGGCTACCCAGATTCATAAAAAGTAAAATCAATTAAGAATTTCTCTACAATTGTAACTCAATTAAAGCGACCAAACATCTTCCTTGAAGGAAGAGATAATACAAGACTTAACCTCGCCAAACCGACGTCAAAATTGAATAAAAAATCAAACCGAAAACTTGGCCCAGGATTTTCCTAGTATTTGATCGGATTTAGAACGGTGAATGTGTTTGTAGCGCTGAACAAAACACCGTGTGCCACAAACTGAAGGCTGATTAAGGAGACTTTTGCTCGGCAAGTTATTTCTATGTTAATGAAGCGCACAGTTACACCGTCCAAATGACCCGCCTCCTCTACAGCGATGGACAAATCGACTGTGAGATCAGGGATGGCGGGGGAATCAGCCAATAGAATCTCAACCTCACAGTTGACTGTCGGCTGACACGTGCTCGTTAACAGTGGACGAGTGCATTTCACTGTCAAGGGGTGCGATAGCTTAGATCGTACTTTCATATACTTTTAACTTCTGTTTTCGGTTTTATTTAAGTTTTGGCTACACTTTTGATTGTTTGTTTAAAAGCAGTGTATTATTTGATATATATATGTATATATTTGATGATTAATCGAATAGATGGAAATATATTGGCATATATACATTATTAATATCCATTTTCCTAATACTTTCCCCAAGTTGACTGTTATAGCTTGATAATTTTATTTCATAATGATCAAATCAAACAAAAAACATTAAATAAGAATATCAGCAATATAAGTGAATAACTTACAAATCACTTATTTGGTATTTAAACAAAGCACCTTAAAACATAAGATTAAAAGTAACACATTTCCATTTTAACAAACAGCCACGATAAACTTACATATCGAAAAAGGGGGTGGATGTTACCCGACACCCCCATCTTCCAATAATGGATTCGCTCATCAAACAGCATCCTTTGTGGCTGAGACTGATTCAAGTAGCGAGACTGTAACAAGCCCGTCTAATTTATTATCAGCTGATCACACGGTAGCTTCCAAAACACCTTGTACATTTCACCGTTCAACAAACGCGAGCCAACCACGGGCGAGTGAAAACGTTTTGACGTTTCACCGAACCTCCTTCAGCTTTGACGTGGGATAACATGGATTTGAGCGACCCGAACAGGCACATTGGCAGTAAGTACCACCCTTGTACGTATCCAAGACACTTTTTCTATTTATTCAATTTATATAGAACGTTTGTATTTAGGTTGGGAATTTGTTATCAGAATTACAGAGAACGCACTTACGTATTTATATAATTTTATGTTTATTTTATTTTAGTGAATTCAAATGAATTTGTTATAGATCAAACCTTGTGAATATATTTAAAATGATAAAAAAAACATCTATCAATTAAAATGTTCCTGAAATATCAATTGAATTGATTTTTTAACATAGAAGTTGTTTAAAAGATACCAAACGACTTACTGAAAATTATGACATATGTAAACTGAACCGTTCGTAATTGTTCCTTTATTTTATATTTTTACTTCATAAAACATTCCATTAATGCATTAATGGTAATTAATGGTTAATGGAATCCATTTCTATAAAATACTTCATTGAGAAATGTACAAGTAAATAGTGTAACAGGTTTCATATGATAAATGATGTATGATAAAGCATGATGAATTATTTAATAGTAACCCTGTATCTTTCTTTACAAAATTGTCATTGTTACCGTTCTTTACTATTAATTCAAAAGTAGCATTTATTGTCACGGACGTAATACACTGTCATGATTAATTTATCAATAGATTTAATATATTTGAGTATGTTCTGTGCGAAATATCAAATATTTTTGGAAACATAAAACGATTTATAAAATAGCTTTGTTATATAATCTTCGGAGATGATTTCATATTCGAAAAACAACTTCTTTGAATTACTTCTAAGCTTAAAAGCAGCTCTATTTATTTTCAGGATTGATATCGGAAAAGAGAGTCAATTAAAATTTCTGTTCTTTGCAGGAGAAGAATTATACAGTTCTTTTTAAACCAATATCTTCCTCAGATGTGAAATATCACTGTCAAGTCATAATAAACATTACACAATAACTTATTTATTTATTTGTCAAATCACTAGATTCGTACATATAAGAAGTCAACATGTTATACTTTTTTTAAATTTAGACTTCTGGATAGCCAAAGTGTTTTTTAATTTAAATAACTAGATAATCACAGTGTTATGTGATTTAAACATCTGAACAATTTTAATGGTATTTGATTTATAATT
This sequence comes from Gibbula magus, assembly GCA_936450465.1. NCBI lineage: Eukaryota > Metazoa > Mollusca > Gastropoda > Trochida > Trochidae > Gibbula > Gibbula magus. Next base: position 77,851,280 of record OW388289.1, on the reverse strand, counting down.
CCGGATAATCAAAATGTTACTGGATTCATATGGCTAAACAGGCAAAATTATACCATGTTTAAGTAGAACATGTTATTCATATTTCCTAAATGACAAGATTGTAATTATACCAATATGTTAGTGCATCAAAGATACACTGAAATATGGTGACATATGGTTACTATGGAGATATTCTAAATCCACGGTTTTCAGCCAAATCCCAGTGACTGACCGCAGGTCCTTGATAATATTCTTCTCGTAAGCCTGGACGAGAGTTTTAATCACTCATTAGGACTGGATGACATATTGAAGCTCTATCGGCCCATCTTTATATCACAGATTAGACGCACGTGTTGTCAGTAGATCACTTCTCCTAATAGCTCTGGCAAAATGCTAACAGGCATCACAATAGACTGGCATAAAAATTAGATCGGTGAGATACGGAAATGGGTTGAGAATATACCTATATTGTTTCTCGACATGACGCCATAAAGCTTTGTGTCATTTAAGTTCGCTCCAAGATAGAATCTGGTACTAATTGAAGGAAATAAAGCCAGGGCAATACTATCAGCTACTGTTCAAAACGCCTGGAGTCACGGGAACAATAATAACGATTTTAATCAAAAGTCGAAAATAGCGGTAATACATGCCAAATGATATCTGTATATTAATATCAGAGATTTGTGAGATACTAAAATGGGATGTATTTTATTAAATAACAGTGGATCAATCACTAAAAGCAAGGATGTGACAAGTGAAATGTACATGCTGTCACTCGAGTGACATTAGTGGAGCAAGCAAAAGTAGAATTCACAGTTTATGACGACTGTGAGAAAGGATAGTTAAATGTAGTCTGTTGCAGCATAATGTTTTAGATAATATGACAAATGCAAAGAAACAAGGCTATTAATTTAAACGATATTTGTGTTTTAGGTTCGGATAGAATAGAGAAATATATCTAAGTATAAAACAGATGCTCACCTGGTCACTACTGAGATAATATTGATTTTTATAATAATGTTTTCTGTATTATGTAGTTACATGCCAATCAACTGAGATATTTTAATGAGTTGTTCTTATCTTTGACTAGCGTTCTTTACAAACAAAATTAAATTATTTGTTTTTCAAGAATAATTTATTTAGTAACATAATATTTTAAAGGAAATCGGAAGGACTTTAAGAAGTGCGATCGAAGAACAAATATTGTGTTTCAATAATAAAACGTTCAAAGAAGTATAACATCTTCTGAATGAGCTAGTCACACTGATAATCTATAACATTCTGTATCTTTATTGAAACTTTGATTGAGACCGTGATGTATTCAATATAAACGATGAAGTTATTGTTTTACCGAAGATATATGTTATTTTGAAACACAAACTTGAGGGAAATAATTAAATTTCCATTTATATACCCAGTATTTTTTAGGTGTTTTCTTATGTGACTGTAGAATATATTTGATGGTATTCTTTTACTCAAGCGAAACGTCGACAATATATCAGTTTTACCAATGTATTATATTAAAAGCATGTTAACAGTGAATCACGTGCAGTCACATTGACCAGAATATTGAAACACACCATTTTCTCGTGCACACGTCAATCAACAAGGGATATCGATATCTAATTTTGTGAATCCTCAAAAGTTTAATACATGACTTCTTGCTCAAATATCACATATATATATCTCAAAATGGTTGCTTGTTTTAGAACTTTCAATAACAATGTGACATATTTCTTATTAGCACAGGTCGTATTTGTGAATATGAATTGTTTTCAATTACATACAAACCAAGTAACCAAGCACTCGATGAGTTGAATATAAATTAGCGTTACGATTTTACGTAAGTGTGCCTGTATTACGAAATTTAATCGTTCTTTATAACTACATCATTTGCAAACATAAGTGTTGTTTGTGAAGCATTGTATGATGGTCGGAGTACGGTCTCAGTATCAATCAGTACAGGTATGGGGGAGGGTGGAGGTATACTTATATAGTTGTGTAATGTGTACCATATAACTTAGTTTGACATTTTAAAGACTTTACTTCAGGTCTAGCGGAATTTATTGATTTCAGGTGGAATATGGAAGAGAAGCACGTTTCATTGCGTTAAGGGAGTTAAATTAAAAAGTTTGAAAATTAAGTTTCTGGATAACCTTACTTACTAGATATACTTACTTACTAGAGTGTAAGTAACATCAAAATGGGATACATATATACGTTAATACATTGTACATATATCACAACTTGCCAGATTTACTCCAAGAATAAGTTGGTGGTGTAGGTGTCAATATAATGGCTATTGGTATATGTACGGCGTTAATACATGAATTAGTTCAACAGTATACACCAAGCGATATACCTTACAGATGAAACGTTATACTTGTCAAATTTTATGAGGCAACTTAATACTGTATTGTATCAGTGTATATCTAGTATGTCTGTTCTGTAACTGTGTTTGTGACGAGAAGTTATTTATCGGGTTAAACTTCAATATGTCACAAACCAATATCCATCGCCGAAATTAGTTTGATATCCAATTAAGAAACAAATTGAAATTTGATATTTTTATTTTTCTGAACTGGAATGCTAATTAATCTAATTGGTGTAAATTAGTTGATTTTTCCTCGCGTGTGGCGTCTGTTCTCTAAGCTAGCCAAGTGGCCGTCTCGTGAATTCCAATGATTGTGTCGTCAATAGCACCTCAAGTGCACCCAAGAGTACACAGCAGAACGACTCGCGACATGCCGGTGTGCCGAGGCTTAACGTATCTGACAGGGGAACCTCTACACCCGGGGGACCCGCGGGGAGGAATCTCAGTGCGCTTTGAGACCATGAATAATGATATCAGTTAACTTTATTAAAGCATCATCGAGCAGAACACGTTTAAGTCGTTAGTTGGAGGAATCGGCAAAGGCAATTAGCGACCAGTGAGAACGATGCTTAAAATAGCGAGGCGCTGGTTGTCTGTCGTGCAAGATGGACACAAGAAATAGAATGGCGACGCTTTCCCAGCTGCTGCAAGCCTGTAGATGACACTTGAGTCCGACACAAGTCCTCCTCACTCAAGCGCCTCGACAACGCAGCTTCTGTGGCCATAAATTAAATATAAAAAGCCAGAAGGGACGGGGTGAATAGTTCTAGGACCAAATGCAATAAAGGTCATAGGCGCGGGATGATTCAATTTACTGCGCCCCATCATTTAATTTGGCTCCTTCTCAAGCCCTATCATAGCCTAATCACACAACCTCACTGTCGACCTGAAAAACCTCCGTCCTTTTTGATAAGATAGAAATATATTTGACTGCGGTGCGGGAAATGGGTGGAAATCTTGTTTTTGCGCCTGCTTGGGAGGTTTCATAACAATCTTATTAACGGCTACGAGGAAAAATTACATCAAGCCCCTATCGTCGCGCTATAATTCTGATCTAATGTCATTGCGGGCTGATTTATCAGCAAATACGCCGATGCGCAATTGACGCGAAATTCGACAACTCAATATCACTTCAGACGGACACGTTAATCCCGCGGGATTACGTTTTATCTCGCGAGAACGATGTCGGTGAAAAATGAGCGCTCTTTCAAACTTGTGACAATTTGCTCATGCCATTTTCTTGCTAGTTTGTCTTCCGACGCTAATGCAACTCAGGCAAATCATTCCTAGGAAATTAAAAGCCACCGTTTTCCGTTCCTTTTATAAGAAATTCAATCCCGGATGATTTGTGGAAATACTTGTACATATCACATCTAAGAAATTGCCTTTTCCGGCCTTTGAGGGCCCCCTACTATTGTCGCTTACGATGGTGTTAAGTGTGTGAACTTCAGCATTTTCTTAGATTAAAAACTTGTCTTTTTACTTCCCCATCTGATTGCAAAAGCAAATGTCTTTCAGATGTTCTTGTTGTAGTGTTGTCCTGATTTTATGAATAATTTCGTGAATATGATATTTGTATTGTTTATATATGCATTTAACATGCAAAACCTTAAAAAAAATAGAAAATGCAAAGAATGCCAGAGGTAATAGTTATAAAATTAATAATAAAAAAACGTGTATTTAAAAATACTTATTTTATTAATATTTTTGGACAATCATGTTGAATACGAAAGTCTTACAAAATGGTAAATAAAAAAGGCGAGTGTTATCTGATAAGGATGACATTAATATATTTTGTTGACTGTATTTGATTGAATCCTAATAGAATCATACATGTACACAAGTCAAGTTTTTCATCAGATATGTGAGTATTTGGACACCTGTATCCTTCTAAATGTTATATAAATTACATTGCTAGAACACACTTCCTTTCATTTCTTGTTGTCACAATATCCATTTAGGGGAGATAACCCATCTGTCCCCGTTAGAGTTTCCGTCATCATTGAACACTGACGCTCCTCATCCTCAAAAGTTTCCCTGTGACCAATGTGTATTGCCATATGTTATAATAAACTTAACTTATTTGTCTCTTTCGGATCAAGAGGTTCGGAGGTCGAATCCCGCTAGGGTCTCGACACCTTTGTCCGCTGTAGAGAACTGTTCTTCATGCAATGCTACATTGAATTCAGCACAACTAGTTTCAGTCAATGTTCACAGGTTTCACTGCAATACATAGCAACAATGTCTTAGCAGACGTGTTATAGGTGACACACTCTTGAAAGTGGCATTAAACCCTAAATCACTTCACCTCATCTTGATTGTTTTTCAAAATGAAATTCCCCTGACTTAAATATAGATGATTAAGATGAAGGTGTACGTGTAAGTTGCATTCAGATGAAAGTTCATGTTCCAAATAAAGTTAAGTTATATTTTCGAATTAACTCCGGTTATCTAAATGGCTACAAATATAACGATATCTGATCAATCCACTCCAATATTTGGGAAAATGTCCTAATGACAGTCCGTCTTTCCAGACAGAATCCCCTGCAAGTCTGTGCGTAGTGTATGTATAAAACAGGTAGCTTTTCGTATAGGTGTACTACATGACTGTACCTACATACCTATGTTCCCCACGCATTAGCATTCATAGGAGGGATGCGCTATATTCAACACTGAATTCTTTGATGTATTGTGACCGTCTGTCTATCCTGCTTCTTCTTCCCAGATCAAACGCTTATGGGGGTATTCAGTGTCGCGTGTTTGTGTAAAATTCTGTAAAAGGGGGCAAGCTAGGTATATTTGGTCCTTCTACCGGGTACGTTTAATCGGGGACCAAAAGGCAACGACACAGGACATCTCCACGGCTCGTCCCTCGCTCTGTCAACACAGAGGGCTTGAGTGGGGAGCGAGGAGAGGACAGTGCGTTCTTGATTTCAATTACATTAAAGGGGGAATCATTGGGAGATTGTGTGACAATGGGATGGAGGAAGATTAGTGCCCTATCTTACTTTTACTGCCATGTCTAATTCCATTATCACAGCATAAGGACGGCTATGAATAACACTACTAGACGAGACAGTTAATTCAATCAGTACACAAGATCGGCTTTGTGCACGCGTTTGTTGTGAGCTCTATGGCAAATAGGACGAAATCGAGGTGCAACGAGAAGAAAAGGATAATAAATGACAGGGGTGTGTTTTTAATAGAGCTGAACTTCCCTTCCCTTTCATGTAGCGAGCAGAGCCCCGCGATATTACCCGGGTACAAGATAGAGCCGGGACACTGCCTCCCTCAATAGGGTACTGACTTGACATTTGACTGTGATTCGCGACTGTACTCCATTTCACAAAGCATAGAATAAACACGCTGCTTATCTCGTGAATTAGAAATGAACAGAAAGCACGAGATGAAACCCATGCTAATTTCGGTTTTCAATTTGGATTCAGAGATCAGACTGTTTGAAGTTTGCTCATCTCGTGAGAGAGCAGCAAAGGCTGCCTAAATCTCGCGGAAGCTTTTTAAAATTACACCCAATAGACCACACGGGCTTAACCATCACATGAATATACAGACACAAACATGTTTGGAAAATCTGTTTGACTTTAATCAGGAGGTTCAAAGAGAAACTATCACCTCTGATATGAACAAGTTACATTACACAAACAAATAACCCCCGTCCTAGCAAATATTCCGTATGAATGTTTCTTATTGTTGGCAAATGCTGGCGTTATTAGTGGGTGTACAGGTCATCTCTCCGGGCTGATCTCCAATCTCTTCAAACGAGACATCAACAATACTTCTTATCCCACAAGCAAATAATTTTCTTTTGAGGATGAAATTAAATTTTGAAGTGACCGATGGTCGTCAACAAATAAAATGGCCGCATTTGGACTGAACGAGAATTCAAGAACTCGAAATGCAGGTGTTTAACAGGTCTCCTGAGTCAGACAATGGCATTAAGTTCATGTCTTTTGCATGTCAATAGCATCGGGTAAAGGCTAACATTGCAATGACACATACGCCTGGCTTTAAGAGAGGCACTGTCCTCGAGCAGGGGCGTTTTCAAAAACACATGCAATCATATTCCAATTATGTTTTTAATTTAAGTTCAAATGTTTCGTTCGGTGTTTTTCACAGAACTTGTCTATGAGATATCTTTCTCTAATGATTCGCAAATGATTTCCTGACAAGCTCTCCATCACAGATGACTAGACACAAGTATGCCACTTACCTTTGATAAAAAGCGTCAAAGGCCAGAGCTGTGTACTTTTATAGCTAAAATAGTACGACATATTTTACTCTTCGGAAATGTATTTGTTTTATCCTACTAAATTTCACTTACAATTTAATGAGAACATATTCTTTCTTTACCTCCGTCATTAAAACTATTGATGTGTATTGTGAAACCATCTCAGGAAATTTGACAGAGCTTTTTCACTTAAATGCCAGGACTAATTTCTTCATGGTTTACGTTAGATAATTGGTACTTTACTCGATTACGGAAAATATGCTGTTATTGAGTCATTGCATATCCGAGTACACAATTGCTAAAACGTCATTCCATCATCAGTATTAGGTAGAATGATACGTAGGAGATTAATACGTGATAGTTGCTACTTCCCATCTGCACACTAATATGAATTTTCCGATGTATGAAATGTTTAAGTATGAATAAATGTGAACGATCGATTGCGAGCAATTTTAATTTTTTCACTCTTTATAAGCTTGATGTTACAAATAGTGTATTTTTTATTTGTATTATTATTATTATTATTATTATTATTATTATTATTATATATTTGTTAATTGATGACTTTTAAGAATAAATGCGACTAAAACACATGCACAGAGACAGAGTTCATTTATTCTCATCACACATACTATTCATGGTGAAACATATTTGTTTTACCAAAGATTTAAGATCTGGGAATCTACGTGAGTTAAATATGTAATTATGAACCATCATATATTAATAGTTCATCAGTTTTGGATTTGTTGAAACGACATTTCCGTGGAGGAAAGATGGTAGATTGTTATTTTTGATATACTAATATTATTGTAAGTGGGACAGATGGCAGAGTGTGGAATGCATCCCCTGAAGAGTGTCTACAACTACAAAATGTTGAGATGTCATATATAATGAATTGAGTTAGGTTAGTGTTTATTTTTAATAACATACATATCTTACCTTATTCATTTTCATAATCATACAAGTAAACGCATAGTATTTGGAGATATTCATCATGTGAAGGACCACCAACATTTTCACTATTTATCAATATTTCTTGATCCACACACACCAAATATAAAGTAATTTATAAAAATAACTATTGTGTTGATTGAGCAGCTTCTAGATATCTTATTTTATAACTCTGTAAATGATGATTGTGATTGGTGATAAATGATGATGGCGATGTAGATGACCATAATACATTTGTAATTATAAATGATGGTAAGATCAACAACACCATATATTAAGTGTCGAATATGGTATGAAGACTTGCTTTAGGAATCACGTTAGCGTTCAAAGTATGTGATTAAACATTACCAACATATACATCATGTGAATATACATATTTTCTCAACGGTATATGTTACTGAACATTATCCAGTTGCATTTTGAAAGTGTGTTCACCTACTTGCCTATCTTATTACATCATGAACATCATGTAATTTGTTCACAAATTGAATTGACTAGAGGTCAAAATTTCGAAAACCTTTTAGTTTACAAGTTAGTTTAGTATTCTCTGTAAAAGTTTCAAAAAGTATCAACAGCGTCAAACATTAAATATACATTTTATGTTATACCCATTTAATAAATTTGCGAATTTGAACAATCCTACCCCTTCTGTCGATGCCATCTTGCCAAAGTTTGAACCTGATGTTCACATGCTAAGTTTGAGAATGAATATCGTATCCACGTGGTGGCACGTGGTCCTGTGCATAGCTCAGTCGACTGCTATCAGTTAAGTTCAGCAACAACGGGCGTGGCTCGCTGGATGAGTGGGTTACCCGCCTCATTGTTGAATGAAAACTGAGAGTTTGAAGGGTGATTCCCTGCCCCACACTGAGACATGAGTTGAGAGGCTCGTGGTGTCACCTTGGGCAAGGGACTTATTCGAAATGTGCCTCTGTTCACTCAGCAGTACAATTGAGTACCTGGTTTGGAAGTGCAGGCAATGTGACAGATAACCTTCGAGCGCCTTAATTGGCAGCCCAGGTTGCATACTCCCAAGGGAGTTGAGAATGAAAAAGGAACGAAGTTGGTCCTTACACCAGGGTAATAATGTGTGTAGCGCTTTGAGCATGGCCCTTTGTGTTGTGGAGTTCAGCGCGATATAAGTATCCTCATTATTATTATGAACCTGACAGTGCAGTTGAATTAATGCCAATGACGTCGAAACGATATCCAAATTACATGCTATTTACACTTAGATCCATAAGTAGTACTTTATTGTACATCAAATAACGTCAAATGCATTACTTTAAATTATTATTAAGTAAATAATATACTTGATTTCATGGAACTATAGACAATTTGATCATATCAGTATTGAAGTATACTAACATTGCCTACTTTTTTACGAATCCTAAGTACATGTATTTATGAAGTACATGTATTTATGAACGTGTCCCGTGAAGCCGCGCTATTTGCTTTTTAATTCATATCTGAAACAGTCGTGATAGTTTCTAATGGCTTTCAAACAATCTAAATGTTGCCAGATGTTTCGAACTCACATCAGATTCTTCGCCTTAAGGTGGGAAAACGAGCCCACACAACACATGTTTCGGTCGCCCGCCATCTTCTAAAGGGGTAATCGTGCGGGAAAATACAAATTAAACCAGGTTTGTTTCAAATATTGATGAAGATGATTAGGCGATAGCATAGTGCACCAATAGCAATTCCCTCGCCAGACCACGACCCGTTATCGCTCGAATCAAACGATTTCAAAGATTAATTGCCCGGGCATTCTTCATCGACGGATCTATTAGTGAAGAAGGTGATTTCAAACACCGGAAATGATAGGTTCTTTTCATCAAGGTAACCTAACGACTAGTTGCGATGAACAAACGGCGATGTTGTTCTATACGATGCGTGCTGCACGCGCTCTTTTGTCATGACCTTTCCCTCGGAGCACGTGGCATTTCTGCTCGCGTTTTGCTCTCGTTGTTTCTCGTTTGTTACGAGAACAGTGGTCTCTTTTCATGAAAATTTAATTTTTCGATCAAGAAACGCCAAATTGCAGGTGAACTGATTAAAGGTGTAGTAATACCGAGCCCGTAAACGAGCATTTTCGATCCCATTTTGTTAATTGCTATAGGTCACCGGGTTTGATCTCCAACCGAGAACGCGATTGAAGACGAACAATAATGAAATCTTGAAAGCGAGCGGAAATTATATATTGTAATCGGCCAATCTGAAAAGCATAAGCCGATTCAATCATTATCGGTTGGTAATCTCTTATCTCTTTCATACGTTCTCTCGGAGGACAAGTGATTTGCGGTCGTTTCGCGTGACGTCATTCTCTGCATTTTCCCAAGACAACATTTAGCAAACGTTGGACAACAAAGATTACTGTTATGGAAAGATTAATAGTGAACTGCATGCGACGTCTCAGGTAGGGAGGGGATTCAGGTCAACGTTCCCCTTTCCACATTGCCATTATGTAGATCTTATTGATCACGTGGTGGATTTGGAAATCATGTCTAAGAATGAAATGGGCATAACTCAAAGCTGATCACATTCATGAATGTAGTTGTTACACTTATCATATTCAAGAATAAATATTTAACAGAAGTTTACTATATTGAAAAACATATATCAAATATGTTTCTGTTCAAATAAACTTTGCAACAGTTTCCCTTGAAAATATTAAATTAACATTTCTTTTTAACATTATTTCCCCCCAATCTACTGGTACCCATTAATTAAGCGCGTTGCGTTATTAATAAAATTAATTGACTGTTAAAGATTTGAAGTCCCGGAGTTTGTAATACTCATGACACAGAAATAAACTACTTTTTATTATTATATCAGAGATGACAAGCTGACAGTTGAATGTAGGATGCTGTATGGTATCTAGCGCAAACTGACAAACGCACAATTATCTAAATTTGTCGCATTTGTCATACAAGTTTGATTGTTACATTTTCAACAATTGAAGAATAGATCTGCCAATTAAATGCTAAAGATGGAAAAAATAAACATTACTTTCTCATGTGGTTTAATTTTCCTTAAAAATTCGGACAATTTAATCAGGATATTGCATTTGACTCTGAGAGTATCATGCTGGATACACCGCTGATGATTTACACCGTGCCATTAGCTCATTTCTCTGCAGTCGAATTGAGCAGCCCTCCCTCATTTGTAGCATTAGAAAAACTGTAAAACGTCTAAGACTATTTATGGGGGAATGTCTAAAGAGATATTTGGATGATGAGAAATTGGCAACATAGTTTGAAAATTTGGAGATTCTTTTCAAAAGTTCTTAACGCCAACGGTTTCACAAATCTATCGCTTTGCAATAGATGCTGACACTAACGGGGGGTAAATCATGAGTTGTGGTCGTGCGCCAATATGGCCATCGACTTGGCACCGCCTTTTGCATCTTGCAGTTTCTCCCCTTTGAGATCACGATTTCACACGTCAATTTTCTCGCTTTCTAAAACGAACATAAAATCGATTTTGCGTGAAATTGACAATTCCAAGTTGAGGAAAAAGTTTGCGAAAGTGATCTAACAACTAGGCTGTCCCCCTTTGACAGAATTAATGACGTAGTTGTGGAGTATCGTATCAACTTTGAGAGTTTCCCTCTCCAAGTTACAATTTGCTTTTTATCGTCAAAAACGTGGCACAAAGTTAGGCGATACTTGTCAGTTATGTGAAATCAAGTACATCGTTTTTACCTCGAGTAGCTTTATTAAAATGTGACTTTTCTTGCAATTACTGGAGAGTGCGCCTCGCTGTTGTGGCTTTCTTCTACAACTTTCTCTTTTACCCGTTTAAAACCTATTTGTCAATGTACACGGTGATTGCACATGCTGTCTCCATTAGCGAGTTCTTCTAATATATCGATATGCATTCTCTCAATGTGACGTAAATAAACAGGAAATATGTTCTTTGTGATTTATCTTGGGCTAGCTGCTAGTAGTAAGAAAATGTGGAAAAGTCTTCAGATTACCTACACATTTATTAATTTAGATTTTTTTTAGTATCCAACGCCCTTCTGAAATGAGACCTCGTCATGGTTATTAAACTAAAACCGTGCGTGTTAATATACGGTTTAATTTGTTTAGAGTTATATATGTACATGTATTTCGAGGCTTATATGTTAGTGATTTGGAGGATTTACATAAGTGAATACAAATAACAAATAGGTTTTTCTTTTCAAACACATACACACCAATACATCTATATATGACTCACACTAAGTATCTCGTAAAACTATTTTGATAAATCTATAAGATAGGAGAGTTTTTGTTATTAGATTTTATTATTTATCAATGGAAAGGGGAATGGAATATTCTATTCGTTTGGGTTAGGGGGTCAAATATAGAGCAATTATTAAAACAAGGATTATAAGAATAAAGACCAAGACTAAGGCTAAAGTTTTGTTGTTTTGTGTTTGTTAAACACTACCTACAATTTATATTGACTCAATAAATGATGCACGAAAACATTCATGAGAAGTCAAAACTGACAAAAAAAGGAAATATCCCTGCCGGATGTGTAACACATTTATAAAATATATTGTAAATAAAGTAAGTATTCTAAATTGCAAATCCTCCAACGTAACCCACGACTCTCATTCATATTCTCTTATTGCGAACCAAAACCAAGATATTTCTCTTCCGAGTTCATTTTAACAAAATTAACAAATAGTTTTCGTCCTTTACAGTATGTACGATTGTTGTAAATAGCATTGTTCTAAGGATACAAATCATTTTCTTGTTGCAGACCTGAGCCCGGAGATGTCGCCCCGCCTCTCCCCTCACCTGTCCCCCCACGGATCCCCCATTACAGTGTGCGCCACCTCCTCCCCGCTCCTCAGCCCGACTATCGACATCTCCGTGTCGTCCCCGGGGTCAGGACGGAGCTCTTCCCCTAGCCCAGGGGGTGGCCCGATGAAGAAGCCCTGCCCGGGTTTGTTGTGTGTCGTTTGTGGGGACACCTCCAGCGGCAAACACTACGGTATTCTGGCGTGTAATGGTTGCAGTGGTTTCTTCAAGAGAAGTGTCAGAAGAAAACTTATTTACAGGTATTTACATTGTATATAATATATATATCTATATACATGTATCTATCCATATATAGTATCTATTATTTGTATCCATTTATATATAAAAGATATTGTTAAAGACAATTATTTGCAACATTTGATTGTAAAAGCTTATCAATATGTATTGGTTATATGAACATTTAAATATCCAGGAATATACAAAGTTAATTAAAAAAATAATAGCCAGTCACCCAGTATATAATTTATTATACATGATTGACAAACAACATGAATTTATTAAATATTTCAATGACATATCTCATAAGCATTGATAATAACTTAACAGCCAAATGATAATATGCACACGTTAGGATACCATTTGGCAAATATTAATCCCACTATAACATATGTATATACAACCATTCATATTGACAGAAAGTGAGAAGAAGGCACATTTAAAAATTAACTTAATCCTTTTGTACAACTGATGAATATTAACGACCAGTATACTTCATAATCAATAAGCTCATTTAAATGGTAAACCCCAGATGATTAATGAAAATAAATACATTTGATTATTAGTTATGATTACTTCAAACAGGTAACTGATATATATGACTTTGAAAATAGAGAAGTACATTTAATGTGATAAAATATATTCGAAAACTAATACAGCAATTCCTCACGCAATGATGAGAAGACCAGAAGTTAAATAACACAATAAAATATTTTTACCTGTAGCAACACCAAACTCATATAAAAAAAACCTCAACAAATGCATAAAATACATTTTTGAAGTACATACAATGTATAAGTAAAATTAAATAGTCACTATCAACAAAGAAATTACATTATCATTTAAAATCCGACACGAAATGTCACAAACTATTCCAATGTCGTTTAATCGCACACTTAAATAACATATTTGTTATAAGCTAAATTGATTATTTGCCGCCGTCTAGATGCCAGGCTGGTACAGGACTGTGTAACGTGGACAAGGCCCACAGGAACCAGTGTCAGGCCTGTCGACTCAAGAAATGTCTCACAATGGGCATGAACAAAGATGGTTTGTGCTTTCAATACTTTCATATTAATAAAATGCAAAACATATTTTCGAAAGAAATGTATTCCCTTCTTTGATGTAATTGTATACATGTTGTAATATTATGTAGGAAAATCGTGGAGGATTTTAATCTTATCTTATTTTATCAATTAATGATTGACATTTGACAAAAGGTTAAAACGAATTCGATATTCTTCGGATTTTTTGTTGACAATAATTTTTTTGTTAATTTATTTGTTAAACATATGGTAACCTCCTTATCAAAATATCTCGTTCTGGCGGATTGATTCGATCACGTGACAACGATTAAATTTATCTTCACTTCAGCTATCGCCCTTCCACTCAAGAAAATAGTTCCCCCGCCTAAAGGTAAACGCATTGAAGGGGAAATCACATTAGGAATTAACTTTATTTTCTGCAAACGTTAAATCCTCCTCGTGCAAGATCTAATTTGCGACTTGGAGCAAGAAGTGTGCTTGTCACGTGACCAGGGAAATTAAAAAGCGGAATCAAATGATGGAATTACGGATTCATCCTCCTAGAAAAATACAAATGTTTTTATTTCGACATCCCGGTCGCTGTCAATTATGATGATTTCTCAAAATGTCAAGTGTTATGTGCGCATTAATTCCGCGGAAGTATTTCTGACCTTACCACTCATGTTAGTTGTTCTTTCAAGTGATTTGTCCTTCGGCTTAGCGCCATATGCGCCAATTGCTCGAGTGGGTCTTCGACTCAAATCCTGCCATTTACAGACTCTTCATTTAACGTGTGTATTAATGTTAACAATATCTAATCACATCCCTACCTAATCGTTGTATTTTAACTCTCTCTCACCGAATGATTACTCTACAAATAATCACGAGTATTTAAGAAGCGAATTACTGCAGGTTGAAGCCCCGCGTTCTATTATGGTTCATTTATATTGATAACTGTACACTCAGACGCGCTGACCCCGTACGCTAAGTTAACCAACGTAATCCCTTTAACAAATTAGCTCCAATGATTGTCATATCTGAAGTGGTGTATTGACCGAAATTAAAGCTCAAAATCTAAGTTTGTTAATTTGAAAGGACAAAGCATGAGAATGGGTTATTTTTGGTATCATATAAAATAAAGATGTGACGAAAGGGTACAGGTTATATAGTGTCAGTGTTTTGACAATATCAGTAGACCTTTATTTTTAAAAAGTGTCTTGTATTCATAACATGTTCTTTTGTTACAAGGATTTAAACTAGTTTTAATGTACAAATTTGTGTCATCGAGGCAAATCTTTGAATTTTCAAATTGCTTCTAAAATTTCGCAAATTTAAAATTGAATAAAACTTAATGGGCCAAACATTTACTCTTTTCATACTTTCTCCTTTCAAAGCATTGCTATTATTTTACATGTCATTATGCCTGCTGCTCTTAAGATAGTTTAACATAATCATAAATATTTTATAAGAACATATTTCATTTGCTGTTAAGAATTAGAGAATATTTGTATATTAGTAGTAGTAAAATATTAGTATTATTTAAACATAATTGTGTATCATTTTAAAATCTCATATGCGTAACGATTAAAAAACTAAATATTTCATTACATATTTGAACATTAATAATTACTAATATTGTTTTATTATGAAAAATAACAACTTTCGATTTTTATTGACAGCTGTACAGAACGAACGACAACCCCGCAATACGGCGCAGGTGCGAGAAGACCAGATAGAGCGAGAGTTGGAACACCCGCTATCCACCAACCAGGCCACGGTATCTGCCACCCACCCAGCCTTCAGTCCCGGTGCCAACCATCGCTTCATGGCCAGTCTGATGACGGCAGAGACATGCGCGAAACTGGAGCCAGAAGATTCAGGTAAATAAAGAGAGGATCTAGGCCATTTCTTATAGAATACCAATTATGTTTCAGACGGTGAAGAAGGAATATATATGTGTTCACGAGTGGCGCATGCAGTGTGAAGATATGATATTTTACTTGTTTAAGACATCATATTCCAGAACAATCGAATTGTACCAATTTTAAATTTAAATTAAACCACAATTTAGCACTGCTACGTCAAAACAAAATGCATTTATTTAGTTTCCGGTGACAATGATGTATTTGTTATTTGTAATCCTTATGTACCATACTGAGCTTCATAAGTTTTTCTCATTGTCTACACAAGACAACAAAGTCTCTATTTACTACAAGCACGTCCTGTTATCAATGTATATTAACTAACTCAATGTCTGTGCGTGGCTTTAGATCATTGTAACCTATATGTGTCGCATGTATATCTTTTAAAATGAACACTGCTGTTTTTTTTAAATTAAAGTTTTCTTTAATCCAACACCAGCTTGTAAGATATATCTCAAAGAAGATAACTCCACTGATACGTTTAAGAACACGTGGCTTCGAGTAATGGATGTTGGGTAATGGTTATTTGCTAGTGTGTGTTCCCTTTGTGTAAACTTTTAAATACCGGAATTTTCAAAGAGGGACTCACATTTCGCTTAAATTATAAGTCCTTAATTTCATATTGGTATTTTAACTATTCAGAAAAAAAACACAAATAAATAAAACAATAAATGAGCCACGTGTTGTTAATGTGCCATAGCTGTCTACTGTCAGGCAGAAAATAGCAATCAAAGTGTTAATCAAATTTCATGAAGTCATCCAAATACAGGGGTGACAAGGGTTTCCTAGTTAGAGTGACCAAAGTAAACTTACATATTAAAATATCATTACTGATACAAAGTAAAGACCGTTTTTAGTCTTAAATTAGTTAACTTAAATAGTTGATAACAAATATGACAGACTAACGAACCAATAATCAAATATGTTGGAAGTTTTTTCACCTGCCGTCCCCTACATTAAACATGGATAGCTCGGGAGATGTCTGACTGCATGAAGTATCGACATATTGATTTTATGATTTCACTGTCATGCAGCTTAATATAACCAGAATTATATTTTGGGTATGATTCAAAATATCAATGATGAAATGTTTGTATATAAGCACAACATTTGAAAAGCATTAACATGATTTAGACTTGTAACTGGCATGGTGTATATTCGTACAGTTCTTGCAAATGTATGCCAGATTATATATATACATATATATATATATAAACTCACGTGCAAAAGAAACGTCCCCATACAAAATACAAGATATTTCAATCGACGGGCGATAAATGCGAATGAAACACCGTTACATCATGTCTTCAGAACCTAACAATACTAAATATGAATTTTCAAAACATTATCTATTCATAACTCTGAGAAACACAAGTTTTAAGAAATGGTCGTTTTGGAATCTCCTTAACTAGACGAGATAGAAGCCTCAAAAAGCCAGTTTTGGCTTGTTTTGTGACGTCCTACAGTAATGACGCGTCAACACATTTAAATCAAAGAAGGTTATTTATGTCGAGGATATCTTTAATTAATTAAATTTCTACTTTTCCAATGTTTTAAACTTAAATACCAAATATTGTGGGCCAAAAATATATTTAAAAAACGATTTTAGCACCCAATGTCTATTTGAACAGATGTAAAAATAAAAATTGCATACTCGGATGTATGAAATTGTGAATACTTCTTTACAAAACATGTGGCTACAAATTAAAGAATGTAAACATGACAAACTTTCTTGAACATGAATTTGTTTTGGTGGATATTTATTCATTATAGAAGGGGAACAATATCATCTTGAAGAGGCATACATGAACATATATACATTACATTTATAAACTTTGCACATATTATTACCCGGACTGTAATTTAGACCCGGCGTCTATATATTTCAAACGGTCATACCACCGGCGTCTATTCGAGATCCGGCGTCCATTCGAGGCCCGACGTCTATTGTCGGAAATACGAAGGGCTGTAAATTACGTTTTTATTTTAAAATATTGCAATTTAACAATTTGATTTGTATAATTCTTACTGATATGATTGATTTCAAATTCTTAGTGACTGAAAGTCAGTCACTGTGTCATTTGATCAGCATTTCATTTGCATAAACAATAACAAGTCCGTTCGCAATTACTACATATTGTTTATAACTCATATACTTATCGTCATGCAATGTTAACAATCCCACCGACTTCCTGTTTTCATATAACGCTTATATTTTAGGACTGGTTAATATTGCTTGAGACTGGTTTTTTTTATCTGTGACTGTTGGTCCCTGAGACTGGCAGTTAGAAAGTCGACGGGAAGACGGAAATATACTAAGATATTTTAGATGCCAATATTTGTTATATAAGTGAAGTAACTTGTTTGATAAACGAAATTCGAATATAATTATGGGATACATTTAATGTTATTTAAATGTACTATCAATTTCTACAATTTGGATAATGTCATTCCGTTTTCTTGTTTCCATGGAAACACGAAAGGCGGTGTTAATTATATATATAACACATACTATTCAGAATATCTTCACAAGGAATTCGACATTTATTCAATTTGTTATATTTTGTGTATTCTACATATATTACAAATAAAAATAGGTCAATAGATTTTCAATAATTAAATCAATTATTCAGACCACAATTCATCAATAATAACTCAATTTGATATTAGAATTGTTTCAATACGACATTAATTTTTTTAGCATTGTTACAATACGTCATTAAAAATTCAATAATGTTTTTATTTCTGAAAGATATCTGAAATTCAGATTATCCAGAACCTATCTACAGTTGATTATCAAATAGAAATATGGTCCATATTTTGTTAACACATGGCAAGTGAAATTTTCATAAGTATAGTATTCAAACTCATCAACTCCGATTCCATAACTTAAAATATAATACTTTCCATATTGATATTGTTTTATTAAAGAAGGAAGGGTATGCGAGAATGAATTAGTAAGGCGTTTGAACCTCGTTCATCTGTTCATTTAACAGAGTTGATGAAATTCTATATTCCTATTATGTTGATAGTACAAACGACAACTTGACGCCCAAAGCGCCGACCAAGATCTTTGACACATGTAACCCACTATCGTCTCCTGAGATAGCATTCATAAATTGTTGTTATATTTTCCAGTACAAGAAGAAAACATTGACGTCACAAGCGTTGAACAAGAACGTCATCCGCCTCCCCAGCCGCCAGCACATATTTACCCAGAAATCACTCTATATCCGGCGGGACAGGAAACGATCTACGAATGTTCAGCACGACTTCTCTTCATGGCAGTGAAATGGTCGAAAAATCTCCCGTCATTCGCCAACCTGCCATTCCGTGATCAGGTGAGATAAGAACTCCTATTCAATCTTTTTTCTTAAAGGTTATGTTATAATGATATACCATATATCACATTATTCAAGTCGTGAAATAAAGGCAAGTTCGCGAACTCTTCTTTTTAATAAAAATAGCTACAATCATCGATTCATTGATTCAGGACCTCACGTCACCATGACATAATAATTATAAAAACTCTTGATAAGAATCTCGATATATTTGCCAGGTGATATATTATATTATATACTGACTGATTGTATGTTTAACCAGGTGATATATTATATGATATACTTACTGATTGTATGTTTAACCAGGTGATACTACTGGAGGAAGCGTGGAGCGAGCTGTTCTTGTTGTGTGCGATTCAGTGGTCAATGCCGATGGAGGCATGCCCACTCTTCGTGCTACCCGACCACGCCCCTAACCCCCAGAACGGAAAGATCTCCCCCTTCTCGGACATGCGCGTGCTGCAAGAAGTCATGGCCAGATTCAAGGCCATCCAAGTTGACCCGGCAGAGTTTGCGTGCCTCAAAGCTATCGTACTCTTCAGACCCGGTAGGTTAAGTCACATGTATCATACTAAACGACGTGTAATACCAGTTTTAGGAAACGGCATTTGTATTACACGGGATCCATTTAAGTAGTGTATTCATCACTAAACAACATAAGCAGAGTACGATAGCAATAGAATCGCGTTGATGACACATACAGTCTACACAGTATTCTACTGATCTACAATACTATATATATTGTGACGTCAAAGTTTAATCATTATGACATCACGTCTTTCGGAATTAGCACTAGAGATAAGTGAACAATGTGAAATAAACTTTTAGATTTATGTAAATGTGATATTATCAGTCAATATTGATCAATATAACCCATAATTGAACCATACTGAAATGGTATTAAGAAATCATAATGCTGAAGAATACTCAGAAATCAGGAATGCACCAATGCTATATATTTAGGTATTTTCTAAATTCTGTAGCTAAATGTCATTTCGTAGCTTAATGAAATGTCGTTACGAAACTGTTCCTTATCTCTGTTCCTTCTCTGTTTCAGATGTACGCAGTCTCAAGGACCCCCCGCAGGTAGAGAACTTGCAGGATCAAGCACAGGTGATGTTGGGACAGCACATCCGAGCACAGCATCCAACCCAGCCCTGCAGGTACAGTGCTAGCAGGATTCAATAATAGGGATACGGTAGATGGTACAATAGGGTTATGATGGATGATACAGTGATAGCATTATCAGATAAAAGTGTTATGGTGGATGATACAGTGATAGCATGATTAAATAATAGGGTTATGATGGATGATACAGTGATAGTATTATTGGATAATAGTGACATGATGGATGATACAGTGATAGCATGATTAAATAATAGAGTTATGATGGATGATACAGTGATATCTGTATTTAGTTGTAGGGATATGGTAGATGGTACATTAGGGTTATGAACTTATGAAGTATGATACAGTGATAGCATGATTAGATAATAGGGTTATGATGGATGATGCAGTGATGTAATGCTTCAATAGTAAGGATATGGTAGATGGTACAATAGGCATATGGTGGATGATACAGTGATAGCATGATTAATTAATAGGGTTATAATGGATGATACAGTGATATAATGATTCAATAGTAAGGATATGATGGATGCTACAGTGATATCAGTATTCAATAATAGGGATATGGTAGATGGTACATTAGGGTTATGAACTTTTGATGTATGATACAGTGATAGCATGATTAAATAATAGGGTTATGATGGATGATACAGTGATAGCATTATTCAATAATAGGGTTATGATGGATGATGTAGTGATAGTACTATTCAAGCATATGGTTTTGATGGATGGTACAGTAATACCATGATTCATTAGTAGGGATTTGAAATCAAATTAAATTAAATTAAATTACATTTTTTAAAAATCACTTGGATGGAACCATATATTATAATTAAAGTACTCGTTGCATAAAACTGACAATTTGTGTAAGGTTGCATTGAACATCGTTCATCCGAGTCAACGCTTTAGTGGTAAAATATATGTACATGTAATACATGTAAACAAATATTTTCACCACGTCATTTACCATTGTAACAAAAGGAAAGCTCTAATGCATTATTTTTTAAAATGATTGATGGGGTTATTGAGCTATCCTTCTTTAATCTATATTTTAATATTATATTTTTGTTGTTAGATTTGGGCGACTGCTGTTGTTGCTGCCAACGTTACGTTACGTCCCCTCGGACCGGATTGAAAGACTGTTTTTTGGGAGAACCATTGGAAACACCCCCATGGAAAAACTATTGTGTGATATGTTCAAGAGTTGAAAAGTTGGTCAAGCCAATGACAATCGAGTCTAGTCATCACGTGACTGAACGTTTGTTAGTGAAGACAGTAACTTTGTTTGTCACAACAACGGTTTGCGGTGTTTATGGCAAATTACATTACGCTGTTTTATAATGTACACTCGTAACATCTGATTCGCCTACAAACTGTGTATAAGGACGTGTATTTTATCAAAATGTTACTTTTATACATTTTTGTAGGCCATATTACGATATTACCATGTAGAAGTTGGCGTAATTGGGCCTTGTGCAATATCTCACTTCATTACAACAATAAGATTTTCACGTCCGTGATTTTTTTCAATGTATATAGCATGTACATAGCTGTCAATCCGTCATGGTGAGAAATGAAGATGATATTTCCCCCAGTCCTAGTGCTCTGTAGTGTTCTCCACGATCGTCTTCCTGCAATGTACATATCTCCCATATATTTATTGAGGACGTCCTTCTCTTGTTCACACATGTCGATGTTATTTCATGATGGTGGATATCTTGTATAATGTAAATATAGAAGAAATAATAGAATTTTGTTTATTTTACATTTGTTAATTGTATATCTCGTGGCAAGCAAATAAAGTGTTTATTTGTCCCCCAGTTTGTGTTTGAAGGTTGCTTACATCTAGGAGGTTGGAAGCTGTCGAGGATCAAGATATAATCACTTCAGTGTAGTGTTGTTGAGTTTCCTCGCCTTATTACTTACTTTTAAAGATCACTGTTTAATAAGCTTCAATGTTAATAATACTGGAAAAAACATAACATGCTGCCAGAACTCTCTTGCATATTTGGACACATTATCATACGCTCGTCGATGATAATATTTTGTAAACTTTGAAACGAAAGACCTATCTGAAAGGTCTAATCTACGAAGTAAGCATTATACCAATATGAGTGAAGGAAACTTGCACTTTTGAAGCTTTGAAGCCTTTATTCTGAACTGACAAGGCGTGGCAAAAGTATTTATTGTTTACAAAGAACGTTTCTGAAGGTGCACATTGCAACAAAAGTGCATGTATGTGCTCGCTCCAACAATGACCCTCTGACCATATTAAAGACCCCCTGCAGCAAATCCTACTTCACAGTAATGAGTGTTCTCGTCCATTATATACCATATATACCATCATAAATAATAAACCATGTCAGAGTTTTTAACAGTCTAAGCAATATTTTACGAGCGCTTCTTACTTTAAGACCATGCTTCGAATCTAGAGATATATAGCCATACGCAAATACAGTGGATGTGTTGATGCAACTGCACAATAACAGATTGTATTCATTCACCGCAAGACATACACTGAATTTAAAGGAGCTGTAGCACGTTTTGTAACTGAAATGAAGTGCTCTCACACAAATATAAATAAGTGTAAACAATGGCTACATAAACTCCTGAAACAATACAAAGAGTTACAAAATGAACGTACATGGCTTGGTTAAGCCATACGAGTGTATTTTCCATCGGGCGGTCATTTTAATGTGTTCACATTAAAATGGTCGTTCGAAGGTTGTTCAAGTGATCTGACTGATGTAGCGATACCTAAACACTCAGAGTAGAGTTTTAAATATGGTTCAATGATGGAATGGTCAGCCATCATACTGTATAAAATCTGAAATTCTCATGAGACCTTCAAATCTACCTCTCACACTGAAGAGTTCCACACCACTGTCGCTTTATACGTCGTACCATTTTCATCGAATACGGATAACCGTTTGCTATGGATACGGATTATCGGGTCGTGTAATGAGATGTTGTACCCACTAACGTAACAATATATTGTACAAACATCAATAATAAATGCTAAATTTGAGAAAATAACATGCAAAAAAGTGCTATAGCGCATTTAATATACAGGAAGAGCCATAGCCTCATGCCGGTTTTCGTGTATGTTTATACAATGCACAATATATGCACTGAAGTGGAATACATTAGAAAGTCTGCAGATAGAGTAAGATTTTACGAGCCACTCAGGTAAATATAACATCATGGTCGGGCTATCGTATTCATTAATTGACCACAATTTGTCAAACTAAAGTAAATTTTCTCTCAATAATTTTATAACTCATTGTAAATGTTGGAAAGTGTTACATAATACCTGTATACTGAAGAATAGACGAAGAACACGTTCTATTGATAATCAACTTCATTTTTGCAATAAATTGTCAACATTTATTGCAATAAAGAAGTGTGTATCCATAGAATCGGTACTTCCTTATCACTTTAATTTCTAAGAATTTTTTTTTTTTTTTATAAGTGTCTCTAAGGTTTTCAACCAATACAAACAAAGACTATGAATGAAATGCTGATGATTCTCAATTTTAACAACAATAACTATTGTCGTTGTACTCAAACTATTGGATACGTCTCATGTGCCAAACAACAATATTTCTGTTACCATATGGAAATCAGAAATCAAGGCATCTCTTATGAGGAACAAGCAGGAATGTATACATATTTCCAGTCCCTACGTTATATTGTACTTGTATTGCTCACAGTGCAAATATACAGTTCTTTAATTATGATGTCTACATTCTATTTAAATATGTGTATTGCTCAGGTTGCAAATAAACAGTAACAATACACATCGACACTCGGTCTCGTTACGCTTGCTGAGTATTGGCAGAGGTAACCTTCCAAAAAGTCTACAAGCCAAAACTTCTACAGACTATAACGACACAGTTCAGGGTCCACTGCACATGGTCATTACCTCAAGTAAGAATGGACTAGTCTGATTAAAATGCGAAAACTTCTACATTAGGATACTAGTTAATAATTAATAGTAACAGGCGGTGGAGTCTACTAACGCCTACAGGGACGATCGCCTACAATCTTAAACAAACAAGTTTATGCACCAGTGGTTCTGATTTTTACATCCTTCAACCTTTCATCAAAGTGGAATGACCCGTTATTTTGTGGACTAATGCCTACAGTTAAAACAAAAATGTGTGTAGGCGTTATTACACCTAACCTAACAGGCACACATTTCACAGTTATAATGAATAACTGTTTTGTTCTTTTAACTATCATAACATATATATAAAGTTTAAAACAAATATTTTTCACAGGCACTGTGAACATTAATTTCACAAATCACTAGCACTTATTTGAGAAATAGATCTCATAATTTGTTTGTTTACTGGCTTATGAATGGTTTGAAAGGTGCAAGTAAAGTCTGAAATTACTTTGTTAATTACTGTTTAAATTACCGTTCAATGCGCTATCTGGCGACTATGTCTCTCCCCAATGTTTTCATTTTCAGTGACCCATTACTTTACAGACCCCTGTCTGGGTCAAGCGTACCATTACCAGGGCTCAGGAATCGCTATGGAACCCGCATGTTCGGGGGGTTAATGGCTGTGGCGGGAAAATACTGACCAATGGGGGTCCCCCTAGGGTGCCGACGTGCTCTCGGTTCGGCTCCCCGCTCACTCTTCTCTGGGACCCCTTGCCGGCAGCATTAGTAATTTTTCAGTTTATTTAAAGTTTGATATGGCTGCACAAGAAGAAACAGTTCAGTTGAACTTTGCGACATGGGCAAAAGGCATGGGTCTCTCTGAGACGACCATTCTAAAGTTAGAAGAGAATGAATTAGATTTTGTGTCTCTCCAGTACCTCCAAGACAGCCACATCGAGACTTTCGACATAAGTCTTGGACAGAGTTTGGCCCTGAAAGGAGCAGTGGCATCTCTACAAGGGAAAGTGGAGAACAAGGTCCAGCAGGCGATCCAGGACCAAACAACCAATCTCTCACAGGCCATCGCCAATATGGAGGCACTGTCATCTGGAGCTTCATATGACGCCTTGGATCCCCAACAACAAATCCCACCAATGGCCCCATCTGCCTTGCCCCGGATTGACCAGGACCCGGCAGTGTTTCTCAAAGTAAAAACAGGTGAGAAACCTTTGGAAATTGTGGACTTTATAAAACCATCCTTAACCGCAAAAACGGAGCAGGTTGTTTCCACTGAAAACGGCTCGCGCCTGGTGCTCCAAATAGGCCCGAAGCGTCCCAATCTACAGAACGTTAATATAGATCAGTGGGGTGCAGCAAATTTCAGAATTATGCATGAACTCATGAGAAGGAATGCTTTGTCAGGAACTGAAGTGGCCCAATACATGGCATACTCCGTCAAAGTGTTTGAACTGGCAGCCCATTATGACTGGGTCAGTGTCCTTATGTACGACCAGGAGTATAGACATCTACAGGCAAATTACCAGTTCCCCTGGGGAGCTGATTCTCAACATCTCTCAACTGTAATGTTGAGACCTAAAACCGTCAGCAGCGGGTCTTCCACCCGCCCACACCAGGTCGCATCATCCTACCACCCAGGGAGGCGACAACAGCGTGGACGGGAGGTGTGCTTGTTATTTAACACTAACCAGCAGGGGTGCAAGTTTGGCCAGGGGTGCCGATTCCAGCATGTCTGTCTACAGTGCGGAGAGTCACACTCCCAGCTTCACCACCCACGGGAATCAAAAAACCAGTAGACCCCACGGACCACAAATTTCACACCAACAGATTAACAGCAGCATTCAAGGCATGGTCTGTGGAACTAGAGAACGATGCAGATAAGGAATTCATCTTAAATGGGATAGCAGAGGGATTTAGAATTGTGGATGAAAAATCGGAATTTGAGGATGTTGAAATACATAATTATGACTCGGCTACATGCAAAGAACATCGTGGTAGGGTAGAGGAACAGATTCTGGCGGAAATAAAGGAGGGTAACTATGTTGTGTCTGATGTGAAACCGCGGATTGTTAGTGCGCTAGGGGCAATTCCTAAACAGGATTCCAGTGACATCAGGCTTATACATGACTGCTCCCGACCGCCAGGTAAGGCTGTTAATGACCACGTTGATATTAGTAAACAGAGATTTCAGTCAGTGCACGACGCTGCTAGACTGGTTAAAGCAGGGTACTTCTTGGCGAAGGTGGATCTAAAGGCAGCCTACAGATCAGTCCCTTTACATCCGGACTGTTATCCAGCGACAGGTTTAAAATGGAAATTTTTAGGTTCCAAAAAGGCTACCTATCTTTTTGACACTAAGTTATGTTTCGGCAGTAAAGCAGCACCTGGCATCTTCCACAGAATAACCCAAGCAGTCCGACGCATGATGGCACGTAGAGGATTCGGAGCCCTAGTTGTGTACCTTGATGACTTTTTAGTGGTGGGGGAATCAAAGGAACAATGTCGATTAGCTCTCAATTGTCTACTGCAGCTCTTAAGAAAACTGGGCTTCTCTATTAATTGGAACAAAGTGGTTGATCCAACTCAAGTTATTACATTCCTCGGCATCGTTCTCAGTTCTACAGATCTCACTATGGAACTTCCAGCAGCCAAAATAGCAGAACTAAAGCAACTCTTGGAAAGGTTTTCAAGAAAAAAGCGCGCTACAAAACGACAGCTCCAATCGTTGGCAGGAAAATTAAACTTTGCTAGTACTGTGGTCCGTGGCGGTAGGTGTTACCTCCGGAGAATTATCGATACTATGGCAAATTTAAAGCAGGCAGAGCACAAAGCAGTACTCGGGGATGAATTCCATCGTGACCTTGTGTGGTGGCAACGATTCCTCGAGTATTTTAATGGCAAATCCTTCTTTTTGGATGACAAGCAGGCAGTCACACTTCATACAGACGCATGCAACGATGGCTGTGCGGGGGCAATAAAAGGGGATTGGTTCTATGTAAACTTCACACAAGACTTCCCACAGGCAGCTGACCTCCACATAAATAACAAGGAAATACTGGCAGTGTTATACTCAGCTCGAAGATGGGCACCCCTATGGTGCAATCAGAGAGTGTTCATCTATACAGACAGTATGACGGCCAAAGCAGCCCTTAATAAGGGGACTTCGAAAAACCCTAATACAATGAGGGCATTACGAGAACTGTTCTGGTTGTCGTCAATTTATAACTTTTACGTCATAGCTGTGCATTTACCAGGGTGTCTCAACACGGTGGCAGACATGTTATCTCGACTGCATAGTGCTACTAATATATTTACTGTAGGCTCCATGATGTTAGGTTTACAAGGTCTCCACACTGTATTTCCTTCCAGTATGCTCTCTCGCCACATGTCCTCAAAAACACTGTTCCTTTTAATTCGACAGGTAGGAGCGTGGACATGGAAAAAGAACTGGATGCTGAGTTAGCAGAGTTTAGAGCTTCCAACTTCGCTGAAAGCACGCAAAGGACATATGCTACACATAGACGGGCCTATTTCAAGTTCTGCATGGCTCTTGGTTACCAACCAGTACCAGCATCGCCAATCATAGTGGCCAGATATGCTACCTTCCTGGCGAGATCACTGAAATACTCCTCAGTGAGACAATATCTGAATATAGTACAACTATTGCATAGAGAATGCGGGGTTCCCAGTCCGACGGAGGGAAACTATTTGCTGCAGTCAACACTGAGGGGAATAAAACGGGTAAAAGGGGACCAACAAAACCGAAAGCTGCCTATTACACCTACCATCCTCCTTCAGATATACCAACGTTTGAGGATGGACACGGAAGAAGATATTGTGTTCTGGGCTATCTGCCTTACAGCGTTCTACTCCTTGCTTCGAAAGTCGAATCTGCTTCCGATGAGCCCTTCAGACTACCACCCCCTGCGACACCCACAACGCTCCGACTTCACCTTCTACAACTGGGGGGTTATTATGTTAGTTAGACATACGAAAACCATACAATTCAAAGAGCGCGTGCTTCAGCTCCCCCTCCCGTTCCTCCCGGGACACCCACTGTGTGCTGTGTCAGCTCTCTTAAAGGCTTTTAATCTGTGTCGGGGTACCCCCGTAGGTTCACCAGCTTTCCTTCAGCAGAGAGGCAATAAATTTATACCGGTGCTATACCCTGTGTTCCTGGCAAGGCTCAAGTCTGTGTTATCTACTCTAGGCTATTCTGGTGACCTCTTCTCAGGTCATTCTTTCCGTCGTGGGGGTGCTTCATGGGCCCTACAAGCAGGGCTCCCGGGGGAGTGGATAAAGCTTCTTGGGGACTGGAAGAGTAGCGCCTACTTGGCATACGTGGAAGTGCCGTTGCAAACTCGCGTTGCAGCAATGACTCAATTAGTAAAATCTCTCCCCCTGGTACAAACTTGACTTTTCTAACTTCATGTATTTTATCCTACTTCTACAAACTAACTAATTATGGGATATTTGGGAGCTTTGTTACATTATATTACAAAACTTCATTTCATTATCATTGCTTATAATTGGTAATTAATATCTCTCTAATTATATATCATAATTATCAATTACTTTGGTAATTGGCATTGCTTCATGTTATGTAATAAAAGCTCTCATTGGTCCCATACTATTTGCTTCTGTCATTTCTTGAAAAGGTATAATTTAAGTCTGAAATTACTTTGTTAATTACTGTTTAAATTACCGTTCAATGCGCTATCTGGCGACTATGTCTCTCCCCAATGTTTTCATTTTCAGTGACCCATTACTTTACAGACCCCTGTCTGGGTCAAGCGTACCATTACCAGGGCTCAGGAATCGCTATGGAACCCGCATGTTCGGGGGGTTAATGGCTGTGGCGGGAAAATACTGACCAATGGGGGTCCCCCTAGGGTGCCGACGTGCTCTCGGTTCGGCTCCCCGCTCACTCTTCTCTGGGACCCCTTGCCGGCAGCATTAGTAATTTTTCAGTTCCCGCCCACCCTCTCCTTGTATATGTAACTCTAGTTTAGTTTTATAGATTTTAGTGTAGGAGCTTTGTTACATTATATTACAAAACTTCATTTCATTATCATTGCTTATAATTGGTAATTAATATCTCTCTAATTATATATCATAATTATCAATTACTTTGGTAATTGGCATTGCTTCATGTTATGTAATAAAAGCTCTCATTGGTCCCATACTATTTGCTTCTGTCATTTCTTGAAAAGGTATAATTTAAACTGGTATAAATGCCGGAGCTTATCGACGGCATTTACACTACAGTTTAACTTAAACTTTCAAACCATTTATAAGCCAGTGAAAAAACACATTATTAAATCTATTTCTTATAAATTCAAACTTTGCAATTAAAGCGATTTCTAATTAATAGATAAACTTTTGAATATAACAAATCTCTACAAAAATGTACAGTGCATGATAAAATAAATGTATTGTCTTAAATGAGGCGCTCAGCTCCGCCCACAATATTACCGCATCACTTAGGTGTCACCACGTGCAAAACGCAGTTCACAGGAAATATGATTAAAGTATTTAATTGTTGGTTCTAACATGCTTATTTTTTTATCAAACTTTCAATCAAACTACAATTAGAATTCACGTTGTAAGGTTTTTAAAAAGTTTAATCAAGAAAAGAGCATGTGATAGCAGTGTCATAAATTCGCAATGATACAGTGATAAAGTAGTACCGCAGGTTATTTTTTGTAAACGTCAGGGTTTGAAGGTTATCCTTTTCAGCTGTCAATCTTGTGTTTATGAGAATGTATACCGGTCACATGAATTTGTTTAA
Source organism: Gibbula magus (assembly GCA_936450465.1). Lineage (NCBI taxonomy): Eukaryota > Metazoa > Mollusca > Gastropoda > Trochida > Trochidae > Gibbula > Gibbula magus. The sequence continues at coordinate 77,821,574 of OW388289.1, read as the reverse complement.
TCCGATCAGCAGAGAGCATATCGCTTAAATTTCAAAGTTTGAATTTATAAACATATAAAACACATAACCACAATTCCAGCACGGACTTCAACATTAATTTCAAACACAGCTTTGAGTTAATCATCAGTAGCATATATAAACATATAAAGCACATAAAACATTATTTCAACACTGACTTCAATATAAATTGTTAAACGCAGCACTGTATTAAACATTAATTGTTTGTCAAACCCACACATTGTTTTTTGAACAGCATAGATGTTGAAACTTGAAACTTATGCATGGCGGACAGCATCACTGGTGTTTTCTAGGGGTGACTATTGACCCACAATGACTATTGCGATAGTTTATCAATTAACAAAAGGAAAACATTCTGGAATAAACAGTGCTTTATTGTGTTTTCTTTGAAATATTTTCTTCCAAAGTGACAGAATTTAGTGAAAAAGCGAAAAGAAGGGTTACTCTAACATCTTCCTGTTGTTATTTTAGCTATCCGCGATCTGTTTGGAGTGTTCCTGCATTTTTCGAATCTAAAAAGCATTAATGTGCAAATTTACTTTAAGGTTCAAGTAAACAACTGTATTGAATAAACTTTTGAAACTAGCGGTAGTTAGTCATACTATCCATGCTATTGATCGTTAAAGTTACTATTGACACCGCAACTATCGCGATAAATCGAGCAGCTTGTCATATAGTTTTAATTTTAATCTCTTATAAAGTGAATAGACTAAAGTAAAAAATATCAACTTTCAGCAATGTTTTAATTTAAACTACGGTGCAAGATTTTGCCAAATTGCTCACTGTTGCCTCAGACTCGGTTGTAGCGATCTTAACTCCGATAAATATAACAGACACATTATATTGGATAATCCATGCTGCTCATGAGGATACACGACTATGCACTTTACACTATGTTTTCACATGTAGTAATAATGATCACCTAAGACAAAATATGTACTTTTATATCACAGGTTATAGCCTGGAAACCATTTCCCATTTGTATCTCATTCTTCCTCAATCAGCTGTAGAAATTTTGGCAAATTACACTAAAATCACGTCCTGGGCTGTTCCATTTTAACATAGGTATTTGCATAATTCCGCCTTGACTTTTTGTAGGAGTTTTGGCATGTAGAAGTTTTGGAAGATTATTATGAAATATGTACAATACATTACAACAATTGAAATTGTATCTGTATCGTAGCATGAAAAGCTACGAATTAGTAAAAATGCCCTTCACGTATTTTTCCCGAATGTTTACGAATTTATACAATCACCTATTCGTGATAATTTGGCTCGTAGTGAAATATGGGCATTACAAGAAAACAACCTTTCACTTAAAATAATGTCATCATACTGGCCATAGCAGGGCAGATACACAATGAACCTCTTACGGTATTCTGTTGAATGCGTATTCGAGAAGAAAGAAGATACATTGGACAATGGACATGGACATGCTATATTCCTTAAATGGCGTTAATCTATTTTAAATGTGTCTTAAATGTTTGCATATCGAAGGTGTTATCGATGCAATAAAGCTGATAAACTTGGTATCCTTATCGGATAATATGCATAACAGGTTAAAGGTCCACCACACGAACTACGCAAAATGTGAATCCTTAAACTGTTTACCTATCAATGAATCATGGCATCACCGGGAGGTGATAGGAGTATTTCTGCTTGACTGAATATTCGAAAACAAAACCAACTCTGAAGAGTGCAATTGTAACAAGGTTAAGGTTAAAGAATTGTTCCAAAATCATACACAACTCAATTGCAACAACGACCAACAGCATGCAGCTAGTAGCTTCAATTTCCTGTCCAGAATGAATCTCTCTATTTCTCTTCTTTATTACGTAGAGTGTTGACCGCCTCGATTAAATAGGCTACATACCACCCATACATGACCCACGTGACTAGGGGTTGGCTTTAAGTATATACATTTGTATTTGCGGATTTTCGTATAAGTAACATTGTAACTCTTTAACGTAAAGGGGGGGGGGGGGGGGGGGGGGGGGGGGGGGGAGTGGTCTATGTGAATGAATCTCGATGTGTGGGCTAGTGAAGCTCCTAAATATCCTGCGATTCCGAACTAACCATTTAACGATTCTTTGAGACATGAACAAACGCTGTTAGGTACATAAGTTTGTACGTATTGCCATAAACAGAGGAAACAACCCAACCTTCAGTCTGATTAAAATCAACGGTTTTCCGTGGAATAAAAATTGCAAAATAGTGCATCTACCGGGATACGAACTCGTATCGTTCGTGGGTTTCCACGCCAAACCGTCTGAAAGCACCCCGTACACTAGCGTGTTCGGGCACAATTCAGCTATCCAATCAAAAGATGCCCAACAAATGCTTTCGGTGCGAGAACTAGGGGCAGATAACTCCAAACAGCTATCCTTTTGTCTGTTCCGAATGCTTTCAAAACAGCAACCGTATAAATACTATGATGTGATTGGTCAGCTATTTGACTGGGTTTTGGCTGCGCTAAACTGGTTCTGAACACACGCCTATACGGGGTGTTCTCAGACCTTGTGGCGAGGAATCTACAGAACCTGTTCGTATCCCGGCAGATGCAAAATTTTGCAAATTTTATTCCTCGGAACAAGGTTGATTTTAATCAGACTGACCCAACCTTACAAATATAATATTTACCCTGCGTCTGAAAGATATTCAACAAGCCGAAGGAACGAAACAACACAACTTTTCAAACGTTAAGTTGGAACTAGAGTTACTTCCCTTGCTGTAGCTACGTGACCAAGCGATGTGAATTAAGAAACTGATAAGGAAATCGTCATTATCAGGAAATCGAGGACCTATTGTCGACATGCTCTTTAAAGATTTTAGAATACGTAATTAAGGACTATTTTCAGGCAGTTCACAAGCATATATCGCCGACATAGTGACCTCCACCTTGACGAACTTTCACTGAAATTACTCCGTCAAGTTTCATTATCAAATTTGCCTCATCAGCCCTTATTTTGATAATGATAATTATGATATTGCGCGTGTATCCGTAATAAACAGAGATTATTAATCTCGCGTGTTTCCGAATCATTCATTCGATATTAATCTTCCAGTTAACGAATTCCCAACAATGTCTAAGTTCAATATAATCATGTCTTCTCATGTCTTCTCAACGGGAAACTACCATAAGAAATTTAGCATGCTTAATATTTCATACAACAAATCTCCGACTCAGAATCTGTCATGTATGATTGAACAATTGTGATTTTTATGCCTTTCTATGGACCATGATGTACACTGTGCCCACACCTTTGTACTGAATAAAAAATATTGACATCCTATACACTCGCCATAATTCTGCAAATCATAATCTTTGCATTGCGGGAGTCATCGTTGAATGTAATACGTAATGTGACCGCGAAGAGGAAGAGCGTAAACAAGCGATAAGCTATCAGCAATCCGTTTGTTTTAGCACCGCTTCATATAATCTATCTCAAATGGATATGAAATTACATTTTTGCATCAGTGTTCAACTGAATCAGGGTGGATATGAAACTCACATTTATGTTTTTCTTAGTTTTATCAAATATGAAAGGAAATGTAGCTTATTTGAATTCCTCATCTCAATACGTGCACTGTAGTGAGTATCGACAATGTGTTGTTCTACTGCAATATAACCAATGCCTTCCGTAGCTACGAGTACCTTCATTTTCCAACGGTGCGTATTATAGTACTTTTTGAAAATGTGAGTTTAGAATTTACCACAAATTATAATGTATTAGAGCGAGTGATTTCTAGAATATACACTAGCAGTATTAAATTTATAATTGAATCGAATCTTCTAGATCTTCCCATGAATAGCAAGAGACCACCTGAATATAATTGTTAAAGTGTGTACAAAATGGATGTTATCATGATTAAATAATATGTTTCGAATATGGGATTAGATACGTGTCACAATGGACCGACTTGAGAATTAATGCCATCCAGATGGGGAGCACTTTAAAGGATTCAAAATCTCAGGTGTATGTTTGTTCACAGTTCAAGTCACCTGCAACCACACAGTTACTCTTCATGTTGGTCGAAGTATATTCAACCTATTTTTCGAGATTACAAATGTCCTGCTTGGGATGGAAAAAGAACAACACTTTTCCATAATGTAGCACTCTCTGTGTGTTTAAAATCCACATTTTCGGGGTTATGACATTAAAATATTCATCATAAGACATTAGTTATTAACAAAAACAACTCTATGGACATTTTACGTGCGCATCACTATTCTCTGTATTGATTTCTTGTGGAGATCTGATACAGTGCGGGTCTGTGTTGTAAAACAACACTGCGATCTTCACAATGACACAGTATTCAGAACAAGGCTGCCCGGATAGACATCTGTCTTGGAAAAACATACAAAGTACTTGATCACATTATTATTTGTTTGGTACCCTTTGTTTGATCACCACACGGACATCATCAGAAATAATGATATTTTCCAATATTTCATTGAATGAATATGAAGTTTAGACATCAATACACCGAGGGGCAAAAGAAACGATACTGAATTGTCTACATACTCAAACACTAACTATATTTGCCGGATAAAATCGACTTTCTGTGATGAGGATATGTCTGTTCAAACACACATGGGGTGCTTAACTTAAGGTGTTTTCTGGACATAGTCTTGGGTATTACTGTAGGCCCATTGTTAACTCCCTATCAAGTCTAGATAAGGATATTTGAAAAGGACGATTCTCAAAACGTATGTTTATCAGAAATATAAAGGTCGTTTTGACATAATGTTTGGTATTTAAGGTAACATTATAAACTGCCGTAGGACTGAACCAGGGAGGAGCTTCACAAGCCAACATCGCAAGGACGTTCAGCTGCACCGTGTATGCATCACCCGGCTGTTTCGAAGTTGATGCCCCTATTTCACTACGAGCCGAATTGACACGAGTCATCACGAAAGAGAAAATTGCACATTCGTGAGCATTCGTAGACATTTCGTAATTAATTCTTGGAATTCGTAAATGATTCGAAGTTGATTCGTAGTTGATTCGGCAATATTCCTCCAATTAGTGGCATTCGTGAACAAAAAACTACGAATTTTTCATTCAACAAGCTCCGCTGGGCAAGGCAAGGTCGACGTTGGCAAGTTCGAAACTGGTCACGTGTCCTTTTTTTCTGATGAGAACAGATTCTGTTTGTTTAGAGCTGATGGTTGTCAACGTGTTTACAGATGTGCTGGGGAGCGGTTACCTCCAAACTGTGCTCTGGAAGTCCCAGCGTATGGAGGAGGCCGGCGGTGTGATGGTGTGAGGAGGAATTTTTGGTGAACTGAAAACGAGGCTAGTCATCATCCATTGCAACCTGAATGCGCATAGGCACAATATGCAGGGATGAGATTCCGCAGCCAGTTGTCCTCCCTTTCATCAACCAACAGCCCCGTGGCATTGTCTTCAAGCATGACTATACAAGACCTCACACATAGATTTACATACGGATACATTTTAAAATCCCATTTGTCAACCCCCAGTGTGTCGATGACCATTTTACATTGTATTGTTTGTTATCGATGTAATGTGGTTACATTTAATTCATGCAGACTTAAAAGCTCTTATTAAATAGTCAAATCATTTTGTCTACGTTGCCTTTGTTTTTAATTACTTGTCAAAGTGATAGTATACTTTCATTTGGACGGTAGTTTATTTGGAAATGATGTGAGTACAAGAGATTGTCGACATAATGTACCTTTTTGGACTTTAAATCGATGACACATCGTTGCTGTAGGATGTAATAAAACAAGCCAGAAAACATATTCCACTCTCCTCTCTCGCCTGGTTTAGGAAATTATTTCAAAGCCTTGTTTTTCAGAAACGTGAACAGGAAATAAAAAAATAAGTTTAGTTGGATTAAAATACGCGTGACTATGTTTCAGTTGTATCTATACCTCGTGGATCAAATTATGTTACATGTATGTTGATACCGTCTCTTTTACCCCTGGATCTACATTACTTCCACGGTTTTGACAAATCATCGTTGTTTGTCTCTGTGCCAATCGGTCATTTTTCAAAGTATCATGTGACTTTAATATACAAAAATCGAATTGGCATGATCATACAGGGTCAACTTTTCAAAATTCCAATTTCTTGAACTTATTTATATCATTATATGACCAACGTGACCGTTATATAAAGGTGGCATTTCTACAGAGGTGTTGGTGTGAAATGATGCTCAATGAAAATGAGGATTAAGACAAGGGAGACAACATAGTTCAATGTATCATTATGAACATTCTATTTCACATACCAAACACTCTGTGCTTTCATAATATGTTTATATCAAGAAGTAAAGCTATGACTAATGATAACACCTACTATAAGTTGTCTCATCAAGCGTATTTCCCCATTTTGTGACCCCCAAATCATTCGGGCCACATTTTCAGTGTTAGTACGGAATTGGTGATCGTTATATGGAGGTGACCGTTAATGTAGGTTCGACTATGTATTTGTACTCAGGTGTTCACGAATGGAACAGTTTACAAAGAAAAATAAGAATTACTGTTTTTGAAAAGTTCACTTCAACGAGAAGCTCAAAGGGCGTTTGACACATATTACATGCAATTTGTTACTTAAGTGAATCATGAAATCTGCCGATTGACGATTGAACAAATGTAATTCATATCCTTTAAGATCCTTATTTTGTCGTTTATCCAGTATATATTCAATATATCCTGTATAGTTCCTTCGATTATTAAGTGAGAAATTTCTAACGTAAGTGCAAATTAATGAAGTTGTACTTGGACTTGACATATCAGATGTAGTCTTTTAAACAATGCCGTCACCATGGCAACACCGTGGCAATAGTAGAACTAGTTTTATCTACATGTACATAGGTGGTTGTGTATGACAAAAATATAATAAAGTTTTTGACACACCAAGCTGCGTATAACATATGTTCGCTACCAAGGATGTCCCAAAGGAAGTCCGAACATTTTGAGAGAAGCTTATATGATATGCCTCAATGATCACTAGAAGCTGAATCTCATCAGAGGGAACAAAGCGGTATCATTAGGCTTTGACATACCGCTAGAGCAAATCAACTACAGTATTTATAAATATACAATTAATAGAAAATGACAAAGAACATCCCCCTGCCACCGGCATTGTCCACACCACAGGGACACGATGTGGATAGATACCCGCCACTATACAGCATACCGGTATCGAGTGTATTGTAATCTGTGAGTGATAGCATGCATAACGGATACCCACTTTGAATAAACCTTTCTACGCCTATCATGTAAAATGTATGAAACAAACGAAGATCTACGTAAATTGAAATCCGTAGTAACTAGCGAAACCTAACTTGCGGAAGACACATGAAGAAATATGCTCCAATTCATCAGTTGTGTATAAGGTAGGTAGCTATATTTTTATACAATATTTTCTCCGTACAATGCTTGCCTAACATACTGCTATTATGATATTCTATAATTCTGAATTGGCCTTTCTCAAAATATATTGAAAAGGATATTGTCGGAAACAAATGCAAAAATGAGGACTCGAATGTCCGAGAGTTTTCATCTGACTGGTGTTGAAGACATTTTATTTATGCGTGTTATACCTGGATATGATAACTGTAATTTCATAATATAATATTTGTACTGTACAAGGCATGAGTCACAGTTTCGATAACACATGAAACTATATCATGTCTGCATGGAGTAGATGTAAATCAGCTGCCGATTTTATTGTGAGTTTTATACACTTTTAATGACATTTTGTACTCAATGAAATGTGTATTAGACGACGCTTTTACCATCTTCACAGCGTACTTATCTGATGAATGTTTATGAATAATAATTTTTAATATAGTCCTTATACACCGAGTCCAGCCTCAACCTAATACACAAATGACATCATAAGAAACACATCCAACCACACATAGGAAGACACAATAAAAAAAGTCACATTTGGCTATGTCAGTCTATAGTTCTCAGAAAGTCCTAATAACATTTCACTTACTAACTTCATGGACGACCTCGGATGCTAAACGGAATAGAGGTCTAACTACATTCTGAAACTAGACAGAACGTGCATTACACAACAATCAACGCTGTGGGAAAATGATGTCATGGAAGACACATACTATTGATTAATTGATGATTATTCTATTGGTCGGTGTATGCAGGTGTGTTGATATGCATGTGTGCACTAGAAGGCCGTGAGGAAGTGGAATCAAAACTATTCGATTGCTCACAGAAGATATATAGACCCCTGAACATCGACACACTACTATGCGGTGACAGCCCCGGGAATTGGTAAGCTGCATTTTTGCGTTTCTCGCTCTCAAGGTTTCCACCGTTTTAACGACTTTTCGAAATTTGAAAAAGCGGTAGTTTCCATGAAGTAAAGATTCTAATGGGTGTAGATCAAACTGGATGTGTAGCAGCAGGTTATGGTTATATATACTCGCGTTATATCAAGCTAACAAACCTTTACGAAATGTGGAACAACTTGGCCCCGTATTATTTATGTGACCTTATTTCTAAAACTGTTTTTGATAATGGTCAATAGAATCTCAGAAACAATTCCAAATTGCACTCTGTTTGCTGTAGGAGAGGACGGGCACGTTGAGCCAATGTTTGTATAACAGCTGTATAACTCTTTGTATATGTTCATTAATAATATGATATTTTGGCCAATGCATGATACAACTAATGCTGCGTATAATGTAGTTATATAATCTTGATTGGATGCATATTCGCATTTTGACAGGCTTTTGAAAAAAAAAATTTGCCCAGCATATTTTATGAATGGAATAAGTTAATCACATGCAAGGGTTAAGTTCATCCCTCGGCTTAAATTAAGTAAAACAAACACCTATATAGGAAATACAATAGTTTGTAATATGAATTGCTTATTCAAAGAAATGTACCATGTAACAGTAATGTTCTTCAAAGGAAACGTTCATTGAGACCCCAATCATTTCAACATGGGTTTGAACCTTCAGATCCAAAGGGAAATCACAATTACATTATAACTATCCACCCAACGCTTTTTGACAGAAAAACAAAAATTGAACAACTGAACAAGTATCCAAAGGAATCATTTTCGTATCTCATTTCTGCAAACTCTAAATGTAAATGTAAACTGTCATGTAATACGACAGTAGGGATTATCCATTGTTGACAAAGCTTTCTCTATTATTCACTTTCTTAATATGAACAGCAGCATTTCCATAATGCCTGCACAGATGTCAGTACGTATTCTTGTGACGTTACCTTGATATGTAAGCAGACAAATATAAGACACAGATTGTATATATAATGAGCAACATGCCTGATTTTGTGATACAAACTTTTGATTCATATTCTGACTAACTTATCCTCTCTAACAACTTGACAGCGAAACGAAAAGTATCGGCCATGACAGTAACGGAAGTGGCATGATATGACCCTTCAAATATGGTGCATTTGGTGAAATGATCTCTCAACTTACCTAGTGTCAACGGAATTGTATATAACGAACAAATACTATATGTATATGGAGATTTGACGATCCCATTCTTACCCGTTTACAGGAGTGAGTAGAATTGTCTAACTACTGTTTTGATACCCAGGCAGACTGCTATATTATACACCATAGGTTAAATGGAGTAGAGCGAGATATAACTCAGCACGTTTCAGTAATTGTGATTTATAAATGACAATCTACAAAATGGAGTCTTTGGTCCCGCTTAGCTAGAAATAAACCCTGTTCATCATTAAGGCTCTGATGAAATCGATGGAATGTATGACTGACAGCGTCATGGTCCGCCGAGTTTCTGTGGGGTTCATTTAAATATATTGAATATATTTGCTTTCGTTATTAAATCAATTATTGCACCAAAGATAAATTCATGTCTGCAGATAACGACCTAACTGTTATAACAATGTTCTGAAGAAAGTGTGTACATAATTTAGTATCTGTTTCTCTAGGACAATAGGACGGCCCAACTAGACACGGGAAGTAACGTTATTACTGTTAACATAACTTATACAATGTGTATTCCTTTATTCCCTTTGATGTTTTTATAGAGGTCATGTTTAATAATCAATGATTATAAAATGTTTTGTTCAACTGTTCAACTGTTTTATTATTCATAAACCACATTCGGTGGTACAAGAGCATATACACAAATACAATTTACAATTTACAGGCATGCGCCTGTAGACAGACAATGATTACAATTAATAGTTCATTGAATAATACACGAATATGTGAATAAATAAAAGACAGAATACAGATATTTACTAGATATTTGTTAGCATATTTTGAAGCTGTATGAGAAAACTTGACAAGTATTTCTCATGTACGATAGTTGTATACTAGGATAGGACGTATACTAATCTAGAATATATTGTTATTAAAACATGTGTTTGTCATTCGCGATTTAAATTTAGCATTGCACAGTTTAGAATATAGTGTAATTCGTCACCGAATACACTTAAGTTACAAAGTTTACAATATATTTCATCCCTCGGTATGTTCTGCCATTTTCCAGTTTCTATTGGTAAGTTGAGATTTCAGGTTCTACATTTCAAAATTGGAACATAAATATGTTTAGGAGAAAGTAAATATTTTTCGAAAACTAATGTTTGTTTATAGTGTTGATAATACATTCCCTTTGGACTTGATCTGCTAGTTTCTCTCCAATTTTGAGTCAATTGATCTCTGAGAATTTATCCAGCTTTCAAAACTAGAAAAGACGTGGAGCATACCGAGCGGTTTACAAATACATGTGATAATCCAATTCTATCTAATAAACTTGTGATAAAGTGAATCCATGTGTCCGAATTAAAGTTTTCGTTATATTTATTCAAACTTTAATGATATAAGACTTTGGATAATTGAAATGTATCACTAGATGTAAGTTTGTGCCAAAAGGATAACATACGCTGGTATAGTTTTACCCAAATTCGCCGCAAACAATGAAATGTGGGGTAGATATTCTTAGTCCAGATGCAAGTTTCAAAAACTTTAAATGAATTCTTTCTATTAATTGAAGTTTCTCAAATCCCCATACTTCCGTTCCATAAGTTAGAATAGGCGTTATCATTACATCAAATGCAGATAATAAACAATCTAAAGGCACATTTAAATTTATTGCCTTTTTCAGCAAGCTATACATAGCCTTTGTGGCGTTTTCAGCTATAGTTTTGATGGCTGATACCATCCCTTTATTTCTATGCAACTTGATACCTAGATATACATAACTATCAACTAAACTGAGATTCTTTTCACCAAATTTAAATTTATGTTTGGATTTAACTGCGGGGGCTGAACCAAAGACTAAGATTTTTGTTTTGGATACATTTAATACCAGATAAAACAGTATCGTCAGCATGAAGTAATAATAAGATTGCAGGTAGATTTGTAAGTCATTCTCATTTGAATGTTTAAAATTTACTCCATCACAACCATTTTTATACAAACTGCTCTCCAGATCGTTAAGGAAAATTGAGAAGGAAAGTGGAGATAAGTTCTCTCCTTGTCGAACTCCCTTTTGACAAGGGAAGTAATCGGATTTACAGTTTTGTGTACTTACCATTGACTTAATGTCACGATACATTATTTTTCACGAGATCAAGAAATCTACCGTGTATACCTGACGTTTGCATTTTCGACCATAAACCAACTCGCCAGACGGTATCAAATGCTTTTGTAAAGTCGGTGAAGGCACAATAGAGTGGTTGCTTTGGTGATGTCATTAGACTATTAATTGTTTGCAAAATATAGATGTTATCGGACGTTGTAAAGAGTTTTCTGAAGCCTGCTTGAGCGGGGGTAATGATATTATTGATTTCAAGGAAATTTGTTAGACGCTCGTTAAGAATAGAAGTGAACAATTTACCAACACAGCTTAAAACGGATATAGGTCTGTATGAACTTGAGTCAAGTTGGTCACCTTTATTTTGTATATCGGCTTTATAACTCCAATCAGCCATCGGATTATATTTATACATGTTGATTTAACTTTGCTAAGGTATCTACTCGTATGTTGATATTCATGTCCCAAATCAACCGCCCAAATGTCGTCGCTTTCGAACAGAATTGCATTTTGATAACAAAATAAGCATGTAGATAAATATTTCACAATTAGGAATCGTATGTTTAAGAAAAAATGCTTCAGTGGAATGCTGTTGCATTCACCAATGATGCAGCATTCATTAATGCTGCAGCAGAATGCCCTAGCATTTATCATTGTTGCAGCAGAATGCCCTTGTATTTATCATTGTTGCAGCAGAATGCCCTATCATTTAACATTGTTGCAGCAGAAAGCCCCATCATTTATCATTGTAACAGCAGAATGCCCTAGCATTTACCATTGTTACAGCGGAATACCCTATCATTTATCATTTTTACAGCAGAATACCCTATCATTGATCATTGTTACAGCAGAATGCCCTAGCATTTATCGATGTTGCAGCAGAATGCCCTAGCATTTATCATTGTTGCAGCAGAATGTCCTAGCATTTATCATTGTTGCAGCAGAATGCCCTAGCATTTATCATTGTTGCAGCAGAATGTCCTAGCATTTATCATTGTTGCAGCAGAACGCCCTAGCATTTATCATTGTTGCAGCAGAATGCCCTATCATTTATCATTGTTACAGCGGAAATTCCCTAGCATTTATCACTGTTACAGCGGAATACCAGAACATTGCATGCCATTCTGAAGCAGAATTGAAAATAAATAATTATATTTGAATGTTAGAGGTAGTTTCAAAATATTAAGTATGAGTGCACCGCTCTCACAATTGTCGTAATGCAAGATAAATCTACACAGTCTGAGATGTTTATCATACGTATGAGGTGAAAGAGACAGATTGTGCTAGATATGTCTTATGGAAGTGTCAAGTTGATGTTGTCCAAGAAAGAAATATGTCCCATTGTTACAAAAAATAAATGTTGTGCAGAGGACGAGTTGACATATCCCGACTTTGTTTCGTCTCAGGAGTATATTTCACCAAGGTGGCAGTGTTGTGCCTCCTTTCAGGGTGTCCATTGATATTTATCGTCATTCATTGACATGCTTGACTGTATGTTTTCAAATTAATCAATACTAGATGAACATGGTCAAAATACAGGCGGAGCATTTGAGCTGTCTTATTATTGTCTTATTATATTTTTTGCAGTCTTTACTATACCGGTAATTCACACATTGCCTGTTTCCCTGCTCTTGGAACGGTACGATTATTCAACACTGACTTACACGAAGCTGGCATCCTATACAGACAGGAAATACATTTGGAAGGTTGAAGCTTTACTGTCAGATAGCAGGCTACATGCTGATTGTAGTACCTGGTATGGTCACAAAGTGTTACTAAGTAGACGTCACTGGATTCCTGCTTCTGGTATTCTTCGACATTCACCTTGCTAAGCATGGTCCAATTCGACAAGAGTCCATGTCGACGTCGACGGATGTGCTCTATAGAGATGATACGGGGTGATCAGGGGGCCTGCGAGCAGTTCAGATCTTCTTTATCCACTAACATCATCATACTCCTCCATACAATCTACCAACCCGTCCATTCAGGTGTGTGCGGAACGGTTCCGTTAGCGTCGATGTTTGCAAAGAAAACAGGATTAAGAAAGTGTTGAAATCCCCAGGAATTGTTTATATCAAAGCTAGAATTTACGAAACACTTTAAGTGTTAAAATTATGCAAAAAATGTAACATCAAGTTTAAAACTGGACTAGTACCTGGTATCTTGAAGAGTGGAATTTCAAAGGTTTACAAAATGGATTTCGCAAAGGGTGTTCTTGTCAAGACATTGCTTTACGAGGTGATATGGGATGGAGGAGGCAACAGATAAAAATATAAATTGAAGTGTTAAGATATTTTCATAAAGTTGTCACAATGAATTCAAATCTGGTAAAAGGAATATTTCATTGGTGGTCAAGTAATTATCTTGGGGTTATAGGGTCGTGGACATGTCCAAGAAACTTGCTTGTTCCTGGATCAATTCTTAATTGAATTAATTGCATTAGATAAACGAGACAAAGAGACATGGTATTCAGATATATTTATTGACAAGAAAACTATAAATTAGTCTAGGAGCCATTCCTGAAAAGCGGGCTAGAAATCAATTCCGCTAAACATTTTTAGAAGAAGTGTTTTGGTGTTTAAAAGTTATAGTACTAACATTGTTAATTCATTTCATACATGTTGGCACTTTGACAAATGACCTTCAAGGTCATGTCAATGTCAAATGTCAGATATTTGCGCCCAAAACGTTTTCCTTAGTACCTAAACAAAAATAAAAGACATGAATCACATTCTGTATCAAAGTTTTATTGCTTTAACAATGTTGCACATTCACAAATGACCTTCAAGGGCATATCAAGGTCAAAAGGTCATATCGTGTAATTTCATGATATCTCTGCCAGTAAAACTTGTTTCACACCACCTGAACAAAAAGAACATACATGTTTCACATGTTATATCAAAGAGTTGATGCTATAACATTGTTGATTCAATGAATATATGTTGACACGTTGACAAATGACCTTCATGTCAAGGCAAGGTCAAAAGTGCGATCAGAATAATTACAAATTTTCTCATAAAAAAGTTATTCTCACTACTTGAACAAAACAAACAAACATGTTGACTTCTTGTATTTACATTCAGATATGATAACATAGTTGATTGATTTTGATAAACTGATTGTCAAGGTCATGTGAAGGTCAACAGTCCGATCAGTCATTTCATAATGTTTTCTCACAAAGAGTTTTTCTCACTACTGGAACAAAACAAATACACATGTTCACATCTCTTATAAACATTAATATGATATAACATTGTTGATTGATTTCGTAAATATGGACAATAAGACAAATAATTTTCAAGGTCATTTAAAGGTCAACAGTTTGATCAGAGTCATTTCATGATATTTTGGCCTGGAGAAATTTTTAAATGAGAAGAATACGAATCAGGTTTATGAAGAACATGTTATGACCATCTCTGCATGATTCTCATGGCAAGTGTCATTCAGTATTATGGAGATTGTACCATTCAATTTCAGGAGCATGTTGAAATGCTTCAGGCTTTGGGGGTTGCATGTTGGCTGTCTTCATATCTGTGAAAGATTGTGGCACTTGAACTGAGCGAGATCTACCATGGACAACTGGAATTCCCTCATAGGTACTTGATAGGGTGTCAATATTCCGCCGGAAAGCTGCAGTTTGCTTTGCATGGAAAGTCCCTTTTCCATCCAGTGTTTCCTCATTAATGTCAATGTTGTCATTTGCAAAGCGAATGTATCCTGGCAATGGTAGATTAGAGAAACATCTTGGCACGACAGTCTGGGCATGCTCTTCATAGCGAGAGAGGGTGTCTTCGGCAATTGCTGTATCCAATCTGAGAACTGTATAATAGCTGATAGAGTGACCTGCAGCATGAGGGAGTTGTACTAATTTCCCTAGAGCGTGTTGCTTGGTGTACAGTAAGTCCTAGTCCAATATGTTTTGGAGTAAGCTTTCGACCACTGGATGCTCAGTATCTTTGTGCTGGTAGAGTTGTTATCATATTGTGTAATTTGAAAAGGATGTACACACTATCGGGAACAGTTTTCTTTGCACTCACTTGAGTTAAGGAACCTACAGATATGTGTCCTTCTGTTTCTTTAATGTCCGCTTTTATCTTCACAGCAACATTGAACATTTCTGTGTGTTATCATGCATGGTGTTAAGTGCCACATTTGTTGGAACTGCAGGGAACAGTAACAATGATTCATTATTGTTGAGTGGTTGGACGATCTGAACTTCCTCTCCAAGATGTGATTGGATTTTATCCTTAAATCTGTTAGTGTGATAAACTACAGGTTCACAAGAGAGTTCAGCAAGCTTCTCACAATATCTGTTCCATACTGTTTGGAGGGAAAATATAAATCCTCTGTCAAATCCACAACGCAGCTCTTTTATGACTGTGAGGAAGCATTCTGCCATTGGGTCATATTCATCAAGGGTATATTTACTATGATTCCGGAGAAAACCTGCATAGCATGAGAGATGTTATTTACCTTCGGCAGCAATCAGGTCATGGGTACTTGCAAGGCGACATTTCATGATAGGATCTTGACAAGCCAACGACTTGATTTTGTCTGATGTCGGAATACATTGAATACATTTCAATAAAATAATATCATACTTACAATTGTAGTGATCCAAAACCAATGTTTACAAAGCTCCAAAGGCCATAATAAAGTGGAAGGTGAACTGACAGCTCAGTGTTTACTCAGCCATTACAAGGTGGATGCTGGCAGGGGAGGTAACTCCTCATTTGTCTTCCTAACAACTATTTACAATTATCATAGTAAATTGACAGCGTCAGTGGTAAACTTTGAAGACCTGCTGAAAAATATTTTGAGTATTCCTAGGGTGCCTTTATCGATGCACTGCATCCAATGAACATTTTAAACTATGTTGGCAATCTTTACTCTAATTGTTTAACGGAAAATAAAAATCTGGACTTGGTTCCTAGACTAAATGGTAGATGAAAAGGTACGTGATCTGAAAAACGACCCAATGGATTGAATTTCATTGACAAAAGATGGCCGCATTATCGTTCTCGTAGAACCAGAACGAGCCATCAGCCACATTCAGTGTAAAGCGGCGGTCACAACCCGCCGTACTTGCAAGTGCGTGCTGTCTACGTGCATAAACGTGGGTAAAATAGTGGTAGCCGTACGTTGTAAGTACCGACACCGTACGGATTTGGGAGCACGCAGACACGCCGTAGCGCCGTACGACTTCCGTGCGTTGTCAGTGCGTCGTCCGTGCGTACTCGATACTTCCCCAGTTCAACTGACAAATGAGCATGCAACACTCACGTTACCAGTGCCGAGTAAGCACGTGCTCCGCAATTACAACGTACGTTGTGCGCACTGATTTCTGCATTTTTTTTATGCGCTGCCATTTGAAGCTGCTCTTGCAGCATCAGAAGCAGGAGTCTCCGAGTTGAATAGGCGGCATCTTGAGGCAGCAGCTCTGATAGAGAACCTCTGGAGGTCGCCCTATACCCCTACCCCCTGGGTGCCTGAAATCGGCCTGAAAAACTGACATCGTGCGTGTGCAACACATGTAAGTACGCCATCCGTACGATAACGTGACAATCGTACGTCACACACAAGGTGTAAGTACGTTGTAAGCAGATCACGGCCAGGCATTTCGTGCGTGATTTTGCTCCCTCCCTGCGTTTTCCACATCCTCCCAACGTTTTTCAGAAAAGTGGCCTCCCCAAAAAACGTACGGACAAAAAAAACGTACGGTGGGTTGGAACCGAGGCTTAAAAGTAGGACCTCAACAGATACTTGATACGGAAGAGAAACTGGGGGCCGTTCCACTAAAGCGGCTGTCACAACCCGTCGTACGTGCAGCTCCGTGCTGTCTACCGACAAAAACGTGGGGTAAATTGGGGAATTCGTGCGTCCTCGTTACCGACGCCGTACCGATTTTGGACAAATTTGGAGCACGCAGACTCGTCGTAGAACTTTAAGTGCATGCAGAACTTTCGCTGCGTGCAGTCTACGAACGGGCTGCGAATTTTCCTCCGTACGATCGACGTGCGTGCCCTGTACGACAACCGCACGCATAACGCACCGACATCGTGCGTTTTTTTCAAGCTTACCCACTCACACTTTCTCTACGAACGACGCACGTTGCACATGCGTACAACGTGCGTAGTTCGTGCTTACTCGGCACGTCCAAAGTTTAACTATCAAATAATTAAAGAAAACTCCCGTCGATCGTACCGATTAAGCACGTACAACGCATCGAGTAAGCACGTTCCCCAATTTACCCCACGTTTTTGACGGTAGACAGCACGCAGCTGCACGTACGACGGGTTGTGACAGCCGCTTAAATCCACCCTACGTTTTGAGAAAAACGTAGCGACCGTGGCCTCCCCAAAAAACGTACGAACGAATTGCACGCACGATGGGTTGTGACAGGGGTTTAAAGCGGCGGTCACAACCCGCCGTACTTGCAAGTGCGTGCTGTCTACGTGCAAAAACGTGGGTAAAATAGTGGTAGCCGTACGTTGTAAGTACCGACACCGTACGGATTTGGGAGCACGCAGACACGCCGTAGCGCCGTACGACTTCCGTGCGTTGTCAGTGCGTCGTCCGTGCGTACTCGATACTTCCCCAGTTCAACTGACAAATGAGCATGCAACACTCACGTTACCAGTGCCGAGTAAGCACGTGCTCCGCAATTACAACGTACGTTGTGCGCACTGATTTCTGCATTTTTTTTATGCGCTGCCATTTGAAGCTGCTCTTGCAGCATCAGAAGCAGGAGTCTCCGAGTTGAATAGGCGGCATCTTGAGGCAGCAGCTCTGATAGAGAACCTCTGGAGGTCGCCCTATACCCCTACCCCCTGGGTGCCTGAAATCGGCCTGAAAAACTGACATCGTGCGTGTGCAACACATGTAAGTACGCCATCCGTACGATAACGTGACAATCGTACGTCACACACAAGGTGTAAGTACGTTGTAAGCAGATCACGGCCAGGCATTTCGTGCGTGATTTTGCTCCCTCCCTGCGTTTTCCACATCCTCCCAACGTTTTTCAGAAAAGTGGCCTCCCCAAAAAACGTACGGACAAAAAAAACGTACGGTGGGTTGGAACCGAGGCTTAAAAGTAGGACCTCAACAGATACTTGATACGGAAGAGAAACTGGGGGCCGTTCCACTAAAGCGGCTGTCACAACCCGTCGTACGTGCAGCTCCGTGCTGTCTACCGACAAAAACGTGGGGTAAATTGGGGAATTCGTGCGTCCTCGTTACCGACGCCGTACCGATTTTGGACAAATTTGGAGCACGCAGACTCGTCGTAGAACTTTAAGTGCATGCAGAACTTTCGCTGCGTGCAGTCTACGAACGGGCTGCGAATTTTCCTCCGTACGATCGACGTGCGTGCCCTGTACGACAACCGCACGCATAACGCACCGACATCGTGCGTTTTTTTCAAGCTTACCCACTCACACTTTCTCTACGAACGACGCACGTTGCACATGCGTACAACGTGCGTAGTTCGTGCTTACTCGGCACGTCCAAAGTTTAACTATCAAATAATTAAAGAAAACTCCCGTCGATCGTACCGATTAAGCACGTACAACGCATCGAGTAAGCACGTTCCCCAATTTACCCCACGTTTTTGACGGTAGACAGCACGCAGCTGCACGTACGACGGGTTGTGACAGCCGCTTAAATCCACCCTACGTTTTGAGAAAAACGTAGCGACCGTGGCCTCCCCAAAAAACGTACGAACGAATTGCACGCACGATGGGTTGTGACAGGGGTTTAAAGCGGCGGTCACAACCCGCCGTACTTGCAAGTGCGTGCTGTCTACGTGCAAAAACGTGGGTAAAATAGTGGTAGCCGTACGTTATAAGTACCGACACCGTACGGATTTGGGAGCATGCAGACACGCCGTAGCGCTTTAAGTGCATGCAGAACTTTCGCTGCGTGCGAGCTGCGTGCGACTGAGTATTTTTCACACGTACGACTTCCGTGCTTGCACTCTACGACACTGTGCGCACAACGCACGGATTCTGTGAGTGTTTTAAGTTTTCACAATGACACATACTCCACGGACGACGCACTTAGCACGTGCGTGCTCCGCACGTTGCAACTGCGTTGCCAGTGCGTCGTCCGTGCTTACTCGGCACTTCCCCGGTTCAACTGACAAATGAGCATGCAATACTCACGTTGCCAGTGCCGAGTAAGTACGTGCTCCGCAATTACAATATACGTTGTGCGCACTGATTTCTGCAGTCATTTGAAGCTGCTCTTACAGCATCAGAAGCGGGAGTCTCTGAGCTTAATGGGCGGCAATTTGAGGCAGCAACACTGAGAGAGAACCCCTGAAGGTCGCCCTATACCCCTACCACCTGGGTGTCTGAATTCGGCCATTCGGTTCATGGCACTAGTACGCACTTAAACCGTGCGTGTAAGTAAGGACATCGTGGGTGTGCAGCATATGTAAGTACGTTATCCGTACGTTAACGTGGCAATCGTACGTCACACGCAAGGTGTAAGTACGT
This sequence comes from Gibbula magus, assembly GCA_936450465.1. Classification (NCBI taxonomy): domain Eukaryota; kingdom Metazoa; phylum Mollusca; class Gastropoda; order Trochida; family Trochidae; genus Gibbula; species Gibbula magus. Next base: position 77,801,511 of record OW388289.1, on the reverse strand, counting down.
TGTAAGCACTTACAACGCACTTACCACGTGCGCAGCGTACGATGTGTGTTGATGTGCTCCCTCCCTGCGTTTCCCACTTCCTCCCGACGTTTTTCAGAGACGTGGCCTGCCCAAAAAACGTACGGACAAAAAACACGCACGGTGGGTTGGGACCGAGGCTTTACCGATCTTAGCCCTAAGATCAATCGTAAGCCCATCTTTTATCATTGGCTAAGATTGATCTTAGGGCTAAGATAAGTGGAACAGTACCCTGAACGATTATTCACACATGTATGTGGTGATCAAACCTGAATTAAGTATTCTGTAAGTTGTTTAATACTTTGGGTGTATGTATACCCACGTAGATGTGAAAAAGTAAAACTCCTCGTTTGTAATACCACAGGAACATATGTTAATATTGTACAATAGCCTCATGTGTATATATCAGTCCAGATCCACACACATTCCCCGATATCTACTATACTGTCTTCTACTGTTCTATTATCTGTGTAATAAATGCCTCGGAGTCCTTATAGGGGATTCTCAATATTTATGCATGCATACGACCCATGACCTTTCGAAACGAAAACGAGGCTAAGGCCGCTTCTGATTTCCTGGTTCGCGTAATGGCTGCATATCGGCAGTACGTGCCGCTTTGTGTTTCCGTTTTCTATCGACTGGAACTGAATGAATAGGTTTGTTTCTATTGAATTCCAGCAATGCAAGATTTAAAAAAAGTGTTTTTGACAATAAAATCGACAAAACTAAGGGTATTTCATTCTGGTTTAGCGGCAAACAACGTTTGTTTTGGATAGTTTTATTCGTGGTAAATTCAAGAGTTTTGGTTTTGTCATCGGCCCGTAAACGGGATGATTTGTATTTCTTTTTTGGCTACTTATGGCCAAAGAATTGGGTTTGTTTACAGTGTAGTCTGCACTGAATGACCCATTTGTAATTCGTAGGCATGTCACAAGATGCGACGGTTTAGCCGAGTGATGGCTATGATTTGCAAAGTTTCTTCCCATCCAGTGACCAAATATAATGATTTCATTGCTTAAATGGATAGTGTGTAAATTGTCATTCGTATTTGTTTACATTTGAACACGGAAACCAAACGAGTTTGTCAGATTTACAGCGCAAAATGACGGTAAGCACAACGAGAAAGTGCCGCCGTAAACTATTCGAAAAAATCTCGCCTTGCATGTAAAATAGTATCCTAAGCTGTGATAATTGAAGATAATCGACATATACGTTTATCAAGTGATTTAATCATAATATTTAATGAAATTAAGTGATTTTTGAAATAGCTACTGACTTGTCAATGCTATGTGAATGGTACTTCCGGGTTTCGAAAGCGGCCTTAGCCTCGTTTTCGATTTCGAGAGCTCAGTTTCTTATACCTCATGGATATTCATGAGGTAATATTAAGAATCCCCTATTAGTCTCTTTTGTATTTCCCGATCTATGACTTCCCCAAACAAAGTAAATTATTGTTATAATGTTATCTCATTAGGTTCCCACTTCCATATACAATACATAATATATTTAAAAGTCTGCCTTGTTTTACAGTAAACTTCCCGACTTCCACGTCACACGTCATCATGTTTTAGCTTTATTCAATATCGTGTAACAATCGGGATATTCCATTCCACAACATGAAGTAAATACCTTCACTTCCTATCCACCACAAACCATATAAAATAACAAACATCATAATGGACGTCCCCTGCGACACAACATGAAGTCAATACAAGCGCTTAAGTAAAGGATTCCAGGCATTCAATGTCCGTAACAATTATCTGCTATAGGACTTTAATCAGAATTTATTTAATGTCCATATCATGTAACATAAGCCTTGTGATAGCCTTCCCTCGTGTACTACACAATCAAGGCAGTAACACTAACGTATCAATCATGTTTCTATTATTACTCCAGCTAATCGGTAAGGCCCCCAAAATAAAGAATTTGTTTCTGGTTTCCGCCAATATCAGTTTAAAACCCAGCCTCAGGTCTTTTTTTCGAGGTTTTAACAAAAGTAAGGGGCAGATAATTATGATTTTTTACCCTCAGAAAACATTGGACATAGAAAATGTGACTCGTTTCTGTTGAGATGAATGAAGGGGTGAGATTATTGACTATTTGGATTAGTAATACATATTTAAGAGGGTTTGTGCTTTATTTATATAAATAATTGCATAATTTTGTTTGTTTATCTCTTCATTCCAACATCGCATCATTATTTTCAGCCTGTAAAGACCAGAAACATTTTTATTTTTATATTTTAGGCCAAAACAGTCTTCAACACAAATAATGTATAACATATTACATAATGTCCAGGCTATTGATGCATGTGTGCTTTGCTGATATGAACAACGGGTTCGATTTTGCAAAGATAAATATACTGTGGTACAGATTAAATATATATAAATTAAATCAAATATATATTCAAGGATTGTTGCTTAATTCCATTCAATCACCGTATAAAAGTGTCCAATGTTATTTAAAACTCAATAAAGTAAAAAAAAATATGGTTTGATGTTTCAAAGGGAGTGAAGCAAAGATGTTGCCTTTACCAACTCTATTTTCGATGTTCATCAATGCCTCAGTCTGATTAAAATCGACGGTTTTCCGTGGAATAAAAATTGCAAAATAGTGCATCTACCGGGATACGAACTCGTGACCTATCGTTCGGAGGTTTCCACGCTAAACCGTCTGAAAACACCGCGTACACTAGCGTGTTCGGGCGCAATTCAGCTGGCCAATCAAAAGACGTCCAACAAATGCTTTCGGTGCGAGAAGCTAGGGGCAGATAACTCCAAACAGCTATCCTTTTGTCTGTTCCGAATGCTTTCAAAACAGCGACCGTTTAAATAATATGATGTGATTGGTCAGCTATTTGACTGGGCTTTGGCTGCGCTAAACTGGTTCTGAACACGCGCCTGTATGGGGTGTTTTCAGACCTTGTGGCGAGGGATCTACAGAACAAGTTCGTATCCCGGTAGATGCAACATTTTTCAAATTTTATTCCTCGGAACAAGGTCGATTTTAATCAGACTGATCAATGCCTTGGCTGACACATTCAGCAAGCTCAACTGTGGTGTTAATATGAATAATAAAATTCAACTTTATTATGATATAGTGTTTAAATTCCCAGATGTAAGAAATATGCAGACATCTCTGAATCATCTTTCAAATTGGTCGAAACAATGTAATGTGAGGTTTTATATGCATGGTATGTACGTGGAGCGGAACGAATACGTTTTACGTTGAGACAGGATGGTATGGGGTCTGAATGCTAATACAGAATTTAGCCCAATGCAACACAAAGACTGTCGACTTTTCTTTGAAGTGCAGAAAACAGTTCAAACATTGCTTTACGAGGTGATATGGGATGGAGGAGGCAACAGATAAAAATATAAATTGAAGTGTTAAGATATTTTCATAAAGTTGTCACAATGAATTCAAATCTGGTAAAAGGAATATTTCATTGGTGGTCAAGTAATTATCTTGGGGTTATAGGGTCGTGGACATGTCCAAGAAACTTGCTTGTTCCTGGATCAAGTCTTAATTGAATTAATTGCATTAGATAAACGAGACAAAGAGACATGGTATTCAGATATATTTATTGACAAGAAAACTATAAATGGTAGATGAAAAGGTACGTGAACTGAAAAACGTCCCGATGGATTGAAATTACATGGACAAAAGATGGACGCATTTTCGTTCTCGTAGAACCAGAACGAGCCATCAGACAAATTCAGTGTAAGTAGGACCTCAACAGATACTTGATACGGAAAAGGAACTGGGGGCCTTTCCACTAGCCGATCTTAGCCCTAATATCTATCGTAAGCCCATCTTTTATCATTGGCTAAGATTTTTTTTACATTTTTTTTATATTTTTAGGCCTTATTTTGAGTCCAATCCTGGCCGACACTGGCACGATAAAACCGTAACAGTATTTCACCTGAAGAGTAAGGAATAAGCTAGGTTATACACCACTTCCGGTCTCGTTGCTATGGTTTCTTTTGTTACAAGTGTAGGTGTATAAGCCGATACACCTAACCCTTTTCTGATATACCTATACTTTTCCCCTTTATTCCTACACTTTTAACAACTGAGAAACAATGGAGTCAATTTTCTAAATTTCCAAATCTAACTAATGATACTTTATAAAAATGAACATAAAAGGCACATGGGATCGAACCCTTGTCCTGTTGCTTTCTGACCGAACGACCTAACCATTACACCTTGAAGCAAGTTGAAACTTGAACATTTTTTCATGACCAAATGAAAAAGGTTCTTATAATGCGTGAATTAATATCACAAATTTATGTATTTCTTTTTATATAAGAATGTAATTTAAGTTTGGGTGCGAAATGTCTTAACATACTGAAAGTTGGTTCTGTTTTCTCTAAACTTTGGCCACGTTGACATTAGCCATGCAGTTTATAACGTTAGCTGTACATTTCAGCAAGATGCACGTGCATCTGCGTTGACGATACCGTCATTAGGCTATATCAATTAGATTTCGAACCCCAAACATGGGGAACCATACAACGCAGCACGGGCTGCGTTGTTATAGATAAAGCCGTATTTGGTTTGTGCGTGTCATACACAAGATTGTTTGCAGCTGTATTTGTTTAGAAATAATATGAAATAGTATCCGCTTACACTCGACCGTAAGTGGGGTATACGACAGATATACCCATACTTTTCCTACCCTACACTTTTCTCCGTGGGAGCATTATTCCGCTCCGCCTCGTAAGGGCCCCACGGGGAAAAGTGTAGGGTATCATTCGATACACTCGGAAAAGTATGGGTATATTTCTCACTTTTCTATGCAAGTGTGTATAAGATAACCAAATGGTTGGTTTTACTGCAAGACACTTCTATTAAAACACAGATAATGGTTCGATAATGTCGACGGGTTACCATGACCAAGTTCGGATAGACAAGAACTCATTCGGTGGGAGTGTTGTAAATTATATCAGAGAGAACCATGCATATAAGAGGATGGGTGACCTAGAGAATATACATGTATATGACGAAACAATCTGGATTAAATACTCCAACTCGCTTATCATATGTTTAGCATATAGACCTGAATATTAGTAGTCGAGTTTTGGGAGCGATTGGACACTAGTATTGAAAGTGCATTAGATGGCACTAGTCAAACAATTTTATTTTGTGATTGTAATGCTTATTTTCTATCTGATAGAGGTAATAACCTCATATATATTATGTTGAGTGAGATTCTGAGATATATTATTAAAGAACCTAAGATTCAATAATAATAAGTGAAGATTGTCGATAATATTGCTTACGGTGTTCAATATGTGATAAAAAAGACATATAAAAAATGACAACTTCTGTAAATATAAAAAATGACATACATGTATATATAATAGACATATTTTGTTAAAATCAAGGTAACTATACATCGTTGAGTGAACGTATCAATGAAAAAAACTCAGCTGAACTATTTAAAGCTTGTGAAGGTGTCAATGAATTTTGTGATATATTCTATAGTGAATTGAATCTAAATATTTACACAATCATGTTTTCAAAGGTAGTCATGAAGAGACATGACAAACCCTGATTTGATTCACATTTAAGAAGAGAATACAAGAAAGGAACCCCATTGCTTAAAAAAACGTATAAATAACAAACACTTTATCCGATATTATGAACATAAACAACAACTGAAAGTTACCGACATGAAGTATTAGCAAACGAGCATGTGGATCAGTTTTCTCACGACTCGAACATATTAAAAGGAAAAGCTGTCACTGGAAACTGTAACGCTATCCAATAAAGCATTCTTGCTCAAGTAAATGCATAACACATATTAAACAAAAGATTATCAGAAAATCTAACTTGTTTTGTTTCTGATTGTAAAAATGCATAGCGTTTGAATGAGTATTTCAAATTGATCTTGACCATAAATGGTCACAATACTTTCTTTCCAAGCTTTAAAGGAACCGGGGCTAAATGTGATACTTTTACGGTAACTAAAGAGAAAGTTGAAGATATTGTAAAACGTTTGCATGTGAAAAGGCTTCCGGTCTAGGCAGAATTATATTGCTCCCTGAACTCTCAAAATCACATGCGACCTCCAAAAAAACCTCTCACACTGTAGAACAATATTATATCTTGCAATACGGATAACCTTTTCCTCGATAAGACTTATCGGTTCGTGTAATAAGATGTTTAACCTTCTTTACGTAACAATATATTGTATAAACTTTAATAATGAATGACAAATTTGAGAAAACATAATTTTCAAAATACGTTTAAGAAATGTTATAGTATATATAGTATATAATAAGTATATATATTTTTTGTTGCATTTTATGAAACTTTTTATAATTCACCGCTGCATGTCGTTGACGTAGGTGGTGAAGCCGGTCGTGACATTACTAGGCAGAAATAATAGCTCTAGTTCAGAAGTGATATTGCGTTTCTTATTTTGAAGAGTGTACAAGTCACCCATGTAGAACTGTTTTGTGTACGGCATAATATACTCTCTTGTGTATTATAACGTTGTGTCGGTTATCCCGGAAGCTCATATATTACACAATCACACAATGCCGTCTCGCGTAAGTGAATGTGTTAAAGATGTTTTGTTTGCAGACGATGTGACACAACAATTGGACTCACGACATCATGTAACATCATGTCGGAGGTTTAAATATGCAACAATTCTTTGTCATTGTCCCCAAAGCATTAAAACCAGCATGCACACATGTGTTTGAGATGTTTTGCTCGTGGGTTTTCACTGACGTACAACCTACATTATATCTTTACACATGCCCTTTATATACAGCCATGATTTAGTAATTACATGCAGCCATAACATACGAAACACTTTTTAACATTTCTTTTAAATGGATGAACACCTCGATGCTTGTGTATACCCAAGTGTGTAAAAGACTATCACAAGCTAAGTTATTTGCTTGACAATGTCAAGTTATCTGCATATTTCAGTAAGACAACATGGAACCACCTGCTCCATCATGTTCATTGTGTGGGATCACCTCAGAGTCTCATCAGACATGCACTACGTGTGTTTATGTCAACCAAGGGCTCATACTGTGCTGTTTTCTTCCTGCATTTCATGTGCTTTGACGATATGTGGAAACACAAAGATGAACGAGCACATGTAGTGAATTGCTAAGTTATTACAGCATGGCCATTGTATGTTTAATAAAGTCAAATTATCCAATATTAGTTGTTAAACCGCTAAAGTTCTAATATTGTTTAAGTTTGTAATGTCTTGAAAATCACACTCCTACTTGTGTCAGTACGTTCTCTTCTCACACCTCTGTTCTACATCGTTTGAAATCGAGAACTCCAGCAAAATTCCCTAACGGGGGCAGTAGGAACCTCATACTGTAGCTCTGCTTTTTAACCAATGAAAACTCATCTTTCAGCGACCATGTCGACCTAGTAACTTCAAAGATCTAGGCATTTGACCCCTAAGGGTATTGCTCATTAGTATATGTCCTTCGAATGTGTCTGATGTAAATAACACAAATGAACTATTTTGGGTATTTGTCTCTTATTTTGTCTTTTTTTATAAGCATGTTTATGATCAATAGTTGTCACAAAAGCAAATAGCGTATTTCGAGGAAATTAACATTAAACGAGAAAACGTTGAGTTTTTCATCATGATATCACTCTTACAACGGCGCCGCTGATTGTACAATTGGATTCAATTGCAAATAGGACACTCCATTTCTGCACTCGCTTTCAAGCGATAATAAACAGAGGTTAGGAGCGAAAACAAGAATGGTGTCAGTAGTAAATAACGAAATTAAAACTATGAATACTAACAATCACATTCATCAATTCCTTCGCTAAAAGCTATCATTGTATATAATAGTTACATCTTCTTCCCGAACTGATCCCGCAATGAGTTATCAAATAATATAGGTGAAACCACTCAACAGAATTGGTTCAGTTTGTTGCTCCAGGGGAGCGATGACACGTTTATAAATAATCACGAAGACATATAAGGCAACTCACAAGTCACTTATTCAACTCCTGATACACTGTCCTATACTCCGCAGACTGCTGTGGGCCGCGCATGACGCCACATAGAACCCATGGAGCCAGCACCACGCTGATCACAACGATGACGATGAATGATTCGCTGAAGGCGGAAGCTCACAGCTTCTCCGAGAACTGGTCCGGCCATGGCATTCACCGCATCGCTATATCAGCTAATATCATCAAGAAAATTTTCTACACCATCGTTTTCCTTGCTTCTTTTGGATTATTTGTGTACCAAGTTCGGGGCATTTACGTCAAGTTTATGTCCTACCCTGTGAACACAATCATAACGGTATGCATGCTAATTATTGGTATCTATTTAACTCATCAGGCCTGACAGGTCCGATGGGCGCATGGCGTAGGGTCTAGCGTCTGTCCGTCGTGGGCAACGTTACTCGTTTTCGATTTTTTCGACTTGTGCATCTTGTGAAAAAACTCAATAGGGATTATACAGCATAGAATATGTCATCTTCTTCAGAACGATTAGAGAATTGAAATGTTGTGTATTTCGCGGTCAAAAGGAATTATAAATTGAACATGTAATGACCCTGGGGCCTCTGATAAAAGGTCAAAAGCTAGTTTCTCCTTTAAAACGAACTTCCACAGAAAGCTGAAATCTTGTGCAATGTTATTTAAATCAGATCAAACTCAACACTCATACCGTTTTTGTCGATCAGAGTACTACCCTGCAAAGGTCATGTCAGGTAACTTTCACCGTGGCCTTTCATCTTATAATAAAAATACATTCACTGTCATATTATCTAAAAATGCCCCTGAATAATTGAATATATTGAAGGTGAACGGCCACCGTGAATGACGAACGAAGAATCTGATTCCATCCATCTGATTTTAAAACCAAGATAGTACCCAGATTAGAAACGCAGCTACGTAGGAGCATTGCGTTTAATCTGATCTGATTTAAATGAGATTGTAGCTAATGAGGATTATAAAGTGTAGATTTGTGATTCTAGCACAAGGACCACGCCCTTAAACCTATTTTCAGTTGGTGCCCCTTTGGTCCCCAATAAAGGCGACCCTAAGCCCAACTTATCTGAAAACATGTGTGCAGTCTCCTATGCGAATTTAGATTATTAATTGAAGATTTTGATAATTATTTCTTGGTAATTAAAATGATCAATCTCATATGGTTTAAACATATTTATTTCCAAAAGAAAAGGAACCGGATTGGTAAACAAGCTTGAAAAGCTTATGTTGCACTGATACCGCTCTCATATAATGTATATGTTAAACCTGATGAGCTACAGAGTCAATTGCTTTATTTTCAATTTTTATTTTTTTTATTTCAATCCTCAATAGTCCTTAAGGTATACTTTACGATAAAATTATCTCGTTTTTGGAATCATCAACTGCTCTGTCTGATAAGTTTGTGATCTACCTTGACTGGTCATTATCCCATCCGGTTTTTACGCTTGGAAGAAAAGCGTATCAATGAAAAGAAAAATCACTCACGTCATGTTGATACTGTAAACTTGAACATTTAACCTAATTGTTTTGAATTGTTTACAGCTACACTATGAGCCGTTACGCTTTCCAGCAGTTACCATCTGTAACAACAATATTTTCCGGAAGTCAAAAGTCGACTTTGGTGGAGAAGAGATTCAGAATATTGTGAATAAATCTGAAGAGTCCTTTAACAAAGGCTTGGAATATAATTATGATGACTATTATGATGAAAACGGTACGTTAATCTGGAAAGGAACCACGGGGAGTTACTCGGGGAGTGGGGATTACACCGGAAGTGGATGAGGAAGTGGAAGTGGTTCCGGGAGCGGAAGCGGTTCAGGGAGCGGAAGTGGTGATGCAAGCGGAAGTGGATCAGGGAGCGGAAGTGGTGATTCAAGCGGAAGTGGATCAGGGAGTGGAAGTGGATCAGGGAGCGGAAGTGGTGATTCAAGCGGAAGTGGATCAGGAACAGGAAGTGGGGATTACAGCGGAAGTGGAAGTGGGTCGGGGGACTGGAGTGGGAGTGGGAGTGGTAGCGAGTATTACTACTACTACAACTATGGGGAATATCAAGGAAACTACGACTACATGTATGGAACTACAAGTGATCAACTTGATGTGAGTGTTAACTATAAATGTAATCATTATTCCGTAAAATGTATATGAGATAAATCAGAAATATGTATTCATGAATAGACAAAATCGCCAAAAGTGCAGGGAAATACCGAATAAACCTGAATGACGGTTTGAATTTAATTTTAGAATTTCAGCATTAATGCTATTCCCGGTTATATCAAAGATTATGTCCCTTCAATTCTAACCCATAGAATACACAAATCGATTTGTATTTCAAATATGTGATTTTTAAGTGTCGTTTGTGGGTCATTATCCCCGACCAATAAAAACATGTCAAAATCGTCAAAAGTTTAAAGATATAATGGACCAGTTACAAAACGTATTAGGTATTTCACTTCTGATAAGTCGGTCACCTGGGATATCCAACTTCATATTGGTCTATTAGTTAAGTAAAATGCAATAATTGGTTTATTCGACCATATTGAACGATTTGCAACAACTGAAAATTTATCAGTGCGGTTGTTTTACCCTCGTTGAAATATAGTTTGTGTATATGTTGTATTGGTTTCATTTAACCGTAAGAATACTCTCACTAGTATAGTATGTAACATATGTACAGACGTCTTTGGAGGAAGTGTTCCATCAACCGGACGCGGTGGAATGGTTGACCGAGGGCCAGGAGACTGGTCAGTCCGCCCTGGCCCAGCAGATTAGCAAGGCGATGAGGAAGGTAAATGTAACCACCCGACTCAAGATGGGCCATCAACTCACCGACATGCTCCAGTCCTGCTCCATAAACGGGGAAACATGCTCCACCAAGTACGTAATGACGTAGATAATTGTTCTGATGTGCTCAGGACATCTGTTTTGTCAAGTAAAATGATAATTAGTTTGTATTGGCCTTAATTTCAGCTATGTAAAGCTGCCCAATATGGTGCTCCACGGAAAGCGTGAGAGAGAAGTCACATATCATAACGTCAAACTAACATTTAGCACGATACCATGGCTGCGTTAAGTGACAACGCAGCAAATGTGAACAAGTTTTTAACCCCCGGGTGAGATCCAGGGCTTATTGTCGTTGCTTTAGCGAAACCCGTCCGTCCGTACGTCTGTTTTTACTTTTACATCGGTGATACACATGTGTCTTTTTGGGACCAGTCGAATGTATATTATGTTATGACCGTTGACTTAGAGAACTCTGCTTTACAATTTCAGACTGACAATACCTGATACCAAGTTCTCTCACAGTTTGTGGATCAATCCTTCTGAAACTCTACACATGATATAGATATACATGACTTGTGATTTCAGTTGACAAATCGAATGCATATCTTTAGAGTTATGGCCCTTGACTTTGAGCGCCCAGCGTTCAGATTTCATACTGTAGGCTATACTTAACTAAGCTTGGCTCAAACTTTTGATATGTCTTTGTAACTTAACATGTTTGTGACATTGACCATTGGAATAGTCATATTTCTTTGTCATCTAACCTTGACCTTTTGTTTCTAATGTCACATACTGAGGTCAAAATATTTTACCTTGTGACCTTGACATGCTTATTTATTTTCACTGGATCATTCAAACAATGTCATAATTTTCAAGCTTATCAAAGATCACGATAAATGCATATCTAGATGATAAGTCGTAATATTTCGTAAATTACCCTTACATTTTAACTGCTTATTTGGCGGATAGTTTGTGTAACAATTGGACAAACCCCGGGGGTTCTTGTGTTCTAAGAGCACTCTTGTTTTGTAATTGTATACTTGTTGTAGAGGATATGTTATAGTTTTGTCAGCTACCTTGTTTATTAATAGTTCAAGTGAAGAAAATATCTTTCAACGAATACAGAAGGGATACACTACTTCCCTAGACGAGTTTTTCTTGTTTTGTTTCGGAAATTATGCACACAAATTTATTGATCTTAATCGGCAATTGGTGATTACCCTATCCCGAAACGCTATTGTTTTCTTCTACGATGACGTCATGTTAAACACAATCTTATTTTACTTAGTAGTATAACATATTCAGCATATAGATTTTAACCTCATAAATTTTCATTATTGAACTTTAAATGTATTAAATGCTTTTACATTTAATCTCGTTTTATAGCTTCTGTATGTCTTCATTTATTCCAGACAGTTTTCAACATTTTACAACGCATATTACGGTAACTGCTACACATTCAATGGGATGGCGACTGGCAAGGTAGCGCGATCCTTCAGAACAGGACCACAGTTTGGTAAGTGATGCATAAATAAATCACAAAATGTCTGTTCAAACTGTGCGATTTGTAGATACAACCAGTAGTATCAACACAAATTGTATATACAGCAGGTGTCGATACTACTTGGATGTTCTCAAAGTGCACCTAATGTAACAACAAATCGTACAGTGAAAACCGGCCTTTAAGATCTGCCAATGTGTTTGGGAGAACTCTGTCAAGTGTCTACTGACGTCAATCTCAAACTCAGATAGTACGTTATCCAATCTCGCTGCTTTTCGATCTGTGTACTGCTCCACGGGGGTCATTATGTAATCTTTTCTCTGACTTCTCATCCTCCAAAAATGCAACCGGTCAAATACCTGTATTCATATTGTTCCGATAGCGATGCTTTCTAAGCCTCGACGATGAGTGTTTATAGTTCCATTAATTTCAATGAGATTGTTATGATATCAACACGAGTTGATCACAATTTCAAACACGCGGGACTTGGTGACAATAAGGTTTTGTTTTTGCAGTTCGGGTCGGTGTATAAAACATGATTTAGATCAATTATCCTAATTGTTTCCAAAACTAGTTGTCGGGAACTAGCTCAGTCTCGATCAAAAATATCACTTGAAGTGTCACATTTCAAAATGTCATTAAAGTATTGCTTAAAATCCCAGCCACCATGAACCATTGCAACCGACCATTGATTGTTCAGATAAACACTAGATTAATAACATTACACTCGTTTACTGTGTGCCGTGCAGGCATTCAATGTCTCTGTAATGAAATTATCAATTTTCCATCAATCTGCATTTAATACCCCCCCCCCCCCCCCCCCCCCCCCCCCCCCCACTACTAAATCAATACATTTCTTGGAAGTGTCAAAAGCTTTTTCAAAGTCAATCAAAATCAGCCATCCCGAAATATGTGTTCTTCTGATGTCGAACATTACATCATAGAGGAGTTTTGTGTTTTCAATATTTATGCATTGAATAAATCCCGTTTGTTTTCCATGAATAAGTGAAAGCGGTTTGTTATACAAGTGATTATTTTATAAAGAGTATTCAAAAGGGTAATCGGCCTCCAGTGTTTCAAAAAAGATCTGTCTTTATTAGGTTCAGGGGTACAAGTTATGACTCCTCTTTTGACAGTTAAAGACAATTCTCTTTTTACTTAAAAACCTCTTTGATAAATCTTACAATCCAAACAAATTTAAAGAAGTCAATTTGAAAGCCGTCAATTCCTGGACTTTTGTTATTTTTCATGTTTCTGACAGCAGAAGTAATTTCCTCAACAGAAATGTCTTTTTCAAATGAGTTTCCCAAGTCATCACAAAGTGTAGGAGTCATACATATAGCATTTTATCTTTCCTTACAGTGAAATACTCGTTTTTGATTGGCTAACGGTCGTTACGTTTTTTCTTATGTATCACGTCAGTCTCACAGTGTACATATTTTATGTACCCCGAGGTCATAGTAACAGCTCCTAGCTAAGAGTAGGTGTCGCGTCATGGTCAGATGACGTTATAACATGACGCACGCGGTGTACAGAGTTTTGAACAGTTCGATCAACTGTTTACCAGTCTATTAATTACAAATTCATTTTCGCCTTATTTGCAGCATGGTTTGGAAACAAATCTTATTTTGCATTGTTTGCACACTCAATTAAACTAATATTAACTCGTTTGAAGGCATGTAAAAGCTTGTATTAATACGTTATACGACTTTTAACATTTCAGTCGAGACGGATGACGCCATTTTGTTTACGTTTACGGTCAAGGTCATTCAAGCGATATCAGCTGATCAGTCACTCGCAGTCAAAACGCAATATCTATAATAATACTAATTTTATTGACATGACGGAAAGATAAATACGTTGTATACTTCTCCCTCGCGTAATACGGTCTCATGTACCATCTTTGTATCTGTGTCATCCCTCGCCTGAAGGCCTGAACTTACATTGTACACCCACCTCTTCTTCCAGTTCTGTATTTGATGTATATAGGGTTTTTTTATAAAAGGATTTAACTTCATTTACGTCAGGGAGAAAGCACGAGGGTCGGGTTTTGGTAGACATTTCAAACACCTGAGGGTGGCTAGAAATGAAAAGTAAAACCGAGCTTGCGAGGTTTTACTTTTCATTTCGCCACCCGAAGTCCCTAGACGAGAGACGGGAGACGGGAGACGGGAGACGGAACTTGGAACTGGGACTTTTGCTAGAATACTGTTGGTAACTATCCTTGACTGAAGTGTCTGTTGTGGGGTTACTGATCTATATCCCTGTTATACCAACTAGTGTTCTTCCATAATTTTAAGCTTTCTTATAACTATCTAATAAACTTCTATATATATGTTAGGGCTTTACTTCGCACTATGTGCAGCAATTTAATACCTTTTTAACTCGCTCTGTGAGTGACATTATCTCCCAGCTATAGTAGATTCCGTCCGTCTCCCCGTCCCCTCATCCCGTCCATTGTTTATTTGCTTACTCTGATATCTTAGTCGGTGATCTTCAGTAAGAATATCAATCAGCCGTGTCTGTGACATGTGTATTTGATGGTAGATACATTAGGTTGGTTAGCAGAGTGATTATAAGCTCAGTGTATATTTCACGCTTGTGAGTTCTTGGTTTATTAGCCTTGTGTTGTATGTTCCCGGTATGTTAGTTCACTCAGTGGTATAGCTTAATTAGTTGTCTATGCTGAAATAAATGTTGTTAATTCATCTGCATCTGCTTGTCTTGGCTTTCTGTCTGACCAGTTATTATTTATTGTCCCCCGTCGCCGCGAAGCGCGGAGCGGGGGGATATAGTATTCAGCTCCGTCCGTACGTCCGTCCCGTTTCTTGTTAGCGCGATATTTCATGAACCGATGCACCTAGAGTCTTCACATTTTGTATCAGTCTTCAATTGGGGAATATGCAGACACCAGTCGATTTAGGTGACTTTGACATTATTTTCAAGGTCACTACAAAACTTTGATTGTTTGTCAAATGTTGTTAGCACGACATCTCATGACCTCATTTTCAAGGTCACTACGAGATTGATCAGTTTTTTAAATGTTTTTAGCGCGATTCCTCATGAACCGCTGCACCTATAGGCTTCAAATTTAGTACCAGTCTTTATTTGGGGAATACATGGACACCAGTCGATTTGGGTGATCTTGACATCATGTTCAAGGTCAGTAGTAGACTTTGACCATTTTCAAAAATATTTCTTGATATAAATAACAATACTTGAATGAAACATGTAATGGTCACTACTCGGTACAAGCTGTGTGTCCATCCTTTTAGCTCATTTTTTAATTGTGGCGGGGGAAATGGTCACGTTTGTGACAATTACTTGTTTATTTATCTGTCCGGGTGGAACTTAGACTCACCTCGTTTGGGATCTTAAAGGGACACGTCGACAATAAAAATCAGATCATGTGTATCTACCTATGTTGATTAACATGTCTGCTAACAAGTCACATACAATTGACGTAATTGGCAATAAAAACTACTGCATGTAGACAGTGCAGTGAAGCGTAACTCGTTAGCAGACACTATTATCAGCTTAGTGAGATAAAGATGGGAATCATTTTTATCCTCGACGCAGTGTCCCTATAAGCCCCGTGACACAAGGGAAGCCTTTACGAAGTAATCTGATATGAAGTCCATCATAGAATGATTGTTACATAGAGTGTGATATATCACATTAGCATATAGTGAGTGTTATATTGATACACCACCTGGGCATATAGTGACTATTTATCAAACGTTCTCCATGTTGACATGATGCCTACAGGGTTGAACCTAGAGTTCGTGGTGGAGCAGGACGAGTATATCGGCTCCCTCACCCAGACAGCGGGAATGAGGCTGACAGTTCATGACCCTTTCGACTTCCCCTTCCCAGAGGATGATGGGATAGATCTCTCACCAGGCAAACTCACCTCTGTAGGACTCCGGCTTGTAAGTCCTCTTCATTTACAACTACCTAAGATCATTTTCATCGCGTTAGTGACAAACAAGCTAGGATGGATACGCAGATTCGTTTTGTTCAATATCACATCGATCTTCAACATGAAACTACGAAAGTTGACAAACTTTTTGTGGCCGTGTCAATAAACGGGTCGCTTGGTCGGAACCGGTAATTTCCGGTTATGTATTTGTGATTAGAAGGCCTTTCCCTGAACTTGCAATCATATATCTGTCTGCATTTTTCATACTTGTATTTTGTTTCCCGTAGTTGTCATTAGCATTTGCATACATGTGCCGAGTTTTGGACTAAACCAACTTGATTGTGAGCTTCAACCCCTTTGTATGAAATGTTTCATTACCATTATGGATAATAACCAAATTCTGACGGCGGATGACATATAATCTTTCCTTCATTAAATTAATGTTGTAATTGTTTCGCCAAGGCTCGGGTATTGCGGAGTTATTGTAATTCGGGGAAGATAATCTGTCCTTTCCCGTCAATCGTTAGTTATTGTCTAAATAACACAACAAGTTGATCGGCACCTAGACAGAACAAGTTGATCGGCAACTAGATATGTCCGTATGGACCACAGTGTACAGGAATAGATGTACACTGGCTGCATGTCTGTGTGTATAGTTTTAACTATCAGGCACAACATTAGGAAGCCCAATCAATAACATGCTTCATCAACACCATTAGAAGAATAATGTGTAATTCATCAGCGTATTGTTAGTACAACCCTATCCGCTATTCATTCAAGTATTCGCCAATTGATCTATTCTTTTCTATAAGCAAGCACTCAACGATCATGAACATTATTTCAGCATTTTGAAGTTTACATTCATTCGGTCTTTCTATCAAGTTAATCTAAAGCGTCATTGACACGAAACTGGATATATCCATTATTTGCATGTTTAGTGTGTTCCTGGTAGCATAGTGTGTGATTAACGTTCAACGTGTTTCTTTCATTGAATATTCAGTATGTAAAACAACACATTGGCATACATATGAATGCGCTTAGAAACAACAACTCAGTGGAGGGTGGTTAACTGTTTATGATGGTTCGCGGCTACTTCTAACATTTAAAAATGATATATTTATGTTGTATATAACAAAAACAATGGTCAATATGGTAAACCACAAAACAATTCCATGGAAATGTAAATGACAAAATCATTAATGGTTAACACGTTCTACCCGTCCGGTAACAACTTAAAAAAAATGAATTAGGATATAGGTATGAACTCCGTTCTAGATAAAGGGGACAGCTTATTAGGAACCGTTTAAGATAAAATAATCAAATTTGGCGTGTGGTTTTAGGGTACCAATACCTTGACGGAGTCCGAAAATCAGATGCGCGCGATGATCTTGTCTGGGATTAGTGTCCTTGCTTCTTTTTTTCATTGTATCTTCAAAGTGGTCAACATTTCGCAGGAACTATCAGAGATAGCCTAAATAAGTTTGATGTGTGGCTTGAGGACTTTGAAAACAATTTAAAATGAGAAGCGCACTTTAAATTCAGGAGAAGCTGGCGATTGTGCCCATTATGTGTTCTTGCCTTGACGTTTGTTGATTACTACTCAAAGTAAAATGAAATTATGCAAAGCAACATACAGTAACTTAGTATAACTATATGCAAGAAGAATACACTGGTTTGTTTAACTCATGTTTCCAGAAGAAAATTCACAAACTGGGTGATCCGTACAGCGAGTGCACGCATGGACTGAAGAGGAAGATGGCGTACAGGGGGCGGTATACGGTCGAGGTTCGTTTCTTAATATACTACTAATAATTGTAAGGGTAGTATTCCTTTTACTATGCATACATCCACACACAAGGCACATCCTCAATGCGGCAACTCTTACTGTTACCTACATGTGTACATACATGTATAAATACACATTAGAAGATCTCAGTATCTGAAGGATCCAAATATATTAAACGTCCGGATTGTGAAAATTGTGATCATACATGAAGACTTGTCATTTCGATTTGACAGATATCTTTTTGAGGTACTTAATGATTAAATAACCTGTCATATGTTCGATGACCTGTACACTTCGTTGTGACTAAAACATGGCGTAATTATGTGTGCATTTTCATTTTCGTAATTAGTTGTTGTCAGTCATTATTTAAATGCATAATTATCAATGCGCCCATTTTTAAAGTACTTTATAATTAAAAATAAATCTATAGAATTCATAATTGTTGATCAACATATGAATTTCTTCACCACCTCCACAAACACCCCTGTCGTTGTTGTCTCATGTCTCAGGCATGCCTCAAGACGTGTCTGCAAGGTATGATCGTGTCTGTGTGTAACTGCTCCGACACCCGCTACTCCAGTTCCAGCCTCTACAAGGTCGGGCCGTGCAGCAATGATACTGACTGTAAGTTATTCACGTTCTTACCTCAGTTAGAGTAACAACTATGTGATCAGAAAACAAAGTAAAACTTTGATATGACCCAAACCATTATCTAGGTATGATGGTGACATGCTTTTTAAAAATCATATTTATCATTGGATGGTCGTGGATTAAACAATCTAGTATTTTCGTTGTTGACGTTTCTTTTGCGCATGAGCTTATAAGATTCAGAAATAACTTAGCGCAAGTCCCCCGTTTATCTAATGAGCAAATAACCCTTAATAAAACAAACTTGAAACTTGCCATTTGAAACTTGTGACCACTTTATACCGAAGTCTTAAGCCCTATTGGATGATGGAATCATTCAATGTTTTAATAAACTAAGTAGTCAATTTTAGAAAGCCTATCCAGGATGAATGCAATGCTCAAAGCGCTGAGATGGGAAAAACATGAATGTTCAAGCAAGACTTGTCGGAATAAATGAGTCTTTAGGTTATGAAAAAGATGGCAGTATGAATGGTGTAGAACACATTAAGTAAAGACACCGTGTCATTGATGGGATTTGAACCCGAACCGTTTATTCGAAGTTAATTGATACTCTTGCAAAAGAATATAGAATATACATGTATGTTAACTACCATGGCAACGAAAAAGAGGATTATTCAATACAGTTTATACTTTCTTTCAGTCGAGTGTATCACAGAGACAATGAAATTCTTCAATAAAGAAGAACATGCGTGTCACTGCCCAGCGGCCTGCAGGTGAATATAGATTATACTGTAGTTAATCCACTGATCCATCCTAATTGGAAATAAAACTATAATCTCATCTTACCTGTGTTTTATACCCATGGACGGACTTAGTCAATGCTAAATGAATGGTTAATCATTAAACGTACATGGTTACAGCGAGGAAGTGATATCTGTATATAATAGGTTATTTCAACATAAAACAACGAGTTATTGAGGATTCAGTCTCCTAGACATCAACGTTTCAGGTACAAACTGTCTCCAAATCACAGACATATGAACAGACGGAAAGACAATCTCAATATCATATCTACATAAAATTCTCAAATAACCCAGCAGTCTCCAGTGATGTGATCGCTATGCTGATGTAACACACGCTGTGTGCTAACAGGACACCAATCATAGCGCTTGCGCTTCTTATCTTTCAGTATGAACTTTTACCAGCACACCGTGTCGTCAGCTGACTACCCTTCCTCAGCTAGTCAGGTACGTTTACTTCTAAGAGCAGTTCTCAGGTAACTTTTTGATTTTTTTCTACTTTGAAAATGAACCAATTTAAAGAAAACGTTTTGTGTGGCAGTAATGAATGTATTTGGTCCCGTGAACACATAAGGTATGTCAAGTTACTGTGAGTTCGAATCCCTAGATGAAATCATCTTACATGTACGTGGATTCAGTTTGACCCCGACCGATACAGCTATGTATATTGTCAAGGACCTATCCTAGAAAACTCCACTGTGTGAATTATCCCAAAAATCCTATGACAAATTGTATTAAAGATCTGATGAAATGCATTTTTCTCAATAATGACAGATGATTACATCTACGTATATTGTACATCGGAATCAATTAAGCATAAAATCGAGACAATATACACTTGCAATTGATAAATAAAACGATCCTAATGCACCCATTTTAACACTAGCGCAATCAGTTCGACGATTCATTATGTAAATGCTCACTGAGGCGTGACTGTGATAAGCGACAGACGGGTCCGGCTAGACAGGTACTCCGCCAAGTCTCGTTAATTAATTAATGATGATTATCACTGCCTCTAAATGAATTTATGAGGTGTATTACATCGCCAAAAAGACATGTTTATGTAATAGTTGTGTAATTGTCATCTGCCGAAATACCTAGTTAGATATCTAAACATTCGATATATGGGAAATTTAAGTTGGTTTATTGAAGATTTCTTTGTGAAATTAACAATCAAAATATTGCGAAATTACGTTGAATTATGTCTATCGCCGAAAATCAGATTCCTCCTGATACGTCACAGAAGTTATCCCTTCAGGGGCCACACCCCCGCAGACTTTCATTCTGGTCGCCGGCGGTTTTTTAAAAAGCCGTATTTAAGTAATTTATGGACCGATTTCTGAAATTTAAAATCGAGCAATTGTCAAATTGACATCCCATTTTAATGAATCCGATTTTGACCATATGGCATTTCATCTATCCTTTAAATGATGACAGTCGCCAGGCCCTAGATAAATACTAACTAGTATATATACATATCTTTATCACATATAAAGACGGGTGGACCCGGTCGGCCATCTTGGATCTTGGAAATGGAAACCTTGATCACTCTAAGAAAGCGTAATTGAGCCAGGAAACCAGTTTAACGAGTTCTTGGCACATGTGAAGATCCAAGATGGCCGACCCTGTCCCATCTCTTTTTACATATTCTATAGGTATGTAGGTATTGGTGTATGCACTATCTAGGGCCTTGCGCTCTATATGATGTATGATGCTCCCTGGATTAGCAGTCGATTTGCCTGCATGATAGCCAACGTTTCACGGAAACTCAGGAAAAGGCATTAGATATTTTGCGATTTATCTATTCATCTGCTGTACTTGCAGTCTGAGTTGATTACGAAGATCAAGGACAGAAGTACCCGTCTCAAAGAAATATTCAACGTCACGGCAGAACAAAATATCCAGTAAGTATGCAACATCTGCTGAGATAATAAAGAGTAATGAAAGTGGTTGGAACCACAGTATCTAACTTGAAGGGGGCAGTACAAACCGTGACTGACTTGTAGTGGCTTTGGAATTTAAGATCATACCTAGGATAATATACTGTGTACGAAAATACATTTACATTACATAGCAGATATAATTTACCAGTTTACCAGATATTGATATACTAAGACTATATCTACATAACAAATTAAGTAAGTAAGATACAGATATAAACTCATCGGCAAAAGAAACTTATCACCTCAGTTGATTGTATCATATGTATGATTTTCAATTACAAATATCTCAAGTTTTCGAAATGATAATCTAAAACTGAAAAGTATAACATGTGTTTAGCCAGCAGTCAAAGAATACTTCTACATGTCTTTTTAATTTTAAGAAAAATAGATTTTAAATTTTAAACTTCTTCAAAAATTAGTTTTGATGATATACAATTGTCCATTGACACATAAGACATATTCTATGTGAAAATTGATAAATGTGCCTGATTCTGCACACATTTACAACATTTTAAACATGGTAGGGATCATGTTAGTGAATATTTCATTTCTTACCCCTGTCTTCATTAAACAAAGAAATTGTAACTAAAATGTAACCACAGTCACCAATTAATTCCTCCAAACTACTGCAGATAAGTATTATTGTATCTTGTTACAGTCAAATGCATCTGATTTCTTTTAAATATTGCTTTAATCAAAACCAACTGAGGTGATAAGTTTCTTTTGCCGATGAGTTTATGTTTGTACTTTATGTTATTTCAGTGACAACTTGCTGAAAGTTCAAATATTCTTCGAGAGCTTGCAATATGAACAGATATCAGAGCAGCCGGCTTATGAGGTATGTATACAGGTTGACTATGTGTTTCATACCCTGCGGCTCGACAGCTTTGAAACCGGCAGAGAACTGTTCTACAAGCAGTAAGGTTTGGGTACAATGCTACACTGAATCTCAGCCTAGTAACCCGATGGTTCGCTAGTTCCAGCCGATACTCACAGGTTTCAACACAATGCTTAGCCACATGGCGTTGCGAGCTTTCTCCCTGCAATAATATCCGATATAAGTGAAATCCTCTTTAAAGCGGCCTTAAACCCCAACTCACCTCAGCTAAACCGACGTAACTTGGAACGAGTAAGCATGTTTGTTTCTTGGAATCTCTGATAAGAGAGGGTGAAGGACACATTTTTGACAAATAGATGTGTCGGCTATGAAGGATAGTTCGATTTGAGGACTATCGTATAAGAGTACTTAATTGTATAATACATGTTAGAAGATAGGATTTTCACACCTGCGAAGGTTTTAAAATGAACGTTGCTGGCTGCTACATGAGGCTTACGTGAATCCATTAAAAACTGGCTTTAAACTTTATAATGTCGCTGAGAAATTAGTTTAATCATTAAATTGTTTATTTTTCACAATTGCAAATTACTGTGATAATCATCTTCCATAGAAAATGATGTACATTCATGTAATTTACATTATCCTTAATATTCAATATATCAACGTTAACGTTTGTAAAGGTTACGAAGTTGTTACAGTGAGATATTGATAGGAACTGTTATCGCTAACAGACTCGTATACCAGAACGAATACCAACGTCATTATCTAACTTCTGGAAACATCCATACCTTCGATGATGATTGCGTGTATACTATGTCTTGACGAATGTGAATATTGTCTTAATATTAACTCTACTTCACAACAATTGTGTTATCAATAATCAATAATTGTTTTAATCCATATTTTGCGCAGTTCCCGAACGCCTTGGCTGATATTGGCGGCCAAGCTGGCCTGTTGATTGGATGGTCTGTCATATCCTTCATTGAAATAGCTGAGTTTCTCGCCAACATTGTCTGGATCGTAATCAAATCGCTCTGCTTCAGACAAGGAGCCGCCTCCACTCCAGTGTCAAAGGTGAAAATCACGCCTGAATAAGCACAGTCTTGTGAACAAATTGTGGATTTGTTCATTTACCATACCCGGTTTTCATTAACATGTGTTCGCCCGCATATCGTCACATTACTGTGAACTGCTACATCCACTTGAGGATGGTTTAAGTTGTCATTCCCTAGATAGAAGTGATTTCAGTGAACTCGTGTTCGCCTGCATTTATATATAATGTCACATTACTGTGAACAGTTACATCCTATTTGGGGATGGTTTCAGTTACAATTCCTTCGATAGGAGTGATTTCAGTGAACTCGCGATCGTGTCCAACTGCATGTTAACTGTCATAGTTCTGTGAACAGTTGCATCTAAATTGCTTGCATCTCCTCACAGGCTATGTAGTACACAACTACATACCGTTGCATCCGTTGAAGCTACCTGTTGTAGAGCTGGAGAAGAGACCTGAAGCAAGCATTCCTGGAAACTCCGACTGGACTCATAGCAAATAGAACATGCAGTGTGTCGTCTGATGAGATACCAGACTTATGACGAAACGTACATGTGTCTTGTAAGCAGTGCGTTAGAAATGATGTCAACAGGTTTGAAAAACAGACTGTGTAATCCACGTTTCTTCTGCTATCTACTATCATGCATGAAATCAACTCGAGTAAGTGAAGGTTATGATGACCCTAGTCTGCTGACGACAGTTGAACTGATCAAATAAGTGCTTATCGTGAAGTTACTCAAGTCATATACTGTGCTTCTGGTGCGACTTCACAACTGGTATTCATAAAGAAATCAGTGGATTTTCTTAATGATTTATTTAATGATTTAATAAACTCCTAACTTACATTTGTACATCAACAGGATAAAAAGTGTTCATTGTTGTGTCACTGCTCAAATCATATATGATACCTATAAATAGACAATAGAAAGACGAACAAACCCGATTAAAGTGTAATCATATTTCAGATAGTCGGATATCGCGTAGTATGACTTACTTATGTGATACTTACTGATATTTAGGTCTTCAAGACTATGTCTGGAAGACCTATTGTTATTATCGTGTTTTTTTTTTTTGTTTTTTTTTTATTATTATTTGACCCTTTTTTTGTCCAGAAGATTCCCGCTTAACCCTTTGACCGATTTTCATGAAATTTTCAGTGACGATAGCCTGTTACCTGAATTGGTGCACTACGAAGCCCGATTTTGGATTTTCGACTTCTTTCGCGAGTTATCTCCCCTTGAAGTCAAAACTTTATACCTTAATATCTCGAGAACTAATCAATATATTTGCTCAAAACTTGCACCACTATGTGGGCAACAACATTCCTCATCGATTAAGCCTATAGCGGTTTTCGGCCGTAACAATAGATTTTTTGCTATTTCACAAAAACTGAAAATTTTGTGAACTTTCGCGGTTTTGAGGGTACGCGTCTTTGAAAATCTTCTCCTAATTCACGGCAATACATACAGCTATGTGTGATAGCTCATTTTAAAGATAAATGAATTCCTGAGAGGACTGTTTTGGCCGATTTTTGATTTTCGACTTCTTTCGCGAGTTATCTCCCCTTGAAGTCAACACTTTGTACCTTAATATCTCGAGAACTAATCAATATATTTGCACAAAACTTTCACCACTATGTGGGCAACAACATTCTCCATCGATTAGGTCTATAGCTGTTTTCGGCCGTAATAATAGATTTTTTGCTATTTCGATAAAACTGAAAATTTTGTGAACTTTCGCGTTTTTAAGGGTACGCGTCTTTAAAAGTCTTCTCCTAATTCACGGCAATACATACAGCTATGTGTGATAGCTCATTTTGAAGATAAATGAACTCCTGAGAGGACTGTTTTGGCCGAATTTTGAATTTCTTCCTAAAATTTTAAAAATATGTCCTTGAACATGGTCATTTTTTAAAAGTGTGTTCTTCTACTGTATCTTCAAAGGGAGAGTTGGTTACATCTAATTAAGTGGAAATTAAAGCACAAGTTTTTCTATGTGACACCTTAGTATGAAAATATTAACCATTTTGTCTTAATAGTGAGAAAGATCATGTAGGGGTCCATTAATAATCAATTGTTACATTTTAAGAGGGTCATTGTCTTTGGAGAATTTTTGTAAAATAACTACTGAAGATAGAGACATGTTTGATAGCTCATTTTAAAGCATACTAACTGGCGAATAACCGGGAGTCCAGCATGGAGTTCAAGGTCAAGCAGAAGTCTTGAAGACCTAAGTATTGCCTTGGCAATCCTAGTTGTTATGAAGTTTAATTTAATTAAGTAGTCGTCACCGGGAAGCAATGGATATCTCAATCGGCACGGCCTATGCCTCGTAGCCTTTCAGCCAAGCCAATCAACGACAGGGATAGTTAATTTCGACTCCATTTTAATGCGGGCTTGTGATTGGTTGAGTGTGTGGAAGATGGAGCTCACAGTAAAGGTCAGGTCTCCAGGTAGTTAGGCACGAGTGTTGGGTAATATCTCATTTTAGGGTTGTTATGTACATGTCGATCTCGTTCGTAACATTAATATTTACTTATTGTTTAACTTGTTCATGCTTTAAGTGTCTATTGAATCAATGATTCGTTTAATAAAGTCTTTTAATGGTATTGTTATATTTTACGTTTAGTAGTAAACTTACCATACCTTGATAATTTGGTTTCTGATACACTATTGCAAGTAATGGTTGTCGTATCCAACAATAAGTTGGAAAGTCGACAAAGTCGTTCAACAACTGTTAACTGTTGCATAATTGAAACCAAAAGATTTCTTAACAATTAGAAAAACCAAGCACAAGTAAATGTATGTCAATCAAGTAGTGTTGTATGTGCTGGCAAAAACGTCTTCGTTTAAAACTGCACAATGATATGCTGGCATATGATCATGGGCAGAGAGGACAGGTTGAATTATTCATATTGAACAGTTTATAATGAATAGTGCCACAACTGGTGTTTTCAAGGGCAGCAACCCGCCTAGTTTGGCTTACTATCAAGTGTGGTAACATTCGCAATATCTTTATTGTTCCATGCGTTGACGAGAGTGTTTGATAATTCAAGCAGGGTAGTAGGTGAGTTAATCCAACGTTGAATGGCATGCTCGATATAGTTACAACCATATTCAATCATGGGATAATCATATCTGGCATGTAAGCTGGTAACGATAGTCTCTGCAAAAATGTGTTCACTATCCGGGCTCTGTTCGAAGTTGCATGGTCATCTTGCAGTAGGAAAGTGTTTCAAAACACCACCCGGAACGAGTGGTAATATAACGTTGTTTCGATTACGCTTCTGTATGTCGCGCCATTGACGTTTTCATTTAACAACAAGGGCAGTTGTACTGAATTCTTCCCACACATGAACGTCATGAATGCTCTTGACTCCCAATCGTCGCACACGCTTTCTTCTATTTTCATGATGAAGCTGGAAACAAGATTTATCAGTTAATGTATACAACGTTACATGTTGTAGTGATAACCATTATTGGTAATGATATCTAATGTCAAGTGGACATGTTCATGCCAATAAAATGGTGTGTCAACAGTGTTTAATCAGTATCCGTCTACACATTGGAACACACTGCACGCATCCTTGGTTTATTTGAACATGTATTAACTGTCTGAAATGTCGCAATCGAAATTTGATTTGTTTGTCAAAAAATATCAGAAGTCTCAATTCTTATTTTTTAAAAACAAAATCAAATTATATATATTGTTAACATATAGCAAATTATTGAAATAACTTTCATCATTTATCATAATTCACTCATTTATATGACATTATGTGTACGCATTTGCTATCTACGAATCTGAACTCTGTATCATGTTTATTGCTGCTCGTGTTGACATTTAATTGTTTACAGTAATTTCACGCTTTTATCCAACATAAATTGCAGCTTTTATAACAAAACAATTTACCG
Source organism: Gibbula magus (assembly GCA_936450465.1). Taxonomy (NCBI): domain Eukaryota; kingdom Metazoa; phylum Mollusca; class Gastropoda; order Trochida; family Trochidae; genus Gibbula; species Gibbula magus. The sequence continues at coordinate 77,774,365 of OW388289.1, read as the reverse complement.
CAACGCGAGCATTAGGATTGGTATTTACTTTTGCATTCAAGATAAAAATAATATGTTAACAAGATTAACAAGTTCAATAACGCATATTGTCCATATGTTTGATTATTTGATCTAAATACGTACTCACTAATGTCTATGCCAATCGATTAATACGTACTAATTTACTTCACATATCTGCTCCATTAGAAAGAGTTTATGTATACACCATTGTTCGTATGGAAGTACACCAACAAAGTCAATAAAACATGCATTGGTGTTGGTTCGAATCCCCAAGAGACTCGACCCGAAACAAGTACAACATTATCAAGTCCAACGCTGTCCAAGTGATTACTTGCACCTACAACAAAACGTCGCATTTTTAACAATAAAGAAGTTTACTATCCATGGAACGTGTTCTCCTTCATCATATCCGCTTCTGCATTATCTCAAATAAATACAATTTAAATGGTATCATACCAACGAATATGCACGATAGTTTTTTTTCAAATATTCTTTATTCACATGAGTAGGTACATTCACATATGATTGTCATAATATTCTACATACATTGTGGCAGATTGCGAAAGATTTACATATTGGAGTTTGATATGTCAATTGAATAAATTCTGCAATGGAAACCATTTTCTTGTAAATTCATTTGGTCGGTTTTTCATTCTGGCAATATATCTCTCAACTTGGAAAATATATTTTAATGTGACAATGACTGTTTTAAAAGACGATGGTTCATTTCTAATACAACTTATATAACCGTCTTTCCAGTTAGAAGAATATGATTCAGCAGCTGGAAATTTGCAGTCTCCTGAATGTCGAATAAAATGGTTTTAAGGCCCAAAATATACATGTACTATAGATTCTTCTTCAAGATTGCCTCTATTGCAAATACTGTTGTCAATTTATTTCATTTTAGCCAATTCGTGTTTGGTATATATAATACGATGCAAAAACTTATATTGAAAATCTTGTAACTTAATATCTCTGCAGCATTGTCTAGGAAGACTAAATATTTATTTCCAGTTCAGAACAGCTAAGAACATGTGCTGCCATTGTGGTGCAGGATAGTGTAGTCCACGAGTGATAAATACGACTAAAATATAATTACATCATGTATTCATAATTTCTGGAAAATTATTTGTTCATGTTTCGGAAGCGCCGATCAATATGATCACTAAGGCTGAATTGGTAAGCTGTTGGTGCAGTCAAGCTGGCGTATGGTGCCTGACTAAGGGGGCGGTTCACAATTTATTCCTTCCGAAAAAAGTACAATAAATTGTTGCAGATAGTGTGATCCCAACTATCATCAGTTCATGATTTAAATGTCATGTAGTTGAGTTTAACCGATAGCTAAAATACAAGTTAGTTTTGTAGAGGCATCGGAGAATAAATGGCTAAGCTGTTGGGACAGTCTGTGCTTGCGATTGGTGACATGACTTTGAGGGTGTTGGTTCGAATCCCCCATAAGAATTGACGTTGAAAAAGTACAAGGGTTTGCACTATTATATACAGTGTGATACCAAATACAACATTGTTACATATGTTGATATACATGAAAATTTTAACGTATATTTAATTCATGATTGTCTGTGGTAAAATCTCCAGAGAATAAGTATCAATGTAGATGGTTTTATTGTGTCGTCTCTTATTCATGTCGGCATTATCGGGAACAGATAACTTAGTGCTCATTGACGTGTCATTAAATTCAAACAATTGGAACTGTAGTCTGTTCAAATATAGATACGTATACTGTATCCATATAGTAACACTGTCATATATAATGCATAATGTTTACTTAAATGTAATGCTATTTACGTAGTATTCCTACTTGCAACTACACGACTGATTTATTACAATATCGACACATCTAGTAAGTTAACATGCTAGATACGGTGACTTGATCAACTGTATAATCATCTTTCTTCAGTAAACACTTAATCGTTATAAGCATAATAGCATGAGTTTCACAATATCTGTCCATGTCCCACTCTAAACGGTTACCTTTCACAACAAGTCTATTTACTTGTTTGTCGTTTATGTTAATGTTTTATTTCAATCTTTATTATTAGAAGGCATATTTGAATCAATTCATTCCGTTGATACTAGTATTAAGTCAGTGTGCATGCACGGTTTCAAATGTAGGTATTGGAATGTGGACTGGTGCTTAACACATTTGTGTTACAATCTATTAGATGAGGTTGGTGAATACAAATTAGCAGGGGTCAGAAAACAACAATCTCATTAATATCATAACATTGATCACAGATGAGTGAAAACCCAAACTAGCAAATAATCCTAGGAAAATAATGAGGGACACCCCAAACTAGCAAATAATCCTAGGAAAATGATGACTGACAACCAAAACTAGCAAATATTCCTAGGAAAATAATGAGGGACACCCCAAACTAGCAAATAATCCTAGGAAAATGATGAGGGACAACCCAAACTAGCAAATAATCCTAGGAAAATGATGGGGGACAACCAAAGCTAGCAAATAATCCTAGGGAAATGATGGGGGACAACCCAAGCTAGCAAATAATCCTAGGAAAATGATGTGTGACAACCAAAACTAGCAATTAAGCCTAGGAAAATGATGTGTGACAACCAAAACTAGCAATTAAGCCTAGGAAAATGATTAGGGGCAACCCACACTAACAAATGATCCAGGAAAAATGACGGGGACAACCCAAACTAGCTAATAAACCTAAGAAAATGATGAGGGACAGCCCAAACTAGCACATAATCCTAGGAAAATGATGAGGGACAACCCAAACTAGCATATAAGCCAAGTAAAATGATGAGAAACAACCCAAACTAGCAAATAAGCCTAGGAAAATAATGAGGGACAACCCCAACTAGCAAATATCCCCAGCAAAATGATGAAGGACAACCCAAACTAGCAAATAAGCATAGGAAAATGATGAGGGACACCCCAAACTAGTAAATAGGCCTAGGAAAACGATGAGTGACAACCCAAACTAGCATATTAGCCTATGAAACTGATGAGTGAAAACCCAAACTAACAAATAAGCCTAGGAAAATGATGAGGGACACCCCAAACTAGCAAATAATCCTAGGAAAATGATGAGGGTCAACCCAAACTAGCAAATAATCCTAGGAAAATAATGAGGGACAACCCACACTAGCAAATAATCCTAGGAAAATGATGGGGGACAACCAAAGCTAGCAAATAATCCTAGGGAAATGATGGGGGACAACCCAAGCTAGCAAATAATCCTAGGAAAATGATGTGTGACAACCAAAACTAGCAATTAAGCCTAGGAAAATGATGTGTGACAACCAAAACTAGCAATTAAGCCTAGGAAAATGATTAGTCGCAACCCACACTAACAAATGATCCAGGAAAAATGACGGGGACAACCCAAACTAGCTAATAAACCTAAGAAAATGATGAGGGACAGCCCAAACTAGCACATAATCCTAGGAAAATGATGAGGGACAACCCAAACTAGCATATAAGCCAAGTAAAATGATGAGAAACAACCCAAACTAGCAAATAAGCCTAGGAAAATAATGAGGGACAACCCCAACTAGCAAATATCCCCAGCAAAATGATGAAGGACAACCCAAACTAGCAAATAAGCATAGGAAAATGATGAGGGACACCCCAAACTAGTAAATAGGCCTAGGAAAACGATGAGTGACAACCCAAACTAGCATATTAGCCTATGAAACTGATGAGTGAAAACCCAAACTAACAAATAAGCCTAGGAAAATGATGAGGGACAATGCAAACTAGTAAGTAAGCCTAGGGCAATAATGAGGGACAACCCAAACTAGCAAATAAGTCTAGTAAAATAATGAGGGACAACCCAAACTAGAAAATATGCCCAGCAAAATGATGAAGGACAACCCAAACTAGCAAATAAGCCTAGGAAAATGATGAGGGACAATCCAAACTAGCAAATAAGCCCAGCAAAATGATGAGAGACAACCCAAACTAGCAGATAAGCCTAGGAAAATATGGGGGGACAGCCCAAATCTAGCAAATAAGCCTAGCACAACGATGAGAGACTACCCAAACTAGCATATAAGCCTAGGAAAATGATGTGAGACAACCCAAACTAGCAGATAAGCCTAGGAAAATAATAAGGGACAACCCAAACTAGTAAGTAGGGCTTGGGAACGCATCAATGATCTGAGTTTAATGAGATTGAGAAAGAACAAGCATAAATGTGGGTTTGTGGCTTACTGCAACAAATAGTTTTTAAGTTTGAGAGTGTATGTTATGTAGTATGCATGGTGTTTTATGCCTCTTTGAACTCGCTGGAACAGTACACACCTGTGTGCGCCATGATAAGTGTAGAGCCTCACACTCACTCGCTCAGGTATATAAAAGAAAATCAAATCAAATCAATTTATATTTCAACAAAGCCCCTTTCGGATGCGATGCACCCTTGTAATCGGTATTGGAGCGTTTTTATATCCCGTGTGTAAACGTCTCTGTGACAATGGATTGAACTCGCTTACAGCAAATCCCAACTGCAACTTGCTCCATTTTTTTGTATATGCTCTGTAATCTTAAACCGCTTTGTCGGAAAAGATAGGAATCGAACTAGTATTCCGTAATTAAGTTGGGCCCAGTGTGTGTAAATACGCACGGTTTAGTACTTGTAATGGTATCAGCCCGTCAACCTTTCTCCTGTCAGTACTTTGTCTATGTAAAGTTGTCATCAATTATTATATGCCTAGTATTAGTACTAATGAAATGGTATCGTGATGGAATCATGCCAAAGGCCACGAGGTCAACCAAGTACTAAGGTTATCCAAGTACGTCAAACATACACGGAACATATATAATTTATAACGCTTCGGTAACTGAATTGGTAACTGAATAGCAAACAAGTAAATAATGTATATATTATTGACCACTTTGTGATATAAACAAGAAGGTATCTCATAGGGAGTACTGGTCGTGCTCACGTGGGAGACAGAGGTATTTAAAACAAACATTGCTGAAAAGAGCTGGGACAGAGTAAACAAATTGAAAACATTGACGAATGAGCAGTCAACCAAAAGACTGCCAGTTAAATAAATCAACCATAGATTATGTGGCTACTACGTTCGAAAAAGACCCGCCTCCTGTATGAACTTTTCATTATTCCCTCGTGTAAACGTTAATTCAAAAACGTATCTGCAAATATTCAATATGTTATTGTTATTAAATGTTCAGTGGTGAAATGCGGGATTTATCGGTTCAAATAAAATTCGTATTTTCATTGAGTGAAATAACATGTTTATTCTACTCAGTGACAGAACACGTTCATTCAATTGGATGACGTTATAAGATGGCTGTGAAACAGCAAGGCGATCTTGAATGCTCTATTCATAACATTAACATCATTTACAAACTATGCATACTTAAAATGCGCCACTCGTGAAAATGTATATTTCTAATTCACTCGATTAGATATACATGGTATTCGACGAGAAATGTCTACTGTCTGTTTACTTATAGTTATCTAACTAACAGTTGGGATGTTATCATTTAATCATTAATGCTTTTTCTTGATTTGAACATTTAGTAGTTAATCCGCAGTGAGTGCACGCTAAACCGAACAGTATGTTTAGCTGTATGTTTACGCAACCGCACATAACCTGCAAGCAAAATTAAATAATGCCAGTAAAACATATCTCGAAGATATTTATTAATAATCAATATAAAACATGGAGTTCTCGAGGACACTACGAAGATAGAGACTAATTCAATAACTAAAAAGTTTTACCAGTGATATTGTTTTATGTTCAAGGACGTACGAGAAATGAAGACAGATAGTTACCATAGTTACCAATCATGGTGTCCAGTCTGAATGCGAACGTCGTCGGTTTTTAAACAAAATTTGCGAGTGCTGAATAATGATTAATCCAGGAAACTTTACTAAAATAACTTTTCAACGGATAAATGAACAATATGTAAACAAACCAGTAAGTGAGTCCGGTTCACTGGTACCCCCGACCATTCCCGTGAGATCTCTTTAATTTTACCTGTGACAGGTGAAAATGGCTCCCAATCATTACAAAGTTAGTTTGACGTGATTTCATGGAGCTCCACAATACGTTTAGCATAATGTACTATGTAACCATTGTGTCCAGTCTAAAACAGATGTGTCTCCCCGTCATAAAAAGGAGGATTACAGAAATATTATACGGTAAGAGTATGAAATGAATCGCAAGAGAAATATCCAAATCACTTGTAATGCTACACTGCGTTTACAGTCATGGCAGTAGAAGATATGCGCCAAACCTGAAACGAAACGGATGTTAAGTGTTTCTGTAATCGGTCGGACTAGGTAGGATTTCAGAAGATTACTAAGTATAAAATACAGTAATTCGTAAAAAAAAGTTTCACCAAATCGCTTGTTATTCAGCGCTGTGCGAAGTTCAGATGAAAAGTGGTCGGACAGACTGATGGATGGGCGGATGGAGGAAATCCTTGGTGTATCCTTGGAAATAAATATTTTACGGCCGCATCTATTATTTGGTCATAACATACATTTTATTTAATGTATATATACATTAGATCGATTACGTGCTTGGGTTATCGAGATTACATACAACAACAAACAATTTTAAGAATGAGTTGAATTCTAACTACTTGACGAGAAGAATTTCAGTGTCATATATTTTAGGAGATCAGTGAAGAAACTTTTACACACGTTTCCAACACTGCCGCTCTCAAATCTAGTCTTTTCATCGCCGGGGAATAACTGAAATACTTAATGTGATTCATTATAGACATATTATCAAAAAGAAAACTTCTTTTGAACACAAGTACATAACATATACGCAATGGGTTAAGAAGAAGACAAGAAGTGTTCAAAGTTGCAAAATAATAAATTGAGACATCAGAGATTTAAAGGGACAGTAGCACGTTTTTTCGCTCAAATAAGTCCATGAAATGTATTTGAAAAATAATATCACCAATAGTAAACACCCTTCTTTCTTCGGAAAATCAAGTTGAAAATGAGTGTACTTAGTTCGGTGAAGCCATGGGAATTGTATTTGTTATTCGAAATAATAAAACGTGTTCACATTAAAACACGCAACACCGTTATTATCACTAATGACATTTGTATCGTGTAATAAGATGCTTTACGCCGAAAGTAAATATAAATTATATAAACTATCATTATAAACGAAAAATTTGCAAAAATAAAATTTGCAAAAAACGTGCCACAGCCCCTTTAAAAGTATGTCTTAGCAGCACTGCATTGTTGTTTAATCGGTTACACACTGAACAGCCCTCCAATTTGCGGCCATCACCATGATAAATTACACGAAGCAGAACAAGTTCTATTGATAGTCAAGTTGAATTTATTTATTGCTATAAACGCGACGTTTTGATGTAGATATAAACACACTCAGAACTTGTTTTATAACGGTGTTAGTATTAACAACCAAACGTCGCATTCATAAATGTAGCTTGTTCTCCTTCGTCATACCAATTGGGCTCAAATAAATCCTTTGTCAATATACCTGTCAATATGCCTGTCAATATGCCTGTCAATATAAATACGATAACAGCAAAGATGTGAGAAAGATTAAATCCTCGAGTTATAATTACGACTCAAATATAGTTATACTGTGAGTTTAAAATTTAAAATTTTTTTGTTTATGTCATTTGGAAACAATCTTTAGAGCGTAACAAAGGAGAGTGAAACAGGACATTTTGCCTTGTTTTATGACGCCACAGAGGCCGAATGGTCAACCTGTTGTATATGTTATCAAATTTGAACTGAAATGTCAAACACTCTGTCCAACACCATTTTGAAAAACCGATTTTTGCAGTACGTGTGTTGGAACATACATACACAAAAATATCCATGTTAGGAATAAATCACACCTAGTATAGAGTCTGCTAACTGATATTACTTTCAAAAACAGAAGCTTAATTAGTTCATTGTGGAGAGTTCTTTTAAACTTATTCGCTCCGTTCTGATAACTGAACAACGTTTACGATTGGTTTATATTGGTGAATTTAACAATACTGAGGAGAAAATGTATAATATGAGAGTTGGGAATATTTTACGGGTGCTTTATATAATAATAATTGTATTGAAAAGGTGGGATACGATTTGGTCATGGATTATTTGAATGATAAACATTGATAAATGTTTTGAAAATAAATAAAATAAGTAACGAAATTAAAATATTCAGCGATAAACTAAGCTTACCTTTCGAAATTTTATTACGTAGAAGTGAAAGTCTTTTATAATTTCTTTATGGTTGTGAAATTGTAAGTCTCTGTAAATATGAAGTAACTGCATATAGGAACATGTCCATTGTGTTAAGATGAATGAAAAGTGTAAGTTCTCTTCCTAGTGGAAAGGTATTATTGTATACTGAACACTACACATCTCATCAATTTTTCTATTTCACATGTTTAAAACTCTCCGACAGTTACAACACCAAAGTGAAATAACGCATGTTTCATATTATATTTTAAAATCAATATTTTGTAGTTGTGTTTCGATCGACAACATGCACCTCCTTTGGCTGAAACTAATCCTAAGCACATATGCATTGAGATTAAGAAACAGAAATGTGTAATTTTACTTAATGACCCTGACACGTACAGGTTATACTTATCTCCCGTCAACGAGACAGATTGAGGGTGTACGGGGGATATTGCGAAATACTTTGGCTCCAAGAGATTTTAGTAATGGGATAAGTTCAGACATGTTTTGTAAGGAGGTATGTTATTTCTGCCTCACATGCTACTGCCAGTAACGTATTACCTGCAATATTCAAACGCTTTACCTTTCAACAAAGTGTAATGAATCGTGAGAGAAAAGTATATACAGGTATAATATCAACATAAAAATACATAAATCAAAATCTTATCAAAAGTGACAACATTCTCGTCAATGAAAGTGTACTTAGCCATCACGGGAGATTTCAGAAGAATGATTAGAAAGATATATGACCCAAATGAAAGTAATAAATTTAGAACGTAAAGCTCCCAGCAGTGATAAAATTCACGTGCACTGAAAGTATTAACTTAAACGGGCTTTCATGAGAATGATCAGAAATATATGAAACCCATTTGGGGTGAATGGATATAGAGAGTAAAACGCTAAGAGCTGACAACATTCTAGTGCCTTGAATGTATGTTTAGCTACACCAGGACTCTGAAAGAATGGAAACTTCAGAGATTAACATGTACATCCCAAATTAAATTGATAAATCCAGAAAGTAAAGAAGTGTTTCTTTAAGAACATTCTTGTGAAAGTATGTTTTATAAATACGGGATATCAGAAGAAACATATATGACTAAAATGAAATGAATGACATTAAAAACTAAAAAGTCTGTTTAAGCATTGTGTTCGCCGTTATATCGAATATTATTAGCCGACTATTGACATAACTTTGGGACTAAAGTTATCTCCTCTGTTAATCTAAGATGCGTGACCTGGGCTAATGAAGGAGTGTTATATGATCTCCGTGGTTCTCAAGCAAGAATAACACTCTACTGTATGTAAGTGTAATTATAAGTGCATGAATGTGTTATAAATATCTTAGTTATCGATAAAATGCTACCATATGTATCTTGGTGTAGAAAGTCTTTACTATTATGTAGCAACTGAGACATAGTAGATATTTTGTGTTTTTAGTCAAACATTGCTTCAGTAGAGCGAGTTCTAGAGACGTCATACCATTGTTGCTATGTCACTTAGCAACGGCGATGACGTTACGTTGATTGTAAATGTGACGTCATACTACTGTACACATGACGTCATCCACATTGTGATATGTTCACTGTGTTGAGAAAGTGATATCTTTTCTTGACAAATACTATTTTTATCTCATCGAGTGAGGTAGAAAAGTAGATATTTACAGCCATTTATTTATATTTGCGCAGCCATGAGATAAACATGGTATTTGTCAAGAATTGACAGATACTCTATTCATTATATGATGTTATCCTTGTAATATCCGTTTTCATGGTCATCGGCTGCAAGGAACACCCCATCACCACAGTAACAATGTGACGGCATAATATAATTCGTTACGTCAGACCATTGTTTTCTGACGTCAAAGTATATCAGTCATTGGTCACAGTGAAAATATAAGTAATTTTCACTGTAGCTTGATAGATAGTTCATTTGACTGATAATTCCCATTGTTCGTCATATAATAACGAGAAAACTCGGTCTCACATCGCTTAGCATAACATAACAATCACCAATCTAAAATTACTTGCATGTTCGGTTGCAACTTTGTACATTGTATAATGTTCCACCATAAACCCATCATTATTAAAACTCCATTTCGAGGACTAAAACGAATAACCTAATTGTACATAAAAAAAACCCATCCCAAAATATACTGTGTTGCATTGTTCACAACTTTCATAATATATTCTAAATATATGCATGATTGTTATGCTTCTACTCTTTTCAGGCACGAGTACGTCCAATGTATATGTAACCTTAAAGGTGCATCCATTGTGTTTCATAAATTTTTATTTGGCTTTAATACGTTCCAACTCACCACATGTGTTGTCTACAATACAAATAAATTCACTCAACTTGCTTATTTATCCCCAATCGCCAAATATATCATAAGTACTAGTTTCAAATTAAAATTGAGTAACATCATTATGCATGTGCAGAAACCGAAACTGCACGTCCCATTCACATGCATAGTATTTATGTGACCTATTAAACATTATCAACTCAAATTTGTCCTTTTTGTCTGTTATAAATAAGATTAAAAAATTACGTTTGACTCATTGACCCGCGCCACACGCTTTACATTGTCCGGTTTTCGATCAGAATTCACTACTTTTACCTTCATATTGTCAATATGCTAAGTCTACTATCATCAACATGGTAGTTTTCGGTAACAGTCGGTACTTCTCGATAAAGTAACACCATTTATAACGTTTGCAATATGTGACTCGCAACAACACAATGGATGTACGTTTAAATACTATCTGCAGTAGTAAAACTTATTGTATTTTTTCGAGACGAGAACTTAACCGGATTCGAAGTCAGACTGTAATCGCCAACACTAACTTTCCCAAAGAGTGGTTAATCTGCCAGGACAGTCAATGCTGGCGACTGGTGTCTGAATCTGAGGATGTGAGTTCGAGTCACGAATGGGAGTTGTCCCGAAAAGTACAAGTTCTAAGTGAACGTGTGCAGATAGTGTGAATGTGATATATGTTCTATGTGAAGAATCAGTATGTATTTTAGTGCTAAGTATACTTCTTTCTATACGGGTCAATGTTTTTACTCCTCCTGCGATACGTGTACGTTTAAACGTTTGCCCTCGGTTCAGTTTACCTGTAGACAGGACACTGCGAGACCCTTCAGCAGGTTATTTTGACCATGTAGTAAATAGGTCAAATGCAATGTAAATGTAAATCATCGGCGTACATTCAAGAAAATGAATATAATGAAAATGGCTCACATGGTTATCTGACTTCTTATAAATATATCTAATTACTTGCAATGACCGTTATGCATATTTCAATGAATATTCACTTAGCATACGTTTTTGAATTTAATCTTTGAATACAACAAAACCGATTATTTCTGACATAACAAACGTATGGTATCTACATGAACCGCGCAAGTACATTCACATAAATCATTTCTTGTATTATGATTAGTAGGGCGATTAAATATCTGTTCGATGGGTATTTATATAGCAACCGATAAATGCATGTTATCGATATCAATGTGTACAATTTAATCAATGTTATTTCAACTTTAGTGTCTACATGCCTTATACCTTTTAGCATGCCCAAGATAACACGAGCTCCACAGACTGTGTATACAGTGTAAGCCGTTTAATCAATCAAGAACTAAGCCATAGCGAGCATGAACATACACATACCAAAACTGAACTGAATTTTCATTCACCCAAGCTGTAAACTGCAGCATAATAAATACAATATAAACGTTATACGACGTCATGGCAAATGAACCATTATCGTTATGACAGCACACAATGTTATTACAACAAACAAAACGGTGTATTCATTCAATTGATGGTGTTATTTTATTTCATATAATAAATAAATTCTGCATAGCCGTTCAGCACAAGTAAACAAATATAAAAATACACGTAAATGGAAGCGGACTAGAGCGCAAATATGCCCTTTGTACATATATGATTGTTGAGAGACGTGCATATCAAAACTACATGCTACTTTACACTATTATCACATTACGAATAGTTTTTTTTATAAAATGTGGAATTTAATTCTAGAACGCTAAATAAATAATATTTTTAACAGATTGTTTATATCAAACAGTGAATAGAAGATTAGGATTATAGATTCAGTTAATTGAGGAAAATGAAAGCTAAAGATTTGATTTTATACACTTTTTGGATTTGTGTATACATTCTAATATCAGGTGACCATAAACAATACTGTTTGTAAATACTATTCACATCTCATTGTATCATTATCACAGATAGCAAATATATTTTGAAATATATTTTAAATATTTAAACATATATTGATAGATATAGATATAGAACAGATACATACAAATATGTAAAAATATATCACAGCAAAAGCTCTCCTGTTTAATATGGATCACAAGCGAATTGCAACGCAAATAAGTTGCGCAATATAGATAAATGACCAGATATGCTATGCGTGAACAAAACCGGTCATTCATCTATTAAGCTACAATTCGCCAGTGTGTGATTAGTCTGTCTGTCACATCTTCAAGTGCATGTCCAAACATGCTAAATTACCAACTTGGTGTCTTGGTGAGGTAAGGCAATCCAAGGGAAGATGAACCTTATAACTGTACCAAAATATTAAATCGAAATTAATTTATGTCTTGGAGAAATGTGTATTTCTTCTGTAAAATGTATTGGTTGAATAGACTGTTTTGGTAATTATCTGGGCTGTCCCCAGTTGTAGTAGGCGTACTGGGGAGTGTAGTTGGAGGGCTCGTTGGTGCCCTGGGGTGCGCTACCCTCTTCCTCCTCCTCCCCTGTTGCCCCATATAAGTCCACCTCGCCGAATGTACTCGCTCCATAGGTTGCTGGAATAGTTACATAGAATTGAACATACTTCATAAATCTTGTGATCACAAGCCTCATATGTTGTTGAAAATACAACGTTTTAAAGACGTGATTGAGGTAGAAAGTGAATTGCCAGGTGTATACATGACGTATAATTAAACATGATGTGTCAAACACACTTCTTTAAAAATAACATTTAATATTTCGATGATTTGTTTTCGAAATGTTACTAATATATTGACATATTTAAAAATTAATTGTGGTCATCATCAGTATAGATTTTGTGTGTGTAATTAAATACACATGTTAATTTATTGATATGAAATTTTATGATACCAATTATTTTACTTTGCCAGTTACCACAGTAATTGCATTCTGTTAAAACAGAAAGGTGGAACAAATACACAATAGACTGAATATACTGACGAGTTGCTGAGGCTGTCATCCCGTACTGTTGTAAAGTAACTTGGAGTGGGATGGAGCCTATGATGACTGGAAGTGCCACAACCAGATCGAAAGAGAGGCCGGAAGGAACAACACACATCTGAAAGTTAGAACACACAGCAAACTTAGATCTTTCCTATACTACCAAGGGAGAGGATGAGGACTTAAGGTTCCAAACTATACAACGAGAGGGGACTCTCTTCAACACACGGACACCGTTACAGAGAACAGTCTCTTCTTCATCAAGTGACACAACTTGATATACAGTTATTAACTAATCTCCATTAATGTCCATTCACTGTCGATTACGACTGATAGCATTTAATAAACATGGCATACACTCAGTTGTTAAATAAGTCTTTGCGAAACGAGACTGTGCAGGACGGAAATTCAACAAGACTACTTTGTCTTACCCTTTGAATGATCATGCTGAACTCACATAGTATTTGCTATTGGAGGTGAATATTGAGTATATGTATGTGCTTACCTCAACGAGATAATTGACCTGGATGATCCTGCAGCCAGTGAGGACCGAGGGGGGTATTGGGGGGATGAGGAGACCGTCCCCGTTCCAGGTGTCCGAGTCTCCGGGATCTATTGGACCCCTCCGTACACTCGACACCTCCCTGTATTCCATCTTGCTCTTCCCTCGGGCGTGGTAGTGACTCACCTGCAATCATAGGAACCTTGTGTCATAAAATGACTATCGATCAATTGTAAAGTGAAAACAACAAATTGCCAGTTCTTATTATGTGGTTACAACTGAAATTTATTTTGTACACTTGGATGCAGTGGTTGCCACAGGACTCCATCGCGATAGTTCAGAGAAGATGCAACGTATACTGTATCATGCGGATTTGGATCCTAATCTCGACCTTCCAGATGAAGAACGGACACTCATCCATGACCACACAAGGTCCAATGTATAACATAGCTCACACGCTTATTTATATAGAGGATATTATATGAGTGTCTATGTCATACTATTTTTACGACACGAGTGCCTGAATAATAGTATTTCCCGAGCGGAAGCGAGGGATATACCGATATTCAGGCACGAGTGTCGTTAATATAGTATGACATACACACTCATATAATATTCAGTTTATTACATGACATCATGACATTTATGAAAATATGCTAAAATCTCCCTTCAACCATAGGCTGGAAACCACCGTCGCAGAATTTAGACCGCAACGTCAAAGCCCTAGGGCATCGTATGAAAAATATGAAACCGGATATGACTGCCCTCGTAGGTAATATTGTTCTGCAGTGAACCTAAACGTCTTTGCAAATGGCAGATGTCCACCTCGTGTCTTTAGACAGTTTAAACCGGTTAGAAAGAAAATTTTCTTGCCAATCAGATAACAATACTTTAAACCCTTCTTGCTTTTCAAAGCGGGCTTTACTGTACCTCTTTGGACATCAATAAATTAACACCATACATTTTGTATATTACTTTAAGAAGCAAAATTACGCGAGAAAGACATGCTTGTATCTATTTGACCATTACTATTTGTATTACAAGGAGTTCAGGAAATATTACTCACAATGAGGAGGCTTAGGTAAAACAGTTCTATATCATTTTCAAAAAGTGTCCTGTCATTCCAAACAAGAAGGTACATTATACATGCCATTGCTAGTTTTGTAAAGGATTTAGTCATCTTCCTGCTACTCTGGTTGAAGATCTCCCCTCTGATAGGAATAGCCTCCCCCGGCACGTATCCCTTCCGGTCCAGCTTCAGGGTGCAGCTGATTGGTCCAGATTTACAGCAACAGCAACACAGAGTCTTCGAATCTGTGGCGGTCCCTCCCTCCTGGAGGGGTCAGAAGAGTTACTTTATTCATGTATACGTAGATGTTGCATGACCATATCAGACTTGGGCTTATCGTAGCAAAATATACCGGAACACTGCATAATTTGAAGATGTGTGTGCAAAACATCCATCTTAGCCACTCATACATGTTTTATATTCAGTGTATATGTTTTGACAACTTTATAAATATAGTATCATAATGTTCAAAATGTACTGACAGAAGGCGAAGCAGGGGCTAGTACAATGGCTCGAGTACCTGTTATACGTTAGATAAAGTACATAGTTAATTACTTAAGTAATGGCAATTGATCTGCAAGTTAATTTCCGCCAGAAAGTTCATTTCATTCATTCATTCAATGCCAACCGAATAACTGTTTAAGGTTTTGAAGTGATAGGGTTGGTCTTTGACCATTAATACGAGTTGGTTCAGTGTGTCTTGTATTGAGAATATATAATCTTCAATTTATAAAGTTGATGGTGACAACATATTATTGACTTTAACAGCAGGTAACACTTGGGGGAACATGTTTTAAACTTAATGAAACACGAAAATCAATATAAAATATAACATTGGACATGACCACTACCAAGGCCTTATCAAGAAGAGTAACATGTATCTTAGTACACATTACATGCGGTTTTCACATCATTAAAACATGGCTATCGAATCCTTCATTGTCCCCGAGCTACACTACATTACACTCTGGTGTGAAAACAAACATATCAAGATTGAAGGTGTTCAAAGAGATTTCACGTTTGTTTTGGCAATCTGGCTAAAGCTTCCATTCATATCGATATTAAGAAAGGATAAAAGGTCTAGTATTTCAAGATAAATTCAACACTCAACGGATTATGGAAGAGGCAGTTTCATATACCAATTATAAAAACGTATCCTTTGTGGATAATAAGACTATCAGTAAACTCACCAGAACGCCAAGGATAATGTTGATGTCCACGAGACTGATGACGCTGAAGTAAACTCACCAGAACCCTAGGGATAGTGTTGAGGTCAACCAGGCTGATGTCGCTGTAGTAAACTCACCAGAACCCCAGGGATAGTGTCGAGGTCAACCAGACTGATGACACTGAAGTAAACTCACCAGAAACCTGGGGATAGTGTTGAGTTCCACCAGACTGATGACGGTGAGGTAAACTCACCAGAACCGCAGGGATAGTGTTGAGGTCCACCAAACTGATGACAGTGAGGTAAACTCACCAGAACCCCAGGGATAGTGTTGAGGTCAACCAGGCTGATGTCGCTGTAGTAAACTCACCAGAACCCCAGGGATAGTGTTTAGGTCCACCAAACTGATGATAGTGAAGTAAACTCACCAGAACCCCAGGGATAGTGTTCAGGTCCACCAAACTGATGACAGTGAGGTAAACTCACCAGAACCCCAGGGATAGTGTTGAGGTCAACCAGGCTGATGTCGCTGTAGTAAACTCACCAGAACCCCAGGGATAGTGTTTAGGTCCACCAGATTGATGACGGTGAAGTAAACTCACCAGAACCCCAGGGATAGTGTCGAGGTCAACAAGACTGATGACACTGAAGTAAACTCACCAGAAAACCAGGGATAGTGTTTAGGTCAACCAGACTTATGACACTGAAGTAAACTCACCAGAACCCCAGGGATAGTGTTGAGGTCAACAAGACTGATGACACTGAAGTAAACTCACCAGAACCCCAGGGATAGTGTTGAGGTCAACAAGACTGATGACAGTGTAGTAAACTCACCAGAACCCCAGGGATAGTGTCGAGGTCAACAAGACTGATGACACTGAAGTAAACTCACCAGAAAACCAGGGATAGTGTTTTGGTCCACCAGACTTATGACACTGAAGTAAACTCACCAGAACCCCAGGGATAGTGTCGAGGTCAACAAGACTGATGACACTGAAGTAAACTCACCAGAAAACCAGGGATAGTGTTGAGGTCAACAAGACTGATGACAGTGTAGCAAACTCACCAGAACCCCAGGGATAGTGTCGAGGTCAACAAGACTGATGACACTGAAGTAAACTCACCAGAACCCCAGGGATAGTGTTGAGGTCAACAAGACTGATGACAGTGTAGTAAACTCACCAGAACCCCAGGGATAGTGTCGAGGTCAACAAGACTGATGACACTGAAGTAAACCCACCAGAACCCCAGGGATAGTGTTGAGGTCAACAAGACTGATGACAGTGTAGCAAACTCACCAGAACCCCAGGGATAGTGTCGAGGTCAACAAGACTGATGACACTGAAGTAAACTCACCAGAAAACCAGGGATAGTGTTTAGGTCAACCAGACTTATGACACTGAAGTAAACTCACCAGAACCCCAGGGATAGTGTTGAGGTCAAGAAGACTGATGACAGTGTAGTAAACTCACCAGAACCCCAGGGATAGTGTTGAGGTCCACCAGACTGATGACGGTGAAGGCCCGGGCCACGTTATGGTCGAAGGCCCAGGGTTTGTCTATCACACAGCTCAGACTATAGCGGATTCTTCCTATACGACTCTCGTACGAGGCTGGGATGGTTTGTGGCAGTTGGAAGCGGAACGGGTAGTTGTATTTGCCGGCCTTCAGTATAGGGTTATCCCCTGAAGCTCCAGTCGCTGTAAAATCAGAATAATGCTGTGGAAGTTTAGTCGTGTAACAATTGTAATTCCTTTTCCGCTGGTCATTTACCATTACGGGTCAAGTAAACGCTATGTACCAAGCATACGTCAGCTGTCCCATTACCAAAACACATGTGCAAAGTCATATGAACAGCTCGACAGTAAAAAAAGATATACAATTTTCAACAGTCAAAAACAGATAACTGCTGCTGGATAAACGCAATTTGGACAGTTTACAATGTATTAGCAAACCATTTGTTAAGTTTTGTGTTCCGTGTTATGCCTTTACACATACACATGACATCGCTTATTTCAAAATTGTTTCAAAATGGTTTATGATTGAATTTTTAGCATTCTAAATAAACATTTATGATATATGGAAATTGAGTTCATAAAGATGTTGTCTACCATCATGGACTTTAATCATTCGTTACAGGTTGTTTTCAAACAATAAAAAAAAAATCCAAATCCAAAATTCACTCCCCTATGCCATCCAGTTAAGAAGCTACCAAAACGACGATTTTAAAGGATATATTATGCTTCCAAAAATGGAGAAAAAAATTCAAGTTGGCTTAGAGACACTATAAATCTTTGTTTGAAGCGTAATTATCATTCTTGTGTTAAACTATGTGACTTAAAATATTCTTTTGTTTATCAGTTCATACGTTTATCAACTTCGAAATGCTGATTCATGGATCTTATGAGATTGATCGACATTCCCAAAGCGTTTTCAAATTATCGAGAACCATGTTCCTGCAATCTACAAGAGTATATACTATGTTAATTGTTGGTTTTTTTCTGAATTGATGCGATCGTTATTTTATAAGACTGTAACATAACGTTTAAGGGTCACAACATAGTTTAATCTACGAGCGATTAATAGTTACAACATGTCTCACGAAACCAACTAACTTAAAACCTATGGTCCATCCTGCGCCATCAGGCTTTATTAATGTGTAAGACTTCTTAATACCTTGAATGTGTGCGCTAGGAAAAGTTCGTACCGGCTTAAAATAATCAGCCAATGAAACGAGTTAAAATCGAGAAATATTGGCAGTACTCGGATGAGAAATATCAAATGACGACATTTCATTTGCTGACAATACACATGATGTAAATAGCGATGCGTAACCACCATGTAAGCTTTGCCAGCCTTTCGGTTCTTACACAAAATAATTTAATGCCCTTGCTTCGGAACGCCCTAACCTAATAGACGAGATATGAGAGCGAAATAGGACAAATCGTCTACTCGTTAAAACTTTTGATGACGCCCTGTACAGCAATGATGCGTCAAAGAATACTAGTCTAAGAAGGTTCATTATATCGACAACATCTTCTACTAAATTGATTTTCATATTTTCACTTTAATGCCAAACACTTTGTCCGAAATGTACAGCTAACGCCATAAACTGCATTGCTAATGTCAACATGGCCAACGTTTAGAGAAAACAGTCACTGTAGCAATTTTAAGTATGTTAAGACATTTCGCACCCAAAATTAAATAACATTCTTATATAAAAAGAAATACAGAAATTTATGATATCATATCATGCATTATAAGAACCTTATTCATTTGGTCATGAACCAATGTACGAAGTTTCAACTGGCTTCGTTGTGTAATGGTGAGTTCGTTCGGCCAGAAAGCAACAGGACACAGGTTCGATCTCAGGTGTCTTATGTTCATATATAACATTTTATAAAGTATCACCACTTAGATTTGGAAATTTAGAAAATTGACTCCATTTATTTCTCAGTTGTTAAAAATTGTAGTTTTAATAGAATAGTGTAGGTATATCAGAAAAAGTATAGGTATATCAGAAAAAAGTGTAGGTGTATCGGATAATACACCTACACTTGTAACAAAAGAAACCATAGCAACGAGACCAGAAGTGGGGTATAATACAAGTTTTCCCTAGTGAATACAAGTATCTATACTTGTTGACAAAACATATGTGTATCAATTACAGTGGTAGTATACAGTAGTAAAGGTATTTTGTTGACCCTATTGAACATTTGGTATCATATCCTTTGCTCAGCAGTACAGCTAAGTGTTGTGAGGGATATATTGTACAGTGAGCTACATTGTCAATACAATCACACTATCATTAGTGTGCATGTTAGACGATCCATATCTCTCATTGAACGCTATCAGGTTACTAAGAATGGTTGAACGACACCTATTCTCCATTGCGACGAGGTCAATTATGTTGAAAGAAACATGGCCTCGTTTTAGGAGAGCTTTAACCGATTGAATATATGATCATATATATTATCTGAGCTCGATGTGTCAAGAGGCGGATTAATTGACATAATAACCATATCTATATTTATGAAAATGAACTTCAGTTCTAATCGTTTAAACGTTTGTAAAACTTATGTATCCATATGCAACAAGAACTTCAAAAACCTGCGAGTGAGGACTTAGACTATTTTTTAATCGCAGCTGAAGTGTTTATGGAACATCAAATATTGGCGTTGAAGTGCTTAAAACGCTTGCCTTTTGTGTACGTATGTACATAATGTCAAAGACATCATATAGATAGATCGTTTAAAGGTTCATGTGCCAATGTGAAGAGTTTATAACAGTTTGTTTAGGCGCTTTAAAAAATATCTCGCACTACAAATATATTCAATAATATCAAGCATACTGTAGGTTTTTATGCTTTATGTTAAAACGTGCTTGTGAGAACGGAAGTCAAAGACTGCTAGGTTTCATTTTGAAATTTTCGTTTTACTTGAATTATATTTTAAAGTTTAAAGTTTAAACTTTGTTATAAACTCTGCTATTACCCTTTCCGAAGAGCACCATCTCTGAGTTGAAGTAGGTCTCTGTAGATGTGTAGTATGTGGTCACTGTCCGTTTCCCATGTGTATGTCTTTCTGACCAGTGAACACGTGCTCCTCCGTAGAAATGTAACCTGATGCCTAAGAAAAGTATACTAAGTCAATAATGTTTCATGTTCAGCCGTGAAAAATGCAATAATTAATATATCTTAAAACTTCTAAATGATTGTTTCATGTTTCAGGTCATTGGATGAGTAAATGGACTTATATATGATATAAATACCTGCAGGATGAAACATATTGTTAGTATGTGTGGAGTGGGTTCGTCTTGCTTCAAGCAGACACGTTGTCGCATATAATAAATGAAGTAACCACTTATTCGTATTCAATGGAATGTATTAACTTTGCAAATGCATATACCCCTCTCACAAAGATGTAGGTGAACGAAACGTTTGACCTTTCACTTAATATGGACATGACATACAAACGTTCGTACCTCGCATTTTCATTTCCTCACTGAGGGTGACCATCACCTGTCCCTCTATAGGCTGGCCAGGGTAATATACAGCCTGTGGGTTGCTGAGGACAATCGCAAAAAGATCTGGTTTGCCCATTTTGAATGATAATCCAAGTTTTCCAACTTCCGAGTCTTACAGCCGACCCACACCAAGGCGGGGATATGTGGAGGTGTGTACAGACAGGCGAGGTCTTTGAGATAAGGGTAGAGTTCACTAAAACGGGGAGTAACGGGTACAAGCGGAGACTGTTTACAAATATGTCCCTAGCGACGAAGGTAATTTATCGCAGTATACAGTATACAAGAGGGTCGAGAAACGTGAGAGAGAGGTGGAGAGATTTCACAGATATGTCACGATGGTGGAATGTAGTCACGCGAATGTTTTGATGAAAATGTTTTAATTCTATGATGTTTCCGTGTTTGAAGTCGGTAACAAGAAGGCCATATAACTGAATGACTTATTCGGCACACCCTGTTTAATCAAATCAGGCCCAAAATGGATTTAATGTTAGGCCATGAGGCCCTAAACGTCCGAGGGTTTATGACATGGCATTCGTCCATCCGACCATCAGTCTGTACACATTTTGCATATTCGACTTCTCCAGAACCACTCGCTTCCGATAGCTGAACTCTTGTGTACACGTACCTGTACCAAAGGGAAGTATAACGTGTAGATATGGTGTGCGTTATGCCCTGGTTCCTGCAGTGTGGCATAACAGACAAGGGCCATGTTCAATAAGCGTTTAAAAGTAATCGCTCAATGAGCGATTACTTCTAAACCTCTCTTGAACGCGATTGCTCAATGTAGCGCTACGTAGCTCAGGAGAGAATGAGCTCTCAATTGAGCGCTCAATGAGCAATTATAAGCGCTCACTGTTTTGGTACAGAGCCCAGGTAGCCAGGACGAGTATGTCAGTAAGGACATCTGGGTCATATCCTTCATATCTAGTTTCCTCCTCTATACTCCTCTATACAAAACATCTTAGTGAGCTGAACTGATGTGTAAACTCCTTGGTAATTATAAATGATAGATTTGCTAATCCTCTGATACTTCTGAAAATCTATGTTCAACCTTATATGACCGCGTGATGTGTCAACGACAATGTCTTCTATTACAAAACGTACAGTTAAGTGTATAGAAATGCACGCCCGATAGAGTGACATAATATTGAAATGAGCATTAGTATATCTATCGATCAAATGAAAATCAACATCTAATACAATGTATGATTGTAAATGTACAGGGATATATATATAGTCCCCGGTAGATACACATGTATGAATAATTAAGTGCAAAGAATAAAGTAGGTTTACATGTTATCTGAAAAATGTGCCAATAACGGCAATAAAGCAAATTTCACATTTCTAACCTATATGCATATTATTAAATAACATTACGTCACGTGGAAGACTAGCTAATACATTTCACATAAATGTTTGTAATAAGGTAACGTTCACAACTTTGTACAATGTGTCTATATACATAAATAACATAATACTATATAGAAGAGCTGCAAAGAAAGTTATATCGCAAATTTTATAACGTGACTTGTCATCTTTATCTTTATTATCAAAACTCTGACGATCGTGAGCCTTGTACCCATATATGTCCGCCGCGGCATGTAAGCACACTTCAATAGCCTAGTGTCGGCATGCTTGAACACATTTCAATAGGACGCCCACTCATGCCGCCATTCGTTTGTACTTTGACTTACATGTTATCCCAACACCCTCAATGAAATGCGCCTGTGCCAATTTGATAAAAATATAGTAGATATCTTTAGACATTTGGGATCGTTATTGGATTATATTAACTCCACTACTGTCTTGATAACTCGAAATGGGGCAATTAAACATACGTAAAGTTATAAAAATATAAACAATTAATGCAATCTTACGTACAATATAATTAAGATATTGATGGATATAAGAATAATATAAACCAGTTTTGAATAACACCTTATAGATGTTGCAGTCACGTGTTCCTACATAAAGCGCATAATTGCCTGGGAAGATACATCGTACATGTCACGATGATCGGAGTTAGAAGTGACATTATCCCATAAATGATGTTCGGGGAGTGACCACATTCTATTCGCATCATGCAAATTTGAACTGAAAATGGATCCTCAAAAGCTTCTGAAACGCCAATTCTTGTTCTGCTCACCTCCGTCAACCCTGGCCATGGGAATAAAAATTGAGGGGTCCTTCATCTAAAACGGTAGAACATGTAATTTCGTTTTTATTCGTTTCAATTAACGTATATTAAGTATAGGGAACTCCGTCCACATTGACCCGCTAATGACCAACTACGTTATATCCCAGTTCCCCCGACCTTATGACACAGGTGTTAGTGTTGTCACATCAAGATTATCCATAGTCAGGGCGTAAGATGAGTGTGTCTTACAGTCAACTGAATCGCTCCGACACCAAACTTCAAATGAGCCTGCACCGAGGTAAATTCAAATGTATAAAAAAAAGTTACACAATTCTTGGAAAATTTGTAATCTAACTTTAATATACCATGCTACAATTATAAATGCTATCCACATGCTCCGCAATTCTCAAGGACGAGGGTCTGTGCACTCAGTAAATGCCTATTTCACTATATGTTTCCAAAACACATTCGATTCGTCAATGTCACACATACACATGTTAAAACAAGATCCTCTAATTGCCACACATGCAAGAACATATGTCATCATATAACTTCCGATTCACAGCTTCCCTTCATAGTCTTTCACTTTTTAATCTAATATGGTGTATATATTTTATCAAATAGTCTCTCGTAACCCTGAATGGGTGGCTCATTTTTCTTAATTGCATCTGTATATGTATTTATTTTATTTGTGTATTGTGAGGTGAGACTTTAATAAATTATCTGTCTGCCTGTCATTATGATGCATAGGCCTACAGCTAGTTCAAAGCTCGTGGTGCTAGCTCTGGGGTTCGATCCTTATCTCCGTCCAAGCACCAAACACAACAAGCGCTGCTTGTTGGTCCCAATATCATGACATTGTGTGGCAATATTTCGACACGGTCTCGGGTTTAGTTATCTTGAGCATCTCACAATAAAACTTCAGAAGACCTGTTATCACTAGTTTTGATTTGGTAAACCCAGGTTTTTCTGAAATGAAACACGAGAATATTATAATATGTGATACTAATGGTCATAAGTTCTTGTTTTTCGCCGGAACCATGTAGTCTTAGTTTCAGAAATGATAAGGTCGTAGTATTACTCAAAATCAGTCAAAATGATAAATACTATTAAAACATATAATGTAAATATATTTCGCCTATAAAATATACCTGTTTATAGCAAATATTGCTACATATAGGTAAAGAAAAGAGGAACATATATATATTGCAATATATTGCAATATAAATAGACCCTGATATGTGGTGTCATAAGAAGAAGGCTATTATTAAGGTAGTTAAATAAGATTCGAATTAACTTGATTTAATCATAACCTACATCAGACAACTCTCGCTTTAACGATATAGGCGCAGATAGAATCATTCTACAATTGTTTTTCGCCTGACTGATTAAGCTGTTTGAACTATTAAGACATTGGGTTACCAAAAAAACACTACAAACATATACATAATAAAAAGCGAAATAACCTACATCGGATTAAATAGATACTCACTCGATCTATTACTGCCATGTGCGACGTGTTCTTCAATACATATGGATAACAACAGCAACACAACACATCCATGCCACACTCTGTTCATGTTGAATGTTTTACATCAATAAGTCATTATATGTCAGGGGAAATGCATGTATATAAGTACAACTCCCACATATAATGGACACGCATGGATGGACATCCGGTTTCATCTATATATCACAATGACCGTCAGATAGAAATACACACGTAAAGGAAACCGAAAAAAAGCACTTCCTTCTCGGTTATTAATGGTTATTCGTGTAATATTCGATTATTTCATGTGAGTCGTACGTGTATGAGGTCTTTCAAATATACTGAGCAAAAAAGTTAAGGACCATTGGATGTTCCCAATATTTTTAAAATGTGTATCATGAAAACAATATTATTTATAATATACTGATGGACGTGATTGCGATAAAAAAAATACAACCACAAAACATTATAATGTTTTAATCAGAATGTACACACGCTATTGGAGATTGGAGGTGAACGTTGCCTTGGATTCACAATATTCTTAATTATCTGAAACTGGATTGAAACTTGATTGGCTTGTATGCCCACTTCGTGCACTAATTACGGCTTTAGAACGTTTTGAAAACATAATGAAAGGTTCTACAACTCTATAACAGTTGATATGGAATCTGATGCCATTCACCAACAAGGGCGTTATCGAGCTCATTTGGGGTTGTTGGTGACGCAGGACATTTTGAAATGCGACTTGAAACAGTGGTGGTAGAATGGGGCTAAAATTGCAAAATTCCAACTTCGAAAAATAAGTCAAAATAAACAAAAACATCAAATGGTCCATAGCGTTTTTTGCTAAGTAGATATATATACTTTTCAGTCTTCATTCAATTAAGAAATAGATTTAATAATGTGTTTGTTCACTGGCTTATAAACGGTTTGAAAGGTGCAAGTTAAACTGGTATAAATGCCGGTGAACAGTGAACAAACACATTATTAAATCTATTTCTTATAAATTCAAACTTTGCAATTTAAGCTATTTCTAATCAGAAAATAAACTTTTGAATATAAAAAATCTCTGCAAAAATGTACAGTGCATGATAAAACACATGTTTAATATTGTCTTAGATGAGGCACTAAGCTCCGTCCACAATAATACCGCATCACTTATGTGTCACCACGCGCAAAACGTAGTTCACAGGAAATATGATTAAAGTATTTAATGTTTGGTTCTAACATGCTGTTTTAATCAAAGTTTCAATCAAACTACAATTAGAATTCACGTTGTAAGGTTCTTAAAAAGTATAATCAAGAAAAGAGCATGTGATAGCAGGTTCATAATTGCGCAATGATATAGTGATAAACTAGTACCGCAGTTTATTATTTTTGTAAACGTCAGAGTCTGAAGGTTATCCTTTTCAGCTGTCAATCTTGCGTTTATGAGAATGTATACCGGTCACATGACCTTGTTTAAACCAATCAGCAGAGAGCATATCGCTTAAAATGCAAAGTCTGAATTTATTACTTAGAAACTACCGGCTTATACAAGTATATTACAAAACATAAACAATCTGAAGATCAAATATAGCACATCGTCATACACTATCATTTATATCATTGCATATTATAATATCCATCATACACCACCATATTAAAATACCACAGCATACCTTAATATGTCTGAGTAACAACATCAAGTAACTCACGAATGTTGGACACCAAATTTGGCTTTCCTATCTTGGCATACAAACCCATCATATTATAACACTGTCGAGGGTATCTACACTCGCAGGCAAAAGAAAGTTTTGGTACAACAATACACTGTACAAGACAATTTAATCAACGAGGGATGAACAGGACTGAAACAAAGTAACACCATGTCTCTAAAAGCCAACTAACCTAATTTGTAATTGTTAAAACATTACCTGTTCGTTTTTCTGAAAAAGCCGTCGTCTTAGAATCTCCTTATAACCAGACGAGATAGGAGAGTAAAATATGTCTTTCTGGCTTGTTGTATGACGTCCTACTGCAACGTGTCGAGTCCGAGAAGCTATATTATACTGAAAACATCTTGTACTCAAAAAGTTCGGTATTTCAGGACATTTTACCTCATAGAGTCATCGAGTATGTAAGTGTTTCAAATGCAAAATTATTTTTGGAAAACATGTTTATGACATTAGTCGACAGAGAAAACTATTATCTACAACATGGTATACAATAAATAATGTTCATATCACGGCAATCTCATGAAATTTAGTTTCAAAGACAAGTACACTTCGATTAACGAGCATCAATAGAATTTGACGTCAAATAAACAGAACTCCATTTATTGCATAAAACGTACTACACAGCGTTTCCGAAGCGTGAAGGCGCGTCTATTGCACAAGTCGCCATAGCAACCCACGTGCTGCTTGATCTTTTCTTGCAAGTTACCCTTGTCACACATTACTGAATGTAACGATTGCTTTAGTGTATAAACATGTATCTGAATGTCATATTATTTTTTATTCCCCATGTGTGTTCGAACAGACAAACTAATTAGTATCATGCATATACTCTCATGAATGAAACTGTGTTTGTCTCTTTGAGTGTATTAGTGGGCATATTTTAGAGACGTATTCAGACAACGCGTATCTTCCAAGTTAAGCAAGTTTTGTTTGTACATGTAGATTATCTGAAAATCAAATCAAATCTCATATTTTAGAGAAAACTATTTCTATTGGTGTCTACTTTTCAGATATTTGTACTCAACCTTTGTTGTTTCTGCAAAGGACAAGATAAAGATAAATTCGAACTTGGTACATTTGTATTCTAAGTCGCATATACTTTAAATACCGTGACGAGAAACAAGATCTTTACTCGTTACTGCCTTATAACAAACATAAAACGTCACATAACGCGTGACAATAAATAACCTCAGTTAAAAGTTTTTCTTAAGTGGAATTCCGTGTAAATTCATTTCGAAATGGGAGGAGTACACTTGGTGTTACTAAATATACACGTATAAGTAACAAATATACATGTGTGTTACAAAGCTAAAGCGAGTGAGTTATCGTTTGACGCCACTTGGGCAATATTGCAGTCATTAGCGACAATACATGTTATTTAATTGCCTATTTTTAAAGCAAACAGTGTAACAGAAGAATAAATGTGGCAATTACGACATGCATGTAGTCGTAGAAAACAAGCTTCCTGTCGTTAGAACATGGGAGAGATTTATAGCTTAAATGAGGTTGGTTATTAAGTTTATTGTATTCTTGTTGGTCCCATTGGGCCTCAAACAATGCCCAATGTGATTTAATTGCAGCTATTAATTCTGTTTATGGTACTTTAGTATGTAAAATATGTTTGCGATTTAAAGCTGCTGAGTCATCTCTTTCAGAATCAGATTATTGTTATCCACTATTAATGTCATAAATGCTTATAGTCAAAGTACAGTTGTTGCAATTTAATGATGTAGTGGTGACATTTCTAATATTGAAAACATGTTTTAGATAGATTGCAAAAGAGTTGATTACATCAATATTTTTCGAGTGATAACTTCATGAAATACATCTTCAGTATTACCTGAATTATAACAGTTTTTACAAATATATTAATATCTTCAATCAAAGCTCCATTTCGTTTTCGAAAAGAAGTAAATCTGAAATCGTGGAAACAAATTTTAAATTTACATAAATCCCGATTTTCCCGATCACGATTTATCTTCTTAAAAAGAGGGTTCTATCGGGGTATTTTTCGTGGAAACGATTTTCCTGTTTACACATATACATGTATGTTATTAATACATGATTAAAACACAGTGAAATTGAAAGATACTAATGAATGTAACATGTAAAAACAATGAGAACTGAAGCCATTCATCGGCACTGCGAGTGGGGAAAACTTGCTACATCATAACAACAAATTATTTATTAGTTTTATGATATGCTATGTGTTACTCTGTCAATAATTAACCAGTGTATGTCTTTAGTTATTAAAAATTTGATAATTTAGAGTGTTTTCATTTCACGTAATGCAAATTATCCAAGATGGCGACATAACCACCCATTTAAGGTGTAATATAAAACTCAGGCTCCAATAAAGATGTATGATAGGAGATATATTCTGAATATCTTGAATTAATGATTGACTTACTGATTACTGATTCTTGGAAGTAAATATCTTTAAGACGTTGTTTAAAAACTCTTGAGAAATCCATACATTCATAACAACAGCAGCTGCCTAACCTGTGATACCCAAGCAGTCTTCCCATCATTATCCTGCGAGATATAAAAATAGATAACTTTGCCATGGGTACCATTTTTGATAATTTCAACAAATATCAACAATTCTAATATAATGAGCCATTTTTTTAATAACCTATTGACCAATTAAGTCCAGAAGAACATATTAAGCTATACTACATGTAGCATTATCAAAATACCAAAATTCATCCCTTTTGATAATACTTTTATTTCTGAATTATACAATAATATTTGTTTTCTCGAATTGTACACTCAAACTCCAGGTAATACAATATTGCAAAACATTAATTTGTTGCTGTAATGGCTGTGGCTAATACATTGTTTACCATTCTTTCAACAAAATATGTTTCATCCAAACCATATTTACACCATCGGCAAATACGAACAGAATGGTATGATCATAAATTCATTGATATCGTGGGATAAGAAGACACCAAGATTACAGGATTCACACAATTTTAAATCAACTTCATTAATTACAAAGATAAAAACCACTGGGCTTAAAATGCAGGTTGGAAATACACGAGACCGTGTTGACAGTTTAAACATGTTATGAAGGACATTGTATAGTTTACAATGACAACTTGATTAAAGCATATCCGCATATCCGCTCCCGGACCTAAACTTCTGATACAATCATTATGACATTAAACTGAAATCTATCCACGAATGGAGGCGTTACTCTATTAAAACCTGATGTGAATAGTTTTAACAGGGACTTACCTCGATTGTTAGCAGGGTCGGTCGCACAGGTAAGAGCAGAGTTCCAGGAATCTGGAAAATTGCCTGAGTCTAATATAGCGTTGAAACTTGGCTTCAGAAAAGAGAGTAACGTATGTTGTCCAATCCTGACAAAATCAGCTCTCCATCTGTCATGTCTAGATGGGTTTAGTAGATCCTCGAAATATGTTTGCAGAATATTTGCTGATATCCGACATCCTGTGTTTTTTTTCTTAATGAGGATTAAAAACAAAATCAATGTTTTGCAGTCTCCATATTTAGCAGATTGACACAGTTTTTCGTCTGAACCTTTATCAAATATGTTGTCATGCCACACAGTCTTTTTTAACATCTATAGCTTTAGATTCTACTTACTAAACAAGGTTATCTGTACATGTTTATCTTTGGAATTCAGTAAGCGTTTTGTATTTATGTTTTTAATTCTAAACATTCACTATCAAACCATTATATACTCTCCCAAAAAAGAAACGCATGGTGGATTTGTTTAAGATATGATTTCTATGGTGTTTTTGTACAAGAACATCACGTCAAAACGCAACCCACAAAATTTACCTTTATTTGAGAGTAAGAAATCCAAGATAGGCATGCAATCTGAGAGAACACGTAATGCACGTGATTTGCATGTAAAGTTTAGTGATCAAGTCATGTCAGTGAAGGGTATAAAAGGCCGAACACTGTTCTCGGTACATTCACCAGATTCACCTACGTCATCGTACAGCTACAGCTAGACAAATGACCGGATTGAGAAAAAATTCTGCGCAGACCGTGAGGAATAGACTTCGAGCCGCAGTACTTAGAGCAAGAAGACCCTACTTTGGCCCTGTGCTGCGTCAACAGCATCGACGACATCGAGTCCGCTGTTGTAGCAATGTTCAGACCTGGAACTTGGCTAATTGGCGGCGTATCTGGTTCAGTGATGAATCGAGTTGGAACTGCGCGATGGAAGGATGCGTGTATACAGACCCCGTCATGAACGATTTGCCGACACCTGCGTCCCCCAGGTAGACAGATTCGGCAGGGGAAGTGTGATGATGTGGGGAGACATCTCCTACACAGGGAGGAGTCAATTGGTGTTGATCCAAGGCAATTTGACAGCACAACGCTACTGTGTTCTAAGGCCACATGTCCTTCCTATTGTCCGCCGCCAGAGGGAGTTATTCCAACATGACAACGCCAGGCCACATACAGCTCGTTTGACCACAACCTTTCTACAGAATGAGAACATCAATGTCCTTCCATGGCCCTCCAAATCCCCAGATTTGAACCCTATAGAACATCTCGGGGATGCCCTGGACAAACGAGTGCGGCAAAGTAACCCACAGCCACAGACTCTTCCGCAACTTGCAAATGCACTAAGGACCGAATCGGCTGCAATACAACAGAACCAGATTCAGAGACTTATTCGCTCCATGCCCAGACGATGCCGTGCAGTTCTTGACTCCAATGGTGGACACACGAGGTACTGACGTCAACGCCACCAAACGCATCAGTTTGACTCACTACCTGACTTTTCCCGAAGTCACTCTATGACGTGATACTGTGACTGTCTCCATGTGAAATTTTGTTGAAATCACTTGCTTTACCACCCCGATATATTGAAACAAATCAAAGAAAAACAATCTTTAAAAATTCCTATATGCGTTTCTTTTTTGGGAGAGTATAGTTGTTTTTAAAAAATATATTTTGTTTCTGAGACACAAAAAGTCACCAGTTACACAAGCACATGTAATAAGAAGTCGATCAGTTAGTTTACATACATCATGCTTTGTGTCAATCTGTAACACTGTACGAAAGTCATCCAGCACATTAAATTTTGATGATCGGGCAAACGTTTTTGTTAAGACGATGATGGTTCTTGTAACCTGTATATATCTTGGAACTTTGTTACTGTATATACATTATGTTACTATCGGGTAGTGAAGTGTCATATCCTGCAGATATAGTGCAACATAGATCAGCTGCAAAACGGCCCCATTTCTTTAGATCAACAACCTTGTGGAATAATTGACTGGAGGCGAGTAAATGGTCTTACCAAGCTGCATATATAAAGTATAGAAGAGTTGAACATTAACACATGAGCGTGTAGATTTGTGTCAGTGTGTTCTAGGAGTTATTATGTTTTTAAGTTTAGTTGGAGCCTTGGCCAACGTTCTATGTTGTGGATTCTTAAATGCAGCTAGTAGATTATTGTAGCGTATCTTTACAGTTGCTTTTGTCACAAAATGAAATAGCTAGATTGATTGAGCAAAGCATGTTGTCTTCGGGAGAAGTGTTCCTTTACACACAGTTGATATTTGAACATGTTCCATATAGGAAGTAATTTCAAGTTGTTTTAATATTAATAGTTTCATAGACAAAACAGTAAATGTTATCAACACTGACGCGTATTGACATCTTTAAATTCACTTGGAATGCAAACAGTGATACTATACTTCAGAAACGGTGAGACGGACAAGGTGTACAGTCTTATGTTCACTTGTTGATTTGATTGTTCACCTGGACGGCTGCAGATATATTCGGAAAGCTCAGTTTGAAACGACGTCGTTGACTGCAACCAATTCCCAATTAGGGTGTTCTATAGCTCGCATAAATAAACCGTCGCATCAGCATATAAGAGAAAAATATGACTTGACTCATCACTGTGGCACGAGCGTGATTATTGCGGTGAAACTAAAAAAACTGTGATATGCACAGCAATCCATTGTCGCAGTGCAAACAAAGGGTGCTCCGTGTTCAACGTAATTTCTCATAAGCGTTTGCCGAACATCAGGGCTCCGTTCCATAACAGCAAACGCTTATAATTGCTCATTGATCTCTCAATGTAGCGCTCAAGTAGTGCTCAAGTAGCGCTCATTCTCTCCTGAACGACACGGTGCAATTCCTCCATGTTTGCTCGCATTGCTACGTAGCGCTACATTGAGCAATCGCGTTAAAGAGAGGTTTAAAAGTAATCTAATCGATAATTGAGAGATTACTTTGAATCCTTTCTTGAACATGGCCCAGGCGGGATACAAACCCATACCCCCGCATCATTAGAACATATATAAGCTATATTTGAAGCGGTTGTAAAATATTCACATTCGCGAGTGAAGAAATCGATACTGAAAAATCAATATTACTGCAAAACGATCTCTGCTTGTTACCACAGAAAATCAATTTATATGTTTGTTTAAGTTAGACCAATCTCAATGAACATATTGAAGTATTGTTTGATGTCTCTGCTGGAGTTGTTCTGTCCTCTTGTTGTCTACTATCGGTACACAAACATTGGTATCCAACAATCACTGAGCGAGGTAAAAAAAAACAACACTTCAACTAGTGTTTGGCATCACTACAAAACTATGTAAACATATATTAACCAGACAAGAGTTTATTGTCATTTGATAGGACAGCTAATCAATTACTTATCATGAACGTTTGATTATGTTATGTTTCAAAGTCACCTAATAATATCCAACATACGAATCGTTGGAGCGATATAGCGATCAGCCCACAGGGGCGTCTATCGCTTAGAAACAGCGTTTGGAAGACATATAACTACATGTATATAGACCCTACCCTATTTAAGAAATAAAGTTCGCTGTACCCCAATGTGTTTTGTAATAAAGTATAGTTTTGCCCTGAACTATTATAGTTAAAGCAGATGTTAAAACACATTGGGGTACAGCGAACTTTATTTCTTTTCTAAGATGCCAAATGATCAGATACAGGTAACATTCTGTTTCTAATAATTTGGAAATATAAATATAGTTTACATTCTTAATATGAATAATCCATGAACAGGGACAACGGACGGCTATTCCAAGTGTAAAACCCACCCCCTAAGATAGACTAAGATCACGTGATTAACATTCCAAAACTAATTGTGGGTAGAGCTTGATCCTGTCTAAGCGTGTTGGCGGAACGTAATTTGTCTAATTCAAATGTTTGTTGCTATCATAAAAGTTGATGTTCATTGTCCCACCGCTAATTTTAACCGACAGCAGAAGTTGCAAACCATGGAAAGGAGTACACCCTTTATTGGTTGCTATGTAAGAGTTCAGACGGCTGTGGCGAATCGACGTTACGTTACCATGGGCACACTTGATCACGAGGGAGCGGCTTGGAACAGCGGGAACGTCATTTGATTGTTATGTCATAAAAAAAACTATACCTTTACTGTCTGATAAAGTACTTTTTTTCAATTGTTCTAACCGCTAGGCAACTTAGAATACTATATAAAAGCAAAGGGATGTAACGACGAAACCACCCCATGCTCATTCAAACTCATATTTCGCATCAACATTTTTTTTATAGCACAGTCGATGTATACGATACGAAGGCTTCGTTCGTTGTAGTTTGCTATATGAATATTAGTTAAACTTTAAATGAGGTAAAGCCCTGGACCCATATTTTCAAAACTCTCTTAAAGCTACGATAGTCGTAAGCCAATGTTAATGTATGGCATTTACGACTATCTTAGCGCTAAGAGAGCTTCGAACAAATGGGTCCTGGTTGATAAATTATTTAGAGACATCAGCAAACAGCTATCCATCAACACCTGCACTGTTGACTGTGAAGGAGTAGGGGCTCGTCATGCTCTGTTGCTGTTCTCTGTTGGTTGCGTTATCAACAACTTAACATCATATCATGTTACGGTACCGCACACCATGATGTTGATTTTTACACGTGGCTTTGGATGGGCCATGCATTTTACATACCACGTGCACCTGCACAGGTGTAAATCCAAGTGTACATACTTCTTATACTCAGATGCACACCGAGGTTTACACGCATGTACCACTTACAAAAGTGCACATCAACGTTTACGTACAACTTACAGAAAAACACACTACGGTTTATATATCACTTACACGGACGCACAAGTCATTCAGGGTTACATACCTCTTGCAAAGCTCCACATCTATGTTAACATTGCAATTTAAAAGGTGCACATCCAAGTTTACATACTATTTACACATATGCACATCTAAGCTTACACACCACATACACATGTGCACATCCACGTTTACATACCACTTACACATGTACACATCCATGTTTAAATAACACTTACACATGTACACATCCATGTTTAAATACCACTTAAACAGCTGCACTTTCAACATTACATATCAATTAAACAGGTACACATCCATGTTTACTTACAACTTATAAGGAAACACAATCGGGTTAACATCACTTACACGGAAGAAAATTAAAGGTTACATACCTCTTACAAAGCTCCACATCCACATTTACATTCCAATTTTAAAATGTGCGATTCCAAATTAAGATACACTTGTGCACATCGAAGTTTTCATACCACTTACACATGTGTACATCAAAGTTTACATACCACTTAAGCAAGTGCACATCCAAGTTTAAATACCACCTACACAAGTGCACATCCAAGTTTACATACCACTTAAACAGGTGCACATCCAAGTTTAAATACCACCTACACAAGTGCACATCCAAGTTCACATACCACTTAAACAGGTGTACATCCAAGTTTACATACCACTTAAATAGGTGCACATCGACGTTTACATACCACTTACACAGGTGTACATCGAAGTTTACATACCACTTACACAGGTGTACATCGAAGTTTACATACCACTTACACATGTGCACATCCAGGTTTACATACCACTTAAACAGGTGCACATCCAAATTTAAATACCACTTAAACAGGTGTACATCCAAGTTTACATACCACTTAAGCAGGTACGTGTACATCCATTTTTACGTACCACTTAAACAGGTGCACATTAAAATTTACATACCACTTACACATGTGCACATCCAGGTTTACATACCACTTAAACAGGTGCACATCCAAGTTTACATACCACTTTAACAGGTGCACATCCAAATTTACATACCACTTAAACAGGTGTACATCCAAGTTTACATACCACTTAAACAGGTGTACATCCACATTTACATACCACTTAAACAGGTGTACATCCATCTTTACATACCACTTTAACAGGTGCTCATCCAAGTTTACATACCACTTACACATGTGCACATCCAATTTTACATACCACTTACACATGTGCACATCCAGGTTTACATACCACTTAAACAGGTGCACATCCAAATTTAAATACCACTTAAACAGGTGTACATCCAAGTTTACATACCACTTAAGCAGGTACGTGTACATCCATTTTTACGTACCACTTAAACAGGTGCACATTAAAATTTACATACCACTTACACATGTGCACATCCAGGTTTACATACCACTTAAACAAGTGCACATCCAAGTTTACATACCACTTAAACAGGTGTACATCCATTTTTAAATACCACTTAAACAGGTACACATTCAAATTTACATACCACTTAAACAGGTGCACATCCACGTTTACATACCACTTAAACAGGTGCACATCCACGTTTACATACCACTTACACATGTGCACATCGAAGTTTACATACCACTTAAACAGGTGCACATCGAAGTTTATATACCACTTACACAGGTGTACATCCAAATTTACATACGACTTAAACAGGTGTACATCCAATTTTACACACCACTTAAACAGGTGCACATCCAATTTTTCACACCAATTAAACAAGTGCACATCCAAGTTTACATACCACTTACACATGTACACATCCGAGTTTACACACCACTTACATAGGTACAATTTCAAGTTTACATACCACTTAATTAGGTCCAATTCCAAGTTTACCTACCACTTTCACAGTTACATATTCACGTGTACCTACTTACACATGTGCACATCCAAGTTTACATACCACTTACACATGTACACATCCAAGTTTACGCACCACTTACATAGGTACAATTCCAAGTTTACGCACCACTTACATAGGTACAATGCCAAGTTTACGCACCACTTACATAGGTACAATTCCAAGTTTACGCACCACTTACATAGGTACAATTCCAAGTTTACATACCACTTACATAGGTACAATTCCAAGTTTACATACCACTTACATAGGTACAATTCCAAGTTTACATACCACTTACATAGGTACAATTCCAAGTTTACATACCACTTACATAGGTACAATTCCAAGTTTACATACCACTTACATAGGTACAATTCCAAGTTTACATACCACTTACATAGGTACAATTCCAAGTTTACGCACCACTTACATAGGTACAATTCCAAGTTTACATACCACTTACATAGGTACAATTCCAAGTTTACATACCACTTACATAGGTACAATTCCAAGTTTACATACCACTTACATAGGTACAATTCCAAGTTTACATACCACTTACACGGATGTAAATATAATCTGGAAGACGACGTATGTCTACTCAACATTTTCATGTTTCCGGGAAATATAACGAAGCTCATATAATCGCATTCAAACTTCATATGTCTTGTGGAAATGTCACGTGAATTTCTAAAGCGTTGACAGTATTAACATCACATTAAACAGTTTTTACACTGGCTCCAAGCCAATCTTTCATCAACACACAACCTCCCTGGCTGAACTGCATGTAACACCAACCCGTACC
Source organism: Gibbula magus (assembly GCA_936450465.1). Classification (NCBI taxonomy): domain Eukaryota; kingdom Metazoa; phylum Mollusca; class Gastropoda; order Trochida; family Trochidae; genus Gibbula; species Gibbula magus. Next base: position 77,737,056 of record OW388289.1, on the reverse strand, counting down.
TTCAATAAATCCCCTAAAAATAGGTAAACATAATTTAAACACGGAATGATAACAACAACAGTGATCTAAATAGAACATTTATTTGATGGTTTACAACATAATGTAGAAAGACGCAAGTTCAGCAGTATTTAGACGAACGTTAATTGTTCATGTGTTAAATAATTAAAACATATTCAACAGTTTGATCGACAACACATTAGTTCTTTAATGACGTCTAAAGTGCTGTCAGAAAAGCAAAACTTCATTTTAACAACATCATTGTTGAAAAGTCAGCCCAAATTATCACTATATATCTGCAAAACCAGTGATAAGACAGAAACATATAAATAAAGGAAGTTTCCCCTGGAGAGAGCATGTACAAACTTGATAACTTGATCTTAAGATGTTGCAAAAAGGTTAATTATTGCAATTAGACAGTCACACGTTTACATATCCAAATTGTTCTTGAATCATAAAGTGACTACTGGTTCGTGAAGAAAAACGTAGAAACGCAATGGAAAATTTAATACACGAAGACCAATAGAAACTGTACATGAGTATCAACTAATCTTTACTGATATTTAACAATATATCTATCTCAGTTTAAACAATATTTCCATTTTACAGACAGACATAATGAATTTGATTATTTTAGGATCAGTGACTGGTAATCAAGGAACACATTCTTCATTGGTTATTGATTTGAGAGATATACTGGAGGACAGACTAATCATCGAACAACAAAGAGTCGTCTAATAAGCGGTTGACCGAGTGTATGGATTGTGCGTATCGAAGTCGTGATTATGAAATCAACGAAGGCATTACCAATTTGAAAAACAAGTATGTAACATACCTTTACATTTTCAGGTTTTCGTATTGTAACCTGTATATAATAATATATGTCTAAAATATATAAGTTGTTCTATCTAAATAACGTTGACGACATACATATACCCGAATAGATAAACTGATCGTGAGAGTGTAGATGTAGGGCAGGTCGACATATATGATTTATATATCTACTTTCTTTAATCAATAATAAATGATCTCCGGTGAGATCGAAAATCATCTGTCTTAAATTTCCGACAGCACTGTTAATAATTGATGCTTTCAGCGAGTTTGTATCGACATTGATCATAACCAAGTGAATGAATATCGACAATCGCTTTCGTAAAGCTGATAACACAATCATTAATAAATGAAAACCTCTCACGCAGTTACAATTTTTTAAAGTTAGAATAAGAGATAACACTGTAGTCGCCGAAAGAGGCGGCAAATAAAGCTGCAAGGAGGCATCCGCCATACATATGGAATCAAAACAAACAATAATACAATATGAGCTTATTGTCTGGTTTTAAATCAACCTGTCGTTCCATGGGTGCTGAACGTTTACATTATATACAGTAGGAAGGTCCGATATTAACAGGTTTAGTCAACCATTGTCGGACTCGTAGTTAGGATGAAAGTATGTCGATAATAATCAACCATCAAATTACTCTAAGGACACTATACAAAATACAGTTTATCAACTCTGGAAATCAACCACTATAACGGTCTAAAGCTTTGAAAAACTGATTTACAATCAATATAATATATATATATATATATATATATATATATATATATATATATATATATATAATTATTCCAACACCTTGATTTAGAGATTAAGATGAGGTGCTTGGATAATTATAATGAAAACTAAATGAATCAATCGTTATTTGAAGAATGTTTATGTAGTGACTATTTTGTAAGTTAAAAATCAATTCTTGAAACAATTTAGGCTTTTATTGATAAAATTGCAAAGGTACTGAATTTCCATAGAAAATAACTATTGTTCTTAAATTCAAACAACATGATTAAATGTAAGTTTCAGTTCTTGAAATCAACATTCTTATTATGAAGTTTACATTCATCCATAAGGCATTTTGTTATCACGATAAATAAGGAACTTATCGATGCTTGAGTTTTGTCAGTTTGATTGGCAAAGAGTCTGAAATCAGAAGGATTTGCAATTAATTTGAATTCTGTTGGTTGTAACACGTTGAAAGACAATCCATCTTCCTGTGGAGAGACATTCCATACAGTCATACATTCCATACTGGCCGGATCATGTGTTTAACCTTTATTGAATTTCAAAATATTGTATCTTTGAACGTTCATACTGCTTTAACTATTGACTTCTCCCAAAAGCTAAAAATGTCATCTATGCATTAAAAGGAATTGAATTAAAAACATTATTGCAGAAACTATCGACTTTCATATTCCAGGATAACAGTACTGGACTTTGTTACCAGTAATTACCATACCATAATTCAGTCTCACTTTATAGCCGCTAAAACATCGTTTTATCAGTACTATCGACTCTTGTATACAACATTGTATTATCTGTTTATGTAACTTTGATGTCTGTGTTGCAATACTTTTTTCCAGGTGTATATATCATATTATGTGTATTAAACCATCACAGACGAGCCTTTACCAAAGAGATAATAAACAGTGTCAATTTACACACTTCACCAAAGTTCCAGAAACACAATTAATACACGTGTTGCAAATAAGTTCATGACAAATAAAATTTCAAGAAAAAACATCTTTTAAGAAAGAAAATCGTTCACTAGCATTGAAATAAATTATTAAAACCTGTTTGAGCGTCACTGTTGTTAAATAATAACCTTTGGGTGAACTGTTTTTACATAACAATATCAGTAACACAATATGTACCAGTATATAAACATATAACAGTTCACTTTGATAAATAGTGTTATGATCTATAACCCACATTGTTTCAATGAATTAATATCAACGAAATCAATTCCTAAAAATTCTACTTCATCAATCAAAAAGACGTCAGTCATACAATAGACGAATGGATGGACAAATTTCATTATACCAAGGCAACAGTGGAATACACGTTTGTTATATCACAGATATATAGTCAAGATGTGCCTGTAACGGGACACATGTAACAAAAATATAGTTAGCCGTTATTCGGCGAACACTAGTTCATCTTATCCACACAGTCCTTATCCTGGCAACATGATGTCAACTTTTCAACAGTACCATATCATATTTCATGATTAATTCGTTATACTCTCTCTTGACCAGTCAGTGACTACGAGCCCGCTGACCAAACAAAACCCGCGGAGAGATGTAGAGAGTGTTTCATACTGGCCGTTGTAGATGACTGCACGGTGCAAATTTAATGTTCAACGTTTCAGAAAACAGTTGACCTTGATGTACACAAAACCCAGCTGACAAACGTCTATGTTTGGACGGATTCTTTGGTCTCTCATAGTGGAACTGTACATGTGTATATCATGAGCAGCATGTAACAATAAATGTTTTCTTCTTGCGGTTTCCTTTCTTTCTGCAAAGACGAATCTTTTAATTGAAGGATTTCTCTCTCAACATTCGTCTCCGGTCCAAATCAGAACAACAACAGGAATGTTGTTCTGGTATGTTTAAGCTAGAAACATCTGGACAACAATGACTTTAAAATACCACAAAGATCCAGTCGGATATACTACCCGGGTGATTTGGGCGGCGCCTTCTCAAAGCAGTCGTAGTAGGTGTACATGGGTGTAAACTGCATGTTGCCCTTGACGAACTCGGAATCGTCATCATCCCGGATATCAGTCACACCGAACACACTCGTCTGGTAGGAGGGCGACGCTGGCAAAAGAGCAGAACACGGTTCATCCTACAGATCTCCGGCATCATGTAGATTCTATAATATGACGTTTACATTAAACTTTGTCAATGGATAAGAGTTGAGATGTTGAATCGAGCTGCAGCTATTAAATTATTAAAAGGTACATAATGTAAACACACTTTTTGTGCTCAAAAAGGATGAACTAGGAGCATTAAAAACTTCCACATGTATGTGCTCACAGCGCTAACGGTTACGGTGCATGTTGTAGACCACAACTTCAACGAATGAAAGCAACATTGTATATTGACTGACAATGTGGTGGGACCTCGTTTTAGAGTGAGACACGCGAATATGTAAGGTTGAGGTCGTTGCATCAACTGCAATACAGGACTAGAATACTCATTAAACCTTTCGTCTACATATCATTCAACTTCTTGTTTGACTCCTCAAATACAATTAAGAAGGAAACTCTGTAGCATCAAGGAATTAGATGGAATGAATAGCATGTACAGGATTTACTCACGGCCAGTGGACATGTCTGAAGTTGGATCTATTATCCCGGCAGGAGATCCATATCCATAGTACTGCAGGGTCTGTCTCAGCGGGATGGACCCGATAGTGATCTTCAGGGGAATCTCCAGGTCAAAGGCCGGGCCGGAGGGAAATACGCACATCTGTGATAATGTATGACCAACTATGAAACGTAAGTGTGGGGCATAAGTGATTAAAATCATTGCCCTCTAAACCAACCGTCACCAGATGATCACTGGATTTAAGTTTGTGAGCGTACGACACTATGTCAGTAAATCGTGATGACAGAACTGTCAGAGAATAGAACTGCCCAATTGCAGTGCAAGTTTGTCAAACTGCCTGGGTGTTAAATGTGAACCTACCAGGTCTGTATATATATACTATTAGAAGATATGTTTCAACCTGTGTTCAATCATTTGTACATTTCGTCCTGATAGCAGTCCTCAACTATATCTAACACAAATAGTTTTAAACGTTACCCAGCTATACATTTCCCCCTAAGTATCTACATTGTTTATTTCACTTTCGCAATCGAAGTTTAGATTATCATTTCGTAATTAATGATGTTCATCAACTGGTCTTTAAAAGTAAGTGTGCTTACCTTGACATAGTATTCAATGGCGATGGTCCTACATCCAGTCAGTTCGGAGGGCGGGACAGGTGGAACATGCAGCAGCTGACCATCCCAGGTGTCCGAGTGACCAGGGGCGATCTCACCACGTGATGTCTCAGACACCTTCATTATATTCGTCTTAGACTTGTTAGTAGCATGGAATACCACCACCTTCACAAAAGATGTAGACCATTGTACATTGAAAACTTGGTGATGAGTGGACAATGGTAATGCCATCACTGTGTGCCACGTTGGCCCCTGTTCTTTTAGTCGTATGTTAGCGATAAGATAAGAATAATATAATGATAAAGGTGATGCCGAGGCGACCTTACTGTTGCAGATCAGTTTTTACCAAGCCATGTTATATTCACACACTTGCAGACTGACGGAACTAACACGAGGTATCAGCAATCCTGACCATTGTAAGCTACCTTGTACTTCTATATTTGGTATCTCTTACTCGCTCATGACTCGTAACTATGATGATTGACTTCCCCTGTATTACATGTACTACCCGATGTAGGGCCCTCTAAGGTTGGGTCATCATTTGAGTGATCAGTCTGAAGATGAACACGTGAGGACAAGTAGAAAGAGAATCAAATTAAACATACATTTCACTTCATGTAAATTCTCTCACACGTTATTTTAAGATATTGTCATTTGAGACTTTTGGAACATTAAGTATTATAAGTTCAAATATTTCATTACGTAATTTCGTAAAAACACAGTGTCAAGACTATATAAATGCATACACGTATATACTGCATATATCGTACCTTAGTTTAATGTCAGGTAAGGTTTTTTTAACAGTTACTTGACTTTTATTATTCTATATGTACATCATCCGTTCATATCAGACAGTCTTGAAACTGAAGGGAACGACAATCATAGCATACTAGATTTATTCTGGCATTTTCTTTGAATGTGTGTTATTTTTATCCATTGGATTTACCCATTTTCGCTGTTTGGTGAATGGGATATAAAATGTCCAGGGCCCTTTTGTGCCGGGTTTCCATGGGTAAAGATTACTAATTTGTTTCTATATAAAATAACTTATTATAAATTCAACACGTTTGAGAAATCCTAACTGAGAACCAGATGGCATTATTCTTCCTGTCATATGATGAAATAAAAAAAATCTGCCTCCTTTTAAGAACCATATTGGAAATCGCATTAAAGCTCCTCTTTTTGTTTTATCTATAAATTTAAAGAAGGTACCGAAAGGCAGCAGATCTTTATGAACGTCAAGAAATGTAAGAAAATGTAAGACGTATAGTAGTTATCAGGAACCGAATCGATCGTTATATCACCTTCACAAATCTGTCGTGGATCGTGACAGATCTGATATCCATTCGCAGGAAAAGGTATCATTTCATTCGAGAGAGTAATACATTCATGATGATAGTCAGTAAGGAGAGGATAAACATAAAAGTGCCACGAACATAAAGATCTACCTCCATCTTGAATCTCATCTTATCGCAGTTTAAACGTGGCCTAGTGTAAACGCAGCTTAGTAAGAACACGTATTTCATTATGTAAGATTATATAACGCTTTAATAATCGTGAAATAATGAATAAACTAACATTTTAAACGATCATAATGTTGACTGGGAACTGCCATTGTATCTTAATATGTCAAAATCTGCGTGTTTACATATATAGAGTACCACGCATCGGTTTATGTACACGCCAAACGTTTACATTCCAATACCGTGGCAAATAAACAGTCATGTATTTGTCTAGTAGACATTATCGTATGTTATTCTTAACTTTCAAGGTTTCAAAATATTATAGGAACTAGGATTGACGCGTCAATACTTAGGTCTTCAAGATTTCTGCTTGACCTTGAACTCCATGTTCGACTCTCGGTTATTCATCATTTTCTCTGCTTTAAAATGAGCTATCAAACATGTCTCTATCTTCAGTATTTTTTTACAAAAGACAATGACCCTCTGAAAATGGAACAGTCGCTTATTAATGGACCCTTACATGACCTTTCTCACGATTAAGGCAAAATGGTTAATATGTTCATACTAAGTTGCAACATAGAACATATTGTGCTTTAATTTCCATTTAAGTAGACGTAATCATCATTTAGATTGCATGCATAATTAATGCGTCATGTTTTCCTTAATATTCAAGAAAATATTAACAAAAGTTTAAATTTTGATCCCTTGAGAATGTTTGTGATATTTGGAGCTTAACTATAAATTTTTTTATGAAAGAAGATCAACAGAAAAGTTGTTGTTCTTTTATGTGTGCATCGGAAAGTGTAGCCATAATTTAATTATCTTGATTAGTTAAACAGTTATGATCCTTTGAACTTTGCTGAAAATGGCAATTTTCGAAAAATGACAAAGTTCTATGATTTGTCACACGTAAAGTATGACAGATACAAGTTTGAAATGTATTGTTCTTAATAAAGGACATATTTGCTTCAACACGAGGTATTAAACATAATTGTACCGTCAGTGGTTTACAATCGAAAATTCTCCAAAGAAAATACCCCTCGAAAAATCTCAAAATCCCAGGATGTTACTTTTTGGGGAATACGTCCAAGGTGTGTCGATACTATCAACTTTTACATGATAAAGATATATTATGGAATTGTTTAACTAGTTATATGAAAGAGATAGCAATAAGTAACTTTGACATAACTTCATTTGTAATTCAAAATTCGGGCATGATACTTTCTTTGTACATTCATTTAGCTTTCAGATGAGCTATCACACATAGCTGTTTGTATTGCCGTGATTTAGGAGAAGATTTTTGAAGACGCATACCCTTAAAACCGCGAAAATTTTCAGTTTTTTCGAAAAAATCTAAATCTATTACTACGGCCGAAAACAGCTATACGCCTAATCGATTGGGAATGTTGTTGCCGACATTTTGGTGAAAGGTTTATGAAAATATCTTTATTTCTTTTTGAGCTATTAAGGTTTAAAGTTTTGACTTCAAGGGGAGATAACTCAAGAAAGAAGTCGAAAATCAAAATTCGGCCAACGTACACGGTCTAGTTTGTGTTACAGGCTATCTTCCCTGAAAATTCCATGCAAATCATTTCCGCCGTTAATTCAGAATCCGTTTAACAAAAAACGTACAAATAATAATAATAAAAGAAAAAATAATGCGGATAATAACAATAGGTCTTCCAGATATAGTTAATATTATTTGTGAGTTGGAAATAAATATAAAAATAACTCATAAAATACACCAATCTTTCAGACAGCATTCAAGTTCAAGTAGTTTTTCAACTGTTATATTGTTTCCCGAGACAACGCTACGGTTCGTGTTGTAAGTGTACGGGTACGTATACATTATTATGACAAGGAAATTCAATGAACTAATCGATTTCCATAAGGAAAGTATGAGCATAAAGGGTACGTGGTACAGTTGTAGGTAAAGCAGGCTATTCACTGAGGAGACAATGTGAAACTAAAAAGAATACTATTTGCACACCAGTGAACATGGCAGAAGACTCTCGAACTTGTTGATAAAACATTTATTTTAATACAAATCGTTAAACTGAGTCGTCTTAACACCATTGTCAATATACTTTATCTTTCGACCCTTCCATGCCATTTAGATGTATATTTGTTCATGTACAGAAGTCACTTCAAACATGTTCGTCATTAGTTTGCCATTTTGAATTTGTTAAAGGGATGGTTCTATCGGAGCAATTATGTGGTTGAAAATTCAGGGAACATTTCGGTTTTTATAGGTTTCTGTTATTCATTCGTGATTATAACACAAGGCTAGATAGAATCCCCCCTTTTAGTTTGTCATTTCATTCAGTGTTAGTCACTTTTGTTGTTTTATGATTTTTATTTTTGCTATTCTGGAATTGCCATTTTTGGTTCTGTTGGAGTTACGTTTTGGTTGTGTTAAGTGTACCGTTATGTTAGTGTTAGGTTCTTGTCATTTTAGTCATTGCGGTATTGGCCTATAAGTTATGTTGCGAATGCCATTTTTGGAATTGTAACAAAGTCTAACAAAACAAATCGAACCCCATTAAGAACAAGGGGTGTATTACATTGAGAAATCTTGTTGAGATAATATTGTTAACAGAATGTTATGAAACTAACCATATATAACTGTGCAAGTGTCTTCTTCATTTTCCTTCGACTTTGATTGAAAATCTCCCCTTTGATAGGAATAGACTCTCCCGGGACATATCCGGTTCGGTCCAGTTGGAACACACAGCTAATAGGCCCAGACTTACAGCACAAACAGCACAACGTCTTGCTTCCTTCTCCGCGGACTCCGTTCTGCAAGGTGAACACATACTGAGAATGAATTTAATCACGCTGAAAATGTTGTTATCTATAATACATTCTAAACATATCTTTGCTAAATCTAGGGAATCTTCCATTGGATTTGCGAGTTCCTGCATTTGTTTGAGATTGTGGTGAGATCATATGGCGTTTTCAATCGTAAACTGATCCCATCAGTCATTGTAAATACAATATTACAAAACAAGCTCAGTGAGTCACTACGATGATACTCCCGAAGTTACTATATGTTTGGTTGAGTCTGACACTCACCCTAGCTCCTGGAATTGTGTTCAGATCGAGAGGACTATTGACGGTAAAGGCTTTCTTGGTGGTGTGGTTGAATTTCCATGGTCTGTCGATGACCCCCTTGAGAAAGTACCTGATCCTACCCACACCCCCCTCGAAGGAGGGCGGAATAGCCTCGGGTAGCTGAAAGTGGAAGGGATAGATGTGTCGACCCGCCCTGAGCACTGGGTTGTCTCCTGATGCCCCGTGAGCTGAAATTGGTTTACTTGTAGACATCAATGCATTAATGATAAATTTATACATTGTACCTCTTACCTCTTGAACTCGCAGACAGCAAGTCACTTACATTGTCTGAACAAATCTGAATGTATTAACTGTGTGGAATTATTTCTATTCAGTAAAGTACCTTTCCCAAAAAGGACAAGTTCGTGGCTGAAGTAGGTCTCAAAGGACGAGTAGTGTTTAGTTACGGTCTTCCGGTTTTTGCCACTGCCGGTTGAATATCGTTCTGTCCATTGGACATGTGCACCGCCGTAAAAATGAAGACGTATTCCTGAAATTTGAAATGAAAAAGGTTAGGTTTTCCTAAATTCTCCGAATATCTTGAGAGATAGGTTTGTTTGGAGAACACACTTCACTAAGGTTTGTTCAATGCAAGGCTGTTGTCTCTAGTGAACTTTCTTTGGAAAACTTAAGTTAGAAAACTTCATTAAAATACTTTGCCTACGAACAGACACATCTTACAAAGGCATTGTTATTTACATGCAAATATTCGGTTTTTAGGTATTCCAATTAGATTGTGTGAAGCAAACATGCATTGTATCAAAATGTTCGTTGTTTTAAAGATCATGCTTGATATATTTTTTCTCTACTACGAAAATACGAATCATCAAAAACATTGTATTCCTTCATCATAGTGGCTTTCAAAAATCGGCAACCAATTTTTTTTTATTTTTTTTATAGAATACTTACTTGAAGATAGAAAATTATCTCGATCCTCAATGTTTGTGAATACAATTACTAGCTGACGCCATGCAAAGCCTTTAAATTATTTATGTGTCGTGCTCATAACGTTCTCGTTTATTTGAATTGTACAATATTACATTAGCACACCAGGAACACTGAGTGAGACGGAGCGTGCATTATTGAATGAAATAAAAGTAATACAATCACACAGTAAACAACACATTCAGTGACAGAATTTTAGTAATATGTTATTCACAACAATGCATTATTTTTTTAGTCATAATTATTTTGCATTTGTTTACTGGCGGCACGCTTGAGTTAGGGATGTACGTTAGGGAATGGTATACATGAATTATAAATGAGCAAGAAGAAATGTAACAAAGGTCACTGAAAGCAGGATTCATTACGAGCGGATCAAAGCTCGAATTGACTTTTTGTTAAAGTAAACCGACGGGAGAGAGAAAATGAGATGGGTCACAAGTCAAAAGGCTTAATTGTTTAAGAGAAATGTCATTTCAATGAAACATTCATAGGTTTTGGTTAACATTAACAAATGCATGTCATTTAATATAACAATGTTGGAAATTTGGAATTGGTAACGCTTTGAGTGTTGTCAACATGGTGTTATTTAGAAACAGATAATGGAATGCCATTTTTCATCCGAATGAGCGTTACATGTATGACGTCACTGAAACGTCAACCACATATGTTACTCTAAGAGAAGCGTCATTGACCAGGGAAATCATGGTATGTTTAACATAAAAAGTGTTTTACAACTTTCAGAAATTACTCAACATGTGTAGACAAACTTGTGAAGACCGCTTACGTTTTAATTAGTGCCGCGGGTAGGGTGGTAGGCCATAACGTCCAATTTGAAACGGGTAATAGTCTGTCCTCCAGATCCTAGAGTAAAATAGTCAATTGACGACCAGCCCAGTCTAGAAAATTCCTCAGATCCTCATCTACATGGAGATTCCTCATAAATCAAGACATCTGTAGGGCTCCATGTTGTAGAACTACATGTATTTAACTGATTGTAAAATATTGTTGATAAGAGGAAAATACATATTACTGAGCCTAAATGTAGCGGTAGAAAGCTATTTCATTGGCTATACTGTATATGCCATTGTAGGTATCTTCCGTTTCATGGATATTGCCAATCTGGAGTGAGTATGTTTGTCCTACGAAACATCGATGATATGAAGCGGAAATCTGATCACATCGAGCTGATCGGAAACGCTTAAAACGTGATTAGGCCCACCAGGTAAATATCCGCAAGGAGTGACATGTGTCCGATTATTAGCTGGTCAGACAGTACCTTTTGATCTCACCTGGGCTCCTTCATCAGGTACAACTGTAATCAACACGGCTAATAACAATAAACAAACATGAACGACATTAAGCATATTTATCACCGAACACGCGCAGTGACCGGTTTGAATCGGTCAGCATGGTCAAATCACTTCAGGGGAACCGGAAATGTTTACATGCCGGACACTGGGTATTTGTTGTCATGACAACGGATCAGAATGAAGTGATACTTATGATTTCTGATTGACATTTAATGATTAATCTATAAGATTCTTTTGAAGTCCACAACAAAACAATATGCCCATATCAACGCAAACGATGGTTACCGTGACTGTTTTAAAATTGTTTCCAACACAATTATGACATTTTACCATTTATAGATCAACCACTCTTTCTTGCATTATATAAAAAGACCTAGTAGGAAATTTGGCGCAACTCTCAACATGGATGAATGTACTGGTTACGGAAATGTAATAATTTTGTATATTAAGTTAACGCACCACATATCGAGGAAAATGTTCATACGTGTATGAAAATAACTTTTGCCAATAAAATTGTATGTAGCCTAGCAACGTTTGGAATTATTTTGTGAAAATGTGACACAAACTGCAAAAGAATGTACTCGCCTTAGTTGATTTTGTCATGTATGATTTTCAATTGCAAATATCTCAAGTTTTTGATGTCATAATCTACAACTAAAAAGTACAGGTGGAAAGTCAGCAGTCAAATAATACTTCAACATGTTTTTTTTATTTGTAAAAAAAATTAAATTTTAAATTTAAAATTTCTTCAAAAATTATTTTTGATGATAAATACTCAACTGTTCATCGACATATAAGACATATTCTATCTGAAAATTAATAAATGTTCCTGATCCTGCACACGTTTACATCATTTTAAACCTGGTAGGGGTCATGTTGGTGTAAATTTCATGTCTTATCCCTGTCTTCATTAAACAAAGCTAGTTTTAAAAAATTGTAACCACAGTCATCAATGAATCGATTCAAACTACTGCAGATAAGTATTATTGTATCGTGCCATAGTCAAATGCATCTGGTTTCTTTCAAATATTGAATTAATCGAAACAAAGGTAAGTACTTTCTTTTGCCCGGCAGTTTATGTTATTCCGCTATATATCGAGGGAAATTACTCATTGGTGTAACAACATAACTTTCGTCAATAAAACTATATGAAGCCTAGCAACGTGTGGATTTACTTTGTGCGCTGAAGGTATTAACACGTAGTTTGCATTCAAAATCATCATTTATTTACAAATGTTTAAGTCACTAGAGATGTCCAATTAGCGAAAACATATCATCCTTCAAGGGAGACGTTAAAATAGATAAACCATGGGAAAGATAATATCTACATTGTACTTTAAAATGACAGAAAACCGATATTGAAGCTTGATGGGAATCTGAAAAATTAACGAAGTAGAACTACATGTATGTTTATACATTACTTCAAACGGTCGCATGCATATTTACCTATCAACGAAACGCATCTTGTTTTCAATGAAATCAATTTTACGTCGTAAGTTCAGTGTAGGAGCAAGTTCGTGCACGTGATGTCGATTTCTTCTGTCAAATGTTAGATGTTATGTAATGGAGATTGTATGAAGAGCGGAAGAATAATTAATTGTAATCAACGGGTGCAGAAGGGTAGAGTTGATTATTGTTAACCTTCTACCTGACATGATGAGATTAACATCATGGTATATTCACGCTAAGCCAGACACGCGCTATATATCGGGAGTTATAACTGCAGAAAAGTTTCCCAATTTCACTACGACCATTGACAAATCAGACTGAAGAGATTTGTTAAACAATTAGGTATTATAGAAATTTCATGTTTCAAGCATGCGGATTCAAAACATGCACTTTTTCATTGATTCTAAAGTTTGTAAAGTGTGAAGGGTTCATCCACCAGATCACCTACTTCAACTGAATCAGTTTTATAAATGCATGTCTTGCCGTAAGGACGACAATTAAGATAACAACAATTTACTTCTGAGTTAATCGTTATAGACAAAGCACAATGAATAGTGGAGTCATCTTACCACTTGATTGGCAGTCAAAACTTACACAGATACCTCTATGTATTTGTTAATTATGGGAGCTGTTGTTACCTCTAGAGATGTATCCACTATAGGTTGTATGGGCGTTAACCACTTAGTTAGTTATCCTACGGTATCCACAAACGTAGATTTAAGTTACTTTGAAAAGGTCATCAGATCATGTTAAGTGATTGCAAACTACTTAGATGTCAAAGTAATACCACGTATGAACAACTCATGTGTTTCTGTTTATTACTCATGAAGTCAGGTTGTAGCTAATTGTAGCGTGTCAGGGCGGCTACTAAAGTTACTCTTGTGATAAACGTGTTCGGGAAATACGTCCTGGGTGTTACGGTTAGACCTTACCTTTTCCCCTCATAGCTACATCTCGTCACTGAGATCATCCCTCACGATCCGTGCAGATGTTAACCTACCTCCATCTTCATTTCATCACTGAGGTCTACAGTCACCTGTCCATGCAGATGTTAACCTACCTCACATCTTCATTTCGTCACTCAGATCTACCGTCACCTGTCCGTGCAGATGTTAACCTACGTCTCATTTCCATCTCGTCACTGAGATTTTCCCTCACCTGTCCATGCAGATGTTAACCTACGTCTCATATTCATCTCGTCACTGAGATCTACCGTCACCTGTCCATGCATATGTTAACCTACCTCTCATCTTCATCTCGTCACTGAGTTCTACCGTCACCTGTCCATGTAGATGTTGACCCGGATAGTACACAGCTTCCCCAAGGTGAATATCAAACAAGTTCAGTTTCCCCATCAGTCCGGAATCTTCTAGGATTCAACACAAAATTCCAATGAAATGTTTTCCCATCAGTCCAGCGTTAACAAATCTCAATCATGACGCGAGTTGACGAACTTGTTAACTGTTATATTTGATAACATGTGTATCAAACTTTGGCTTGGTACCTGATGAGTTGTCCCCAATATATTATTATATGTTTGACTGTAGACATTTAAGAACGAATAGGCTCGCAACATAAATAAGCCATAAACATTACTCTTTTGTTCTTGTCTACAAGGTCACCCGAGGGGCCACGTTCATGAAAGTTATCTTAACCGTGTGTTGTTGAGAACCAGTTTATACTCCCGTTTCTGGCGAACTGAGCTTTAGAAGATGGAAACGTCGGCGCTTCAACGTTGTCATGGTTACTATATAAACGATACGAGTTGGGATGCGTTATATTGGCGGACACTAGTACAATGGTATTTGTGTCACGATACCGGTAAGGCTATCCGGTCCAAATATGTTATAAATGAAGATTGATTGCATTGGTGAATAAGGATCAAAGCGTAAAACCAAAGAAGAGGTGTAGCAGGAACCATCAGTACAAATGTCTTGTCATCTGCATTGTACAGCATTATTAGCCTTCACTCATCAATAGGAATTATAACGATTATATCGATCAGATGCCGCTCCACGTTTCTTGAAAGGGTTTTGTTCCTTGACAAACTGCATTATACATACGAAGAAAAATGTGCTCACGTTATGGATCGCTGTTACTTCAGAAAAAAAGTTAATTTTTCGTATTGATATGTTCAAAGAATTAATTACATCTATTGAATTCCGAATAAAGAAATCGATAGAATCGATCTGTTAACAGTTCGATATGAATCATTGTAATTTGTTTTAAGTCAATGATGAAATTAAAGAACGATGAAACGAAGACATAATTTATTTTAGTTTATTTTAATTACAAAACACACTAGCGGAAAAGAGAAAGTATAGGTACAATAACGCAAGGTATTTTAATCAACGAGTGATGGACACGCCTGAAACAGAGTTACACCATGTCTCTAATAGCAAACTAACTTAATCTGTAATTTTTTAAACTTTATCTGTTCATAATTCTGAAAAACACGGCTTTTGAAAAATCCTCGTTATAGAATCTCCTTAACCAGGCGAAACAAGAGAGTGAAATATGACTTTCTGGCTTGTTTTATGACATCCTACAGCAACGCTGCGTCATTGATTTAAAGTCCAAGAAGGTACAATATGCCGACAACATCTTGTCCTGACATAATTTCCATTTTCATAAACCATTACCTTAAAAACCAAACATTTATTCCAAATTTACCCATTGAAATAGCTATTTCAGCACCCCATGTGTGTTTGAACAGATATAAAATATTAAGTATCATACTCGCATGAATGATATTAATATGTATTTCTCTCAACGAGATATATCCCCATCACAAACATTCAAAATCAACTTTATTCGGCAGAAATATTTCGTGTATACTTTCTTTTGCCCGTGAGTGCAGCAAGTTATTATGTATATTATCCAAAAGCATATTAAGAAAGTTTGGGGGTCATCTACCGATTAAACGCTTAATAGGCATTAATAAAAAAAAATTACACTATTTTGACCGATTTGGTCTACTTTAAAGTATTGCGTGCTTTCAATAAATATACTTTTCAGAAACATTGTAATCACATAAGGAGATGTAAAGCATGACTGTGTCTATATTTTGAAAATTAATAACTCTGCTAAAAGAAAGAAAATCAAGCACTTTATAAAGAAAACGTAGTTTTGATCATCGTTCTTCGCATATTCAAAATATTTGTTTACTGACGGACACATTTTAATTTTTCTTAAAAATTTAATCATGTGAACCGCATAGTTGAATATACACATACATTACAGATGATGATGATTCAATGGATGTTAGTTGGCGTAATGGAGTATTACCTGTTTTGACTGTCTAAATTGTGCTTTTGCTCATATGTCAGTAAACGGTGTTTCTTGTGAAGTTCATTCGGGAATAGCGTGATGTATGGTAGCTCCTTTTAATGTTATTATTTCTAACTATTTTGTTACGATAATTGTTTTTTCCTAGATAACTGTAGGCTTTTCAATGTTGTGTCGCAGAAAAGGACTTATTATAAGACAAATATTATATTTTAATACCTACGAGAGCATTCATATCGGGATTCGTATTTTTCATACGGTATCACTTTGTCATGGTTACCTGACGTTATAAACAATGCTATGACGTACGCTTCATCTATGACGTTGCGTTCTAAATGCGGCGACGGCGGTTCGGCACCCTATACTATGGTTGAAAGTGGATTCCAGGGTATTTTCATTAAATTCACGACTTCGGTAATAAACATAATATTATATTCGTGTATATGTCAAACTATATTTACGACACTCGCTCTCGCTGGGGAAATACATATATTCAGGCACTCGTGTCGTAAACATAGAATGATATAGACACTCATAAAATTATCTAAAAAAAGTGATGGTGTTTATCATATAGCCTGTCTCATTAGAACTATCTTGAATAACTATGTTTAAAAGTAAATGAATAAAACACTGGGCTCGTTTTGTATCGTTTTATATTCAAAGAGTTTTCAGAAAGACTAACACTTCATGCAATAAAAAAAAATATCTAGTGTATATAATTAATTTAAGAATAAGAGTTGAAATAAAGACACACTGTATTATTGCGATTATTACTCCAAGCCTTTGCGAAGAAAATTTGACAAAATATTTCAGGAGGGATAATAGATCATTCAGAGATCAATTCGGAACATCGAGGTGATTATTAACTTTCTTACCAAAGAACATTTGTATGCGTTAAAAATTATAAAACTACATGTATAGAGCTATTGACTCTGTATCTCATCAGCTATTGTACTATGTTGAAGACTACATGTACATGGTTTATCAAAAAAATAGAGCCATGGGCTCTGTAGCTCATCAGTATTTCATTGATTTATTATATAAGGTTGAATATCTAAGTTATCTCAAGAAATACATTGTTAACAAGCAAAATAATATGGGTTTTAGATCATGACCCCAGTGACCCACATTTGGAGTCACAGGGTCACCAATCCTACAATCAAGAATCACCTTTGACCAAAGTATCTCTACACAACATTTCACCTTTCTAGAGCTTTACATATAAACTGGAGAAGAAGATGAAAATAGGTATTTTGGTCATGACCCGTGACCTAGATTGGGATCACAGGGTCACAAAATCTACAATTTAGAATCCCCATTAGCCAAGGAGTCTGCACACAACTTTTCAGCTCTCTAGACCTTTTGGAAGTCGAGAAGAAGATGAAAATAGGTTTTTAAACATGTGACCCCTGTGACCCCATTTGGGGCACGGGGTCATGAAATCTACAATTTAGAATCCCCATTAGCCAAGGAGTCTGCACACAACTTTTCAGCTCTCTAGACCTTTTGGAAGTCGAGAAGAAGATGAAAATAGGTTTTTAAACATGTGACCCCTGTGACCCCATTTGGGGCACGGGGTCATGAAATCTACAATTTAGAATCCCCATTAGCCAAGGAGTCTGCACACAACTTTTCAGCTCTCTAGACCTTTTGGAACTGGAGAAGAAGATGAAAATAGGTTTTTAAGGATGTGACACGAAAACTACAATTTAGAATCCCCATTGGTTAAGGAGTCTGCACACAACTTTTCAGCTCTCTAGACCTTTTGGAAGTGGAGAAGAAGATGAAAATAGGTTTTTAAGGATGTGAACCCTGTGACCCCATTTGGTGTCACGGGGTCACGAAATCTACAACTGAGAATCCCCATTGGTTAAGGAGTCTGCACACAACTTTTCAGCTCTCTAGACCTTTTGGAACTGGAAAAGAAGATGAAAATAGGTTTTTAAGGATGTGACCCCTGTGACCCCATTTGGTGTCACGGGGTCACGAAATCTACAACTGAGAATCCCCATTGGTCAAGGAGTCTGCACACAACTTTTCAGCTCTCTAGACCTTTTGGAACTGGAGAAGAAGATGAACATAGGTTTTTAAGGATGTGACCCCCGTGACCCCAAATGGGGTCACGGGGTCACGAAATCTACAATTTAGAATCCCCATTGGTCAAGGAGTCTGCACACAACTTTTCAGCTCTCTAGACCTTTTGGAACTGGAGAAGAAGATGAACATAGGTTTTTAAGGATGTGACCCCTGTGACCCCATTTGGGGTCACGGGGTCACGAAATCTACAAGTTAGAATCCCCATTGGCCAAGGAGTCTGCACACAACTTTTCAGCTCTCTAGACCTTTTGGAACTGGAAAAGAAGATGAAAATAGGTTTTTAAGGATGTGACCCCTGTGACCCCATTTGGTGTCACGGGGTCACGAAATCTACAACTGAGAATCCCCATTGGTCAAGGAGTCTGCACACAACTTTTCAGCTCTCTAGACCTTTTGGAACTGGAGAAGAAGATGAAAATAGGTTTTTAAGGATGTGACCCCTGTGACCCCATTTGGGGTCACGGGGTCACGAAATCTACAACTGAGAATCCCCATTGGTCAAGGAGTCTGCACACAACTTTTCAGCTCTCTAGACCTTTTGGAACTGGAGAAGAAGATGAACATAGGTTTTTAAGGATGTGACCCCTGTGACCCCATTTGGGGTCACGGGGTCACGAAATCTACAATTTAGAATCCCCATTGGCCAAGGAGTCTGCACATAAAATTTCAGCTCTGTGGAGTTATTGGTTCTGGAGAAGTAGTCGAAAAAGCGAAAAGTTTACGGACGGATGGACGGATGGACGGATTGACGGATGGACGGACGGATGGACGGACGCCGGACGCCATGCCATAAGCCCATCGGGCCTTTAAGGCCTGATGAGCTAAAAAGGCATTGCCAACAGTTTGATTAAAATAGACAGTTTTCCGAGGAAAACAATTTGCAAATAATACATTTAATGGAATAGCGGACTCATACCGGAGGTTTCCCCGCAAAACCGTCTGATAACAGCCCGTATGCTTGCATGTTCTGACGCATGTTCTGATTTTACCAAACACAATACCTCCAACAAAAGCTTTCGGTGCAAGAAGTTAGGGGCAGATAAGTTCAAATAGCTATCATTTCGTCTGTTCCGTTTAAAAAACTATGATGTGAATGGTCAGCTATTTGACTGGGATTTGTCTGCGCAAAACTGGCACAGAACACGCGCCAATACGGGATGTCCTCAGACCTTGTGGCGAGGAATCTATAGAACGGCTCGATTCCCGATATGAACTTCTTTGCAGATTTAATTCATCGGCACTAGGTCACTTGCCCATGTGGTCTCTATTATGGTTCGTACAGTAAACAGGTTTATTATTTACATAAGACTTGACGAGATACATGCAAGCTCAAATTTGTATCAATTAAAATCTTTCTGAGGAAGAAAGCTTGCATAATATCAATTAAGGACTAACTCTCACAAAGACCCAAAAGCTCCAAAAAACATTCATAGCGTATTGGTATATGCTCTCTTTTACTTATTATTATAAGGAGAAACCAAGATAGCGAGGATATGGTTAGGTTGCGGTCCCTTACAAGGAAGGAAAAACCCTGATGATTGAATGGTTTCTCATTATTATCAACCGTTTTTACGTCTTTGTACGTCGCGTTAAATTGAGGATCCTGGTAAATAGAGTCGTTCATAAAATGTTTGTTACTTTACAGCCTGAAATCCCTATTTAAATCCACGCTATATAAGTTGTTTTTATACCGATTGCTTCAACTTGCCTCAGTGGCGCAGTAAGTTAAAGTCGACTCCACGTGATGGATACTGGTTCGAGACGCCAAATGAACACATATTCTCACCTACGTGCAAGGTTCGTCCCCACATAATTTTCAGCTTTGAGGATGTAGGGGGTTCTGGAGCGGTAGTCGAAAATATGAAATATTTCTGGTCGACGCCGGACGCTGGCCAATGCCTGGTGGGTTAAAAAAATTACCCAATTTGATTACACTATGATTTTTAGTCTGCACTACTTCGTCTGAGGGAAGGACATCCCATTTCACGATTTTAGTCTCCATCAAACAATGATGCTATTCCCAAAACTTCCATTCTCTTCCCACAGTGGTTACTCCCTTCAGATTTCTGATCCTAACCTCTGTTGTTTTACGCTTGAAATCGGGGGTAGAAAGGGAGTGTCCTGATTGGTTGCAATTGAATATAATTGTGCAGTCAGCGACGCCGTTGTAAAAGTGACATTTTCCAATGACACGTCATAATGATAAAATAATCGTAAGACAAACGTTTTCTCGTTTTATGTGTTTTCCACGAAATCAAGTCAAAAGGCCTACCTATATGTCATCGATACCCATCCGTAGGTCATGCAAGATTCTATTGAGAACAGTCTGTGTACTGTACTTTGATTACAGCGATAGGCAGATTGTCAAGTTGTTTTGAAGATTGGACTTGCTATAATATGTTCGAATAATCATTCAGTACAGGTACATGGTGAATTCGTGCAGCGGTAATGTGAACTCGTTGCAATCCTTGTAACTATTCCGTTGAATAACCCTCACGTTTCCTTACATATCTGCCTTTTAGATCCCTGCGGTATCAGACTAAACATTCTGTTAAGTCAGGAAGGTACGATCAAGTCTGTATTGACTTCTCGTACTCAATCTCCCTGAACATCGCTGTTGTGATCTCTCCTCGTTCAGTCTACAATTAGCTGTCCCAAGTGACTCTAAATAATCTCTCCTCGTGACTGTCTTGACTCGATAACTCTGACCGCTTTATGCATGTACTAACATGGATAAATGTTACATGCCTATATGGCCTAGGAAAATAAATTGAACTTGATATTCTACTGTATATATTGAACTGACGTGTCTTACAGTATGTGTGTTAAATACAATCTAATATACAAAAAGTACATGTATAATTGAGCTTAAGATGTTCGGCGTCAATCAACTGATTCACGTACACTGCATTTACATGTTATTGAGAAGTAATCCCTAATAACTAATTATACCTCGATTTGACCATTTGACCTGTAGCTGCCTATGCAATTCAGTGTCACTAAAATATCCAACGGACAGGATAGGATGTCGACTTGTATTACGTGCAGCATATCACATACAGGTATAACAGTATAAAGTAAAATGCATATTAATCATTTCAATTCTTTATTGCAACCATATACCTTATATGAACAAACGATTATATGAACTCGATTTGAAATGATATAATCAAGGTGAATGTTTATCCACATTAACTAGTTCGGTTTGACCGGATCGGCTCGAAAGATTATTAAATACCAAAAGGAAAACAATTCGAGCGAACAGTAGATTTCACAGTCGAGATATTGGCACAATTCATACATTCCAGTGCTGATGTTTCCATGATTTTCATACGTTTTGAAAATATTTGACACTTTGTTGCCAGTGACGTCTTGGTGAAATCAGAGAAAGTGTTCAAACTGTTCTCGCCTACGGCATAGTTGCGATGTTTGACCATCTCGATACAGAATTTGAGCAGTTGTTTGAGACTGTACCTATCAGCGAGGTACAGGAAGTGTACTAGTTCTTGATTACAAGGTTTGCTGTATTTCTCGTCCTTCTTCTCAAACGTAGCCAACACGAAGACTTCACATCTATCCTTTAAACACTGCACTTGGTACTCGTCAGCAAGATGAAGTACGACGTCAAGGTTTTCCCTCGAAACGAGTTTGCTTGTGGACGGGTATATGCACAACAGAAACTCCACCATGTTGTCAAGGGCCTTGTCGGGGAGAGGAATCTCAGTAAGTGTCTTCTCTTTAAAGTCGCCGTCAAACATCTTCTCGAATACTGGTGATGCAAGGGACAGGACAACTTTACTGACGTGTAACTTGTGACCTGCAACCTGCAGAATCACGTCCGATTTGCTATCAGGACTGGCAAATGGATTGTATGGTGGCTTGATCGCTTCTTCAGGAGATACCTCAGTCTGTGTAACTTCTTGAGACTGGACCTCAACAGCCGCAACTAGCTCCTGAACGTTTGACATCTTTGTTCCTTTCTGGGTGGGAGTTGTAGACGTTTGGATATGATTCATAAACTGTGTTCTCTGAAAAATAACTTTCACTTTCACTTTCCCTGCTCAAGACTTGTATGAATGAGTGATCGCGTTCGCTTTAAAGGGAAGTACAGAGTTGCCTCCCTTGACCGCTCGATCACAGTCTACATTCCATTTGAAAACGCCCTACGCCCCCCCCCCCCCCCCCCCCCCCCCCCCCCTAGCAACAATATGCCCTCAAAAGTTATCTCCCTTGATTGCATTGTTTGAAAACAAACGCTAGCGCTGGATCACACATGTTGATAATGAAACGTTTCGCATCTCATAGTGTGGAGTAAATTAATGAAATACGGGAGGGGGGGAATACTTTCTCAAAGCACGGTCAAGGGAAATGATCAAAGTGCACGACTGTTGAAAGAATATTTATTTTTTAAATGAGTGAGAATGAAAGTTTCAAGGATTTTAATGAAGCGACATTGAATGGCGTTTTTGTCAGTTTTAACCTTGATGTCAAACGGACTGACGAGCAACTTTGCGCTGTAAATTCCCATGACAGCATCATGCATGGACTTACGGTAATCGTTACTTGAAGTCCTAAAACATCTCGCTCTCTCGCTCGGTTCCGCAGTCCGCCATTGCACTTCCTAGCGGTGGCCTTGGCAGAGGCGTTGACTGCCACCTCAGAGGGTCAACTTGGAGAATTCACTGACAAAAGACAGCAACTGCTAGACCTCAAATGACACTTCTCTACCAGTGCACTATTAACAATCTCCAATTTTAATTCACTTCGTTTTTTCATAGTCTCTAAGGTGGAATGTGTATGCACTTGACCGGTGCAACGGATATAGGAGAAATCCCCGTTTCAGCTACTGTTGTGATTAATTTGTAAAATTCCTTGCTTTCAGTCTCGAACCGTTGCACGTTACTATACTAACCTTTTCATATGGAATGCAATGGTATGAATACACATAAGTTGTAAGTCCACAAATAAAAAAGTTACACCGGCATGATCGGCCGACATTTTGACTATTTGATTCTTTCACTGCTGATTTTTTTGTGTGTATTTAATGAGGGTGCTCAGCGAGGTAAATTCGTTACCATGTGTCCGCGGGTTTGATGCTGAGATTTACCATGTGTCCGAGTTAAATATCAAACTCGAACTTCGTTCTCGTGGACACATAGTAACTTATAGTGTACACTGAATACACAAAGAGGCAAAAAAGAAGGCCCAATTTACCAACCGTAACAGGTCTGTGGATCGAATCCCGCTAGGGGCTCGGCAACTTTCTCTACTTTTTTCTAATGCAGTAATGTGTTGGTGCATGCATTTCAGCACAGTACCATCCATAGTTCACCGTGTTGCGAGAGTTCCCCCTGCAATATATATAAAACCCCAAACCCAACCGGCAAACCCTAATCAGATAGAAAGTGACAACTTTGAAGCACACATAAGATATGTTTTGGAGCTTAAGTGAACATCTGAATTACATATCTGAGGAAAATATTCATTATTTTGTGTTTTAAGACATGTGGTCAAGCTAATCAAGATATCAAACTTGAGAAGGTAAGTTAAGTCTTCAGAAGATAATGATTTTAAAGGACTTATTAATTAGATTGAGAAACATTTCTGTGGATTTAAAAAAAATAATCAACAATATTCATTCGTCTATATAAATCAGAAATATATTATATTTATGTGCATGTTAATCGTACAAGGTATCATGCGTAAAATGTTATTTGTTCTATGTGTCACATATGTAAATTATGAGAATAAAACTTCTTCTGTGTTCTTGAGTGTTTGCTGTATGCCCGTTTATTTCGCTTTGGTTCCTCGTGATTTCGAACAAGAGTGATAAAAAATTATCTTTCTTACTTAAGGGTTAACTACTGAATTATCAAGGTGGCACGTCACTAGTTTCACAATATTTGCTAGACTTGATATTAAGTCTTATCGAAACAGTGAAGTAAAATACCCAATATACACGAATCAAATCATATATATATATATATATATATATATATATATATATATATATATATATATATATATATATATATATATATATATACATGTTCCAATTGTATCCTAATGTTACCAGATTACTGTAGAGTTTTTCAATGTCCTTCTTTTCCAAATACATAGCTCAGACATTTCGTTTTTAAGATATTATAAAGATTATTGAAATGGATGGATAGATGACTTTGTGGTAAAATGTTTGAAAACATGTGATTAGAACTACATGAAGAATTGAAAGCTGATTAAATAAAACTCTATTTGATAGGCGATAGAACGAAATATTCACTGCAGTTCTCCTGCTCCCTTAAATGGTGAAAAGGCATGTATCTTTGTGCAATTCTTTTACAATCTTACATTAAGGCCGATAACTCTTCTTGTCTTATTTGGCTCCTGTTCCGCTTGTAAATGTTTGCAAATTTAGTCGGCATCTGCAAGCCTCAAAGGATAACCACAATACAAACGAAACATGTTTTGTTATTTACCAAATCACTTCATCATTTGTTCATCTCAATAACAATATTTTGTCAAAAACGATTGCTTTGATGTTGTTTTTTTTTTTATAAATACGTTATTCATTAGTGGTTACTACTAAAAATAAAATGTGTATGCACCTTTAGAGGTGCACTTATTTATCATCAACGAAATAAAAGACTAAAAAAACACTTTTTGATTAATTAGATTAATTTAATTAAATTAATGTTCTCAAATTAATGTTAGATATGCTGTTTTTCAACACAAGTTTCCAATTATAGAAAGTGACAGTGCATTTCTGAATTGTTTGAAGTAAATACTGTATGAAGTGAACTTAATGTTGATATTTTATATATCTAAAGGCAAACAAGTGTTGTTGATACAATTATCCATCCAAAACTATTATTGTGGGTTAAATCGAACTGAAAATATGAAGCGCCCATACAATATATCAGTAACGAGTCTTTATTAATATCTTGCTTCTAAAAAGAATCTTGACTTGATAGATACATTTTAAAACTGCATATTGGTCAAAATGTTCTATACCTAATTACCCGAGTGTAGTTTGTGGTAAGGAAAACGCCAATGGAGAAGAAGTCATTTGGCATACAAATCTGAAGATTGCATATTTGAGAATGAATTCGAATCAGTGGACTTGCATTGATTATTTTGAACGAACCCACTGATCTGAATTCATTCTCCGCTTCAATCCATGCATGACGATGAGCCCGCCTTCATAATTTTAATATTCATACCTTTTCCATGAAAATGAACAAATCTGAACAAAAACACGTCAATAGACTAAAGTTGTGAGGTCATTACAATGTGATAAGATTGCAATATTAAAAGGACACATCATTGTGAGTCAGTGCACTTGATGACCTCAATGCATTTTGAAACGTTTTGTACTTCATGATTTAAGGGCATTGAGCAGATTTAATGACTAACGATATTTCATAAGAGAAATCAAGCCTTACCCATCATGACATTGTTATACGGGATCACACTATCTGTCATAGCATAACTTCTTTTATTTTACTCGGGACAAGTTCCTTGCTGGATTGGAACTCCCAACGGCATAAAACTATTCTAACCAAATATGCAGTGAAAGGTGGAACGTCTCATATTAAGAAGGTCTTACCTGAAGTCTTGTTACGTTCATCTCTGTACTTCATAAGCAAAGTAGTTAATTATATAACACCATTCATTATTTCAAAATCCAGTTTTCCTGGTTTCATATTAGACGTATTTACTGTTACTTCTCAAAGTGCTATAGACTAGCATGTTTTCAAGACCAAATGTTTCAAAAAATGCGTTGGCAATATATTTCATATCGAATTTCTGGACACCTTATCATTACTCTAAATCTACTATATGAAACGTCTGACATTTACGATTACCAGTAAGCTTTCTACCTATACTGTCAGGAAACCTTATATGTAATCTAAATATATGTATTGTACACACATTTGTGTCAGTGTAAACTCATCTAACTTGACCTCCATGTTGTTATTGTTGAAACAAAAGCCACGACATTTCTACTGTTATGCATTAGTTAAGTTAAATCTTAACATGGCTTTAATCAAAATCCACATTTCTATATTAATACTGTAGGTAAGTGCATTGCTGTCAATACTGATCACAACGGTTTTGAAGGCAAGTGTCCCATGCTCGTCTACATCTCGGAGCCAAAACGTACCGTTCATCCACAACACATAGTGGCTAATAGCACATTCAATCTCATGACACCTTTCCTCCACAGCGTCGTCGTCGTCAGTAATTACAAGAGTTTGGTGTCGCTGAAACCCGATTATGTGATTCCCTTGTGGTTAGTCTTATTCTCTTATTTACACACTCTAATTTATTTGATTATCTTGTAGAGTTTCCCTCTGGTTTATTTGATTTACTTGTATTTACCTTCGTGTATATGTTTCTCATGTAGTGTTTCTCTCTGGTTTAAGTAATTCTCTTGTATTTACCCGCTTGTATATTTGTTTCTCTTGTAGTGTTTGCATCTGGTTTATTTTGTCTTTACTCGCTTGTATATTTGATTCTCTTGTAGTGCTTTCTTCTGGTTTATTAGATTCTCTTGTAGTGATTATCCATCTAGTTGATGTGATTCTCCTATGAACGAAATGAATAATTCAAATACAAACGTGTCCTTGTCATACATTAAAGTTGTAAAAAGTCGTACACTAAAGTTATCATGCTCGTGTGTTTCGGGATGGTAGTTAACCTGCATTAGGAGTACATACTCTCCAAGGCTAGCTAAATACAATGTTTTTTCCTCATGCAGGATATTGACAAACCCAAAATACACTCGAAACACACACACACAAACAACGTGTATTCACGTGGAGCAACGCACTGGTTTAAGCTGCGATTAACTTGTACGAGACCGAGACTCACATGTAATTTTGATATTCCAACACACGCAAATAAAATACAATTCCTTTATCATAAGTCAATTATGCAAAAATTCAAAACACACGGTTAAATATAACCTATTTATATATATCATATGTTTTCATTGAATTAAACCAAGCACATTATGTTCAAGGATAGAAGGTAAACTGATATATCATATTACCATTTGCAACTATAAATGCCCTATTGTAATCATGTCGAATCTCTTTTTTAAAGATATATTTCTTACATATATTGTAATCAAGCTATTAATTCGTAAATAACTTCTCACTGATGCGTACATGTTTGTGTCGTATATATCAAATAAGACACATTATCCACCACTGACGTCAAAAGAGATTTGACAAAGGGTGTACTTTAGTGATCCTTAATATGCTTTTTTTCTAATTCATACATTGTAGCAAAGGGAACATTATTGATGTTATGTTAAGCTCTCTTGATTAATGGATGGATGTATACGTCTGGGCATCAGATGATAACTCGATATAACATGAATATTCATACAGTAGAGCTAAATGGTTTACTACAAGTCGCAAATACAAATCGTATCGTGAGAAGAAGTCTCAACATAAGACTTAAGTCAGAAGAGGAGACTCATGTAGAACTTGCAATATATATTTCATGTACATGTTTGACATTTTGCTGCAGGTATATGATATAAAAATCTAAAACGACGAAAATGAAGAAAACATTTTTATCATGGTGATTCAATCAAAGAGGATTTTGACAAATATGTTTTTGTAAAATAAAATTAATTAAAGTAAAAGAATTAAGAATTAAAGTTTCAACTAATAATAACAACTGATGATAAAAAATGTTTGATTTAAAGTTCACGTGAAATGCAGTTTTCTCAAGTATGACAGGTTATTACCTCTACGTACATTATATATCGGAATGAATTGAGCATAAAATCCAGACAATATACACTCGCAATTGATTACTAAGACGATTTTAATAGCGATCAGCGCCGGGATCCGTTTGAAAACAATCATTGAAGCGTGACTGTGATTAACCACTCGGTGGAGCGGTTAGGTCTCATACTGCCTACAGTCCCAATCTGCCTACATCCCACTCTGCCTACAACAAATAGTGTAGGCAGTTTGGGAAATGATTTTTTACCCATAGCATAATGGAACAACCCATTTTCCAGTTACTAACATCACGACAGATCTAGAGTCACACTCATACAGAAACAGTTAACCTGTTTGTTTAGTATTACAAATATTCAAGTCAGAGTACCTAAATTCTTGCATTTACTAACCGTTTTACTAATAGCTTAATGTAGTTATACAATTATACAAAAACAGCTAACATGTTTATTGAGCATAACACATAGTCATGTCAGAGAAGGATTAACTGATGTTAGATATGATATGATCTGAATTGATTTCAAAACAATTCCTAATATTAACTTAATCTACTTCAAGCTGGAATTCATTTTAGCAGTAAGAGTTTCATTCCATTCTCCCAGCCATTTATAATTCAGGTCCAATAATTCAGAGTTGCCTATATTAAGAATGAAATGCCACCATCGAATCAAAGACAAAATACTGCCACCGGACAAAGTCGCTCTGTGATATGATGGACATTTAAGTATGAAATGAAATTCATCTTCGATATTGTCTTTACACATTTACGATTTGCATAATCTAAATGTTGGTATCTGCCGGTTTCTACCGCTAAGTTATGGCAGCTAAGTCTAAATTTAGTTAAATACTTCCTATATAAATGTGGAAAAGATTTACATAAATAATACTGAAGCGAAGAGTAATTTATAATATTTTTTATAAAGTACATGTTTCGGCGAGCTGGACAACTGGCTAAAAAATAACCTGAATAGCCTGATCATTACTGTTTTTGTCTGATAACTGAGATATAATAATGCCGCAACCATATTTCACTCAACCGAATGTTCGACAGAATACATTTGACCTGATATGCCCAACTCATAACACCACACGTCTCCACCTCCTCATACAAATTCTCGTAACAACCGCGTAAGGTAATGTTATAAGACACAAGAAGCGGACACTTGATCAAATGCAAAGTAATTGACAATTAAAAACATGAGTGACATTGAAAGCATAACCTTGCAAAGATATGGTGTATGTGTCACAGTTTTGTACCTCTGTTATTACCCCATGAGCTAGTGCAGACGAAATAAAGATATCTGGAACCGATAATTTGGTTGAGTTCATTTATTTAGAGGTAGAACAGGTCAGCATATAACCCTGACTTCCTGATCACTGGACATGTTGTTATAAGCTGTAGGCAGATTGGGACTGTCGGCAGTATGGGACGCTACCGGTGGAGCCTCATTATTTAATTAATGATGATTATCACTGCCGGTAGGTGAATTTATGAGGTGTGTTTAATCGCCAAAAACACATGTAAATGTAATAATAATTATGTAATTGGCATCTGCGGAATTACCTAATTGGATATCTGAACATTCGATATATGGAAAATTGAAGTTGTTTTGTTGAAAATTTGATAGTGAAATTAACAATCAAAATGATGCGAAACTACGTTGAATGATGAATATCGCCGATAATGAGATTACTCATCATATCACATCACGTCACATGAGTCATCGCTTCAGGGACCACATCCCCGCAAATTCACATTCTGGTCACCGGGGCTAAATTAGGCCGTATATAAGTAATTTATCCGCCGATTTCAGAAATTTATAATCGAGCAAATGTCAAATTGACATCCCATTGTTATGAATCCAAATGTGACCATATGTCATTACGTCTATCCTATCAGAGAGGATCAACAGTTGTTTGTATACTGCTTATCAAGAACGAATATCCCTAGTTTCCTTTATCTTTCCCAACTGTATCAGTCTATCAGAGAACATACATGTCCATGTAAAATTTCCCTTGCAGCATTTCTATGATACTATGTCAAAAGTTTCCAATTAACTACGATTTAGCATATAGATATATCATACATTGTTTCCTTTATTCAATATATCAGAAAGTCTAATAAAACATAAGATAAGATGTAATTGTGATAAACATTCCGTTTTTCTAGACAAAGGGACCTTAATTTTTCCTTAAGAATAAACACTTTTTAAAAATGACTTGGTTATATTTGATAATATTGTTACAGAAATATGATAAACTAATAAACATGTACATGTAATGCGACTGGAACGATCCGGTGAATATTTCCAATGTCATGAGGATCACGAGCCCAAATGAGGTGAGACCAAATCTACTCGGAAAGTACGTTAATATGAATAAACTAGAAAGCAAACAGAAAGTCAAGACACTAATTAAGATGAAATCAGATTAGTAGCTAACCAGCTCGATTCCTAATACATTACAGAAGGCAACAGTCCTTGCTTTCGAAGCCATAATGTGAAATAACAAGTAGTTGTCACTAAAGTGACATGATCCCCAGCCGCAAATTCATACTTCAAAATTGAAAAATAATGTCAAGATCAGCAAAATCGACTGGGCCCTGAATTTTCCCTAAAAGAACCACTGGTGTAATCCAATGAACAGTTCTTGTGATATCGATTCCCCTGACAAGCTTAACATGTCGAAAAATTCAATAGATGAGAATGAGAATAATGTCAAGGTCACCAAAATCTAATCAGCCCTTTGTCTTCCCTTTGAGAAGCTATGTGTAAGATATGAAGAGAATCCAGTGAATGGTTCTCGTTGTGGCCTTGAAATGAAGGTCAAGGTAATAAACCTCTGTAGGAACATTACTCTCCCTATGATGAACCCATATGCAAAATATGAAAAGCATCCAGTGAATAGTATTTGAGTTGTTCAATTTCGTACGGACGTACGGACGGACGCAGCCGAATACTATATCCCCCGCTAAACTTCACAATCGTATTTTGAATGTGAAATGGAATACAGAACACATGAATCAGGTATTCTGGTTTTGATTTATTTGTTATGATCGGTCAGAATTACTGTTGAGTAATCAGAATATTGAAAATAGCAAAAACGGTTTATTGTGGTTACAGAAGGCCCAATACAACCGAAACAAATTAACAAGTCACAATAATGTCAGATTGTGTTTTAACGTTAAATAGCGTGTATGACCACCCTGTGCAATAAAAACTGCCAAACAACGCCTCCTCTTTGATTATCTGAGACGTGTTAATTGGCAGTCGTCGCCATTGTTTCTCCATAGCAGCAACAAGATCCTGCAAATTATGGGGTTGGTTTCTGGAATTCGCAGACGCCTACTAATAGCATCCGATATGTGCTCGATGGGATTGAGATCTTGTGACCATGAGGGCCAGTGAAGAACGTTGACTCCTGCGTGTTGCAAACAGGTTACTGGTCAAGATGGCAGTATGTGGTCGAGCATTGTCATGTTGGAATTGCATTACCTGGACCATGTGCCGTCATGAATGGAATAAGTTCGGGGGCGAGCACCTGATCACGATAACATACAGTTCCCAGGGATAATCAGTAGAACGGACACTACCACAGTGAACACCCAAAGCCATGCCACTTCCGCCGCCAAATCTGTCTACCTCCTGCACACCCTCTACCCTCATCACATCACTGATTACTAAAAACAATTTCATCGGAGGTGTCGTCGAGCCAAAAGCAAATGTTGACGTTGATGAAATGGCGTCAGAATTGTTCTTCGATACTGCCGTCGAGCATGAAGGTGAGCAGCCCGAAGCCGGTTTCGAATAATTTTTGCCAACAATCGACCTCTGAACAACTCATTCCTGGTGCTTGTAGTCGTCGAAACCTCTGTCTGTGACGTCACGTGTGGTCAAAGAGATCTTGGTGCTAGTTTGTTTATGTTTTTAAAAAAATATTTATAGTGTGCCACGTTATATAGTCATGCTGTTCCGTTAATGATTTGTAAAGCTAATAGAAAATGAAAAAGATGTTCTAAACTTAATATATTACATTAGGTTTTATAGATGAAATGGTATCTATGGGGTTATTATCTCATTAAACATGTCGTTCGAACATTATGATACATTTTATTTAGTTTCAGTAATTGCAAATCATACTTTGAATATTCTTCAGTTTTACTAATAATGAAGAAATAGAATATCCACGTATAAGGAAATCAAAGGAAATCAAAACTAAGTGTCTTTAGGAAGACCATTATATTTACTCATTTGTATGGTAAAACGATCCAGTTTCATCTATCAGATGCTTATCGAAAGACATATGAGTTTGATTATCATTTGAATAATGTTAAACTGACATTTAGTTTATAATTGCACTTTGTCGTATAATGATATATTGTTTCTCTATATGATAAATAATCTTATTTCCGCTTGTTTTATATACTTGATGACACTTGTGCTTTGAAGCTTTCTATAATGTAATGGATATTATGAAGAAAGATAGCTCAACATATATTCATACGGCTCTTCACTCAATCATTTGAAGGGTTGTACACTCTGTCCTGTGCTGTCGGTGTATGCATTTGTACTCACTTGTAAGAACATAAGCAAACTGGGATCATAAAACATGTAATGAATTAGTTCATTGATTATCTATCTCCAAGCGTTTTTGAAATAATCCAAGTAGCCTTATATAATAGGACACGTGGGTCCATTATTAGCTAAATCCACCCTCAATAAAAGTTCTTATCAAAGAATCAATGATCAGATGAACAAAGTTGCCAAACAAACTAACAAGGTCCATTATCTGCCGGATATCTCACTCTTCTGTAAACACAGAAGGCAGACGGGCGACCCTGTAGGGAAATAAAACACGAGACTCTACGAAGCCTTAAACCTACTGACAGTCTGCAAGTAGGTAACAGACGAGATCAATTCATTCATGAGACTCTTGGGAAACAAGGTCAAATTGCCATTCACCATGTTCAGATAAAAAGGAAGGTGACAGCAAATATAACAGTCGTTTACATGTATTGTTTCAATATATTTAAGCACTTCGTTGACTGATATATTTTGATTAAGGTTCCATAAAGACTCCACACACATTATCAATATTTAAATTCCATGGACGAACTATAACCATTTCTACGTTCTAAAGTACACTTATGCGCACCGCTAACGAAGTGGTTCCTTACGGACATTTCTTTCAAGTATCCTCGATACAGTTTTAGTACAATTACCATTTCTGTTGAATAACTACTCACCATTCCACTCATTCATCAAGGCTAAACCGGTTGAGTCTTTATCTTCCAGTGATAGTAATTCCAGGAACACTTTTGACAGCAGTAATTTATAAACAGTCATAGTTGCGAATACATTGTGACACCAGAAGAGTCCTGGATACAAGTGAACATTAGTTAACATAAGTTAAAAGTCGTTTCTGAAGGACATTTAAAGATTGAAAATAAGTGATCAGCCCCTACGTCATAACGACAACGATATGTTTGTAACGACCAAACAAATACTCTTTAAAGGGTTATTTGGAACTCTAATCAGGCATGACAGAATGAAGCTTCACATGAGCCTATGCTACCGCACAAAAGAAACGCCTACATGCTTGTTTTTAGATGTGTAATTAAATCGTTTCTAAAATCTAATTTAAGTCCTGTCGAAACAATACTAATTATTATGTTAGTCAACTCAAATCTCTAGTCAAATCTTGGGAAAAGTGTCATTAGAGTCAATAACGTTTAAAAACAGATTTCAGACAATTTAAATGCTTTTGTAATTTGCAACTTTTATTAAAAAAATCATGAAGCTAAGCGGATTTACTGTAATATAATCACCAATCTACAGTCTCGAGATTCCTTGTAGAAGACACATTATTTAAGGCGTATTGTTATATTGGGCTTTACCGCTACACAGTATAAGATATTTGTGAGATTGGAATTATTCTTATAATCTTCATTGATTTGATAATACTATACACTCTGCAGGGTAGAGATTTCGATTATAATCAGTTATGTCCCTGGGGTAATGAAAATACTGATTCATTTTTATTTGTATCCTTGATCTTTACAAAAGTACACTATGAAATAGAATCAAAGCAACACATGAATACCCGTGGATAAATACGTGTTAGACTACTGCACATGATTCTCTCTTTATTAGATGGAAAATGTTCTTTACGGATTGACATTTGAAGGAAATAGTTTGTCACAGTGCACAATGGTGCAGCAAATTCAATTTTGCATCTTAGATGTGCACTATGTTTAGCTCATGACGACAAGTTGACTTCATTCCACAAATGCTCGTATTCGATACTGATAATGGCCCATGGTTTAATTTAAATTACACTTTTAATACTCCAACGCTAATATTATCGTCTTCAGTTCTGTCATCAAATAGAATTATTAATATAACACGAAATTGTTCAGATTGTAATTTTCCAGAATGAGTATATCGATGTCAGCAATTTAAACAAGAGTCATCAGGAGAGATGACTTATCCCCCCGGCTCCTCATAAGTTGAACAATAAGTTTTAGTAGTATATAATTAAAACTGTAAGGTGTCTGTGCTAGAAAAACAGATGTCTCCTCATTTCTCCAATTCACTTCAATTTATTACCTTTCTAAAAGACAAATGAAGAAAATGTTGTCATGGAAATAGAAAAAAGATGAAGTTTAAAAAGTTAAAAACCCCAAAAGGCATATCTACATGTACATGATATGAGGAGATACAATGTAGTATACAAAATTTGGTGAGGATTGGTCAATCAATTCCGGAAAGAAACCCAACCCTTTCGATAAACAAAAATCAAAATTGTAGCCATGGGAACAACACAAAACTTCTTTAAAAGTTAAAACCCCGTAAAAGCACATCTACATGCTAGGCAGTATACCAAATTTTGTGAGGTATGGTCAAATAGTTTTAGATATCTGTTCAGGAAACAAACCTACCCTTCAAATAGACAAAATCCAAATTGATGCCATGGACACAACAAAGTTCTTTATTTAAAAGTTAAAACCCCCAAAAGACACATCTACATGATATGGGGAAGCAGTATACCAAATTTTGTGAGGTATGGTTAAATAGTTTTAGAGATCTGCTCAGGAAACGAACCCTTCCCTTCAAATGGACAAAATCCAAATTGTTGCCATGGAAACAAAAGTCAGAATTGTAGCATTGGAACAATAGTCATATGGTTTTAGAGTTTTTCTCTGGTAACAAACCCTACCCTTCCAATAGACAAAGTCCAAATAGGTACCATGGAAACACACACACCACAATAAACCCAAAAAGCACATCTACATGATATGGAGAGGCTGTATACTAAATTTGGTGTAGATTGGTCAAGTAGTTTTCAAGTACTGCCCCGGAAACGATGTGATCACAGACAGACGGACTGATGGATGGACGGACGTACGGACGGAATCACAGACGGACCCAACGACTATACCCCCCTCCCCCCGCAGTATGTGCCGAAAGGATAAAACTTATTGTCATTTACTTGAGGATTACGATGTTATTTACAAGTTAATTACAAGTGCTATAGATCTTCCATTTTCGCAAATACCCTGAGTAACCATCGTATGCCACTTTTTCTTTTTCATTTAGTTTGTCACTGTTTACCAATGATCTGTCTTTTGTAGGTGTATAGTTTTTAACAATTAAGAGTAGATTGTTATTTAATTTACTGTATGTGGTTACTGCATTACATAATGGAACGCCATATTTAGTATTATGACCGAGTAAAGTTGATCTCATTTATATATCAAAAAGCTCCACATGATACTGACTTCTTATATCAACACAATTGTTTTGCAAAAAGGTGGTCTTGAAACCTAATAGAGAAACTGTTTTCGCGTTTCACTTCATGTGTTACAAATATGTATATGTAAATATATACATATAAATGTTAAACAATACTTTTCTGTTTCCAATTACATTAAGTATTACGATTATCAGTGGGAAAACAATTCAATTCAGACAGTTGCATTAGTTGACAACTATCAACATTTGGTTTCGGAATACCTGCTTGAAAGCTAACGATCCATCATTATTCACGTTTGTCCATGTTGGACAATTTTACTGCGTTTTCCCCTATGCTTCTTTATTATCTTCAACAATGGCAGCTGGGAGGTAATCAGGAACGCAAAGATGGCACATTATTGGACATTTTCAATTTATTTATTTAAACGTCATTTTCTTATTCATTATCTTGCATTTATCACTAGACTCAATACCATTGCTGAACACAATCGTGAAGACCTGAGAATTCCTGACGTATGTTGGCGGAAAAGCGAGATGATATTTGGTATATACACATTGTACATGAATATGATCGCTTTGACATACATTCATATGTTGAATTCAAATCTCGTGAAGTATTGCCAATGACACATGTTAAGGTACTCTTTATTTTGTGAAAGTATGTGAAATACGTGAGTTGAGTACCGAGGTGACGTGGACACTAGCTGAGGAGTGTGGCTACTGATACGGACCGTATATATTCACTTACACTAATAGGACTAGTGTGATATTATTTGCTAGGGTCGGTAAGTAACTGCATGAGTCTGTATGTACGTATGTAATTTACAATACAATGGATTGAATTTCTATTTGAAATGGTATTTACAAAACATTTACAAATATTAAACTACATCATTTCCAATATTTACAAGTGATTTAAATGGTATTTACACAAATAGAATATTAAATATGATATTTAACCTGATGTAAACATGTGTAAATATATCATCTGTTTCTCCTATAATAATATAGATGTAATATAGAGATTACTTTGTTATGGTGACGTGGCGTTATAAACAATGCTTTGACGTCACGTTTCGTCAATGACGTTGGGTTCCAAATTCTTCGATAGCGGGTCGCTAACCCATAGATGAAAGTCGATTTGAGTGTATTTTCAAGAATTAAACGACTTCAGTAATAAACAGAATATTATATTCGTGTCTATGTCATATATATTTACGACACTAGTGCCTGTATATCGGCATATCCCTCGCTCTCGTTCGGGAAATACTAATATGCAGGCACTCGTATCGTAAACATATTATGACATAGACACCTATATAATATCCTCTATATAATATATGATTAAGAATATTGAAACAAATTGCTGTAACTGTAACATATTGAGAGAATAACCAACGAGTTACAATTGATTACGGGAAATATGCACGAGCCGAATGCGTGTAAATGGATGCCCTGGTGAAAGATTCTTTCGATCGTGGCGTGATCGAACTGCGGACTGCAGTCCCGATGTCAAACGAAAGGTTTGATCTCATTCTGCACGCTTAATCTGATTCAGAAACAACGATTGCATAGATTGTTCACTATTTTCGGATGTTGTCTCTCGTTGATGGTTAGGTAGATCTTATTATTTATGGATTGAACATTGTCGTGTCCAGAACTGTTCATGTTTTACTCTGTTGGCAGACATGTTTGTTACAAACAACGACAACGTGACGCCGTTAAAATTATTTAAAATAATCGTCAATAACGTGTCAATTAAAGTAATAATGACAATGTAGATCAATAAATATATTATAATTTCGAATACAGAACATGTAATAAACTAAATATTTTCATATTCTTGATCTCTGTTTTTATTTTTTAAATCGAGATGTGTGACCGAGTACGGCAGAGAGTTATCAATGAAACAAGAAAGTAGTACCGTCAACCAATCGTCGTGTCATTCTCTGGCTACTAACCAATCAGCGTTGAGAATCACTAAACAGCACATGTGCGAATATCACAAAAATAATCACCTGTGTATCCTAACCTGTATAGGTAATATTGATATTTATTACCTACGAGGGCAATCATATCGGGGTTCATATTTGTCATACGATGCTCTGCGGCTTAATATCGCTTTGTCATGGTGACGTAACGTCATAAACAATGCTATGCTATGACGTCACGTTTAGTCTATGAAGTTGTGTTCTAAATGATGCGACGGCGGGTCGCTGGCATACGCAGTCTCCAAATCAGGACGTTCTTCCTTCGAGTGACCCTGCCGTCTTTCGCACGGGGCATTGTTGTCAAACCTGTTTACGACAATTGAATATGACGTCACGGATATAGCTAAAAGCTTAGTCAATTCGAGAGTGTTCCAATGCGTTAGGCGTAGAAAGATAAGCATTGTTGCTGTTATGGTTTAAATATATCATGTTTAATGACCTCGGCAAATTTTAATTGTTTCCATGACGCAATGGAAAACGTAATACAATCACAACAATATTCGTTGTGTCGCTGAACGGAGTAACTGTTGTATTGCGAACCCTAAGAGTTAGAAGTTTGCCTTTTGGAACGTGACAGTAGTCACGGGCTTGGAGTTTTCTCACCCAACCCCGTTCTGATGGCAGCGAGTAAATCAGTGACGTCACGGAGCGGTTACTCGGTGTCTGGATCCAGCAGCCTAAGGTTAAAAGATGATTACTAGCTATTTTCAAGAATATAATGACTTCGGTAATAAACAGAATATTATATTCGTGTCTATATAATACTCCGTTTTTTGTCAATTACAAATTACAGGTTATCATTTAAGGCATTTCCGCCTGTATAATGATTTTATATACTCGTTCTGATTATTAGTGAATAAGAGCGAAGACGCAAACTTGTCGACTGTAAGATTCAATGTCGTCTGCAAAAGCCCATTGTTAGCCACGATGATAAAATGTCCTTGTATTGTTCCCTGCTATTTGCTGGTCAGTGAGATCAATAAGAATCTGGACTTCAGATTGATAATCACGTGTTCCATTTACACTCGTTAAATCGGTGATCGGTATTCTATACTCGTTCAA
Organism: Gibbula magus; assembly: GCA_936450465.1. Lineage (NCBI taxonomy): Eukaryota > Metazoa > Mollusca > Gastropoda > Trochida > Trochidae > Gibbula > Gibbula magus. Next base: position 77,698,038 of record OW388289.1, on the reverse strand, counting down.
TTGGACGGTCGGTCGGACGTGTTGGTCCATTTGTCTGTACAAGAGTTCTTATTTTCTATATTGACATGCATGTTTTAACATATTCACTACTTCTTTAACAGTGAACTTTATTGTGAATATTGTATAAATATCATGATCTTATTTATATCTGTGTATGGCATATTAGGCATCATGCTGGTAAAGGTTGATTGCTGCTAAAACAAACAATGGGTTGTCAACGTTGAGGTGAGTTGAGGTTTAACGTAGCTTTCAAGATTACTTCACTCCTGCTATTATAATTGCAGGGAGAAAGCCCGCAACACAATGTGGCTATGTATTGCGGTGAAACCTGCGAGTAACGGCTGGAACTAGCAAACCATGAGTGGTACTGCACTGAAATTAAGTGTAGCATTACACTCAAACCTTATTACGTGTGACAAAGTTTCCGTAGCCCTGGTGGGATTCGAACAATGGTAACCACTGCGCTATCACGCCCCCTGTCAACAATAAGGGGAGACATGAGGGATAATGTAATCTTATATACTATATACAAAGTCACGCATTACAAGTTATTCATGGGTTAAAATATCTTCCACAAAATGCGAATCAACCTTTGGGTCAAAAGACACACCATGAGTATATGTGAGGTGAGATAATTACGGTTTTAACGCGGCTTTCAAGAGTATTCAACTTTTATCACGGCTGCTAATATTTGCAGGGAACTATGCGGCAAGACAATCGTGACTGTTCATTTCGATCAAACCTGTAAGCATCCGCTATGAACTAGTGAATCAAGAGTGTTGCTGAGCCGAAAGTCAGCGTAGCATTGCACCCAAACGTCACAGTACGTAAAACAGTTCTCTGCAACAGTTGCCCCTGTCGGGATTCGAAAACCGGACCTCTTGATGCGAAGCCGAAAACGGTAACCGAGGTGCTCTCCGCCCCCGTCATGAATGGAACTACATGTACAACTGCATACCGACATTTTGTTCAACTACATGTTAACCTTAGTGGAAATAGCATTCTTTGTAACGTCAATAAAATTACATCACATTCGATGACAATTAATCATCAAATATCCATGAGTATAATTAAGAAATAGAAGACGAGCTGAGTGCTTTAACGTTGAATAAAACATAGCAGGTAACATAATACACGAAGGGCGCAGCCCTGGGTGTTTTATGCTCTCTGCTATGTTTAATCTTTTTTATATATATATGAGATGCCTTTAAATAGTTACTCGCTTTTATATAAAAACCGTGGGGACATTATGTTGTTTATATAACCTTTATTTTGAATATATTATTGCCTCCCGTCGTAGAATACATTCACTAGCATTGAACAATCGGAGTGACGTAACAACTCAGCAAACATGACCGTACTGGGCCAGTACTGGGGCAGAAGTGGCTGATACAGGCATCCGGTACTGGCCCGATTCAGGCATCCGGTACTGGCCCTGTACCAACTTGCACACTGGCGTGGTACTGGGCCAGTACTGGCAAACGGTACTGGGCCGGTACTAGGCCAGTGCTGGGCCAGTATCACGCCATTACTAAAATGATACCATTCCCTGTACTGGCCCAATTCAGGTTAGCCTTTACCTTTCCGGTACATTACATATTATTATGTATACCGTAAATTTTTAATATCCAAATGAACTGATAAATGAAGGTTTATTTAGCTATTATCATTTTCTCTTTCATTTTCTAAATTGTTACTTTTCTAAAAGTAAACAATATTAATCATATCAGTTTGAAATCTTCCAGCGCTTTTATTTTGAATTTTTATTTTTATAATGAAACTTAAATATTGTTTGTATTTTTTTCATTATTTAATTACTAACCTCCGACAAGTGACCTTAGCCTTATAGCCATATAACATGTAATCGACTCATTCCCACAGAAGTAATGAAACATCATTACACAGATCAATCGGAGTTACCCGCCCCTCACTAGTCCACTGGGTGGCGTGACCTGTCATTCACATTACAGAGTCGGTAGTGTTCAGACGTGTTTTCTGTATCTCTCCCGATTGTTTGAGCTATATAATTAACGTGTTTTGATTGTTTTCAAGACTCTTTTACTTACCTTAGTTAAGTTCCCCGCTGTCCCGTATCGTATTCATTCCTCGCGAGTGAATTCGGTGTTTCAGTCAGGGGTGTTGGTTAACACAGTGTGTTGACCTGGATTAGTGGTGCGCGGGTTGTCGATTGCTCGTGCAGCTCGTGCAGCCCGGGGGCCGGACGGTTGCTCTACCCCCTTGCGTAACAGCTTTGATTGTGTTGGGCGCTTGCCGCCTGCTAGCACTACTGCCTTCACTTGATCGCCTTGCTGTCTCGAGTCGCCTGCCGTCTGCTAGACGATAGGTTTCCGTAGGCCGCTTGGACGGGTGGTCTACCCCCTCGCGTGACAGCTTGACTGTCTTGTGCTTAAGGCCTTCTGGACGGTCGCTTGCCGCCTGCCGTCTGCCGCCTACCGTCTGCTAGGCGATAGCTTTCCGTAGGCCGCTTGGACGGGTGGTCTACCCCCTCGCGTGACAGCTTTGACTGCCTTGTGCGTTAGGCCGTCTTGACGGTCGCTTGCCGCCTGCCGTCTGCCGCCTACCGTCTGCTAGGCGATAGCTTTCCGTAGGTCGCTTGGACGGGTGGTCTACCCCCTCGCGTGACAGCTTGACTGTCTTGTGCTTAAGGCCTTCTGGACGGTCGCTTGCCGCCTGCCGTCTGCCGTCTGCCGCCTACCGTCTGCTAGGCGATAGCTTTCCGTAGGCCGCTTGGACGGGTGGTCTACCCCCTCGCGTGACAGCTTTGACTGCCTTGTGCGTTAGGCCGTCTTGACGGTCGCTTGCCGCCTGCCGTCTGCCGCCTACCGTCTGCTAGGCGATAGCTTTCCGTAGGTCGCTTGGACGGGTGGTCTACCACCTCGCGTGACAGCTTTGACTGCCTTGTGCGTAAGGCCGTGCCGCCTGCCGCGTGGATCATTGGACAGGCGCTTGCCGTCTACCGCCGGACCCCCCTCCCCCTTCCCGGAGGAGCGTTGGAAGAAGGTCAACAAGGCAAAGAAGCGCTCCAGGTCGCCTCACCATCCGCCCTTCGACGCTAAGGCGTTTAAGGACGAAGTCCTTACGTCTGTCAGGACGATGTTGGAACAATTCTCCCAGAAGGATTCTGGGGATCAAGGCGGGAAGGATCCGCCTCCGCCACCTCCTGCGGCGCTGACCACCGGGCGCGTCCGCCGTGTGACGCTGGTGTCGCCGCCTCTCTCCCCTTCGGACATGTCGGTGCCTCCCTCGCCAGGCTCGCAGTCTGGGGACATAACCGAGGGGGATTCCCCCCCTCGCGTTCCTCCGTGGTCGGCTGCAGGCGGCCTTCGAGAGGTGGAGGCACCTGATCAGGGTGAGAGGATGGCGGCCATCGCTGACTGGTGTCAGCTGACCCTACAGGAGGTGGATGAGGAGTGTAGCTTCTCGAAGCAGGCACGCTTTGAGTCCTTCTGTCAGGAGGAGGAGGTGGTGAACCCGCGTAGCGTCCGCTTCCCACCCCACCGCCTCCTCCTAACGGTGGCGAAGGATTTTGACACTCACGTGTCGTCCGCGGCGCCGGGCCGCCTTGTTCCGCCTCTGGTGATCCGTGGCAGGGAACCTAGCCCAGATTATGCTAAGTGCCTCCCGCATCTCAGCGGGGGCACTAACCTGAGGCGGGACGGATTTCTCGCACGTACCAATCTTCCGGCGGAGATGCGCACCCGTCTCAGGAGCGCTCCAGCAGCATCGTTGACGCTGTTCGACGGACAGGTCGCAGAAGCTCTGCGACACCGCCAGGAGACCCAACAGCAGGAGCTGACCAACCGCTTGGCAGCGGGAGGCGGCAGGGTCTCCTCGGTGGTGACAACACCCAAGAAGCGGAAGGGTGGCGCTCCACAATCCCCCGCCGGCTCTAGGACCGGCGGGGTTTCCTTTCGGGACGGGGGCCGGCCAGGCAAGGGCCGTGGCGGCTACAACGCCGGCCCCTCTCCAAAGAGGACATCCAACAAGTCACAGGGAGGCAAGGGACGCGCCTACGGAGGAACCAACACGAAGAGGTGACTCCTGGGCGCCCCCTCTCCTACCGCCGGCAGCGGCAGAGGTGCGAGACGGGCCCGTAGGAGGCCGTCTCTCAACTTTTGTGGCCAATTGGAGGCAGTTGGGTCTGGACGAGTACGTCTGTCAGACGCTGGAGCGTGGGTTTCGTATACCCGTGCTCACCCGCCCCCCCTTGACTTGTTCGCCAGTGGAACGTCCGCTAGAGCCGGAACGGCTCGCGCGCACACTGGAACAAGTGGAGATCCTAATCACCAAGGAGGCGGTGAGCGATTCTCCCAGAAGGATTCTGGGGATCAAGGCGGGAAGGATCCGCCTCCGCCACCTCCTGCGGCGCTGACCACCGGGCGCGTCCGCCGTGTGACGCTGGTGTCGCCGCCTCTCTCCCCTTCGGACATGTCGGTGCCTCCCTCGCCAGGCTCGCAGTCTGGGGACATAACCGAGGGGGATTCCCCCCCTCGCGTTCCTCCGTGGTCGGCTGCAGGCGGCCTTCGAGAGGTGGAGGCACCTGATCAGGGTGAGAGGATGGCGGCCATCGCTGACTGGTGTCAGCTGACCCTACAGGAGGTGGATGAGGAGTGTAGCTTCTCGAAGCAGGCACGCTTTGAGTCCTTCTGTCAGGAGGAGGAGGTGGTGAACCCGCGTAGCGTCCGCTTCCCACCCCACCGCCTCCTCCTAACGGTGGCGAAGGATTTTGACACTCACGTGTCGTCCGCGGCGCCGGGCCGCCTTGTTCCGCCTCTGGTGATCCGTGGCAGGGAACCTAGCCCAGATTATGCTAAGTGCCTCCCGCATCTCAGCGGGGGCACTAACCTGAGGCGGGACGGATTTCTCGCACGTACCAATCTTCCGGCGGAGATGCGCACCCGTCTCAGGAGCGCTCCAGCAGCATCGTTGACGCTGTTCGACGGACAGGTCGCAGAAGCTCTGCGACACCGCCAGGAGACCCAACAGCAGGAGCTGACCAACCGCTTGGCAGCGGGAGGCGGCAGGGTCTCCTCGGTGGTGACAACACCCAAGAAGCGGAAGGGTGGCGCTCCACAATCCCCCGCCGGCTCTAGGACCGGCGGGGTTTCCTTTCGGGACGGGGGCCGGCCAGGCAAGGGCCGTGGCGGCTACAACGCCGGCCCCTCTCCAAAGAGGACATCCAACAAGTCACAGGGAGGCAAGGGACGCGCCTACGGAGGAACCAACACGAAGAGGTGACTCCTGGGCGCCCCCTCTCCTACCGCCGGCAGCGGCAGAGGTGCGAGACGGGCCCGTAGGAGGCCGTCTCTCAACTTTTGTGGCCAATTGGAGGCAGTTGGGCCTGGACGAGTACGTCTGTCAGACGCTGGAGCGTGGGTTTCGTATACCCGTGCTCACCCGCCCCCCCTTGACTTGTTCGCCAGTGGAACGTCCGCTAGAGCCGGAACGGCTCGCGCGCACACTGGAACAAGTGGAGATCCTAATCACCAAGGAGGCGGTGAGCGAGCTTCCGCTCCAGGGTCTGACACCGGGGTTCTACTCTCCAGTATTCGTGAGACCGAAAAAGGACCCGAAAAAATGGCGGCTGATTCACGACTTGAAACAGTTCAACCGCTCCTACCTCGAGCGGCCGCCATATTTTCGGCTCTTGACCGTGCTGTCCATCATGCGGTTGCTACAACCATACAGCCACATGGTGTCGTTGGACCTCCAGGACGCGTACTTGCATGTCCCAATCCACCCAGCGGATTGCAAGTACCTCTGATTCGTCCTGGCGGGCCGTCACTTCCAGTGGAATGTGTTACCCTTCGGGATTTCGACAGCCCCTTGGCTATTCACCCGGGTGACCCAACCCATTGTCGAGTTCCTTCACAGGCACGATATCCAGTTCGGATGTACCTGGACGATGGGTTCGGGAGCCACTGCTCCCCGTCAGTTCTGGCCGGACAAAGGGACTTTGTGATCGCTCTGTTCAGACGCCTGGGTTGGCTTGTCAATCTGGACAAGTCGGACCTAGTGCCGACGATGTCGCTCGTCTTCCTGGGCGTCCGTCTGGACACGACGCAGGACAAGGCCTTTGTCACGGAGGAACGGATGGCCCGTTACAGGGAACTTCTAGCAGACGCGTGTCGCGGGCCTCTCTCGCTCCGACAGTGGCAACGTCTGCTAGGGTTCTTGACTTCAGCTCAGGACTTCACGAGGAGGGGGAGGCTTCACCTCCGGCCCCTCCAGATAGTACTGAACGGACACATTCGGGAGGTATCTTGCGGCCATCACATCAGGATGCAGCAGGATCTCATTCACCACCTTCGATGGTGGCAGGACGAAAGCAACGTCTTGGCGGGGGTAAGTGCGTCGCTGTCAATACTGATCACAACGGTTTTGAAGGCAAGTGTCCCATGCTCGTCTACATCTCGGAGCCAAAACGTACCGTTCATCCACAACACATAGTGGCTAATAGCACAATCAATCTCATGACACCCTTCCTCCACAGCGTCGTCGTCAGTAATTACAAGAGTTTGGAGTCGCTGAAACCCGATTATGTGATTCCCTTGTGGTTAATCTTCTTCTCTTATTTACACACTCTAATTTATTTGATTATCTTGTAGTGTTTCCCTCTGGTTTATTTGATTTACTTGTATTTACCTTCGTGTATATTTGTTTCTCTTGTAGTATTTGCATCTGGTTTATTTTGTCTTTACTCGCTTGTATATTTGATTCTCTTGTAGTGCTTTCTTCTGGTTTATTAGATTCTCTTGTAGTGATTATCCATCTAGTTGATGTGATTCTCCTATGAACGAAATGAATAATTCAAATACAAACGTGTCCTTGTCATACATTAAAGTTGTAAAAAGTCGTACATTAAAGTTATCATGCTCGTGTGTTTCGGGATGGTAGTTAACCTGCATTAGGAGTACATACTCTCCAAGGCTAGCTTAATACAATGTTTTTTCCTCATGCAGGATATTGACAAACCCAAAATACACTCGAAACACACACACACAAACAACGTGTATTCACGTGGAGCAACGCACTGGTTTAAGCTGCGATTAAATTGTACGAGACCGAGAATCACATGTAATTTTAATATTCCAACACACGCAAATAAAATACAATTCCTTTATCATAAGTCAATTATACACAAATTCAAAACACACGGTTAAATATAACCTATTTATATATATCATATGTTTTCATTGAATTAAACCATGCACATTATGTTCAATGATAGAAGGTAAACTGATATATCATATTACCATTTGCAACTATAAATGCTCTATTGTAATCATGTCGAATCTCTTTTTTAAAGATATATTTCTTACATATATTGTAATCAAGCTATTAATTCGTAAATAACTTCTCACTGATGCGTACATGTTTGTGTCGTATATATCAAATAAGACACATTATCCACCACTGACGTCAAAAGAGATTTGACAAAGGGTGTACTTTAGTGATCCTTAATATGCTTTTTTTCTAATTCATACATTGTAGCAAAGGGAACATTATTGATGTTATGTTAAGCTCTCTTGATTAATGGATGGATGTATACGTCTGGGCATCAGATGATAACTCGATATAACATGAATATTCATACAGTAGAGCTAAATGGTTTACTACAAGTCGCAAATACAAATCGTATCGTGAGAAGAAGTCTCAACATAAGACTTAAGTCAGAAGAGGAGACTCATGTAGAACTTGCAATATATATTTCATGTACATGTTTGACATTTTGCTGCAGGTATATGATATAAAAATCTAAAACGACGAAAATGAAGAAAACATTTTTATCATGGTGATTCAATCAAAGAGGATTTTGACAAATATGTTTTTGTAAAATAAAATTAATTAAAGTAAAAGAATTAAGAATTAAAGTTTCAACTAATAATAACAACTGATGATAAAAAATGTTTGATTTAAAGTTCACGTGAAATGCAGTTTTCTCAAGTATGACAGGTTATTACCTCTACGTACATTATATATCGGAATGAATTGAGCATAAAATCCAGACAATATACACTCGCAATTGATTACTAAGACGATTTTAATAGCGATCAGCGCCGGGATCCGTTTGAAAACAATCATTGAAGCGTGACTGTGATTAACCACTCGGTGGAGCGGTTAGGTCTCATACTGCCTACAGTCCCAATCTGCCTACATCCCACTCTGCCTACAACAAATAGTGTAGGCAGTTTGGGAAATGATTTTTTACCCATAGCATAATGGAACAACCCATTTTCCAGTTACTAACATCACGACAGATCTAGAGTCACACTCATACAGAAACAGTTAACCTGTTTGTTTAGTATTACAAATATTCAAGTCAGAGTACCTAAATTCTTGCATTTACTAACCGTTTTACTAATAGCTTAATGTAGTTATACAATTATACAAAAACAGCTAACATGTTTATTGAGCATAACACATAGTCATGTCAGAGAAGGATTAACTGATGTTAGATATGATATGATCTGAATTGATTTCAAAACAATTCCTAATATTAACTTAATCTACTTCAAGCTGGAATTCATTTTAGCAGTAAGAGTTTCATTCCATTCTCCCAGCCATTTATAATTCAGGTCCAATAATTCAGAGTTGCCTATATTAAGAATGAAATGCCACCATCGAATCAAAGACAAAATACTGCCACCGGACAAAGTCGCTCTGTGATATGATGGACATTTAAGTATGAAATGAAATTCATCTTCGATATTGTCTTTACACATTTACGATTTGCATAATCTAAATGTTGGTATCTGCCGGTTTCTACCGCTAAGTTATGGCAGCTAAGTCTAAATTTAGTTAAATACTTCCTATATAAATGTGGAAAAGATTTACATAAATAATACTGAAGCGAAGAGTAATTTATAATATTTTTTATAAAGTACATGTTTCGGCGAGCTGGACAACTGGCTAAAAAATAACCTGAATAGCCTGATCATTACTGTTTTTGTCTGATAACTGAGATATAATAATGCCGCAACCATATTTCACTCAACCGAATGTTCGACAGAATACATTTGACCTGATATGCCCAACTCATAACACCACACGTCTCCACCTCCTCATACAAATTCTCGTAACAACCGCGTAAGGTAATGTTATAAGACACAAGAAGCGGACACTTGATCAAATGCAAAGTAATTGACAATTAAAAACATGAGTGACATTGAAAGCATAACCTTGCAAAGATATGGTGTATGTGTCACAGTTTTGTACCTCTGTTATTACCCCATGAGCTAGTGCAGACGAAATAAAGATATCTGGAACCGATAATTTGGTTGAGTTCATTTATTTAGAGGTAGAACAGGTCAGCATATAACCCTGACTTCCTGATCACTGGACATGTTGTTATAAGCTGTAGGCAGATTGGGACTGTCGGCAGTATGGGACGCTACCGGTGGAGCCTCATTATTTAATTAATGATGATTATCACTGCCGGTAGGTGAATTTATGAGGTGTGTTTAATCGCCAAAAACACATGTAAATGTAATAATAATTATGTAATTGGCATCTGCGGAATTACCTAATTGGATATCTGAACATTCGATATATGGAAAATTGAAGTTGTTTTGTTGAAAATTTGATAGTGAAATTAACAATCAAAATGATGCGAAACTACGTTGAATGATGAATATCGCCGATAATGAGATTACTCATCATATCACATCACGTCACATGAGTCATCGCTTCAGGGACCACATCCCCGCAAATTCACATTCTGGTCACCGGGGCTAAATTAGGCCGTATATAAGTAATTTATCCGCCGATTTCAGAAATTTATAATCGAGCAAATGTCAAATTGACATCCCATTGTTATGAATCCAAATGTGACCATATGTCATTACGTCTATCCTATCAGAGAGGATCAACAGTTGTTTGTATACTGCTTATCAAGAACGAATATCCCTAGTTTCCTTTATCTTTCCCAACTGTATCAGTCTATCAGAGAACATACATGTCCATGTAAAATTTCCCTTGCAGCATTTCTATGATACTATGTCAAAAGTTTCCAATTAACTACGATTTAGCATATAGATATATCATACATTGTTTCCTTTATTCAATATATCAGAAAGTCTAATAAAACATAAGATAAGATGTAATTGTGATAAACATTCCGTTTTTCTAGACAAAGGGACCTTAATTTTTCCTTAAGAATAAACACTTTTTAAAAATGACTTGGTTATATTTGATAATATTGTTACAGAAATATGATAAACTAATAAACATGTACATGTAATGCGACTGGAACGATCCGGTGAATATTTCCAATGTCATGAGGATCACGAGCCCAAATGAGGTGAGACCAAATCTACTCGGAAAGTACGTTAATATGAATAAACTAGAAAGCAAACAGAAAGTCAAGACACTAATTAAGATGAAATCAGATTAGTAGCTAACCAGCTCGATTCCTAATACATTACAGAAGGCAACAGTCCTTGCTTTCGAAGCCATAATGTGAAATAACAAGTAGTTGTCACTAAAGTGACATGATCCCCAGCCGCAAATTCATACTTCAAAATTGAAAAATAATGTCAAGATCAGCAAAATCGACTGGGCCCTGAATTTTCCCTAAAAGAACCACTGGTGTAATCCAATGAACAGTTCTTGTGATATCGATTCCCCTGACAAGCTTAACATGTCGAAAAATTCAATAGATGAGAATGAGAATAATGTCAAGGTCACCAAAATCTAATCAGCCCTTTGTCTTCCCTTTGAGAAGCTATGTGTAAGATATGAAGAGAATCCAGTGAATGGTTCTCGTTGTGGCCTTGAAATGAAGGTCAAGGTAATAAACCTCTGTAGGAACATTACTCTCCCTATGATGAACCCATATGCAAAATATGAAAAGCATCCAGTGAATAGTATTTGAGTTGTTCAATTTCGTACGGACGTACGGACGGACGCAGCCGAATACTATATCCCCCGCTAAACTTCACAATCGTATTTTGAATGTGAAATGGAATACAGAACACATGAATCAGGTATTCTGGTTTTGATTTATTTGTTATGATCGGTCAGAATTACTGTTGAGTAATCAGAATATTGAAAATAGCAAAAACGGTTTATTGTGGTTACAGAAGGCCCAATACAACCGAAACAAATTAACAAGTCACAATAATGTCAGATTGTGTTTTAACGTTAAATAGCGTGTATGACCACCCTGTGCAATAAAAACTGCCAAACAACGCCTCCTCTTTGATTATCTGAGACGTGTTAATTGGCAGTCGTCGCCATTGTTTCTCCATAGCAGCAACAAGATCCTGCAAATTATGGGGTTGGTTTCTGGAATTCGCAGACGCCTACTAATAGCATCCGATATGTGCTCGATGGGATTGAGATCTTGTGACCATGAGGGCCAGTGAAGAACGTTGACTCCTGCGTGTTGCAAACAGGTTACTGGTCAAGATGGCAGTATGTGGTCGAGCATTGTCATGTTGGAATTGCATTACCTGGACCATGTGCCGTCATGAATGGAATAAGTTCGGGGGCGAGCACCTGATCACGATAACATACAGTTCCCAGGGATAATCAGTAGAACGGACACTACCACAGTGAACACCCAAAGCCATGCCACTTCCGCCGCCAAATCTGTCTACCTCCTGCACACCCTCTACCCTCATCACATCACTGATTACTAAAAACAATTTCATCGGAGGTGTCGTCGAGCCAAAAGCAAATGTTGACGTTGATGAAATGGCGTCAGAATTGTTCTTCGATACTGCCGTCGAGCATGAAGGTGAGCAGCCCGAAGCCGGTTTCGAATAATTTTTGCCAACAATCGACCTCTGAACAACTCATTCCTGGTGCTTGTAGTCGTCGAAACCTCTGTCTGTGACGTCACGTGTGGTCAAAGAGATCTTGGTGCTAGTTTGTTTATGTTTTTAAAAAAATATTTATAGTGTGCCACGTTATATAGTCATGCTGTTCCGTTAATGATTTGTAAAGCTAATAGAAAATGAAAAAGATGTTCTAAACTTAATATATTACATTAGGTTTTATAGATGAAATGGTATCTATGGGGTTATTATCTCATTAAACATGTCGTTCGAACATTATGATACATTTTATTTAGTTTCAGTAATTGCAAATCATACTTTGAATATTCTTCAGTTTTACTAATAATGAAGAAATAGAATATCCACGTATAAGGAAATCAAAGGAAATCAAAACTAAGTGTCTTTAGGAAGACCATTATATTTACTCATTTGTATGGTAAAACGATCCAGTTTCATCTATCAGATGCTTATCGAAAGACATATGAGTTTGATTATCATTTGAATAATGTTAAACTGACATTTAGTTTATAATTGCACTTTGTCGTATAATGATATATTGTTTCTCTATATGATAAATAATCTTATTTCCGCTTGTTTTATATACTTGATGACACTTGTGCTTTGAAGCTTTCTATAATGTAATGGATATTATGAAGAAAGATAGCTCAACATATATTCATACGGCTCTTCACTCAATCATTTGAAGGGTTGTACACTCTGTCCTGTGCTGTCGGTGTATGCATTTGTACTCACTTGTAAGAACATAAGCAAACTGGGATCATAAAACATGTAATGAATTAGTTCATTGATTATCTATCTCCAAGCGTTTTTGAAATAATCCAAGTAGCCTTATATAATAGGACACGTGGGTCCATTATTAGCTAAATCCACCCTCAATAAAAGTTCTTATCAAAGAATCAATGATCAGATGAACAAAGTTGCCAAACAAACTAACAAGGTCCATTATCTGCCGGATATCTCACTCTTCTGTAAACACAGAAGGCAGACGGGCGACCCTGTAGGGAAATAAAACACGAGACTCTACGAAGCCTTAAACCTACTGACAGTCTGCAAGTAGGTAACAGACGAGATCAATTCATTCATGAGACTCTTGGGAAACAAGGTCAAATTGCCATTCACCATGTTCAGATAAAAAGGAAGGTGACAGCAAATATAACAGTCGTTTACATGTATTGTTTCAATATATTTAAGCACTTCGTTGACTGATATATTTTGATTAAGGTTCCATAAAGACTCCACACACATTATCAATATTTAAATTCCATGGACGAACTATAACCATTTCTACGTTCTAAAGTACACTTATGCGCACCGCTAACGAAGTGGTTCCTTACGGACATTTCTTTCAAGTATCCTCGATACAGTTTTAGTACAATTACCATTTCTGTTGAATAACTACTCACCATTCCACTCATTCATCAAGGCTAAACCGGTTGAGTCTTTATCTTCCAGTGATAGTAATTCCAGGAACACTTTTGACAGCAGTAATTTATAAACAGTCATAGTTGCGAATACATTGTGACACCAGAAGAGTCCTGGATACAAGTGAACATTAGTTAACATAAGTTAAAAGTCGTTTCTGAAGGACATTTAAAGATTGAAAATAAGTGATCAGCCCCTACGTCATAACGACAACGATATGTTTGTAACGACCAAACAAATACTCTTTAAAGGGTTATTTGGAACTCTAATCAGGCATGACAGAATGAAGCTTCACATGAGCCTATGCTACCGCACAAAAGAAACGCCTACATGCTTGTTTTTAGATGTGTAATTAAATCGTTTCTAAAATCTAATTTAAGTCCTGTCGAAACAATACTAATTATTATGTTAGTCAACTCAAATCTCTAGTCAAATCTTGGGAAAAGTGTCATTAGAGTCAATAACGTTTAAAAACAGATTTCAGACAATTTAAATGCTTTTGTAATTTGCAACTTTTATTAAAAAAATCATGAAGCTAAGCGGATTTACTGTAATATAATCACCAATCTACAGTCTCGAGATTCCTTGTAGAAGACACATTATTTAAGGCGTATTGTTATATTGGGCTTTACCGCTACACAGTATAAGATATTTGTGAGATTGGAATTATTCTTATAATCTTCATTGATTTGATAATACTATACACTCTGCAGGGTAGAGATTTCGATTATAATCAGTTATGTCCCTGGGGTAATGAAAATACTGATTCATTTTTATTTGTATCCTTGATCTTTACAAAAGTACACTATGAAATAGAATCAAAGCAACACATGAATACCCGTGGATAAATACGTGTTAGACTACTGCACATGATTCTCTCTTTATTAGATGGAAAATGTTCTTTACGGATTGACATTTGAAGGAAATAGTTTGTCACAGTGCACAATGGTGCAGCAAATTCAATTTTGCATCTTAGATGTGCACTATGTTTAGCTCATGACGACAAGTTGACTTCATTCCACAAATGCTCGTATTCGATACTGATAATGGCCCATGGTTTAATTTAAATTACACTTTTAATACTCCAACGCTAATATTATCGTCTTCAGTTCTGTCATCAAATAGAATTATTAATATAACACGAAATTGTTCAGATTGTAATTTTCCAGAATGAGTATATCGATGTCAGCAATTTAAACAAGAGTCATCAGGAGAGATGACTTATCCCCCCGGCTCCTCATAAGTTGAACAATAAGTTTTAGTAGTATATAATTAAAACTGTAAGGTGTCTGTGCTAGAAAAACAGATGTCTCCTCATTTCTCCAATTCACTTCAATTTATTACCTTTCTAAAAGACAAATGAAGAAAATGTTGTCATGGAAATAGAAAAAAGATGAAGTTTAAAAAGTTAAAAACCCCAAAAGGCATATCTACATGTACATGATATGAGGAGATACAATGTAGTATACAAAATTTGGTGAGGATTGGTCAATCAATTCCGGAAAGAAACCCAACCCTTTCGATAAACAAAAATCAAAATTGTAGCCATGGGAACAACACAAAACTTCTTTAAAAGTTAAAACCCCGTAAAAGCACATCTACATGCTAGGCAGTATACCAAATTTTGTGAGGTATGGTCAAATAGTTTTAGATATCTGTTCAGGAAACAAACCTACCCTTCAAATAGACAAAATCCAAATTGATGCCATGGACACAACAAAGTTCTTTATTTAAAAGTTAAAACCCCCAAAAGACACATCTACATGATATGGGGAAGCAGTATACCAAATTTTGTGAGGTATGGTTAAATAGTTTTAGAGATCTGCTCAGGAAACGAACCCTTCCCTTCAAATGGACAAAATCCAAATTGTTGCCATGGAAACAAAAGTCAGAATTGTAGCATTGGAACAATAGTCATATGGTTTTAGAGTTTTTCTCTGGTAACAAACCCTACCCTTCCAATAGACAAAGTCCAAATAGGTACCATGGAAACACACACACCACAATAAACCCAAAAAGCACATCTACATGATATGGAGAGGCTGTATACTAAATTTGGTGTAGATTGGTCAAGTAGTTTTCAAGTACTGCCCCGGAAACTATGTGATCACAGACAGACGGACTGATGGATGGACGGACGTACGGACGGAATCACAGACGGACCCAACGACTATACCCCCCTCCCCCCGCAGTATGTGCCGAAAGGATAAAACTTATTGTCATTTACTTGAGGATTACGATGTTATTTACAAGTTAATTACAAGTGCTATAGATCTTCCATTTTCGCAAATACCCTGAGTAACCATCGTATGCCACTTTTTCTTTTTCATTTAGTTTGTCACTGTTTACCAATGATCTGTCTTTTGTAGGTGTATAGTTTTTAACAATTAAGAGTAGATTGTTATTTAATTTACTGTATGTGGTTACTGCATTACATAATGGAACGCCATATTTAGTATTATGACCGAGTAAAGTTGATCTCATTTATATATCAAAAAGCTCCACATGATACTGACTTCTTATATCAACACAATTGTTTTGCAAAAAGGTGGTCTTGAAACCTAATAGAGAAACTGTTTTCGCGTTTCACTTCATGTGTTACAAATATGTATATGTAAATATATACATATAAATGTTAAACAATACTTTTCTGTTTCCAATTACATTAAGTATTACGATTATCAGTGGGAAAACAATTCAATTCAGACAGTTGCATTAGTTGACAACTATCAACATTTGGTTTCGGAATACCTGCTTGAAAGCTAACGATCCATCATTATTCACGTTTGTCCATGTTGGACAATTTTACTGCGTTTTCCCCTATGCTTCTTTATTATCTTCAACAATGGCAGCTGGGAGGTAATCAGGAACGCAAAGATGGCACATTATTGGACATTTTCAATTTATTTATTTAAACGTCATTTTCTTATTCATTATCTTGCATTTATCACTAGACTCAATACCATTGCTGAACACAATCGTGAAGACCTGAGAATTCCTGACGTATGTTGGCGGAAAAGCGAGATGATATTTGGTATATACACATTGTACATGAATATGATCGCTTTGACATACATTCATATGTTGAATTCAAATCTCGTGAAGTATTGCCAATGACACATGTTAAGGTACTCTTTATTTTGTGAAAGTATGTGAAATACGTGAGTTGAGTACCGAGGTGACGTGGACACTAGCTGAGGAGTGTGGCTACTGATACGGACCGTATATATTCACTTACACTAATAGGACTAGTGTGATATTATTTGCTAGGGTCGGTAAGTAACTGCATGAGTCTGTATGTACGTATGTAATTTACAATACAATGGATTGAATTTCTATTTGAAATGGTATTTACAAAACATTTACAAATATTAAACTACATCATTTCCAATATTTACAAGTGATTTAAATGGTATTTACACAAATAGAATATTAAATATGATATTTAACCTGATGTAAACATGTGTAAATATATCATCTGTTTCTCCTATAATAATATAGATGTAATATAGAGATTACTTTGTTATGGTGACGTGGCGTTATAAACAATGCTTTGACGTCACGTTTCGTCAATGACGTTGGGTTCCAAATTCTTCGATAGCGGGTCGCTAACCCATAGATGAAAGTCGATTTGAGTGTATTTTCAAGAATTAAACGACTTCAGTAATAAACAGAATATTATATTCGTGTCTATGTCATATATATTTACGACACTAGTGCCTGTATATCGGCATATCCCTCGCTCTCGTTCGGGAAATACTAATATGCAGGCACTCGTATCGTAAACATATTATGACATAGACACCTATATAATATCCTCTATATAATATATGATTAAGAATATTGAAACAAATTGCTGTAACTGTAACATATTGAGAGAATAACCAACGAGTTACAATTGATTACGGGAAATATGCACGAGCCGAATGCGTGTAAATGGATGCCCTGGTGAAAGATTCTTTCGATCGTGGCGTGATCGAACTGCGGACTGCAGTCCCGATGTCAAACGAAAGGTTTGATCTCATTCTGCACGCTTAATCTGATTCAGAAACAACGATTGCATAGATTGTTCACTATTTTCGGATGTTGTCTCTCGTTGATGGTTAGGTAGATCTTATTATTTATGGATTGAACATTGTCGTGTCCAGAACTGTTCATGTTTTACTCTGTTGGCAGACATGTTTGTTACAAACAACGACAACGTGACGCCGTTAAAATTATTTAAAATAATCGTCAATAACGTGTCAATTAAAGTAATAATGACAATGTAGATCAATAAATATATTATAATTTCGAATACAGAACATGTAATAAACTAAATATTTTCATATTCTTGATCTCTGTTTTTATTTTTTAAATCGAGATGTGTGACCGAGTACGGCAGAGAGTTATCAATGAAACAAGAAAGTAGTACCGTCAACCAATCGTCGTGTCATTCTCTGGCTACTAACCAATCAGCGTTGAGAATCACTAAACAGCACATGTGCGAATATCACAAAAATAATCACCTGTGTATCCTAACCTGTATAGGTAATATTGATATTTATTACCTACGAGGGCAATCATATCGGGGTTCATATTTGTCATACGATGCTCTGCGGCTTAATATCGCTTTGTCATGGTGACGTAACGTCATAAACAATGCTATGCTATGACGTCACGTTTAGTCTATGAAGTTGTGTTCTAAATGATGCGACGGCGGGTCGCTGGCATACGCAGTCTCCAAATCAGGACGTTCTTCCTTCGAGTGACCCTGCCGTCTTTCGCACGGGGCATTGTTGTCAAACCTGTTTACGACAATTGAATATGACGTCACGGATATAGCTAAAAGCTTAGTCAATTCGAGAGTGTTCCAATGCGTTAGGCGTAGAAAGATAAGCATTGTTGCTGTTATGGTTTAAATATATCATGTTTAATGACCTCGGCAAATTTTAATTGTTTCCATGACGCAATGGAAAACGTAATACAATCACAACAATATTCGTTGTGTCGCTGAACGGAGTAACTGTTGTATTGCGAACCCTAAGAGTTAGAAGTTTGCCTTTTGGAACGTGACAGTAGTCACGGGCTTGGAGTTTTCTCACCCAACCCCGTTCTGATGGCAGCGAGTAAATCAGTGACGTCACGGAGCGGTTACTCGGTGTCTGGATCCAGCAGCCTAAGGTTAAAAGATGATTACTAGCTATTTTCAAGAATATAATGACTTCGGTAATAAACAGAATATTATATTCGTGTCTATATAATACTCCGTTTTTTGTCAATTACAAATTACAGGTTATCATTTAAGGCATTTCCGCCTGTATAATGATTTTATATACTCGTTCTGATTATTAGTGAATAAGAGCGAAGACGCAAACTTGTCGACTGTAAGATTCAATGTCGTCTGCAAAAGCCCATTGTTAGCCACGATGATAAAATGTCCTTGTATTGTTCCCTGCTATTTGCTGGTCAGTGAGATCAATAAGAATCTGGACTTCAGATTGATAATCACGTGTTCCATTTACACTCGTTAAATCGGTGATCGGTATTCTATACTCGTTCAATTGGACGGTCGGTCGGACGTGTTGGTCCATTTGTCTGTACAAGAGTTCTTATTTTCTATATTGACATGCATGTTTTAACATATTCACTACTTCTTTAACAGTGAACTTTATTGTGAATATTGTATAAATATCATGATCTTATTTATATCTGTGTATGGCATATTAGGCATCATGCTGGTAAAGGTTGATTGCTGCTAAAACAAACAATGGGTTGTCAACGTTGAGGTGAGTTGAGGTTTAACGTAGCTTTCAAGATTACTTCACTCCTGCTATTATAATTGCAGGGAGAAAGCCCGCAACACAATGTGGCTATGTATTGCGGTGAAACCTGCGAGTAACGGCTGGAACTAGCAAACCATGAGTGGTACTGCACTGAAATTAAGTGTAGCATTACACTCAAACCTTATTACGTGTGACAAAGTTTCCGTAGCCCTGGTGGGATTCGAACAATGGTAACCACTGCGCTATCACGCCCCCTGTCAACAATAAGGGGAGACATGAGGGATAATGTAATCTTATATACTATATACAAAGTCACGCATTACAAGTTATTCATGGGTTAAAATATCTTCCACAAAATGCGAATCAACCTTTGGGTCAAAAGACACACCATGAGTATATGTGAGGTGAGATAATTACGGTTTTAACGCGGCTTTCAAGAGTATTCAACTTTTATCACGGCTGCTAATATTTGCAGGGAACTATGCGGCAAGACAATCGTGACTGTTCATTTCGATCAAACCTGTAAGCATCCGCTATGAACTAGTGAATCAAGAGTGTTGCTGAGCCGAAAGTCAGCGTAGCATTGCACCCAAACGTCACAGTACGTAAAACAGTTCTCTGCAACAGTTGCCCCTGTCGGGATTCGAAAACCGGACCTCTTGATGCGAAGCCGAAAACGGTAACCGAGGTGCTCTCCGCCCCCGTCATGAATGGAACTACATGTACAACTGCATACCGACATTTTGTTCAACTACATGTTAACCTTAGTGGAAATAGCATTCTTTGTAACGTCAATAAAATTACATCACATTCGATGACAATTAATCATCAAATATCCATGAGTATAATTAAGAAATAGAAGACGAGCTGAGTGCTTTAACGTTGAATAAAACATAGCAGGTAACATAATACACGAAGGGCGCAGCCCTGGGTGTTTTATGCTCTCTGCTATGTTTAATCTTTTTTATATATATATGAGATGCCTTTAAATAGTTACTCGCTTTTATATAAAAACCGTGGGGACATTATGTTGTTTATATAACCTTTATTTTGAATATATTATTGCCTCCCGTCGTAGAATACATTCACTAGCATTGAACAATCGGAGTGACGTAACAACTCAGCAAACATGACCGTACTGGGCCAGTACTGGGGCAGAAG
Source organism: Gibbula magus (assembly GCA_936450465.1). Taxonomy (NCBI): domain Eukaryota; kingdom Metazoa; phylum Mollusca; class Gastropoda; order Trochida; family Trochidae; genus Gibbula; species Gibbula magus. Next base: position 77,677,865 of record OW388289.1, on the reverse strand, counting down.
TGGCTGATACAGGCATCCGGTACTGGCCCGATTCAGGCATCCGGTACTGGCCCTGTACCAACTTGCACACTGGCGTGGTACTGGGCCAGTACTGGCAAACGGTACTGGGCCGGTACTAGGCCAGTGCTGGGCCAGTATCACGCCATTACTAAAATGATACCATTCCCTGTACTGGCCCAATTCAGGTTAGCCTTTACCTTTCCGGTACATTACATATTATTATGTATACCGTAAATTTTTAATATCCAAATGAACTGATAAATGAAGGTTTATTTAGCTATTATCATTTTCTCTTTCATTTTCTAAATTGTTACTTTTCTAAAAGTAAACAATATTAATCATATCAGTTTGAAATCTTCCAGCGCTTTTATTTTGAATTTTTATTTTTATAATGAAACTTAAATATTGTTTGTATTTTTTTCATTATTTAATTACTAACCTCCGACAAGTGACCTTAGCCTTATAGCCATATAACATGTAATCGACTCATTCCCACAGAAGTAATGAAACATCATTACACAGATCAATCGGAGTTACCCGCCCCTCACTAGTCCACTGGGTGGCGTGACCTGTCATTCACATTACAGAGTCGGTAGTGTTCAGACGTGTTTTCTGTATCTCTCCCGATTGTTTGAGCTATATAATTAACGTGTTTTGATTGTTTTCAAGACTCTTTTACTTACCTTAGTTAAGTTCCCCGCTGTCCCGTATCGTATTCATTCCTCGCGAGTGAATTCGGTGTTTCAGTCAGGGGTGTTGGTTAACACAGTGTGTTGACCTGGATTAGTGGTGCGCGGGTTGTCGATTGCTCGTGCAGCTCGTGCAGCCCGGGGGCCGGACGGTTGCTCTACCCCCTTGCGTAACAGCTTTGATTGTGTTGGGCGCTTGCCGCCTGCTAGCACTACTGCCTTCACTTGATCGCCTTGCTGTCTCGAGTCGCCTGCCGTCTGCTAGACGATAGGTTTCCGTAGGCCGCTTGGACGGGTGGTCTACCCCCTCGCGTGACAGCTTGACTGTCTTGTGCTTAAGGCCTTCTGGACGGTCGCTTGCCGCCTGCCGTCTGCCGTCTGCCGCCTACCGTCTGCTAGGCGATAGCTTTCCGTAGGCCGCTTGGACGGGTGGTCTACCCCCTCGCGTGACAGCTTTGACTGCCTTGTGCGTTAGGCCGTCTTGACGGTCGCTTGCCGCCTGCCGTCTGCCGCCTACCGTCTGCTAGGCGATAGCTTTCCGTAGGTCGCTTGGACGGGTGGTCTACCCCCTCGCGTGACAGCTTGACTGTCTTGTGCTTAAGGCCTTCTGGACGGTCGCTTGCCGCCTGCCGTCTGCCGTCTGCCGCCTACCGTCTGCTAGGCGATAGCTTTCCGTAGGCCGCTTGGACGGGTGGTCTACCCCCTCGCGTGACAGCTTTGACTGCCTTGTGCGTTAGGCCGTCTTGACGGTCGCTTGCCGCCTGCCGTCTGCCGCCTACCGTCTGCTAGGCGATAGCTTTCCGTAGGTCGCTTGGACGGGTGGTCTACCACCTCGCGTGACAGCTTTGACTGCCTTGTGCGTAAGGCCGTGCCGCCTGCCGCGTGGATCATTGGACAGGCGCTTGCCGTCTACCGCCGGACCCCCCTCCCCCTTCCCGGAGGAGCGTTGGAAGAAGGTCAACAAGGCAAAGAAGCGCTCCAGGTCGCCTCACCATCCGCCCTTCGACGCTAAGGCGTTTAAGGACGAAGTCCTTACGTCTGTCAGGACGATGTTGGAACAATTCTCCCAGAAGGATTCTGGGGATCAAGGCGGGAAGGATCCGCCTCCGCCACCTCCTGCGGCGCTGACCACCGGGCGCGTCCGCCGTGTGACGCTGGTGTCGCCGCCTCTCTCCCCTTCGGACATGTCGGTGCCTCCCTCGCCAGGCTCGCAGTCTGGGGACATAACCGAGGGGGATTCCCCCCCTCGCGTTCCTCCGTGGTCGGCTGCAGGCGGCCTTCGAGAGGTGGAGGCACCTGATCAGGGTGAGAGGATGGCGGCCATCGCTGACTGGTGTCAGCTGACCCTACAGGAGGTGGATGAGGAGTGTAGCTTCTCGAAGCAGGCACGCTTTGAGTCCTTCTGTCAGGAGGAGGAGGTGGTGAACCCGCGTAGCGTCCGCTTCCCACCCCACCGCCTCCTCCTAACGGTGGCGAAGGATTTTGACACTCACGTGTCGTCCGCGGCGCCGGGCCGCCTTGTTCCGCCTCTGGTGATCCGTGGCAGGGAACCTAGCCCAGATTATGCTAAGTGCCTCCCGCATCTCAGCGGGGGCACTAACCTGAGGCGGGACGGATTTCTCGCACGTACCAATCTTCCGGCGGAGATGCGCACCCGTCTCAGGAGCGCTCCAGCAGCATCGTTGACGCTGTTCGACGGACAGGTCGCAGAAGCTCTGCGACACCGCCAGGAGACCCAACAGCAGGAGCTGACCAACCGCTTGGCAGCGGGAGGCGGCAGGGTCTCCTCGGTGGTGACAACACCCAAGAAGCGGAAGGGTGGCGCTCCACAATCCCCCGCCGGCTCTAGGACCGGCGGGGTTTCCTTTCGGGACGGGGGCCGGCCAGGCAAGGGCCGTGGCGGCTACAACGCCGGCCCCTCTCCAAAGAGGACATCCAACAAGTCACAGGGAGGCAAGGGACGCGCCTACGGAGGAACCAACACGAAGAGGTGACTCCTGGGCGCCCCCTCTCCTACCGCCGGCAGCGGCAGAGGTGCGAGACGGGCCCGTAGGAGGCCGTCTCTCAACTTTTGTGGCCAATTGGAGGCAGTTGGGTCTGGACGAGTACGTCTGTCAGACGCTGGAGCGTGGGTTTCGTATACCCGTGCTCACCCGCCCCCCCTTGACTTGTTCGCCAGTGGAACGTCCGCTAGAGCCGGAACGGCTCGCGCGCACACTGGAACAAGTGGAGATCCTAATCACCAAGGAGGCGGTGAGCGATTCTCCCAGAAGGATTCTGGGGATCAAGGCGGGAAGGATCCGCCTCCGCCACCTCCTGCGGCGCTGACCACCGGGCGCGTCCGCCGTGTGACGCTGGTGTCGCCGCCTCTCTCCCCTTCGGACATGTCGGTGCCTCCCTCGCCAGGCTCGCAGTCTGGGGACATAACCGAGGGGGATTCCCCCCCTCGCGTTCCTCCGTGGTCGGCTGCAGGCGGCCTTCGAGAGGTGGAGGCACCTGATCAGGGTGAGAGGATGGCGGCCATCGCTGACTGGTGTCAGCTGACCCTACAGGAGGTGGATGAGGAGTGTAGCTTCTCGAAGCAGGCACGCTTTGAGTCCTTCTGTCAGGAGGAGGAGGTGGTGAACCCGCGTAGCGTCCGCTTCCCACCCCACCGCCTCCTCCTAACGGTGGCGAAGGATTTTGACACTCACGTGTCGTCCGCGGCGCCGGGCCGCCTTGTTCCGCCTCTGGTGATCCGTGGCAGGGAACCTAGCCCAGATTATGCTAAGTGCCTCCCGCATCTCAGCGGGGGCACTAACCTGAGGCGGGACGGATTTCTCGCACGTACCAATCTTCCGGCGGAGATGCGCACCCGTCTCAGGAGCGCTCCAGCAGCATCGTTGACGCTGTTCGACGGACAGGTCGCAGAAGCTCTGCGACACCGCCAGGAGACCCAACAGCAGGAGCTGACCAACCGCTTGGCAGCGGGAGGCGGCAGGGTCTCCTCGGTGGTGACAACACCCAAGAAGCGGAAGGGTGGCGCTCCACAATCCCCCGCCGGCTCTAGGACCGGCGGGGTTTCCTTTCGGGACGGGGGCCGGCCAGGCAAGGGCCGTGGCGGCTACAACGCCGGCCCCTCTCCAAAGAGGACATCCAACAAGTCACAGGGAGGCAAGGGACGCGCCTACGGAGGAACCAACACGAAGAGGTGACTCCTGGGCGCCCCCTCTCCTACCGCCGGCAGCGGCAGAGGTGCGAGACGGGCCCGTAGGAGGCCGTCTCTCAACTTTTGTGGCCAATTGGAGGCAGTTGGGCCTGGACGAGTACGTCTGTCAGACGCTGGAGCGTGGGTTTCGTATACCCGTGCTCACCCGCCCCCCCTTGACTTGTTCGCCAGTGGAACGTCCGCTAGAGCCGGAACGGCTCGCGCGCACACTGGAACAAGTGGAGATCCTAATCACCAAGGAGGCGGTGAGCGAGCTTCCGCTCCAGGGTCTGACACCGGGGTTCTACTCTCCAGTATTCGTGAGACCGAAAAAGGACCCGAAAAAATGGCGGCTGATTCACGACTTGAAACAGTTCAACCGCTCCTACCTCGAGCGGCCGCCATATTTTCGGCTCTTGACCGTGCTGTCCATCATGCGGTTGCTACAACCATACAGCCACATGGTGTCGTTGGACCTCCAGGACGCGTACTTGCATGTCCCAATCCACCCAGCGGATTGCAAGTACCTCTGATTCGTCCTGGCGGGCCGTCACTTCCAGTGGAATGTGTTACCCTTCGGGATTTCGACAGCCCCTTGGCTATTCACCCGGGTGACCCAACCCATTGTCGAGTTCCTTCACAGGCACGATATCCAGTTCGGATGTACCTGGACGATGGGTTCGGGAGCCACTGCTCCCCGTCAGTTCTGGCCGGACAAAGGGACTTTGTGATCGCTCTGTTCAGACGCCTGGGTTGGCTTGTCAATCTGGACAAGTCGGACCTAGTGCCGACGATGTCGCTCGTCTTCCTGGGCGTCCGTCTGGACACGACGCAGGACAAGGCCTTTGTCACGGAGGAACGGATGGCCCGTTACAGGGAACTTCTAGCAGACGCGTGTCGCGGGCCTCTCTCGCTCCGACAGTGGCAACGTCTGCTAGGGTTCTTGACTTCAGCTCAGGACTTCACGAGGAGGGGGAGGCTTCACCTCCGGCCCCTCCAGATAGTACTGAACGGACACATTCGGGAGGTATCTTGCGGCCATCACATCAGGATGCAGCAGGATCTCATTCACCACCTTCGATGGTGGCAGGACGAAAGCAACGTCTTGGCGGGGGTAAGTGCGTCGCTGTCAATACTGATCACAACGGTTTTGAAGGCAAGTGTCCCATGCTCGTCTACATCTCGGAGCCAAAACGTACCGTTCATCCACAACACATAGTGGCTAATAGCACAATCAATCTCATGACACCCTTCCTCCACAGCGTCGTCGTCAGTAATTACAAGAGTTTGGAGTCGCTGAAACCCGATTATGTGATTCCCTTGTGGTTAATCTTCTTCTCTTATTTACACACTCTAATTTATTTGATTATCTTGTAGTGTTTCCCTCTGGTTTATTTGATTTACTTGTATTTACCTTCGTGTATATTTGTTTCTCTTGTAGTATTTGCATCTGGTTTATTTTGTCTTTACTCGCTTGTATATTTGATTCTCTTGTAGTGCTTTCTTCTGGTTTATTAGATTCTCTTGTAGTGATTATCCATCTAGTTGATGTGATTCTCCTATGAACGAAATGAATAATTCAAATACAAACGTGTCCTTGTCATACATTAAAGTTGTAAAAAGTCGTACATTAAAGTTATCATGCTCGTGTGTTTCGGGATGGTAGTTAACCTGCATTAGGAGTACATACTCTCCAAGGCTAGCTAAATACAATGTTTTTTCCTCATGCAGGATATTGACAAACCCAAAATACACTCGAAACACACACACACACACAAACAACGTGTATTCACGTGGAGCAACACACTGGTTTAAGCTGCGATTAACTTGTATGAGACCGAGACTCACATGTAATTTTAATATTCCAACACACGCAAATAAAATACAATTCCTTTATCATAAGTCAATTATACAAAAATTCAAAACACACCGTTAAATATAACCTATTTATTTATATCATATGTTTTCATTGAATTAAACCATGCACATTATGTTCAAGGATAGAAGGTAAACTGATATATCATATTACCATTTGCAACTATAAATGCCCTATTGTAATCATGTCGAATCGCTTTTTTAAAGATATATTTCTTACATATATTGTAATCAAGCTATTAATTCGTAAATAACTTCTCACTGATGCGTACATGTTTGTGTCGTATATATCAAATAAGACACATTATCCACTACTGACGTCAAAAGAGATTTGACAAAGGGTGTACTTTAGTGATCCTTAATATGCTTTTTTTCTAATTCATACATTGTAGCAAAGGGAACATTATTGATGTTATGTTAAGCTCTCTTGATTAATGGATGGATGTATACGTCTGGGCATCAGATGATAACTCGATATAACATGAATATTCATACAGTAGAGCTAAATGGTTTACTACAAGTCGCAAATACAAATCGTATCGTGAGAAGAAGTCTCAACATAAGACTTAAGTCAGAAGAGGAGACTCATGTAGAACTTGCAATATATATTTCATGTACATGATAGGTTATTACCTCTACGTACATTATATATCGGAATGAATTGAGCATAAAATCCAGACAATATACACTCGCAATTGATTACTAAGACGATTTTAATAGCGATCAGCGCCGGGATCCGTTTGAAAACAATCATTGAAGCGTGACTGTGATTAACCACTCGGTGGAGCGGTTAGGTCTCATACTGCCTACAGTCCCAATCTGCCTACATCCCACTCTGCCTACAACAAATAGTGTAGGCAGTTTGGGAAATGATTTTTTACCCATAGCATAATGGAACAACCCATTTTCCAGTTACTAACATCACGACAGATCTAGAGTCACACTCATACAGAAACAGTTAACCTGTTTGTTTAGTATTACAAATATTCAAGTCAGAGTACCTAAATTCTTGCATTTACTAACCGTTTTCCTAATAGCTTCATGTAGTTATACAATTATACAAAAACAGCTAACATGTTTATTGAGCATAACACATAGTCATGTCAGAGAAGGATTAACTGATGTTAGATATGATATGATCTGAATTGATTTCAAAACAATTCCCAATATTAACTTAATCTACTTCAAGCTGGAATTCATTTTAGCAGTAACAGTTTCATTCCATTCTCCCAGCCATTTATAATTCAGGTCCAATAATTCAGAGTTGCCTATATTAAGAATGAAATGCCACCATCGAATCAAAGACAAAATACTGCCACCGGACAAAGTCGCTCTGTAATATGATGGACATTTAAGTATGAAATGAAATTCATCTTCGATATTGTCTTTACACATTTACGATTTGCATAATCTAAATGTTGGTATCTGCCGGTTTCTACCGCTAAGTTATGGCAGCTAAGTCTAAATTTAGTTAAATACTTCCTATATAAATGTGGAAAAGATTTACATAAATAATACTGAAGCGAAGAGTAATTTATAATATTTTTTATAAAGTACATGTTTCGGCGAGCTGGACAACTGGCTAAAAAATAACCTGAATAGCCTGATCATTACTGTTTTTGTCTGATAACTGAGATATAATAATGCCGCAACCATATTTCACTCAACCGAATGTTCGACAGAATACATTTGACCTGATATGCCCAACTCATAACACCACACGTCTCCACCTCCTCATACACATTCTCGTAACAACCGCGTAAGGTAATGTTATAAGACACAAGAAGCGGACACTTGATCAAATGCAAAGTAATTGACAATTAAAAACATGAGTGACATTGAAAGCATAACCTTGCAAAGATATGGTGTATGTGTCACAGTTTTGTACCTCTGTTATTACCCCATGAGCTAGTGCAGACGAAATAAAGATATCTGGAACCGATAATTTGGTTGAGTTCATTTATTTAGAGGTAGAACAGGTCAGCATATAACCCTGACTTCCTGATCACTGGACATGTTGTTATAAGCTGTAGGCAGATTGGGACTGTAGGCAGTATGGGACGCTACCGGTGGAGCCTCATTATTTAATTAATGATGATTATCACTGCCGGTAGGTGAATTTATGAGGTGTGTTTAATCGCCAAAAACACATGTAAATGTAATAATTATGTAATTAGCATCTGCGTAATTACCTAATTGGATATCTGAACATTCGATATATGGAAAATTGAAGTTGTTTTGTTGAAAATTTGATAGTGAAATTAACAATCAAAATGATGCGAAACTACGTTGAATGATGAATATCGCCGATAATGAGATTACTCATCATATCACATCACGTCACATGAGTCATCGCTTCAGGGACCACATCCCCGCAAATTCACATTCTGGTCACCGGGGCTAAATTAGGCCGTATATAAGTAATTTATGGGCCGATTTCAGAAATTTATAATCGAGCAAATGTCAAATTGACATCCCATTGTTATGAATCCAAATGTGACCATATGTCATTACGTCTATCCTATCAGAGAGGATCAACAGTTGTTTGTATACTGCTTATCAAGAACGAATATCCCTAGTTTCCTTTATCTTTCCCAACTGTATCAGTCTATCAGAGAACATACATGTCCATGTAAAATTTCCCTTGCAGCATTTCTATGATACTATGTCAAAAGTTTCCAATTAACTACGATTTAGCATATAGATATATCATACATTGTTTCCTTTATTCAATATATCAGAAAGTCTAATAAAACATAAGATAAGATGTAATTGTGATAAACATTCCGTTTTTCTAGACAAAGGGACCTTAATTTTTCCTTAAGAATAAACACTTTTTAAAAATGACTTGGTTATATTTGATAATATTGTTACAGAAATATGATAAACTAATAGACATGTACATGTACATGTAATGCGACTGGAACGATCCGGTGAATATTTCCGCTGTCATGAGGATCACGAGCCCAAATGAGGTGAGACCAAATCTACTCGGAAAGTACGTTAATATGAATAAACTAGAAAGCAAACAGAAAGTCAAGACACTAATTAAGATGAAATCAGATTAGTAGCTAACCAGTCTTGATTCCTAATACATTACAGAAGGCAACAGTCCTTGCTTTCGAAGCCATAATGTGAAATAACAAGTAGTTGTCACTAAAGTGACATGATCCCCAGCCGCAAATTCATACTTCAAAATTGAAAAATAATGTCAAGATCAGCAAAATCGACTGGGCCCTGAATTTTCCCTAAAAGAACCACTGGTGTAATCCAATGAACAGTTCTTGTGATATCGATTCCCCTGACAAGCTTAACATGTCGAAAAATTCAATAGATGAGAATAAGAATAATGTCAAGGTCACCAAAATCTAATCAGCCCTTTGTCTTCCCTTTGAGAAGCTATGTGTAAGATATGAAGAGAATCCAGTGAATGGTTCTCGTTGTGGCCTTGAAATGAAGGTCAAGGTAATAAACCTCTGTAGGAACATTACTCTCCCTATGATGAACCCATATGCAAAATATGAAAAGCATCCAGTGAATAGTATTTGAGTTGTTCAATTTCGTACGGACGTACGGACGGACGCAGCCGAATACTATATCCCCCGCTAAACTTCACAATCGTATTTTGAATGTGAAATGGAATACAGAACACATGAATCAGGTATTCTGGTTTTGATTTATTTTTTATGATCGGTCAGAATTACTGTTGAGTAATCAGAATATTGAAAATAGCAAAAACGGTTTAATGTGGTTACAGAAGGCCCAATACAACCGAAACAAATTAACAAGTCACAATAATGTCAGATTGTGTTTTAACGTTAAATAGCGTGTATGACCACCCTGTGCATTAAAAACTGACAAACAACGCCTCCTCTTTGATTATCTGAGACGTGTTAATTGGCAGTCGTCGCCATTGTTTCTCCAAATTATGGGGTTGGTTTCTGGAATTCGCAGACGCCTACTAATAGCATCCGATATGTGCTCGATGGGATTGAGATCTTGTGACCATGAGGGCCAGTGAAGAACGTTGACTCCTGCGTGTTGCAAACAGGTTACTGGTCAAGATGGCAGTATGTGGTCGAGCATTGTCATGTTGGAATTGCATTACCTGGACCATGTGCCGTCATGAATGGAATAACTTCGGGGGCGAGCACCTGATCACATACAGTTCCCACGGATAATCAGTAGAAGGGACACTACCACAGTGAACACCCCAAGCCATGCCACTTCCGCCGCCAAATCTGTCTACCTCCTGCACACCCTCTACCCTCATCGCTAATTACTAAAAACAATTTCACTCCAGTCTCTCCGATGTCATCGGAGGTGTCGTCGAGCCAAAAGCAAATGTTGACGTTGATGAAATGTCTTCGATACTGCCGTCGAGCATGAAGGTGAGCAGCCTTCTTGACGCTCCTGCGTTTGCCAATGGCAGGCTAACGTTGTACATTGGAAAGGCGCGGCATATTAGCACTGGCTGATCAGAATTTGTGTGTTTATTTTGTGTTCACTTTAGACAGGTGAGGGGAACATATGCGCTCGGAAACACGTGTCCATCAGCACTGGAAAACACGTTTATCAGTATTGTGAAATGTATGACGTTCGAATTGACTTAAATTTGTTATGTTGTTTTTTTTCCTGAACCCCTATCCGGGATACCCAAAACTGTCTGTTATAACTAGTAGTCATAACTTTCTTCAATATTATAAATTGTGAAGTTTTTATTTTGACACTCAGTATATAACGCCTGACCTTCAATAACATAGCCTATTCCTACAGTTACACATCTTGATATATATATTCGTAAGAAGAGTACAACCGGGCTGTACAAGCAGGGAATAAAGAATCAGTGAGAATTGATTCTATCCTATCAAACATCTACCATCTAACGTTATCATTTCAAGAACGTAAATTTTATGTTTTACAACACTTCAGTCAGCAATGGTACCTGCTGTAAATACAAAGGGAAAATGTGTATGTATGACAATGAGACTGTGTTTGAAAATCAGCGGCATAAAACAGAATAATGATAAATTTCCACTTATCTGAAAGCGAACGAGTTACACCTGTGACAAGTTGAGACGATTTATTAATTCGACTTTTATATAATATGATTTTATCAGACCTTTAATATGACAATTATACTGCCCTACAAAGACATTATAAACAGCACGTGTACACATCGTTGGCTGAAGGGCAGCATCACAAGGTCTTCATATCACAGAGTTGTCTTGTCTTAGACAATCATGTTTTCATGTGGCAACTGAAATAAAGGCAATTTGACTTTTGGAGTTTCCTCACAGAGTAAAAGTTAGCATTTTAAATAACAAGAAAACTTCTTTTATATATGATGGCTGAAGATGGACCAGTTTCAACTTCTAAAATATCGACAGTACCAAGTTACATAACTCATGTATTTTGGTTGTGTGATCTTCTCCTTCATTCGCTAAAAGTCTGAAACATTGAAACTGACGATGTTCTCAAAAACGAAACTTGTCCGCCCTTAGAATGTGTATATGACATTCGTGTTGTTTAATTACTTGAAAACGTAAGCCGTTACACATACAATTTATTAAGAACATTAACTTACTTTCCTTCGTTGATAAACGAATAAGCTTTATGGTTTTATACTATTATGTCATCCAAAGAAAATATAGAAATGAAGGTGCCGCTAAAGAGCTTCATATGTTTTCACAGAGACTAACTTTACTCCTCAGCAAAGAGTCAAATTATAACTTACCGAATAGTTTCCCATATATATCTGAGTAAAACGTATTCCAGCTTTATAGACTAGAGATGTTAACTAAGAGTAATGTACGTTCAGTCTGGCTCAAGATGAAATTGTAAACATTAAGTATTTGTTTATGTCAGACAATAAACGATACTTATTCCAAGTGAAAGACAATGTCCTAGTACACATCAAGCCATGGACAATGTAATTATATTATTTTGAAGATATTTTCATCTTAAAAATAAAATTATGTTAGATTAATTATTAAACAATACATTAAAAAAACCAACAGAAATTTATGTGATATCCATGAATGATACGTTTTTGAAATATTTTATGTTTTTAAAAAAATATTTATAGTGTGCCACGTTATATAGTCATGCTGTTCCGTTAATGATTTGTAAGGCTAATAGAAAATGAAAAAGATGTTCTAAAATTAATGTATTACATTAGGTTTTATAGATGAAATGGTATCTATGGGGTTATTATCTCATTAAACATGTCGTTCTAACATTATGATACATTTCATTTGGTTTCAGTAATTGCAAATCATACTTTGAATATTCTTCAGTTTTACTAATAATGAAGAAATAGAATATCCACGTATAAGGAAATCAAAGGAAATCAAAACTAAGGGTCTTTAGGAAGACCATTATATTTACTCATTTGTATGGTAAAACGATCCAGTTTCATCTATCAGATGCTTATCGAAAGACATATGAGTTTGATTATCATTTGAATAATGTTAAACTGACATTTAGTTTATAATTGCACTTTGTCGTATAATGATATATTGTTTCTCTATATGATAAATAATCGTATTTCCGCTTGTTTTATATACTGTTGACACTTGTGCTTTGAAGCTTTCTATAATGAAATGGATGTTATCAAGAAAGATAGCTCAACATATATTCATACGGCTCTTCACTCAATCATTTGAAAGGTTGTACACTCTGTGTTGTGCTGTAAAGACGTTATAACTGTAGGTATATGCACTTGTACTCACTTGTAAGAACATAAGCAAACTGGGATCATAAAACATGTAATGAATTAGTTCATTGATTATCTATCTCCAAGCGTTCTTGAAATAATCCAAGTAGCCTTATATTATAGGACACGTGGGTCGATTATTAGCTAAATACACCCTCAATAAAAGTTATTATCAAAGAATCAATGATCAGATGAATAAAGTTGCCAAACAAACTAACAAGGTCCATTATCTGCCGGATGTCTCACTCTTCTGTAAACACAGAAGGCAGACGGGCGACCCTGTAGGGAAATAAAACACGAGACTCGACCAACCCTTAAACCTACTGACAGTCTGCAAGTAGGTAACAGACGAGATCAATTCATTCATGAGACTCTTGGGAAACAAGGTCAAATTGCCATTTAGCATGTTCAGATACAAAGGAAGGTGACAGCAAATATAACAGTCGTTTAAATGTATTGTTTCATTATATTTAAGCACTTCGTTGACTGATATATCTTAATTAAGGTTCCATAACGACTGCACACACATTATCAATATTTAAATATCATGGACGAACTATAACCATTTCTACGTTCTAAAGTACACTTATGCGCGCCGCTAACGAAGTGGTTCCTTGCGGACATTTCTTTCCCGTATCCTCGATACAGTTTTAGTACATTTACCATTTCTGTTGAATAACTACTCACCATTCCACTCAGTCATCAAGGCTAGACCGGTTGAGTCATTATCTTCCAGTGATAGTAATTCCAGGGACACTTTTGACAGCAGTAATTTATAAACAGTCATAGTTGTAAATACATTGTGACACAAGATGAGTCCTGGATACAAGTTAACATTAGTTAACATAAGTTAAAAGTTGTCTCTGAAGGACATTTAAAGATTGAAAATAAGTGATCAGCCCCTACGTCATAACGACAACGATATGTTTGTAACGACCAAACAAATACTCTTTAAAGGGTTATTTGGAACTCTAATCAGGCATGACAGAATGAAGCTTCACATGAGCCTATGCTACCGCACAAAAGAAACGCCTACATGCTTGTTTTTAGATGTGTGATTAAATCGTTTCTAAAATCTAATTTAAGTCCTGTCGAAACAATACTAATGATTATGTTAGTCAACTCAAATCTCTAGTCAAATCTTGGGAAAGTGTCATTAGAGTCAATAACGTTTAAAAACAGATTTCAGACAATTTAAATACGTTTGTAATTTGCAACTTTTATTAAAAAAATCATGAAGCTAAGCGGATTTTATGTAATATAATCACCACTCTACAGTCTCGAGTTTCCTTGTAGAAGACACATTATTTAAGGCGTGTTGTTATATTGGGCTTTACCGCTACACAGTATAAGATATTTGTGAGATTAGAAATATTCTTATATTCTTCATTGATTTGATAATACTATACACTCTGCAGGGTAGAGATTTCGATTATAATCAGTTATGTCCCTGGGGTAATGAAAATACTGATTCATTTTTATTTGTATCCTTGATCTTTACAAAAGTACACTATGAAATGGAAACAAACCAACAAATGAATACCCGTGGATAAATATGTGTTAGACTACTGCACACGATTCTCTCTTTATTAAATGGAAAATGTTCTTTACGGATTGACATTTGAAGGAAATAGTTTGTCACAGTGCACAATGGTGCAGCAAATTCAAGTTGTTTTGATCTCCAATAATGAATTTTGCATCTTAGATGTGCATTATGTTTAGCTCATGAGGACAAGTTTACTTCATTCCACAAATGCTCGTATTCGATGCTGATAATGGCCCATGGTTTAATTTAAATTACACTTTTAATACTCCAACGCTAATACTATCGTCTTCAGTTCTGTCATCAAATAGAATTATTAATATAACACGAAATTGTTCAGATTGTAATTTTCCAGAATGAGTATATCGATGTCAGCAATTTAAACAAGAGTCATCAGGAGAGATGACTTATCCCCCCGGCTCCTCATAAGTTGAACAATAAGTTTTAGTAGTATATAATTAAAACTGTAAGGTGTCTGTGCTCGTAAAAACAGATGTCTCCTCCTTTCTCCAATTCACTTCAATTTATTACCTTTCTCAAAGACAAATGAAGAAAATGTTGTCATGGAAATAGAAAAAGATGAATTTTAAAAAGTTAAAAAACCCAAAAGGCACATCTACATGTACATGATATGAGGAGATACAATGTAGTATACAAAATTTGGTGAGGATTGGTCAATCAATTCCGGAAAGAAACCCAACCCTTTCGATAAACAAAAATCAAATTTGTAGCCATGGAAACAACACAAAAATTCTTAAAGTTAAAACCACCAAAAGGCACATCTACATGCTAGGCACTATACCAAATTTTGTGAGGTATGGTCAAATAGTTTTAGATATCTGTTCAGGAAACAAACCTACCCTTCAAATAGACAAAATCCAAATTGATGCCATGGACACAACAAAGTTCTTTATTTAAAAGTTAAAACCCCCAAAAGACACATCTACATGATATGGGGAAGCAGTATACCAAATTCTGTGAGGTATGGTTAAATAGTTTTAGAGATCTGCTCAGGAAACGAACCCTTCCCTTCAAATGGACAAAGTCCAAATTGTTGCCATGGAAACAAAAGTCAGAATTGTAGCATTGGAACAGAAACAAATAATTTGAAAAAAGTTCAAACCAATTGTGGATATAGTCATATGGTTTTAGAGTTTTTCTCTGGTAACAAACCCTACCCTTCCAACAGACAAAGTCCAAATATGTACCATGGAAACACACACATAAAAAAACCTCAAAAAGCACATCTACATGATATGGGGAGGGTGTATACTAAATTTGGTGTAGATTGGTCAAGTAGTTTTCAAGGACTGCCCCGGAAACGATGTGATCACAGACAGACAGACGGATAGATGGACGGACGGACGGACGAAATCACAGATGGGCCCAACGACTATCTGATCTCATTTATATATTTAAAAAAAAGCTCCATATGATACTGACTTCTTCTATCAACACAATTGTTTTGCAAAAAGGTGGTCTTGAAACCTAATAGAGAAACTGTTTTCGCGTTTCACTTCATGTGTTACAGATATGTATATGTAATTATAAACATACAAATGTTAATACAATACTTTTCTGTTTCCAATAACATTAAGTATTACGATTATCAGTGGAAAAACAATTCAATTCAGACAGTTGCATTAGTTGACAACTATCAACATTTGGTTTCGGAATACCTGCTTGAAAGCTAACGATCCATCATTATTCACGTTTGGCCATGTTGGACAATTTTACTGCGTTTTCCCCTATGCTTCTTTATTATCTTCAACAATGGCAGCTGGGAGGTAATCAGGAACGCAAAGATGGCACATTATTGGACATTTTCAATTTATTTATTTAAACGTCAGCTTCTTATTCATTATCTTGCATTTATCACTAGACTCAATATTATTGTTGAACACTATCGGGGAGACCTGAGAATTCTTGACGTATGTTGGCGGAAAAGCGAGATGATATTTGGTATATACAAATTGTACATGAATATGATCGCTTTAACATACATTCATATGTTGAATTCAAATCTCGTGAAGTATTGCTAATGACACATGTTAAGGTACTCTTTATTTAGTGAAATTAAGTGAATTACGTGAGTTGAGTACCGAGGTGAAGTGGACACTAGCTGAGGAGAGTGGCTACTGATGAGGACCGTAGGTATTCACTTACACTAATAGGACGAGTGGAATATTATTTGCTAGGGTCGCTGAGTAACTTCATGAGTCTGTTTGTACGTATGTAATTTACAATACAATGAATTAAAATTCTATTTGAAATGGTATTTACAAAACATTTACAAATATTAAACTACATCATTACCAATATTTACAAGTGATTTAAATGGTATTTACACAAATAGAATATTAAATATGATATTTAACCTGATGTAAACATGTGTAAATATATCATCTGTTTCTCCTATAATAATATAGATGTAATATAGAGATTACTTTGTTATGGTGACGTGACGTTATAAACAATGCTTTGACGTCACGTTTCGTCAATGACGTTGGGTTCCAAATTCTTCGATAGCGGGTCGCTAACCCATAGATGAAAGTCGATTTGAGTGTATTTTCAAGAATTAAACGACTTCAGTAATAAACAGAATATTATATTCGTGTCTATGTCATACTATATTTACGACACTCGTGCCTGTATATCGGCATATCCCTCGCTCTCGTTCGGGAAATACTAATATGCAGGCACTCGTATCGTAAACATATTATGACATAGACACCTATATAATATCCTCTATATAATATATGATTAAGAATATTGAAACAAATTGTTGTAACTGTAACATATTGAGAGAATAACCAACGAGTTACAATTGATTACGGGAAATATGCACGAGCCGAATGCGTGTAAATGGATGCCCTGGTGAAAGATTCTTTCGATCGTGGCGTGATCGAACTGCGGACTGCAGTCCCGATGTCAAACGAAAGGTTTGATCTCATTCTGCACGCTTAATCTGATTCAGAAACAACGATTGCATAGATTGTTCACTATTTTCTGATGTTGTCTCTCGTTGATGGTTAGGTAGATCTTATTATTTATGGATTGAACATTGTCGTGTCCAGAACTGTTCATGTTTTACTCTGTTGGCAGACATGTTTGTTACAAACAACGACAACGTGACGCCGTTAAAATTATTTAAAATAATCGTCAATAACGTGTCAATTAAAGTAATAATGACAATGTAGATCAATAAATATATTATAATTTCGAATACAGAACATGTAATAAACTAAATATTTTCATATTCTTGATCTCTGTTTTTATTTTTTAAATCGAGATGTGTAAACCGACTACGGCAGGGAGTTATCAATGAAACAAGAAAGTAGTACCGTCAACCAATCGTCGTGTCATTCTCTGGCTACTGACCAATCAGCGTTGAGAATCACTAAACAGCACATGTGCGAATATCACAAAAATAATCACCTGTGTATCCTAACCTGTATAGGTAATATTGATATTTATTACCTACGAGGGCAATCATATCGGGGTTCATATTTGTCATACGATGCTCTGCGGCTTAATATCGCTTTGTCATGGTGACGTAACGTCATAAACAATGCTATGCTATGACGTCACGTTTAGTCTATGAAGTTGTGTTCTAAATGATGCGACGGCGGGTCGCTAGCATACGCAGCCTCCAAAATAAGACGTTCTTCCTTCGAGTGACCCTGCCGTCTTTCGCACGGGGCATTGTTGTCAAACCTGTTTACGACAATTGAATATGACGTCACGTATATAGCTAAAAGCTTAGTCAATTCGAAAGTGTTCCAATGCGTTAGGCGTAGAAAGATAAGCATTGTTGCTGTTATGGTTTAAATATATCATGTTTAATGACCTCGGCAAATTTTAATTGTTTCCATGACGCAATGGAAAACGTAATACAATCACAACAATATTCGTTGTGTCGCTGAACGGAGTAACTGTTGTATTGCGAACCCTAAGAGTTAGAAGTTTGCCTTTTGGAACGTGACAGTAGTCACGGGCTTGGAGTTTTCTCACCCAACCCCGTTCTGATGGCAGCGAGTAAATCAGTGACGTCACGGAGCGGTTACTCGGTGTCTGGATCCAGCAGCCTAAGGTTAAAAGATGATTACTAGCTATTTTCAAGAATATAATGACTTCGGTAATAAACAGAATATTATATTCGTGTCTATATAATACTCCGTTTTTTGTCAATTACAAATTACAGGTTATCATTTAAGGCATTTCCGCCTGTTTAATGATTTTATATACTCGTTCTGATTATTAGTGAATAAGAGCGAAGACGCAAACTTGTCAACTGTAAGATTCAATGTCGTCTGCAAAAGCCCATTGTTAGCCACGATGATAAAATGTCCTTGTATTGTTCCCTGCTATTGCTGGTCAGTGCGATCAATAAGAATCTGGACTTCAGATTGATAATCACGTGTTCCATTTACACTCGTTAAATCGGTGATCGGTGTTCTATACTCGTTCAATTGGACGGTCGGTCGGACGTGTTGATCCATTTGTCTGCACAAGAGTTCGTATTTTCAATGTTGACATGCATGTTTTGACATATTCACTACTTCTTTAACAGTGAACTTTATTGTGATTATTGTATAAATATTATGATCTTATTTATATCTGTGTATGGCATATTAGGCATCATGCTGGTAAAGGTTGATTGCTGCTAAAACAAACAACGGGTTGTCAACGATAACGTGAGGTGAGTTGAGGTTTAACATAGCTTTCAAGATTATTTCACGGCTGCTATTATAATTGCAGGGAGAAAGCCCGCAACACAATGTAACGGCTGGAACTAGCGAACCATGAGTGGTACTGCACTGAAATTAAGTGTAGCATTGCACTCAAACCGTATTACGTGTGACAAAGTTTCCGTGGCCCTGGTGGGATTCGAACAATGGTAACCACTGCGCTATCACGCCCCCTGTCAACAATAAGGGGAGACAGGAGGGATAATGTAATCTTGTAAACTATATACAAAGTCACGCATTAAAAGTTATCCATGGGTTAAAGTATCTTTCACAAAATGCAAATCAACCTTTGGGACGAAAGACACACCATGAATATATGTGAGGTGAGATAATTGCGGTTTTAACGCGGCTTTCAAGAGTATTCAACTTTTATCACGGCTGCTAATATTTGCAGGGAACTATCCGGCAAGACAATCGTGACTGTTCATTTCGATCAAACCTGTAAGCATCGGCTATGAACTAGCGAATCATGAGTGTTGCTGAGTCGAAAGTCAGCGTCATGAATGGAACTACAGCTGCATACCGAAATTTTGTTCACCTACATGTTAACCTTAGTGGAAATATCATTCTTTGTAACGTCAATAAAATTACATCACATACGATGACAATTAATCATCAAATATTCAAGAGTATAATTAAGAAATAGAAGACGAGTTGGAGTGCTTTGTCGTTGAATAAAACATAGCAGGTAACATAATACACGAAGGGCGCAGCCCTGGGTGTTTTATGCTCTCTGCTATGTTTAATCTTTTTTATATATGAGATGCCTTTAAATAGATACTTGCTTTTATATAAAAACCGTGGAGATAGTATGTTGTTTATATAACCTTTACTTTGAATATATTATTGCCTCCCGTCGTAGAACATATTCACTAGCATTCAACAATCGAAGTGACGTAACATATGACGTCATTTGCTAAGCGACGCTCTAACTGACGTCTAAAATCACGAGCATGTTTTATTGTCTCATGAAGCACGCTGTCGGTCCCATTGACCGCCTGTGTTTTATATAATTAGCAAATGTGTCGTCAAATCAGTGGTGCATGGTTATGAAATTTGGCATAATGAAAGGGGTCAAATTTGAAAATTAAAATCTCATTAATTTTCGAAAAGCAGTTTTGATATCGACTAAATGAGAACAAATTCATCACAAATATATTGAATGAGTTTTTCCGCGTAAACCAGTCGTATTGCATGTATAAATATCACACATATTTGAAGTGATTTTAGAAAACAAAACTTAAGATAGTTTGTTAGATTTCCGTCCCAATGATGGCAACTCTAATTTCTATTTCTATACAACTTTCTGTGTCATGCAAATCGTGACTGCACGAGCGTTGTTAATTTCATTTGAGATGCTTGAGCTTCATGCAATTAGCGTTGTCTTTCTTTCATAAAAAAATGTCTCGTTTTTACGTGGACGTGCATCACACAGTGAAAATCACATAGCACGTGGGTCTTTGGAGATAGTTTTGAAGATAGGGTCAGTTGTTGTACCTGCCTTTACGATTTTAGATTCACATCATCTCAGTCACTGTAGCAGATTTCGACAGTATTTTCACACATTCACACAATTACAGTAGAATTCGTAACATATAAATGTTTTTGTTTCGGCACGCTACTATTCAAGTTTCACATTAAGGATAATTATTTCAATACCTATAAACCCGGTGGCACTGTGATTAGGGACCTCGCGGATATCCTACCTGAGTGTGATATAACACTCGTACATTACAAATAGTTAATTTGGTTTCGCACACCTGTTTAGATGTATATTACCGGTATGTGAAGTTGTGAGAAGGTTAAAAGAGCAATTATGTATTTGTCCAAAATACTTCAGGAAAGTCTACGATTATTTTTCGCCATTCCAAGCAATCATTTAATAATTTGAAATGAAGGGGCAATTTTTCGGCAAAACTTAATCTTCACACCACTTACAGATAATTAATATCATCCATCACTTTAAACACATTGATTTCTTTAAATGCACGTGGCTGTGGCAACGTAAAACAATGAACAGAGTTCTGTAAATTTAAATGCCTTTTTATATACACGTAACTTAAATCTCTGTTATGAATACATCATACTCACGAGTTGCATTCTACTTTCAGCTCACTCATAGTTTATAAATACACAATTAATGACTTCTCTGTCCTTTATCTTGTATATGCTTATTCAATACATCTCTGGCTTCTTAAACATCAATATATATTAACAATTATCAACCAAAGAAGGAGCAAAGACTCGTCTCGAAACGTTGTGAGAAAGAAATAAAGAAGTCGTTATCCACAAAATATGTCCTCACATGTACTATTGATATCAGACGATTCGTGTTCCTAAGATTCAAGCAAATAGAATCAAACAGGACACCCGATGAAGGAGTAAGCATATACCCCATAACGCCATGAATTTTCACAATCTTCAGCACGAAATCCTGACGGTTCAAGGTATCTGACGGGTGAACAGTACACCCAGGAAGTGCTGCAGCCTATTGTCATTCCTTATTTTCACCAAGTAGCATTTACCCGTCACGGTCTAAAAACAATAAATTTATCCATGAATTAATTAGTTAGTTCTGGTCATCTTATAAACCTAATGTCTGTTTTCACATAACCTTTCACAATTACGCAAGTCAGCCTCACAATAGTACCTCATGATCATTGCGAATTTGTTTAAAACAAATCAAAACTTTTATGACACGAGGCTAATCTGGTGTTAACGACAAGAGAAACTGTAATAACAAAATACCTTAGGGGGCTTAATCTGTTGTGTATTAACTTAAATACATTTTTTATATTACGATGCATGATAAAACTGTCAAAATGATGTTTGTATTGGCTACATTCACAAACTGAAAAATCCTAAATTTCTCTGGACACGCCTGTATCTGGCAAGACAAAGTAGGAATAGTAAAACCAATGGTTTATGTAATTGTGTTCGCTTTGATAACACACACAACCTTTCTTTTTCGTTTACAGCTTTCTAGAGTATGGACACCTGAGTGCCTTTGTCGTTTTAGCCTGTTTAAGTCAAACTCAATTACCCCTTGTACCGTGTGATCATCAAACACAAACACATCTGCATATACTGTAATCAATAGGTTTCCTAAATAATTGGTGATTAGCCTCCCTAATTCAGGTGGTATTCTGTGAAACACTTCTATCGAAAATGAAAGGTTTACATCTTTAAAAAAACATCACTGCCTTAGATTCCAAATGCATAACCTTGTGATTCATGTATGTGACAGTGGTAGGCCACTGTGGGAAATCTACAGTCAAGTCCATATTTCCCAGGTGAAATTGCTTGATCACACACTCGAAAACCCTTTTGGAAGATAGATGATGATATCGTTTAACATGTTTAGAAATATGTTCGCTTTGTTAACGTGAATGCTGAACCATCAGCGAACATATGTGTAATAAATGTGAATGTTACTTTGTAAAATTGAAACAGATATTCGGAATAAAAGTGTAGGCAGACTCAGTACAAACATACCTAAATTAGTTCCGACTTGCCCGAATAACCAAAAGGGTTAAAGTTGTATGCACAGTGACACCACACCGTCTTTATAAACACTGTGGGATGGTAAACACACATTGTGCATGTCATTCAACCTGTTAATAAATGTCAGTTTAATATTTGATTATGATGGTATGTCGGAATAAAATTATTATATGTGCAACTAAGAATGCCACGTTGTGATACATGTCCCCACGTCCACAACCCGCGACCATGTCATTACATGATGACAAAAACATCTAGAATGTATAGATAGCACACAAATGTAAATTGAATACTGTATATTGCTATGATATAATATATTCCAACTGATTAAAGTAGCGATCAAGTAGTTTTTAATGTAATTGTCGTATCTCGTTTTCGTGTCAAAGTTATAAAAACAGAATTGAAGTACCATTGCGAAAGTGTCATTCACTGATCATGAAAGATAACTCCTGCTAACGATTAGGTATTCCTGTAATCTCACCTGTGTCTCTGTAATGAATATCAATCGATGCACAGAGGCTTTGAGGTGTTAATGGTGACCATGGATATCTTGATCAGAATACAAATTACTACATTATGTTTCAAGTAACTGTAACCTTGATGATCAATCTGACTTTAGTAGCTGGACCTGTCCTCGAGATTCTAGCAAGAATTCTCCAGTTAATCAGGGACACGGCGGTATACTTTAAAACGTCAAAACGTTTATCCGTAATTGACTATAGGAGAATATCAATACCTCATTAGCGTCCCTCCTTCACGTAGTTGACTTTGTAGTTTGTCATTACAAACATCTGTTTCACACAGCCTTTAGTGATTGAAAATCGACATTTTATAGTGATAATTTACAATGGTTTAAATTGGACGGGATAGCCCAGTAATTAGTGCGTTCGACTTTAGTTCAAGATGTCCGTGATTCAAATCCCGCCTCGTTATCTCTGATGATTTACTCAGTCATTTAAAAAGTGCTAATGGCAGAAGTAGCTGATCGAAATTAGATGAGATAGGGGGCAGAAGGTATACTGACACAATCATTTATTGGGCAACATCAGCTACCCCTTTAAAATAAAAAAAACTGCACAAATTGGTTTTAGATGTTTTAATTCATATTACCACAAATAAACTACTAGGCAAAAGAAAGTTTCAGTTTGTTTCGATTAATTCAATATTTAAAAGAAATGCATCAGTCAGATGCATTTGACTATGACATATATATATATATATATATATATATATATATATATATATATATATATATATATATAATATAAACATAGCAGGATTTTAATTACATTCTTATTTTTACAGTTTAATAAAGATGGAACTTTATCTGAAGAAGGATGGACATAATATAATTCTTTAAGATAAATTATCATATAATGGACACAAAAGCAAAAAATGGTATTCACTTTCTAATGTGTTGATATTACATGATTTACACAATCTATCTTCTCTTTTTCTATTTAAATATATGCCTTGTTCAATCCATAAATAATGTAAAGAGAACATCGGAAACGTGATAAGCTTACTCTAAATATTCTTATAGTGACACATGATAGATACTATTCAGTAGAAATATATGGTTTGAAAGCTGAATATTAATCACATTTGGTAGAGAGGGAGAGTTTATGAAGCCAGTTTTGTTGGTATATATATTTTAGCCTTTGCGTAAGGAGTTTATAAATGTTGTCGGAAATTCAACATTATGTTCATACCATCTGTGATTAAAACCTGTTGAGAATAATAACATTTTAAATCCGTGACCCAGTTTTTGTGTCAATATTGGTCATATAAAATTATATAAAACAGTATCAATTCAAATGAAAATAAAACATACACAATTGTCAGAGAGTGTTTCTCCTTCAAAGTAATAACACGATAAACAAAATCAAATAGTACTAAACACTGACAATTTGATTATTTCTGTAAATAATTATGTCTGCTTTCTTCATAACAGTAAAGGTTAGATGTCATGCCATATGGTCAAATTCGGATTAATTGAAATGGGATAACAATTTGACAATTGCTCGATTTTAAATTTCTGAAATCGGCCCATAAAACACTTATATACGGCTTTTAAAAAAAACAAACGCCTGATTTAGCTCCGGCTGCCAGAATGAAAATCTGCGGGGACGTGGTCTCTGAAGCGATGACTCCTGTGACGTCACTGGAGTAATCTCATTATCGGCGATAGACATACGTCATTCAACGCAATTTCGCAACATTTTGATTTTACTTTCACAAACAAATCTTCAATAAAACAAATTAATTTTCCATATATCGAATGTTTAGATATCCAACTAGGTAAATCTGCTGATGAAAATTACATAATTATTTGCGATTTAACACACCTCATAAACTCCTCTAGCGCAGTGATAATCATCATTGATTAATTGATGCGGCTCCAAGAAGCGGTTCACAGATCAAGACGACCCTCGTCTCTGGTAAATCGTAGTCACACCTCAAGGATTGCCTTCAAAGTTGACGCCGCATTGATTGCGGCATTGGTAAAATTGGTAAATTTAAATCGTCTCAATAATCAATTGCAAGGGTATATTGCATTGATTTTATGCTCAATTGATTCCGATATATAATGTAAAGGAAACGTTGTTTTAAAACCCAAATTTCTCAATGAACTAATTTAGTTTATTTTTATATATTGCCACGAGGACACTAGTACAGTGATAACAAAGCTATAACAAGACTATTAGCGCACTTCGTGCTTTAAAACTTTTAACATTTTTCAAATAATAAGGTAGCCTAATTACAAATCGATACCTTTATGTAGTAGCTGGTGATATGATTTTGTAGAAAGAGTATCAGGGTAATAGTGTAGTAATATATAGCATACATGTAAATATCTTACTTGAACTTACTTATGGACATATCAGCACTGTATTCATCTCCATCCAATTTCATGCTCAGTTCGCATAGAGATTCATTTGAATGAAAATAGTTCCTAAATCTAACGTTTCTAAAATGATTTGGTAAAATTCATTTTCCTAAATTTTATTTTTGAAATGAACTTAACTTTTGTCCAGGTTGCACCACATTCCTAATTCTTTAAATGGTTAAAGCCACATTCACATCTTGGAATCCATATCTCACTTAGGAAAAATAATTGTTTATATCTAAATTAAGGAAAGCTCTCTAGATCTGATTGTTATATTTGTTACTTCGTTCTATGGTGTCACCGTCAAGTGTTAACTTTGCAGTTAAGTAATTTCTGTAATCGAATGCATAATTATATTCACAACAAAATTACTTGATCGATTTGCTGTGAATTTGTGGATCTCCATTGTTTGGTGTTTCTTCTGTAGCTTTCCAACATATGTTTTGTTTAAAAATGAATTCTTCACAGGCCATGATGAGGATAGGACAAGTGTAAAAGAGAGAACCACGAATTCATGTGGCAAACGCTGTAAGTAGTGTTCTCATGATATGTCACACCACTATTACTTTCTGGCTTACGGCGCTAGTGATGATTACATAATAATTTATTTTATAATATATTTCTTAAATTTGCTACCTTAAATTTATGTCAACATTTATTTTTATATCAACTTTTGTTAATAAATAGTTTTTGTGGTTTAGGATGTTTATATTCTGTCCCACACTTTAGTGTTTTCAGTAACATAAACAAGTTTAGAACAAATGTATATATTCGTTTAACCTCCTTCAATATATGATCTCCCTTTGACATTCTGAAAAATTAATCCATGGTCATGACGTCACTCTATTGTGTTATCAGTTGATTATTATTTAGGAATCTACTGGTCATTGACTATCCCAGTCCGGAGGGCTGTTATTTTTTAGACATTTTCAGTAGTGGCTAATCGAGTACACTTTTCGAGACTGATGTATTGTATGTATTGGTGTATCTGAATAGGATCTTAAAATATCTCTCAACTAGACAAATTAATTATTGCGATGCATGAACCTGGATTCGAACATGCAACCCTTCGTTTGGTAGTCAGCGCTCCTAACCATTAGGTCACATTACGCTGTTAGAAACCTTAGGATTGTTTGTCAGTAAGAATCCCGCGTTCTATTCAAGTCTTGTAACTCTCGCGGAAGGCATGGACAGGCAGAGTTTTAGCTGTCAATCACTTCGCCTCGCGTGAAGTTTTGCGCTGCACGTGCGTGGAAAAATCCAGTTCATGGGGGTCGCAGCTACTTGTACCATATCCGATGAATGAGCACGGAAATTTGCAAAATAATTTATTGTTTCAAAATTGTAAAATAATCACATATCCATGTTTCGTGACGTCATATATAGATTAAGATGGAGAATGCATTCGGAGCAGTGGATTCGTTAAAAATAATCAACTCGTTATTTTTAACGAATCCACAGCTCCTCATGCAGTCTCCATTACATAAACTCTCGTATTACAACCAAGTACTTAACAATCCAGACAGACATTTGACATTTGTATTGTTCTATATACATGTATGTTACCTAATGATGTTCATGCTCAGGTCTATCTTTGTTATAGACAATCTTACTGTTAAAATGTCAGACGAATCTTAAAGATAACGCGAAACACCAATGTAATACGAGATAACATATTTCTTGACCATAGTTTGTCCATGGCATTCACTATACAGATGTCACAATGCTCATACTTACATCATTGACATTAAACAAGTAAAGAAGGCTCAAATATATCCTTTCAGAAAATGGAACATGAAAACGGAAAATTGTATATCAGCAGAATGAGAAGTTGTTTCATTATATACGATGAGAAAATCCTCGACGCAGAGCCATTAGATATCAACATCATGTCCAGACTTATTCGATTAGTGTTATTACAAAAATACCATCTGATACCATTATTATATACTGTTCTTAGTTTCTCCTCCATTTCTAGGTTAACTGGTAAACGTTCCATCATTCCCTTCTGCTATAACATTATGTTATTAATCTGTTTAACACATTTCTCTCACCAAACGTATCTCGTCAGAGTATCATTTCCCCTAACATTCATGGTGCAGAGATTATTGCGAATGTCAAAACATTCAACTCTATTTCAACTCTATTTCAACTCTATTTCAACACTATTTCAAGTTCGTCATTAGAAAAACGAAAACCATTTACACCAAGACAGTTCTAACAATTGATATATGGTAAATGTAGTCCTAGGTAGACGAAGGAAGATGTTCCAATGACTTTCACAGATGAACCTCTGCACTTGCACTGCACTTGCAATGTAGTTGCACTGCACATAGTAATTCATTTGAAACAATTAATATGTGACAACTCAACCCTTAGAATTCGTGTAATATCAGTAGACAACATGTGTCTGTGAACGTGGCTGAAATCCAAAGCACCTGTTTTCACCATAGAAGTTAATAAATACCGGTTGTTAAATATGCCTTCAAAACGAATACCAAAAACATATTACAATATGATGTTATTATTTGACAGTAGTTAACAAAGAAATTGAGCCTCTTATATCAAAGTCTTCTTTTTCTCTATTTGATTTGGAAATGGTTGAAATGCACAAAACGTTGGAGTATACACATAATTCATTTAGTCAATAACCATAGGACTGAAATATACATGCTTAAAACGGTGTGAAAATATTAGAAGTATATCATAGTATACTAATCATTTGTTAAAATAAGGAAGTTAAAGGCGCTGTAGCACGTTTTGTGCATATTATGTTTTCTCAAATTTGTAATTTATTATTAAATTTTAGGCAATATATTGGTACGTTAACGGGTAAAACATCTTAACCCGTACACATAGAAAACGGTTATCCGTATTCGAAGAAAATGGTGAGACGTATAATGCTACAGGGATGTGACACTCTTCACTGTGAGAGTTAGATTTGTAGGTCTCGTAAGAATTTGAGTTCAGATAGCAAGATGGTTGACCATTTCATCATTGTACTATATCTAAAACTCGCTACAGCAGTCAGATCACTTGAACTATTTTCAAGCTGCCATTTTAATGTGAACACATTAAAATGGCCGCTCGATAGGAATGGACAAGCATGGCTTAACCGAACCTTGTACATTCGCTTTAGAACTCTGTTAGTGATTCATGAGTATTATTTAGCCATTGGTAACACTTACCTATATTTTTGTGAGAGCACTTTATTTCAGTGAGAAAATCGTGCAACAGCGCCTTTAAGGCGACCACTAGGAAGATTTCCTTGTGAACCTCACTATATATTGCTTGGTAACGGGAGATAAACATGTAAAAACTAAGACAGCATATGTACACTTTGTGATTTAAATGAAAGCAAAGAAGAATATCCCTTTATTCTCATTTGTTAATCGTGAATATGCCATAAGTGATACCAACCGTTCGGTACCATGTGCTATTTTTGTTTTACTGATAATAACTTACTAATTTAACATGAACAAGTATTTTAAATGAATTTCTACAAATGTATTTATACATAATGCATTTTAAGTTAATTCAGGAGATATAGTTTCTTGTTAAATAAACTAAATGCTGTTAAAATCAAATTAACGACGCTATGCCATGTTGTATGAAACAAATATCTTTCAATTATATGTATGTTAACACTTTAGGTTTTGTGAGGTTTAGGTTTTATGTAGGTACATATAGTTTATAAATGTAACATAGGAATGTGCCTTTTTCAGTGTGTAATAAAGATAGATTGATGGATTGGCGGAACACAAGTAATGGCAGCTAATGTACACGTGCTAGTTATTAAGATGTGTGATCCAACCAGGAGGTGCACAATCCCATGCTTCATACTCAAAGAAGAGTGTCATTTCAGTAATGACTGGTTAGAATGATTGCCAAACAGCGGTTTTGAAGGTTTTAAGACATGCAGGAGGCGCAATAAAAGAAGCAAATATAGGTTTAGTGATGTATTGTTCACCACCTTAATGTGTATAGAGCTTGCATAAGCAACGATAAAACCATATGTCTACAATAAAACGAGTGAAGAAGTTAAGTTATTACCATTCAGAACAACCAACTGCATGGCATAATGGAATAATTAACATAACAAGCATCGAGAAAATAATGCTGGTTCTGTGGTATTACAACTGCTTAATTCATATACAAATATCGCATATAGCGTCACGTTATTATGCTTTATGTCTTCTTATATAGATGACCAGAATGGTAAATAGTAAACGTGCAATCGATCCCTCGTATATTCATGTACACGTGCGTTCGTACTCCATTAGATCGTGTGTTGTAATAAAGTTCAACCCTGTCCATTTCCTTGCAAGGTCACCGAATATTAATGTAGATTATATATTGATTAATATAAAGGTAAAACATTGTCACTTAGGTTTATTTGAAAATGAAAATGTATAGGAAAACATCAACCATTTAGAAGACAAGACTGCACGGGGTTCAATAGATAGAAAAGACAAAATAAACATATATAAAGGAACATACTAGTTGTACACTAATTTACAGTCAATCTTTTTGTAAAATATTCAATCATTGACAAAATATTGGTTCGTTATGATATAAAATGGCTGTCCATCTTTGTCTGTACAGGGAAATACACAACCACATTAAACAATAATCAAAAATCAGGTTTCAAGTTTTAACAATCGGTCTCTATACTGGCCTTGACATTTGTCTTTACCATTTCATTTTTTACCACTGTTTCATTTCGCATTTAATCATTTAGTCATTGTCTTTTGTAAAAGATGCAGGTAAATACAATGGCCATCGAATCACACACACCCAAAAGAGTGTTATGTACATATCAAAGGTAAGACATTGATCCATTGGCTTTACACATCAACTATAAGACATGCTAGAATGTGTAACTCTAATTGCTGTATCTAAGTTTCAGCATTTCAACCAATTCCAATTTTGTAACCATAGATTGGTGCCAGAAACAGGAAAGAAAATACAATATCACTGTATCATCACGAATTTTGACGAACATTGACTTCAATAGTTGCTTGGGGATATACAGGCTGTTGATCGTTATTGAAGATGTCTGTCCAATTCCATTGCTTGGTCTTATACTAGTTTACATATATCGATTTAACATGTTACAAAACTGGTATAGGTAGATTTATATATATGTTTACATAATTAGTATAATTTTGAGAACAATGTTTAACCTTAGGAAATAGTAGATGCATATAATATTACATGGATGTCGGTATATATTTTGAATAAACAAAATTGCTTTTATCAAAAGGAATTCGCTTTCAACCATTGCCTCACGTGCAAATGGAATGATTAGTAAATAGTCTATATTGATGATTGATCAATGAAAATACTACACCAAGAAATCTAGAAATCTCAAATCTAGAACGATGAATTAAGCATGCAAAAATTACATTACCTTTGAATGCAACCGCAGAGGACTGTTGTTCCACTCAGCAACCTTATTTCTAAGAGTGAACGTTTCATTCACTTAACTGGTGAATGTGTTGGTAGACTAACTCGAATGAATATAAAAAAATAACTTCTATTATTGGAATCTCAATTATTTGAAAACTTAGCTCATTGAATCATTTCCAGCCCCACGAACGGTTAATTTATTCACCGCACTTGCACTGCAATCACACTGATTGGTAAAGGCGTTTCCCAGTCTAAATTTATTTAGACTCTATTATTCTCAAGCGCAAAGCATTGTGGTCAACTTGCAAACTGTATATAGACAAACGAAAGAGAAATAATGTTTATGAGTATTCACAAAAAATGATATATACTAGTATTTGGCGTCAATTTATCATTTTATTCAGCTTTTTTAGTTCCTTCAGATATTGTAATAACTGTTTTCCAAACTAGGTCTTATTGCATGCATTGTATGACCAGGGAAACATATGTACATATATGTGTCTGTGCGTGTGTGTGTGTAATAACTTCATAATAAATAGTGCCATTTAATAGGTAAAATTCCAATAAGGTGTATATTTATGAGATTTTTAGAAACATGTTAATACAACTATCGTCACAATCAATAATGAGCGATAAGACCTACCCACAGCTCAGCACGAAGACAGTGGAAAAGCTTCTGTTTCACGTGTGTTGCCAAGGCGATTTTGTAATTGACAAGCTCACAGTTGCGTAAACATATTACACAGAATGTAATGGAGGAAAATCGCGCAAATGACATCTCATTTATAAACACGCATTTATCGAGAGCATAGGTGTTTTGGAAAGCAAAATACATCGGTTTGTTATGATATGACAATTATTTCTCATATGTCATGTTGTAGTTAAAATATGTCCATATGAATCAGTCATCTGCATGTGCTGAAACACAAACAAGCTCAACTACTCTTTGAATTAATGTTGTATTATTTGTAAAATATGAAATGTTGCCGCGATCAGGCAAATTAATGAGTAATTTTGCTGCTTAAAGTTCATAAAACGTCGATCAAAGTTGTGGACAATATTATGAACAATGCTTGAAAGTTACTGTAACTCCTACAAGTGGATCAAGTACGTATATGAGATAACATGACACAGTGTTTAACAATATATATAGTTAGTGTAATGAATAGATGTAGTAAAGCAATCAATGGCAAATAACTCGCATACACAATTGTTTCCTTTCCTAAAATGTAACGGAACGTTTCTGTAAATGATGTATAATTTTATCCTTAAAGAGAAAAGGTAGATTCTAAGTGTCCAAGGGGTCAGTCGGTGTAGTTGTCAAGTGATATTTGGTTTTCCTTTAGAAGAAGGTTAACAATGAGACTCTTTTATTTTTCATTGAATTACCATCATCAGTATTTGACAAGTTGTTCTGATTAGCCGCAGCACGTTGACAATAATTGTATTTATGT
Source organism: Gibbula magus (assembly GCA_936450465.1). NCBI lineage: Eukaryota > Metazoa > Mollusca > Gastropoda > Trochida > Trochidae > Gibbula > Gibbula magus. The sequence goes on along the minus strand of OW388289.1, from coordinate 77,645,842 downwards.
AATTATAGTCTCTGAAATAATTCGCGGAGAACTGACTTTGTTAATAGATTCAGGTTGATTTAAGCCCACGAACACTTCTCAGCTTTGTATGATGGGATTATGATATATGATCGGCCTTTATATGTACGACTCATAGTTGACAAAAGGTGTGTTTATGGGAGAAGGTTGTTTTAATTTGTTAACTTGTTCCCTGTCAATTTCTTCATTGTATTAACTATGTTTAATCAAATCAAAAGGTAATTCCCACAAGTTACACAGCTTCACCGACGCTTTTCAAACGAGACATGGTGAAATTCAGTTATGTCAGACGATTGCTATTTTCTCCCATTGTGTAAAGTTTGCTGTAGTGTATTACATTTCGGGAGTAATCATTGCAAAATAATGTAACACCATTAATGCAAAATTTGACATTTGTGTTTTGCCTGTTTGACATAACAGGGTGTATTTCTCACAATCTACCTCTATGCGTATCTTTGTTTGTGTTGAGAATATGTATTCTCTTTATGAGAATTTAGCAGTCTCTTTCATTTAAAGGATAATGATAGACACATCGGATCATTAAGTTCAATTTAACAACCACAACCTGTTTGTCATTTCAAAGTGTAATCATGGCATCTAATCTCTTATGGATTAATTAGCTAACAATATGTTTATCATAATGATAAGTTTCTGTAAGGAAGCAAAAGATACAATAGATATTGATTATAATTCTGCTTTTCATTGACGATTTATATTTGAAAAGTTGTTTTGTATCTAAATTATATTGATTTATACCTGAACAAAATAAATTATTGTTAATTTATCATCACGAGGAGTTTACATAGTGCCAGTGTCTGTATTTATTCTCAACAATAAAACCAGTAATCTGTATTTGTCAGAGGTATACCTGAAGCCTCTTTGAGATTAGAGTTTTATTTCCCTCTGAGTTCATACGTCTGTAGTTTTATTTACACGCCAGAGAAATATCCGCTTTGTAATGGACTTTTTCGACGAATATATTTGTCCAAGCTTAACAGACGTTCTAACAACAGTTGATAAAACCATAATAAAAGGTTACTTACAAAGTTGAGTTCATACGTCTGTGGTTTTATGTACACGCCAGTGAAATATCCGCTTCGTAATGGACTTTTTCGACGAATATATTTGTCCAAGCTTAACAGACGTTCTAACAACAGTTGATAAAACCATAATAAAAGGTTACTTACAAAGTTTTTAAAGATGTTTGAAGAAAATGTATACTTCAGTTTCTTTCAAATTCTAAACTTCATGTTATCGTAAACTAATCAACAAGGACCAATACATCCATTATCACTTACAGGTATTGACACTGCATTACTAGTTGAGAAAACCCCTTATTAAAAGCCAATGGTAGAGGAACAGCCACATCAACCAAGAGGATGTATATAGAAGTGGAATTCACATGCTGCAACTCATACCTACTCGAATCTAGGAACATAAAGCATCTCTGAGTAACACAATCGTTTCAGAACATTGCGACAAGTTTTCCCAGTCAAACCATCAATTGGTATGGCTTTGAATATTGACCGTCAACATTACCAATTGGCTGACAGGAAATTGATGGATTTGGGTCCACCGTAACAATTCTGAAATTAACAGGCATGCGGGTGTAGTATTTCTAAATGTTTGCTGCAAAGACAATTGAAAATTCTTTTCCACAATAATAATCTACATGTATATATTGTATATGACATCGCTTGTTGTGTTTTATAGGCTACTTTCATTGTATATCCAAATGTAATACCTTTTAATACTAGGGAGACTGAAAATTCAATGTATTGTAATGTAACCATATAAAATGCCTCCATCACATATCAGTGTATGCCTCTATCACACGTATCTACTTCAAATTAAACACCTCTCTTTGCAGCTTGTACATCATAATAGTTCCTTGTGACATTTCTGGTTAACCTCTGAAGATAAAATACGACTCAGTTGAGAAGTTCACTGAAGCAACCTTAAAACAGTAGATACTATTATGAAATGTCTTTCAAATTAGTTATAGAAAGTGCCTGAGGTGACAGCCTTCAATAATTGATAATTAAAGATTCTAATTTAAGTTTAAGTGGGAATATTCCTCTGAGCAAGAAACGTGCATGAAAATGTATCTTTATTCATCCATCCGTACTAATGTAAGGTTTCCCAGATGCCTTACACGTATACTGGTGTTCAAGAATGTGAGAATAACCAGTGGCTTCTCTAGCACCAGATCTTACATATATGTTTGAGTTAATCATTTAGAGGTACAGCGAATCGTTGTAGATGAAATTGTTTACATTTGGGTATCATCATTGTTTATATTACGTTTCGTCAAAACTGATTGAACACATTATACTATGCAGTATGCTATCATGTCATATCACTATGAAAATCTACAGTGATCAATGTCTGCATCCAATTCATACATGTTTACATATTAGAACTGAAGAAACGTATATGATTTTAAATAGTCGTCATTGTCTAAAACATATAATCTTTGCAAGCTGATTGTAATATAAGACGAACACCTAAAAGAATAACTACACATTATATGTCGAATGAAATCGTATCCGCCAAAACTTATTTACTTTAATAAAATTGTGTTGTTTATCATGATTGCGTTTGACAATAAGAATTCCGTAGGAGTATGATTGTACTCATTATTGGACAAGTACATGTATATCATGTTTTAACAAAATGATGTAAGGGATAGCTTACAAAATGAGTCCATTAATGATGTCAATGTGCCATTTGTGCCATTTCTTGAAATGTCTTATTCGTCAAAGATTTCAAATTATATGATAAGGGATTACTTCATTGGCAACGGTGTTGTTCTTCTAGGGTTGTTTTCCAGGAATGCAATAATTACAATCGACACTAATATACTAGGTAAATGTCATAAGTATTTTAGTGCTCAGAAACATTCCCAGTGTAAAAAAAGCAGTTTGCATTAGCACTAAAAAATCAGCGAAACGGATATTTTCAATATATTTCATTCTTAGTTACAGCTTATTTCTAAACTAAAACAACACATTTCCTGCATTCACATTAGGATTTTTCTTAACTTTTTAATAGCAGAATACATTACATTCTTATTACAATCTGATGAAATTAAAAAAAACCTTGAATAATGCTGATTAAATAAATTGGAAATGAAATAAGATATATGATGATCATATTCCTGGCAGATATAAAATTATTCTACGGAATTCGAAAATACATATAAAATGTAAATTTGCAATGATAATGATAGCTTTTCTTTGTCTAAAATCAAGATATAGGGGTGAAGTGTTCGGATTGTAAATAACGCTAGACTTTGAATTCAACGACCCAAATGTCCGCATTTCCACTCGTAATTCATTCCATGTTCTTATTTCGTATCCGTCAAGTAAGTTGTCAATTCAGTCAAGTTATTAAGATCGACATTGGCGGGTGATCGTGCTCTAAATAGCGAGGACGTTCATGGCGATAGATTGGGTCAATTCAGTCCATTCGACTTCCAGAGACTGTCAATCATGACCTGAAAATGTCAGCTCAAATGTAGCTGCTTAGATTCGAAAACAGCAGTAAGTTATACAAATATTTCTCTACAGACTGGCTAGTGTTTCGCTTACGTTCACCTTAAATCATGTTATTTGAAATGCTATAGAAAAAAAGTCTGATAACACCTATATAATTTGAAAACTTATGAATAAGTTTATCAAAATTATTGTTAAACTAATCATCGTAATACTATTTATTTCCTAAATCTTAAGAGCAGTTACAGTATATCGCGTGTCTAATTCCTTTTCATTCCATAGGCGGCCGTTAGAACACTAAATAAATAAAACTATGATTAATTGATCATGTATTGCATAGCGGACTGTTTACACGCGTACTTTATATACAAAATGACTCTTTCAATTTCGAAAATAGACAGTTAACACGTAGATACGTAATGGGGCGATACATGTTATAAAATATACATGTTCATGTCAGGAGTACTTAATTGGATATACATTTTATCTGAATTAATGTGAAATTCTCTTAGAAGTACGGAAAGAAATAATTATGGTGTTTTAAAAAAAATGACACATTGCCATCCATAGGAACTAACAACATGATCAGGATGCATTTAGAATTCTCAAAAAAGCCACACAATTATCAATTCATTTTACGAAACATGGTTTCATAATCTGCTAAATATCACAATATCATGCCATAGAAAGATAAAGGAATTGACATAATACTTTCAAGTGTACGGTAAATGAAATATCAAATAAAATACATTACTATTCAAAATAACACTCTCAGAATATCTGCATGACAGGTCAGGAAACGACATTAATGACAAATTGAATGATCTGATGGCCACTTACTACATTGAGAAATCTATTTGTAAGCAATCCCTGGTATCAATTTGTTATAACATGGTATTGTCCAATATTACCCATTTCTGAAGACAGGCACATGGTAGTATATTTCCTGTAGGTCACATGGGAGTTACACATTTGTCTGGCTTTTGATTGGCTGTTACAGATTCACTGGTTGCTGAAACTACTTCATTCATCTTTCTAAGTTTTCCCGACTGGTAACTTGAGAAACTGTCTTCTGCATTTAAACATGTTTTATTTGTTTCCCGTAGTTGAAATTAGCGTCTTCGTACATATGCGCCGACGCATCGAATCTCGAGGAAGCAGTTGAATTGTTCAAAATTTAGAGAAACAAGCGATTAGTGCTTAAATATATAACCAAGGAAAGCTTCCAGAGCCACGACGATCGCTCGAATAGAATGATGTCATAGGCGCGAGCAATTACAAATTACATAAATTACTCGCTTATAGTCTTGATATTATCTAGTACAACCACATTCAATGTGAATTGCAACTTCCTATTATTTACAACAGGACGGAACTTTCTGTTTCTTGACTCTTTATCAGGTTGACTCCAGAGTAGGATATATATATATATATATATATATATATATATACATATATATATATGCCAGATACACAGTGCTAGAGAGGTTGAGTAAAATACTGAGATGTACAGAGATCAAGAAGTGCTTTGTTTTGATGATGATGTGCCATCTATAAAGGTATTAAGAGATGTGTTTTCCTTGGAAATTAGATATGTGTAATTGAGGTGTAAAGAACTGAACGACTTAGTAATCTCTAGAATTTTTTTCAGTAAAATTCACATCAGTGATTTTTTGGAATGTATGTTGATATTACTGACATTATTTTATTCAATACATAATTGGCACTCACATAGATACCGGCTCAGAATAGATCATAAGATAAGTCAGGTATATATGTGTGTGTCATGCTTTTATTTCAAATGAATTAAAGGAGCAACCAGGAGCCCATAATGTTGTTGGTTTGGTGACCAACAAATACATTAACACTGCAATTAGAAATTAAATATACTCATATATTACGGTAATTAATCAGAAATAAGCAAATTCTTTCACATTTGATAACAGAGACCATTGCTAATAAAAACTGCAACCATGCCAACTCATACATATTTTGGTTCACATTTCACAACGAACGATTGTATAGATTTTAACTTGAAATATATATTAAGTTACAGTTCTATTTATAAATCTGCCATCGGGTGTTAGTATTGCAAGTATTGGGAATGAAAAATAAACACAATATATGAGCATAAATTGTTGGTTACATTAACATGAACATGTAGATTTGGCTCTTGCTGTTCACGTCATTCCCAACATGTTAATTCTGTTCAACTGGTATGTTCCTGACTTTCAGGGTATACACTCTCTGGTAAGTCCGACTAAGAGCTTCATATCCATCTTATCAACCGTATACACTTTAAAACCCTTTAAAACTATAGGTAACATAGGAATCAGTATGCTACAGTCTTTCGTTACAACAGTGGCAGATTGTGTTTCCTTTTTATTTACACTTTTGCTGCATTTATTCTGAGATTTTAAAACATAATTTTAGTCACTTCACACCTTGACTTACACATTCATCGGAAGAAATTTAAACAGATATTTGCTGATATGTAAGTGTGAAAGGTCGAGGGATTCATAGGTCACATACTGTGGATTTACAATTGACATTGACAATGTAACGTTTGTAAGCATGAGATACGATCTTGAAATGGCTGTTTGAAATGTAGAGATCGACTGATATGTTGATCTCATACATGTTTCGGGCATTAAATCTGAAATTGTAAACAATATCGTTTGTACAATATTATTCAGGATTTTAAACTATATACAGGGTGATATCATGGTTTAAAACTTTCATTAAGCAGTTTCGTATCGATAGTAAATCCTCTCAAGGCCATTACAAAAGAAATAAACTAAACTGAATAAGACACACCTCATCTAAAAAGAATAAATATGTGTGTTTGCCTCTTTTGAACTAGCTGTTCAGAAAACCGGAACATCTCTGTTCCAATCTACTCTAAAATGTCTAAGAAAAATGTTTAGGGCTTGGACGCTGGGAACGTAATTGACATCCAATTGTTTTTCTCGCCGTTCCCTTTGAAATCCAATAGCCGCTGTTTTTTGGAAACCTGTAATTTATGTCAACAACTCCACAGACATCGTAAAATTAAAAGGTATTGCAGTTGACCCGTTCAATTTGTATTTATCCCAATGAAAACAAGAACCTGTATCTAATCTTATTAGCAGAATAGTACGTACTTCAAGACATTAATATTTGAGAACTTACATATGTATGTAAAATGCTGCAATTAATGACATGTGAACATGAGCTCTCCCATGGCCCTGATCGTCTACATAACTGAGCTCGATTCACTGTCATGATTTTAGTAAAGGATTGTTTCAATGTTTTGTTCCTCTACAGAAGCAAATTTATAACAGCAATAGCTTGTAGCGTAGCGCTGATACTAAATGTGTGATTGACATTGTAAACTTGATAATCATTGAGTCCACTATAACATTGTGACATCTGATAAATTGATGTAATCATTTATCAATACCCAAAAGTGGAACAAAGGGGCAACTATACTGGAAGAGAACAAAGGGGCAGATATACTGGAAGAATGCAGAAACGTAATAATGGTATGGATGGATAAGACATTAAACATCTACATGTATATGTTCGAACGTGACTTCATCAATAATCAAATCTCAACAACTCATAAATGACAACAATGATAGGCCAACTGCATTTGTCAGTCACTGTTAAAGCATCATCACCTTAATCGTGACAAGGCAATTTCCTACTTGTGACTCACGGGATGACCATTTCTGAGTCTTTATTACACTCTCATCATCACACGAAGCGGTGGAAGGCTATAGCATGCAGAAATGTGTAAATATACACCGTGCTGAACACACAATGAAAGTAATATACATGACAAACTATGTTACCATTAATAAAACGCTTCATCCAAACTATGCATTCACCGAGTAGGAAATATCGAGAATGAATGAATTTGCATAAGGTTCTGTACAGAAACGAATCAGCAATTGAATATAAAATTTTAGTATCATAGCATAAATCCTTCCACGTAAGGACCTATATAGAACCATTAATAAAGGAATAAAGAAGTTGAATATCTTGTAACCCCGCTATGCATACTCAAAAAAGAAAAACACTGTTGTCAGATGCTTTTTAGAGAAGTATTCACAATTCCATTTGTCATGTTATGGCTTGGTATCCGGATTCAACTCTCAGGATACCAAATGAGTACTGTTCCGGTAGGATCCGGAGTGAATCTGGAGGTCCTCAGTTGTGGTCCTGTGGGTATTTACGAACATCATCAGGGTATTTTTAACATCCGAACCCTTTATGTCTGAGCAGAGTTATGAGCTTGAATGACTTCCATATAACAGTCACTGCTCCAGACATGTTTCCATGAAGCCGTAAAATGCATGTGTATGGTACAAGAGTGTCCTAGTATGATCTACACATCAAAGTGATCACGTGAATCAAGTAAAACTTGAACAAATAGCGTCAGAATAATGAACGGAACAAAACATGCAAAACGGACGCACAAAAAGACGAACAGACAGTAATGCTGCCAGCTACATTCCTCGACTATTTCGTAGGGGTATACACCAAATAGACAAGCATTTTACATAGCTTTGTCTTTCAGGACAAAACATGTGTATGTTCTAGTTAGGAATACCTCAACCTAGTTGTAAATATATGACATATTATTGTGCCTTTTATTATCTGTGTTTCTTGAATGCGCCAAATAAATATATGAAAGTACCTTCAAAAGGATTGGAGATTGATCAATGTTTATCTGACATTGCTACATCCACTGATTCACTGCCATTGAAGTTGTGTCATTAGCTTTATTAACCAGTTCATGTTAGCGTCCTTCGTGTATCGATGTGAAGAGCTTTGCTTTGTTTCTGGATATTTTTACATTCCCCACTCGAGTCATTCAATTCAGTCTGTCAATCAAGCACTATTTAAAGGTGTTCAGAATGATGGCAAACCTCAGACCAGAGTAGCAGAGCAGCCGGTATATAATGTGATGGTTTGACATGCATTGAACATATTAATGTACTTGTGATAGATGAAAGTGTGCTGTAAAACACATAACCATGATAATATTAACTGATAACGCCCACTTTCCTTCAATGTAAAATGTTATTCCCTATTCCAAAACATATCTTTAAATTTATAGGAAATAGTTTTACGCGTTTTTAAGCAAAAAGTTATATTATATACTCATTAAGGTTGTAATACATGTATGTTCAATGTCAATGAAATGCCATTAATATCTTGGAAACGTTTTTGTTGAATTTCGACATTTCTGGTTTACTCTTTATGTAAAAAGAAAAACATGCATTCGTTATTTAGAATATTTACTTGCTTCTGTTCGTTAACAAATGAATATGCTTTGAAAAGTCATATTTATGATGATCATCTACTAATAAACAGTACTTGTTAAACCCGAATAGTGCCGTTTTATTCAATTATAACATTCGATGAGAATATATAAATTAAGATGCCATTTAAGAACCTTAAGAGACGAACTTTACTTCTTAGTAAAGAGTCACATTATAGCTTAGGACACATTTTCCGGTATATACATGTATATATATGATGACAAAAAGTATACTGGCTTTAGAGACTAGAGATGTCAACTAATTATATGTAACTTTCGATGTTGATGTCAGGCTAGTTTTTAATGAAATATCAGTAAAATGATAATTATAAAAAAACAAGTATTTGTTTCTGTCAGACAATTAAGCATAACAAGAAAGTAATTATTCAAAGGAAATATTCTAATAAACACCCTGGGACATGTAATTAGAACTGAAAATGAAAATATATCTTCATCTTATAAATTAAGTTTAACTAGTATATATGTATGGGTAAGTCGATAAATATGTAAATGTTATGCATATACAAGTAGGACAATAAATATGCATAATATGCAAATACTAATCATTCTTTGTAACCTATAATAAATGCTGACATATGTTGAGGTCAATAATTGTTTTATTGCTAAAAGGTTAGAGCATTTCCTAAAATGGCGTGGGATATGCTGGAGACTTGTTAGAGAAGAGCTTATTAAACATATTGAAAAATATAATGAAACTTGTCTCCTTCAGCTGGCCAAATACAGAAGTTGCATACAAAATATTGTTTTGGAATATCTTCCTGTTTCAATCAGAACGTTCTAAATGTCATAAATTTCAAAATTGGATAATATACAGAACGAGGCATAAACAGATATTGTTCAAAACAAATCAACAGACAGTTGAATTGTGATATCAATGGATTGATACTGATTCTAGTTTTTTTCATATTTTGAAAATCCTTTAATTAGTTATATAAATTAGTTATAATGTTCAGTTTATAATGAATTTGAGAGACAAATAAAAAAATAAATAGTTGTTCAAAACTGATATAATCGAATTATGTTTACAAATGAAGTGATAGTCATCTGGGTATTTCTCATTATGAACATGTCGTTTGAACAATACGATACATTCTGATTATGTTAAGTAATAGCAAATTTTATTCTGAATATTCTAACAATGTAGTGATAGAATGTCCACGTACAATTATATTTACTCATGTGTGTCATAAGATGGTCTGATATCATCATCAGGATTATCAAAAGACATTTGGGTTTGATTATCATTTGAATAGTGTTCCACTGATATATAGATTATTATTTCACTTTGTCTTATAATGTTAAAGTATTTCCCTTTATGATGTACTAATTTGTTTATTTATGTAATATATTTGTTATTTTGAAGCTTACTATGATGAAGTTATTGATCTCCAAGCGTTCTTGAACTAATCTAAGTAACATTACATAATAGGACACGTGGGTCCATTATTATCTAAATACATTTTTATCAGTTCTTATCAAAGAATCAATGATCAGATGAACAAAGTTGCCAAACAAACTAACAGGGTCCATTATCTGCCGGATATATCACTGTTCTGTAAACACAGAAGGCACACTGGCGACCCTGTAGGGAAATAAAAGACTCGAAGAACCTTTAAATCGACTTACAATCTGCAAGGAGATTACAGAAGAGATCAATTTCATTCCTAAGACTCTTGGGGTACAAGGTCAAATTGCCATTCACCATGTTTTGATAAAAAGGAAGGTGACAGCAACAGTCGTTTAAATGTATTCAACTTGTTTCATACATTTGTGTCAACAATAAGACTGCAGATGTATTGTGTTGTATATTATTAATTTTCCACGACGACACCATACGCTTTATCAATGTTTTAATTTCAAAGAAATGCTATAACCATTTCTACATTCTAAATATGTTGAGAAAGTCTTATCTTACGGACGTCTGATGTTGATAATATTTTTTCCAATATCTTCAATGCAGTTTTAGTACAACATTTTTATTGTTGAGTAATAAATGACAATTCCAGTCAATCATGCAAACCGGTTGGAGCGGGTGAATCACTATCTTTCAGTCAAATCAATTGCAGGAACCCTCGTGATAACAATAGTTTATAAATAGTCATTGTCGTAAATAAATTGTGACGCAAGAAGATACAATTTAACATGTTTGAGAAGTCATCCCACAAAGACAGTTAAAGAATATAACTAACTGAACAGTAACTACGTCGCAACCATGGCTGTACAGGTGAGTACCGAAAGTTTGTTCACCTGGTGGTGTATTTTAGTGCAAATATCATATAATTTGGCATGTCTTTGAAACATCGTATCAATGCGAAATCCAGACCGATCATTTTACATTTTCGCATTATACAAAGACAGTTTAGTGTTTCATAACATAATCTGATTTGATGTCTCCTAGTAAACCGTTATAGTATTGGCAGCTCTTTGAAGTGACCAGGGGTCAATCTTTCAAAATTACAGTTTTTATTTTCTTAAGTGAAATATTCAGTAAGTGAACAACTGAGTCTAACATACATCATATACTTCCTCATAACCTCATGCAATGTATTTGTGATCATTTTTTTCTCATTTAGTCAATATGAAAACCTATATTCGAAAATTATTGAAATTTGAATTTTCAAAATGTGACCCTTTCTGTCCTTTTCATTATGCCAAATTTCACAAACATATACCACTGCCGTGGCGATCACAGGATGCGTTTAAGAATGATTATTTTACTCACGGATGTATGGTGATTCATTGTCATTGTACGCAGCTGTATGTACATGTATATAACGACCACCAAAATATTGTGTTGATGTAAGCCATTTTTTCAAGGACAGAATCAGGTTTCACAAGAAACTATGAAATTCGTGGATTGAAAATAAAATAATAATAATGTAAAGTTCTTTTATAGCTCAGTTCTCCTCTCAGAGGACTCTGTGCGCTTTTTCTTTGCTCTGAGACATTGACTGCTGAAATTAGGCAAAGGCTAGCCTAAAGAGATGCGTTTTCAGTTCTGACTTAAAACTTTGAAATGTTTGCTGACTTCTGAGAACAGGAGGCAGTGAATTGAACAATAGATTGAGTTATTTATTCAAATAAAGGTCTCAATGTACTCATAATAAAACCGTAAATTATTATAAATATACAATAGCAACGTCTCTCAAAACTTTTCATGCCATTGGTTGCTTATTTGTCGTTTTACATATCATTCAAAACTAATATGGATAATCCGATCTGATACACATTTGGAGTACACACAATACAGAAACCATCAAATCCCACAAAGTGTATTCCAAAAAAATTTCACGTATCACATTGTTAATTGTTTGGATTTACCCAAGTGTCTTCTGAGAGGAGATATCAGAAGTTTGCCGAGGATATTTGACTTTTATGTGTGATGAGTGTTGATAAAGTTGACACGCGGGTGATATTTATTTATTTATTAATCATTCTTTATTTGTTTTCTGAACACAGCACTGCTATTACACGTCCAGTTCGGATATGTCATATAATAATATTTCATCTTGTTTATGACGTGATACATGTACCATTGTGATGTCATTACTTCAAGAAGTACAGCATTTTATGTCCTGTGGTTGATGATGTCGATTTGACGTCATGACGTCATTTTGAATTTCATTCAGAATGGTTCTATGGGTTTCATTTTGGTCAAACTTCAAGGTATTGCATTCTTTTATGTACCAAGGTGTTCAACGAGCACAGTTACAGTCCTTGCAAAATGATTCTTTCCAATGACAGATCCATTAAGAATAATATGAGCGAACTTATAATTCTTCATTAATTTGATGATACTATACAGTCTGCAGGGTATAGATATATAATCATTTATGTCCCCGAGGTACTGAAAAGAGTGATTGATTTTTTTATTTTCATTCTTGGTCTAAACAAAGGTACATTATGAACTGGAATCAACCAAACAAATGAATATCGGTGGGTAAGTATTTGCTAAACCTCTGCAAATGATTCTCTCTTCATTAGATAGAAAATGTTCTTTACGGATTGAAAATTGAAGAAAATAGTTTGTCACATTACACAGTGATGCAGCAAATTCAAGCTGCTTGATCTCCAATAATGAATGCTGCACCTGAGCGTGTGCACAGTGTATAGATCCTGAACACAAGTCTTAATTCAACAAATACTCTTATTCGATGTTGAAAATGGCCCATGGTTTACGCCACAGGCTTTTCGTTGGAGAAGTAATTAAGACTCAGCAGTTTCCATTTCAAATCATGTCTCAGATGTAAATTAAATTTTAGATACTCTGACGAAAACGCTGTCGAAGATAGAATTCTTAATATAAATATAACACGAAATTATCAAATTGCAAATATCCAGAATGTTTTTATCGATGTCAGCAATTTAAAACAATATTGTTAGCATTTACTCGAAGATTATGATGTTATTTATAAGTTAGTTGGCCTTTTGTAACCATCGTTTGCCACTTTTCCTTTTTTTGTCACTGTGTACCTATTGACCTGTCTTTTGTAGGTGTATATTTTTAACAGTCAAGAGTAGATTGTTATTATATTTAATTTAGTATATGCAATTACTCCATTACATAATGAAAATTCATGTTTAGTATTATTATTCCATTTTTAGAAAATCTCCATGTTGTACTGACGTCTTGTATCAACACATGACAACTGTTGAGCCACAAGTGCTCTTGAGACATAATGAAAAACTGTTTTTCGCGTTTCACTTCATGTGTTACACAAATGTGTATATCTGTAATTTTAAAAAAAATGTATATGTTAATACAATACTTTTCTGTGTCTAACATCATCTATTACGATTATTAGTGGGAAAACAATTTAATTCAGACAATTGTTAATGTAATAACTGGACATACATGATACAGTTATTCTTTTTTTAAGAATCTCTCACGGATTAGCCATTAGGAAAAGCGTGTGAGTGGTAATGTTATATAATAATAATAATAATAATAATAATAGGACATTTATAACGCGCATATATCCATACAGAAGTATGCTCAAAGCGCTACAGGACACAGGACACAGTTCACAGTTGGAAAGACATCTGGAAGAGGTGAGTTTTTAGTCCAGAACGAAAGGCAGAGAAGTCATTACTGTTCCGAAGAGACTAGGGAAGATCATTCAAGGCTGTGGAGGCAGCATAGGCGAATGATCTGCTGCCATAATGAACACTGTTTACTTTGGGAACAAGCAGAAGATTGTTGTCCTGAGAGCGGAGGGATCTGACTGGTTTATATGGTACGAGAAGGTTGGAGAGATAAGTTGGTGCAGTTCCGGATAGGCAGCGGAAGGTGAGACACAGAAGTTTGAAGCGAATCCGGTACTCGATGGCAAGCCAATGGAGGGACTGAAGAATTGGAGAGATGTGATCAAACTTTCTTGATTTGGTTACAACGCGTGCTACGGCGTTTTGAAGTCGTTTAAGTCTCTGGATTTGGGTTTTGTTTGCACCAGCCAGGAGAGAGTTACAATAATCCAGGCGGGTTATAATGAGTGATAAGGCGAGAGACTTTGCTGCATCCATTGTCAGATAGTGTCTGATTGAACTTATGTTGCGTAGGTTTGCAAAGCAAACCCTGGAGAGTTGGGATATATGATCATCCAAGGAAAGGTCAGAGTCAACGATGACACCAAGATCTCTGGCATTGTTGGAGAATGGGATACTTGCACCGTCAAAATCAAGAGCATTGACCGAGCACTGTGAACGCCGTTTTGTGGGGCCAAGAAGGATGGACTCTGTCTTTGAACTGTTTAGTTTCAACTTGTTGTTGAGCATCCAGCACTTTGTTTCTTCACAGCATTGTTGAAGTTCCACCAGAGCACTTCTTGCTTGATTCGGTATGACGACCTTTTAAACCTGGGACTCATCAGCAAAGTGATGGCGGTCAACTTGATGGGCATCAATGATGATCCCAAGATCTTTCATGTAAAGGCTGAACAGAACTGGACCCAAGACAGACCCTTGTGGGACACCACAGAATAGGTGGGCTGGGTCAGAATAACAATCGTTTATGAGTACTTGCTTGTGACGAGACGTCAGATATGACTTGAACCATTGTAGGGCCGTGCCATCAATGGAGAAATCAAACTGGAGTCGTTGGAGAAGTCTGTCGTGGTCTATGGTGTCGAAAGCCGAGCTGAGATCAAGAAGGATGAGGATGCCAACTTTGCCTTTGTCAATGCCCAATCTCAAGTCATTGAGGACTTTTAACAGGGCTATAGGCAGATTGAAGAGAGTCATGGAGATTTTGACTGTTGAGATGATCATTTAGTCTTTCACATACTGCCCGTTCGACAAGTTTTGAGACAAATGAGAGGTTCGAGACAGGTCTATAATTACTTAGTGAGTCAGGGTCGAGATGGGGCTTCTTCAGCAATGGTTTCACCAGTGCAGACTTGAAAGCAGCTGGGAACACTCCGTTCTGAAGGCTGGTGTTTACAATTGCTGTGAGGGAAGGAAGGAGAATGTCTAAGTTAGATAAAAGGAGAGAAGTCTGCATCGGATCAAGAGCACAAGTAGTTGGGTTGCATTTTCTAATCATCTTGAGGACCTCGCCACATGTGAATTCACGAAACTCGGTGAGTTTTTCGGCGCTATTGCCATCATCTGATGACAGTGGATGTGGTTCATCAACAGCTCCGGCAGAAACTGTGTCAATAGTTTGCAATGAGTCTTGGATAACATCAAGGTTGTTGCTGGCATGGGGTCAGTGTCAACCATCGACTTTCGGATTTTTACTATTTTCTCTGTAAAGAAATTTTGAAATTTGTTTGGCAGTGTCTCTGGAGATTCACACTGAGGAAGTGGTGAAGATGACTCTTTACCAAGGAGTCTGGACATCAGTCTGTGTAGGGCTTTCAGTTCAGATGCGAATTCCTTGATTTTAGTATTAAGGGCCAACTGTTTACACTGCTTCACCAGCGAGTTCACTATGTTTCTGGCAGTACAGTAGATTTGTCGGTGCACTTCTAGATTGGAGCGTCTCCAGGCTCTCTCTGCTCTGCGACAAGAGGACTTGGCAGCAATGACTTCTGGGGTTACGCTCCAAGATGATACTGGCCGTACTGTTACATAGAGGATATCTGCCTTTCCTTGACAAATACCATGTTTATCTCATTGAGTGAGGTACAAAAGTCGATATTTCACGAGTGGCGCAGCCACGAGTGAAATATATTAACTTTTCTACCTCACGAGATGAGATAAACATGGTATTTGTCAAGGAAAAACAGATATTCTATTTAATATATAATTTTTTCTGTGTTTTACGTTGAGTTGGAGTGATTTCAACGGCAAACGTACAGCCTTCGCAAGCTGACAATATGACGTCATAACATTGTCCCGATGACGTCACGCGAGTGGTGATAAAGTTTATCGTCACTCAGTAGAGTGGTGATAAAGGTTATCACCACTGTAGCTTGATAGAGGGTTTATTTCACTGATAGAACCGAGTATCTCACTCCAAAGTATGTAATAAACTCTTGGATTTAACAGGAGCATGCTTGTCAAGTAGCTCTGAGAGAACAGGGTTATAGAGTTCGGTAAGGTCAGCAGGATCTGAGGGAGGACTAACAACAAGATCAGACTCCGAAAGTTCATGACGAAAGGCATTGGTGTCAATTCCTTTCAGATTACGGCACTTTATTTTCTTTTTTGGAAGAGGCAATTTGTCTGTATCAAGATGAAAAGACACTAGGTGGTGATCCGAGATTTGAAGATCACTGACTTCAGGATTGAGGACACAGTGTTCAGATTTTAAAGAGACAATCCAGTCCAGAGTGTGACCACTTCTGTGGGTGGGGACATACAGTGATTGGACACAGTCTAGAGCGTCAAATAGCTTATTGAATTTCACAGTATGAGCATTTGTTGCATTCTTAAAATCAATGTTAAAATCTCCAAGGACAATAAGTCTGGACTTAGACGCACATTTAACTTCGAGAAAATCTGAAAACTCATCAAGAAATTGACCAAAGGAGAGTTTGTTTTTCTGAGAATGTCATTTTCGTTACAATGTTCTGTGCATTGATGCATGTAGCTTGGTACCTAAACCCAATTTGATACAATAGTACAATGTTACTCATCAGACACGTACCAAGTATCGAAATGAGAAATCAAACGGTAATTAACCTGTTAACTTGCCTCTCAGCATGTTGAACCTTGTCCTTGTTGGAAATGGCACAGTCGCTGCCTTTATTACACACGTGGTGAACGTACAACTAGTGTCATACTAATCTCGTACGTCACACGTGTGTCGTATCACGTTGACCTGTGTCGTAACGAAGTGACCCCGCATTCCAACGATCTGATTGGTTAACCAATGACCTCTCACTTAGGGTCAAGTTGAAACGGAACTACTTTTGAATTAAAAACAAACACGTAACATTTCATGTTCACAACTTTATATGCTAGATATATGCGTCAACATACATTGTGAATGCTATTAGAATCTTCGGCACATTTGGCCAGTATGCAGCATTGATATCGCGAATAGCTATCGGCAAACGCGCCGTATTTACTTACAGTTCAAGGGTTGTATGGAAATCCGGAAACATCTCACATTCATTGTCGGTGTCAAAAGGTTTCCAATGCGGCGAATGTCAAATGCAAACATCATGTTACCATCACCAAGAAAGTAATGCACAGCTTGCAATGGTACTTGCAATGATACTAGTCAAAGTCAAACATTTCACTCTGGGTTGACCTTGCCCTTCGACGTTGACATCATGTCGATCGCGAGTCGACAACGTCACTGTCCGACTGTTCTTTCTACTGTACCGTAGGTCACGATTACAGTCATAACGCGTCGGTTGTTGTTGTTCATCCAAACCTCAAACCTTTGCACTGTTGCTTGATTCTTTCAGTAGATTGTATATAAAACTTGGAAATTGTAATATCTAATGACATCCCGTCACAAATAAACAACGTAGGCTGTCGCTAGTAACTAGGCCAACAGTCAAGACTCTTCAGCGGCGAGCTGACCGACTGCGAGGCGAGGCGAGTTGACTATAAGATTAATGTGAATGTTTGCATTAAAAATAATACCTTGCACAACATAACATAACAAAAACAGTTCATTTGCATAAACCTTTTTGTTCATTTTTACAGTCCACTTTTGATTTATTCAACTGAATCTAATGAACTACATTATTTCGTCGTAGGTATACGAAATAGGAGTTGCAAATAAGCGTTCGGGTCAGCTCTAGCGCAGTTTACGTCAATTATTACACACTCGGTTATTGAAACCGGTTTCGGTTACAGAGAATTGTTTCCCTTATCACAGGTAACAACATTAAGCGTCGTGACGAATTCGCGTATAATAAACGTGTGTAATAAATAAAATACCACACTCGTGACATTCCTATGGCATCTGACCTCGCTTTCGCTCGGTCAGATACCGTCGGAAGGACACTCGTTTCGTATAATTCGTATCTAATGAGACCTCGTGTAATATTATCTATGTATTCAGTGACAGTGTCGTGTTTATGCACCAGATGAACAGCCGTTGGATGAGAAGGACACTGCAACATAAAATTGTACATTCCCCCACTGCCATAGGCAAATGAATTCTAACAATGACATGGTATCCGTTGTGACAAAACAATTAGAACCGTTGATCCTGCAATGAGAACTGTACATTCATGAAGTAATTACAAACTGAAAACTTATTGTAGGTGATTTAAGATTTCGCCATAACGACGACAACCCTTGTCATATATATTTCTTTTCAACTTTCTGTGTTATGTCCAGCATTACTGCACGTAGCCACGTACGTTATTGGTTTCACATTTAGAGACACGAGCACAGTGTGATATGGTAGAGCACTAGTTTACCTTTAGTCCATTTTATGAAGATTTACGCTGCAAATTTATCCCAGAACGTTACTCATCGAAACCATCACTAATATCTAATAATTTACCGCGATAGTATCAACTCAAAATGAAACCACACTACGCTATTTAGCTCTCTACGTTAAACATACATTTATTCGTCCCAACATGATAGAGTATGGTTCTTAAATTTAGTTTGTTAGCCAGTGAAATCATTGTTACGTCATTGTGTTTATGATGACATGACATTGTGATACTATCAACTGGTTTTCGTCATAGCTCGGAACCGCGACCGTGATATGATGACATTCAGACTGTACACATACCACATGAAAGGGTCTATATTTTTTTTATCACAATCAGAACATAGGCCCTGCTTTGTTATAATTGTTTCCAACTGATTCATAGATAGTATTGTATGGGTGTTTTCATATCACAATCTGTATTAGCCCGATACCCCAATATCAGCCCGAGAGCTTTAGCTGATATTGTCAGCTAAAGCAATAGTTGACATTGTCATATGAAAACATCAATATCATACTATGTTTATCATATACACTTACGAAAAAACCCCATCTAAGTTAAAGGAAGGCCGAAATATATTATTTTCTTTTGAATTCTTAACTGCAATTGGTTCATTAGACTATTTTGTGAAAAACGAGACCCATAAAAATTCATATGTTGTTCCTACATTAAACTGGAGCGACTTAAACTTTGCCGGTCTACTTTTCACCCGTGAGCAACAAACTAAAAATGGGGCGGGGCTTTGAGAGTTGAAAGATACCGGAAGTGACGTACGCGAAGGGACGGAGTGTAAACATTCGCTTACTATTTACAATGGCAAACACTGGGGAATCGGTCAGTTAATCTGTTAAATCTACGCTTTGCAATAATACCACATCACTGTTCTGCTGGAAACTGTTCGAGTAATGTTAGTTATCAAGTTTCACTTTTCAAACGTCCCAAAATATCGTTATATGTATCAAATATAATTTATATGAATAGTGAAAAACGATTGATTCATAGATAAGTCAATGCTAATGAGATATAAGATGACAAAATGAAACCAAGATATAATATGAACGAAGTATAGTTGAGACAACGAAATCAGATAGTCGGTGTTTTTGTTATTTTTGTTGGAGAATGCTTTTGTTTAAAATAAAACAACAAACGTGAGATAACCAGACTCCGGCGGAGTAGGCCCTATTGTAAGCCATCGACAATAGAAGCACATCACAACATCCTGTTTTTAAACGACAACCTAATTTACTAACTGTACATTACAACAATCAAAGCAACTCACCACATATTTTAAAACATCAAAAGTACTTGGATATCAACGGATAATAATACTTCTAGGAATTCACCGTTTACGAATCCACCTACGAAAATACCGCATCCCCAATGATACATTTTACGATTTAGTTATTTAGTTTATTAACAGTAACATTGAATCACTTGTATTTCATTAGATGGGGGCATATCTGAGATCACAATAAAGCAGCAGCATGTCACTAATTTACATTGTCAGTAAAACAAATTTGAGGAAACAAAACCGATGGCCAAACAAGTTAATAGTAATGTTAGTGACGCCCAATTACAATCGTCAATTACTTCGAGTTCAATATGGTTCGTTGTTACCCAAGAGCTTGGTTGGTTGTCGGTTTTGGATTTCATTCAGAATCTAAAAGATAATAAAATAATGTTTTCAATCAAATGTGTGGTTAATCAAATCAAATTTTAAAAAAGCATTGTGTTAAAACAGAATTTTTTGCTATTGTAGACTTTCGCCACTTTGACATTTCAGCAAGAGTGTCAATAAATGTAAGAAACTTACCTTATAATCGTATCCAAACGGACAATATGAATATCCAAATGCACATTAGACACAATTTGTAAAGCTATAAATCCATCATTGACAGTACTTGGAAACATAAGATGGTCAAATACTAACCCTCTTTCAGCAAAAGTCTTTTCTCAAATGGCAAGATAGAAATCAAATAGTTATGATGATTTTACACTGAAATGAATTTCATTGGTACATTATTTAATCCAATGTTTTTATTGGATAACTTGATAGAGACAAATCGCGTTCATGTTGTTACAAGACAGGAACTGGAGTGGCGCCGACCAATCACTGCTATAGACAGACAGTTGCGTGAGTGTCACCTGCTTTTGATTACAAGTGTTTTGACACTGACCTATCTCGCCACTGTCCGACAGTGGCTTAATTGCCTTGTCTTCAGGATCAAAGCAAAAACACAGACCAGTAAAACATGTCAAAGAGTGAAACAATATTTTGATAGCGATAGATAGAGCAGTATATGCGAGCAAGACTTCCGTCTTGGCCATATGTTATGACATATAACCTTTAAACATCCATAAACTTTAATTCTGAATCTATTGATTATCATGACAACACACAACTTACTCGGAAAAGTCACATGCGCTTTTACCTAACGGTGTTTGCATGAGTTTCGCATTTTCTCTGTACCCATTTCGTTTGTTTAAAAGTTTACAACATTTTCTATGGCAACTGCCGATTGAATGATGGTATCAAGCTCACAAATCCATGGTCTGCAAATAACTGTGGCGTTTTTTCAGCGATGTTCGCCATGACGTCAACCTCGTACACAGGGTAAACTCCTTACTGTGCTATTGCGTCAAACCGTTATCTATGAGAGACGTAATAGCACTGTGAGGAGTTTAGTTGAACGTATGCTGTGCAAAGGGAGACAACTCTAAATGCCTCATGACTTTGATCTATTTGTCTTGTACGTTATACCTAGAGTTCGAGGTTCAAGTAACTTGACGACGGGTTGATACAGGTTTTTGCCCTTGACGACGGGCTGATAAGGTTATCTACCCGCCGGGCTGATACAGGGTGTTTGGAGGAGGTTCTATCATACATGCAAAATCTTCGTATTTATTAGCAAGTATATGATAAAAGTAGTGATTAAGAAGTGTTTAACGTAAATGTCGTATCACACTTTCACGTCAACGTCATAAAAACATTGCGAAAGAATCATGATCATGAAAGATAATTCCTGCTGACCGGTCCTCTAATATAACCTATGGCTCACAGAGGCTTTGAGGAATTAATGGTGACTATGATTATCTTGATCGGAAAACAAATTACTACATTATGGTTCAAGTAACTGTAACCTTGATGATCAATCTGACCTAAGTAGCTGAACCTGTCCTCAAGATTCTAACGATAACGGATAATTCTCCAATCAGGGACAGAGTGGTACATGCTTAAATGGTCAAACCGTTTATCCGTACCTCATAAGCGTCTCACCTTCTCGTAGATGACTCTGTATTTCGTGATTACAAACATCTGTTAGACCAAGCTATTATAATGATAATTTGCAATGGTTTATTTGGACGGGGTAGCCCAGTGATTAGTGTGTTCGCCTTTATTTCAAGATGTCCGTGTTTCAAATCCCGCCAAGGCCTTGTCACTAGTGTCTGATGTAGATAACGGTTTTACAGGCAGTAAGGTTCGAGTGCATTGCTACACTAAATACCATCCATGGTTCTGTAGTCTCAGCCGATGCTCGCAGGTTGCACCTGAATGCATAGCAACAATGGTGTTGCGGACGTTCTCCCTGCAAAAATATTAGGAGCCATGGCATGTGAAATACGTTTTAATGCGGCATTAAGTTTAACTCACCTCACCTAATCACAATGGTTTAAATGTCATGCTTACGGATAAAGGGAAACATATCAAAAACAAATAATATTTACTACAAGGACTGTTTAATTGGTTGGAAAAAGTGCTTAATTTGAATGACGTTTTGTCATTCCCACTTATAATCACTTCAGTCGTTAATTGAAAAGCTATTTCAAAACTTATTGGACAACAAATAATAAAACGAGATAATATCCAAAGGGGCAATACCTGAGCCATCTTGTTTTTTTAGGTAGTTCTTAGATCGACTTCACTTATTTGACAAAGTTCTACAGTAAGGTCAATAAAGGTTTTTAACAGGGACAATTACCATTACAACTCTCACTTCTTCATGAACCACTCACATACTCGAGAATGAGATCTTGAATCAACTCTCAACAACTTTATTTCCCAAAGCAGACATTATCATGCAGTTCTTTCATTCCACTCAACAATCATCAGTGTTCATCTAATGGTGCGTTTCCCACAATTAACAATTTGAACATGGCTAGGAATGTATTTGAACTGTCATCAATCGTCCCGAAGGCTGTTTTCCTCAGTAAACAATTATAGTAAGTTCAAGCTTAAGGCATAGGTCAGTTAAAGATTGCTATGTTTATAACTAACATAAACATTGACGAATTGTGAGTATTAATGAATGCTCTGTAATATCTCACGTGAGTCGTAAAAATAAACACAGTCACACAAGTATAAGTAAGACAGTAGACACTTTTTGTCTTGTTCACGTGCGCATGCAACTACTAGTTTAGGATGTCCAGATATGTCTCCTTATATAACAAATTCGGGTATTAAATCATCCGGATACAAAACGTCATTTTTCGAAAGCATCAGAGCAATATTTATAAATCTGAAAAAATAAAAATAACACTCATTGGTTTTTCATCAACATAACATTTCAGGAATACCTAATTCATCCATGCTTGTACAAATATATTTTCTGAAAAGGTTTGCATTACTCAAAAACAACTAGGATTTGTTAGGGAGAACGTTCTCACAAACAATTCCAGTTTATCTCTGACGATTTATACAGACAGTTTAATAGTGATAATGGCAGAACCAGCAGGTCGAAATTAGATGAGTGTAGCTGAAGACGGTATGAGGACACAACCATGTAACCGTCAATTTCATCTACCCCGGGCCCTTTCAATCTAAAATTGTATAAGCAAAAGTTGGTTTCAGGTATTTTAATTCATATTACCGCAAATAGTTTAAATATTTTCAAGATTCTATAATCCTTTTGAGTAAAGTTTTAGATAGTTTTCATGGTACATTAAGGTTGTACTTGCACAATAAAAACATTGCTGAAATGTGTACAGATCTTGTATGGCTTTTGTCACGATCCACGATAAATGTATTGTTATTGGTAGTTTCGTATTTGTGTTAATTAAACCAAACGTCATTGTAAGAAAATGAAAAATATTCCTAAAATTTCGCGATAGTAACATTTGTCGAATATATTTCTTTTCATTATCTACAGGATTGACTTAAGTTAAGCATTATTGTAGCAATACTACACTAATTGGACATAATTAATGATATATAAACATTAAAAAGTAATATTTTGTTATAATTCAGTACTGTCTAAGTTTTGTCCCAGTGCAAGCTTACTTCAAACTGAAATATAACTTCCCTTTAAAACAGTATCAATATAAATACATTTACATACATGTACACTGTCGGCCAAAAGAAACGCCTACTTGATTTTCCTTAAAATGAATGATGCAATAATTTATTAAATATAATTAATGGTGGTCTCCATGTTATTCTGTAGCAATAACTAATATGAAAGTCCATTAAAATCGTTGAAAACTGTGATTCGAGTCAATAACATTTATGAAATCCACGCCCAATGAAGGCGGCTATTTTCGGTTAATTCACTTGCGCACCGTAACCACGTACATCTGTAGCATCATCACCACTTTAATGCGAATGCGTGTCTGTATTGTTGCTCGTGGTTGCATGAAAATATGTTTAAAATATTTTTTTGACCAAGCACTGATCGAAAACTGAACAATTATTGTTTTCTTATTTCAACAATCGCCATTCTTTCGTGACATGAACTTCTGAAATTCAAATATATTATGCAGAAATGGTGCAACTTCATTATGCTATAATATTGCTAAGCTTTTCATTATAGTTTTTACGATATCTGATAAGATGTCAAGTGGGCGTTTCTTTTGGCCGACAGTGTACACCGTTGTCAGAGATTGTTTCCCCTTCAAAGTAATTACACAATAAACCAAACCAAATAGTACTTAACAATTTTGAAGCAATTTGATTATTTATAAAAATTTTTTTATGATATCTGCTTAGTTCATAACATTAAAAAACATAAGTTTTCTCCGAGTGTACACAGAGGCATGTAAAGGAACCATTGTTTGAAAACTTAAATTTCCTACTGAACCGACTTTGTTTATTGCCACGAGGACATTAGTAACTATAATTATAACAGGAGTATAAGAGCACTTGTGCTTTACAACTTTATGCAGTAGCTGGTGATATGAGTTTTTGAAGAGAGTCACAAGGTAATAGTATAGCAATAGTGTACATGTAAATATTTTTCTCGAACTTTTCCTAAAAATCTTTCCTAACTTTGATTTTTTAATTGAATTTAACATAAGTCCAGGTTGCACTACATTCCTAATTTACATGGTTAAAGTCACACTCACAACTAGAAATCCGTGTCTCACTTAAGAATAAATGTGTTTATCCAAATTGCAGTAATGATAGCTCTCTGACAGTTATATTTGTTACTTTGTTCTATGGTGTCACCATCAAGTGTTAAATATGCTGGTAAGTAATCATGTAATCGAATGCATAATTATATTCACAACAAAAAATACTAGATCGATTAGTCTGCGAGTCTGTGACGCCTAGCAATATAGTGATACCAACCGTTTGGTACCATGCATTTTTGTTTGTTTTACTAATAATAATTTACTAAAACATGTACAATTATTTTAAATGAATTTCTACAAATGTATTCATAAAGTAATTCACTTATATATGTATATATATATATATAAATATGTATACAATAAATATATATAAATATGTTTTATTTAGGAGAAGCCTTGATATAGGCTATTGTTTACTAAAGTAAAATACTGTTAAAATCTAATTCTCGACGCTATGTCATATTGTATGAAACAAATATTTTTTCCATTATAGTGTTTATTCATATTAATATTTTGCATATAAATACCTATAGTTGATGAATGTACCATAGCAATGTGCCTTTTCAGTATGTAATAACGATAGATTGATGGAGTGACGGAACACAAGTAAGGGTAGGTACATACACATGCTAGTCATTAAGAGAACAAAGTATTTATGGTTGACCCAACCAAAAGATGTACAATCCAATGCATTATACTCAAAGCAAAAATGTCATTTCAGTTACCACTGGTTAACATGATTGCCAAACGGCGGTCTTGAAGATTTTAAGACATGCAAGAGGCCCAATAAAAGTAGTAAATATAGGTCTTGATATGTGTTGCTCACCTTTTTAATGTGAACAGAGATTGCATACGCAACGGTGAAACCATATGTGTACAATAAAACGAGTGGAGAAGCTAAGTTAATACCATTCAGAACAATCAACCGAACGGCACATTGGAATAATTAACACAAGCATGCAGAAAATCTTCTACTGAGAAAACAAGACACAGAAACATTAAATGCACTAAAAACAGAATAATGCAAATAACATCTATATATTACCAAGACAGCGTTAGAATCAATGGCAGTTCTGTGACATTAGTATCGCTTAAGTCATATACAAATATCGCATATATTATTATGCTTCATGCCTTCTTATATAGATGACCAGAAGAGTAAATGATAAAGGTGTAATCAGTCCTTCACTTATCCATGTAGATGTGCGTTCATACTCCATTAGGTAGTATGTTGTAATAAACTAAATTTCAACACTGTCCATTTCCTTTCAAGTTAACCGAACATACATGTTGTGCTATACTATACTTTACGGAATTCTAAACATTCTGTTTTTATTACCGATATAAATTCGGTAAAATCATGTTCCTTGCATTTATATAACAGGGTTCTTGACAGATAGTGAAACTAACTGAATTACAACCTTGAAATGCTAGTAAACAACAAAAATGATTCAGTTCAACACTAATTATAAGATTCTGCATTGTTATCTCCTGAATATTGATAAAACGTTGTTTCTATTGAAATCTGTCAGGTGCCTTGTTCTCAAAACATGTATTTGACGAAACAACAGGGAAATACATTGGTCAAATATACATGTACATGTTCACTTTCTCATCCATAGTACTGTGTCTACTTCTTCAATTTGAAATTCATTATTTCATGGAATACATGGTTTGAAAGTTTAAATGAGAGATAATGTAAAGACACATCATTGTCAGAAGACCAGACTGTATAGGGTTCAACAGAAGGAAAGGACAACAACAACATACATAAAAGAGCATACTAGTTGTACGACGAGGACAAAACTAATTATTTACAATCAATCTATTCTTCAAATATTAAATCAGTAATGACAAAGGATCGGTTTGGTATGATTTTAAATATCTGTCCAGGTTTGTCTGAACAGGGAAATACATTATCACATTAATCAATAAATATAAATCAAGTTTCAAGTTTCAAATGAAATGAAATCATACTGGCGTTGACATTTTTCTTTACACCATATACCTTTTCATTTTCTGCCACTGTTTCATTCGGAAAGGTAAATTATTTTATCTAATATATATTTTGTCATTGTCTTTTGTGAAATATTTAAGGAAAAACAAGATTATCGATTCACATTACACTCACCTAAAATAGTATAAAATACATATCAAAGGTACAATATGTTCCTCAATTCTAATAACGGTCTCTAAATGTCAGCATTTAAATCTAATTCCAATTTCGTAACCAAAGATTGATACCAGAAACATGGCAGACAATTACAATATCACTATATCATCAAGAACTTTGTTATAGGCGAGGAAAATTGACCTCAATAGTTGCTTAGGGATATATGGCTTTTGATCCTGATTGATTTCCGTCCAATTCGCTAGTTTCTCTTTATACTAGTTTACATACATCCGGTAAACTAGTGTTGGTCGATTTAAATATAGTTTTATATAATAGGTATAATTTTAGAGCCCTTTATAACCTGTAGCAGATACTTATAATACTACATGGATGTATGTATATATTTTAAATAAATAAAATTGCTTTTATAAAAAGGGATTCGCTCTAAAAAAAAAATTACCTTACGTGAAGAAGAAAGACCTGAAGACGAAAGACGTGAACATGGAATGATAAGTAAAAAGTCTATATTGATGATTGATCAAAGAAAATACTACACCAAGACATCTAGAAATCTCTAATCTATCAAGATGAGTTTATCAGGCAAAATATGCATTACCTTTGAATTCAACTGCAGACGACTGTTGTTCTACTCAGCAATTTTCTTCTAAGAGTGAAAGTTGCATTCAGTTAACTGGCAAATGTGTTGGTAGACTAATTTGAATATAAAAGCAACTTCTAACTTCTAACCAACTCATTGAATGACCAAGTTGTGAATCGGTGTTCCTGAGAAATTGATTTACTGTTGGAAGAAGATTAACAAATGAGACTCATTTCTTTTCCATTGAAATACCATCCTCAGTCTTTGACAAACTGTTGTGATTAGTCGCAGCGTCTGTTAAATAATTACATGTATGTATATCATTTTTAGTTTCAGAAACAAATCATGTAGAACTGACTTTGCTATTTGATTCAAGTTGATGTCAGCTTCTATCACTGTCACAAGGAACGAACACATTTAGCCCACGAAGTACTTCTCAATCGTGGATGATTGGTTTATGATATATAATTGGTCTTTATATGCACGACTCATAGTTGACAAAATATTTCTGTATGGGAGAAGGTTGTCTTGTTTGGATAACTTGTTCCTTATCCATTTCGTCATTGCATAAACTATGTTTAATCAGGTCTTTAATCAGGTCTTTGAACCACTTCTAAATGCACTTCAAAGACCTGATCCGACATCAACATGGAGATGATGCAGTAATACCACTTCTAAATGCCCTTCAAAGACCTGATCCGACATCAACATGGAGATGATGCAGTAATGCCACAAGATCGCTCGCCTCATCAAGAACAAAGCCAGCATAGATGTAACATTCACACGCGGCAAGACCCTCAAGCAACTACTCAAAGCCAACGGCAGAGGAACCAGCACTGCAAGCCCCAACCCAAGAGGATGCATCTACACAATTCCATGTCATTGTGGCCAAGAGTACATCGGAGAAACGCTACGACCTATCAACACAAGGATCAAGGAACACGAAGCGTCCGTCAACAAACTTGACCAGAAATCCGCCCTATCTGAGTATACCCTGAAAAACAAGGATCACATCATCGATTGGGAAGCTACCAAAGTCCTGTCAACCAACAACAAGAACTGACGCCAAAGAAAACTCCAAGAAGCGATTGACATTCGAAGGGAACAACCTGCAATAAACCGCGATCAAGGCATCTTCCTACCATGTGCGTGGGATTTACTCATCTAGAACTTCTATCTCCTGTCGGAGGAAATATCCGAGAAGATCAACCAAACCAAATCCAAGTATCCCTACCTTCCATCCACTCCTGTCGGAGCAAATTATCCGAGGAGCCCCCTACCAATCAACACCTATCAGCTCCAATCACCATGCAACAACTTCAAAGCCATCCACATCAACAATTGGCCTCTCCTCCAATCAACTATAATTATTATTTGTTTAACAATTTCAATAAAGCCAATTGGCCTCCCTCGTTTCATCATGTGTGTTTATGTATATCCTCAATAAAGCCTACAGGCCATTGGTTGTTTATCTAATTAATGTTTGTATTGCAAATCCACATCATTCTCATACTTCATCTCCATCATGTTTGTATTACAAATCCCCAATGTATACCATTCTCATGCATGTCAAAATTTGCTGTAGTGTTTTCCATTTCGGGGATAATCAATACATAATCATGTTACACCATTAATGCAAAATTTGACATTTGTGGATTCCCTGTTTGACATAACAGGATGTAACTCTCACAATCCACCCCTATGCATTTCTTTGTTTATGTTGAGAATATGTATTTTCTGTGCGTGATTTTAGCAGTCCAAATCCAAACCAAATCAGATATTTGGTAAAGGCAATATTTTGTGGAAGGTATCTATTAATCCAAAGTTCAAGTTCATTCCAGGTTGTTTGGTTTCACAACATTCCCAGTAAATATGACAGATGTTCTCAGTACAAAGTACAGAAATCATTGTCAATGACGTTCATTCTTAACAATTCTTTTTTAGTATAAACAATTCTTTGAAGGAATTTGTATTGAAAATCAAGAAGTTTAACATCTTTAAAGTTATATCTATAAGAGTTAAAAACGATTTGCTAATCGAATTCACAATCCTTAAAACTCATTTCCCATTTATTACAAATCTCAAGTTTGTCATTTCTAGAAACCAGCTTGTCATAAAATAATCTTGAACCCTTTGTGGGCTTCATTTTATTTTGTTGGTAAACATTGGTATACAAATTGTAAATAGGAATGATTCTTGTCCTTCTAATAGCCTGTGTCTTTATCATCCATCAGTGTGACGTTTTCCTAGATCCCATCCACGTATCCTGCTGTTCAAAATGGTGTGCATATCCAGTGGTTTCTTCAGCACCAGATTGTATATATACGTTCATAGTAATCATATAGATGGTATAGGAAATCGTTGTAGATGGAATTGTTTACAAATGCGTATCATCATTGTTTTTGTTTATACTATTTTGCCTCCTAACTTAATTGACATATGATACTACGCAGTTTGTTATGTCCTATCTTTTTGAAAACATACAGTGATCAATAACGTGCATCCAATCCATACATGTATACATTTTAGAGGAAACGTATATGATTTAATATGTGTCTTCATAGTGGGAAAAACACAATCTTTGCCAGTTGTTATAGCATACAATTTAGGCATTAATCTAATTAATGCTTAAAAATATTGATTCAGGATTTTAAAATCGTTCATGGTTACACGATCTGAGTGTATGAAACTGTAAAACCAAAACTCTACACGTATCGAATGAAATCGTTTCCTCCTACACATATTACCTTACTGGAAAAGTTTAGCTAATCATAATTGAGTTTGACAATAAGTATTCTGTAGGAGCATATTGGTAAGTTGGCATGTTGTGAAAGACTGCTTACAAATAGATTCATCAAAGTAGCAAGTATCGATTAGTGTCACCCAATGTGTCATTATATTAGTGTCATTTCCTGAACTGTCATCAGGTCTTTGAAGGGCATTTAGAGATACATGTAAGAACAGGACGATTTTCTGGATAACAACTTCTTTAATGCAAATTGTTCTCCCTCTTCCTGAACTGTCATGTATTCTTCGAAGATTTCAAATTAAATGGTGACAGATTGCTTCATTGGCAACGGCGTTGTTCTACTTGTGTTGTTCTCCAGCAATGCAATTATTACTATCGACACATATATACTCGGTAACTGTCATAGTTATTTCTGCAAAAAAGTATTTTGCATCAGTACAAAATATCAGCAAAACAGAAATTTTATATGTCTTCTTAGTTACAGCATATCTCTAATCTATAAAAACGAGTTTCCTGTTTTGACATTTTGAATTTTTCTAAACTTATAAATATTATATAAATTCTTAAGAAACATTACCATTCTAAAAACAGAGGTAACTATTAATTTATTTCTAAAAATATGGTTTCATAGTATATTGAATATCACGTGTCACAGACAGATAAAGGAATTGAGGTAATACGTCTTTGTTTACCATTAATCAATGAAAAAGAAAACACACTAATATTCGAAATAGCACTTGGATTCATTTCTGTTCTTTTTAAATTGTATTTATAGAAAGTAATAAGAATTGGACAGATTAAATCATACCATTTTTTTTATTTCATCAAACAATGTTACAAAATATTTAACCTTTGTTCTTCTATTATAAGTTGAGAAAATTCGAAATGTCAAAACAGGAACTTTAAATTGTTTTTCAGATAGTTTAAAATAAGATGTAACTAAGAATTAGACATAGATACAAGTTCTCTAAATGACATTTTGCACTCATGCAAACATATTCTCTTTCACTGTTTACATTTCCTGACTGCCGAAATAGGTATAACATATACTCAGTATATGTGTGTCGATTGTAGTAATTAAATTGCTGGAGAACTGGACAACGAGAACACCACAAGACGAACAACATTGTTGCCCATGATGAAGTAGTCTGTCATCACTTAATTTGAAATCCTGGAAGAACACAGTCATGAAATGTCATTGACTGCCACTAATTGTCACTTATAACATTGATAAATCAATTTGTAAGCAATCACTGTCGTGATTTTATTTGTTACATGTTATTTTTCAGTAAGCAATACCAAAACACTCCTACGGAAAAGTTATTGTCAAACTCAATTACGATCAACTAAACACTTCTGCTGAGGATATAAGTGATAGAGGATACCGTTTTTTTTATGGCAAATTATGTATTCTTCTTCTTCTTAGTCTATGTTTTACATTATATTTTATAAACGCATCTCGTGTAACTGTGAACCACTTTAAATTCGTGAACAGATGTTTAATTAAAACAGTCCAATACCTAGTTTCTATGCAGCAAATGCACATGGTCAAGTATGTACGTGGGTTCTTAAATAGTACACATGTATGGATGGGATGGACGACATTGATCACTGTATATTTTCAAAGTTTAATTTGTAGTACAGTAGTTTCTGTAGTAATCTGGTGGTGGAGAAACCAATGGTTATGAACATTAGGGTACATGGTTGGAACCTGGGAAGACGTCACAATGATGGATAAACAGAGACACATTTCTTGATCAAAGTGATATTTCCAATGCCGCAATCCTCAGTGTTGGAATCCAACCCTACATTAGTATATTCAATCAGCATCTAAGGCACTATATGACTTGAATTGATTTACGACATTTCAACATAGTACGAACTATTCATACTTTCCGTAAGCGAATCTTTCAAACAAGTCCTAAGATGTTAGCTAGACATTCCTATTCCTATTTCCCAAAACGATTCGTTTCTTCCTTTTCGTGAAACACATCGAGCTTCAATTGTTTATTCCGCAAAAATCTGCTAATGGATAAATGTCCTGATTGGTTTACCTCTGCGAGGTAATTCATGCACAGATGACTTGGTTAGAAACGTAGTATGTGATCATTCCAAAATCCAAGGTGGAGAAATGAACATATGCCACTTGATATGAATCTATCATATTATACATAATATGTACTGAGATTGTAGCTCTTATGTTTCGATTATGATTTGTCAGCTTCAAAGGGATTAAGATAAGTGTGATCATTGGGGATAAGATGTGTGTGATTGATTTGTACAGTATTGAAAGACTGAATAATCTCCTCTCTTGTTTGGTTATCAGTAAAATTCACGTCAATGATATTTTGGAATGTAAGTACATATTAGTAACATTTTGACGATTTATTTTACAATATATAATTAGCACTCACATAGATACCGGCTCAGAATAGATCATAATATAAGTCAAGTATGAAGGTGAGTGTCATGATTAATGCACAGAACGAAAAGTGTTGGAACCCATTGGCCGGATCCTTCCGGATTCTCCGAAATTTTTGGCGGATCCTTCAGAATCCGTAAGAATCCGGAAGGATCCGGCAAGCGGATTCCAACACTTTCTGTCCGGTTATTGAATTTTAAATGAATTAAATGTACGCACACTTGCCCTTAAATGCTTTTGGTTTTAAGGTCATTTACCGGACGTCAACAAACATTAAATATGCTTATATGTTAAGGTCATTCAGCAGAAATAAACAAATACTATCACATTTGATGATAAAGACCATTGCTTTTACAAACTGCATCTATGTCAACATTTACAGATTCTTGTCCACGTTTCACAAACTTTTGGACAAATAATACTATGACCTTTAACTTGAATTATGCGAGTTAGATTTCTTCAGCAGATATTTATATGGGGTTTAATTTATGTAAGTATGGATATATCTCATCGACCGTTTAAACTTAAACAACCACTAAAACATTAAGTAACACTAGTATCAATACGCTTCAGTCTTTCACTACAACACTGGCATATTGTTACTTCTTCATTGACACTATTGAGCAATTTATCCTGAGATAATTTGTTAAATTTTAGTCTCTGCACATTTAACTTGCACATTCATCGGAGGAAATCTTAGAACAGATATTTGCAAATATTTATGTATGAAAACTCCGGGGATTCATAAGTCACATCCCGGTGATAAAGGAATGTAACCATTTTAAGCATAAGATACTTGAAAAAAAATTTTGAATGTAGGATTATTCTCAAGTTCGACTGATATGTCTAATATACACTAAGTTTAGGACATTAAATCTTTACCTTCGCATCGTAAATAGTGTTTCGTGGACAATATTATACACGATTTTGAACTACAGTTTTGTATGAAAGTAAATCCTTTCAATGCCTCTCGATGCAAAAGAAAATAAACCAAAGTGACTACGACAGGTAACTTAAACTCAATAAATATGTGTGTGTTTGCCTCTTTTGACGTAACTGGTTGGAAAACCAGAGCATCTGTGCCAATCTACTTTAAAATGTATAAGAATATATTTAAAGACTAGGAAGCTGGGAACGTAATTGACATCAAATTGTTTCCCTCGTATTTCCCTTTGAAATCCAATAGATGCTGTTTCTTTTGAGACGCATGCATTTGCTGTCAACAATTCTGAAAATCAACGAATGTTGTAAAACTAAAACATTTTACAGTTGGCAAGTTCAACTTATTTTATCCCAATGAAAACAAATCATTTAATATGTACCAACACGATGATATGACAGTCATGAATTAAAACCTTAAGCTTAAGTTGTGCATTTTCACATCGTTGATCATGAAATGTTTAAACATTAAATTGGTCCATGTTTCGATCAATCATATTAGATAGATTTATATTAGAAAAACCAAACCACTTCATCTTCATCTGCTGTTCACATATGTGAAACAAGCCTATGATCCGTTCGTAGATTCACAGTTTCGTTATTATTGCTCAGTTGAGCTGTTAGTTATCTAAAGATAAAATATAATTGAACTTAGTTGGGTATCGTCGCGGTAGCACCTAATGTGGAGAGCAGTCATTACGACTCTTTAATGGAATGTTAAACTACAACATGTCAGAAGAGATCAAATCTTATCATAAATTATATGTTGATAATACAGACAAAATTCATCTTATTTCTAAGAGTTCGGAAAAGACAATATAAAATTATAACATTTTCATACTTCATTAATTGTAAAGTATTCAATCGAAATAAGCTTCTGTTAATATAATAATCATATAACTGCCAGGAGTACTTTTACATCACCCCTCCTTTCTGATACTAAATGTGTTATTGAAAGTTTAAACTTAATTTTTTTTTAAATTGACTCCACCTAACATAAGTTGATGAAATAACTATCATTTCCCAATATCCCAAAGTAGAAAAGATGGTGATGAATGAAGAAGCGTAATACTCGTTCAAGGATAAGACATTAAACATGTATATGTCCGAATGTGACCTCTTCGATAAGTCTCAACATCTGATACATAAATGAAAGTCCAACTGTATTTAACAGTCACTGTTCAACCATCTTCACATTAAAAGTGACAGGGCAATTTTCCTGTATTGACTCAGGGGACGACCATTTCTGATTCTGTATTACTCTCTTATCATCACACAAAGTGGTGGAATGTCTATAACATGCCGAAATGTGCCAATACACACCATGCTGAACACACAAAGAAAGTAATAGACATGCCAAACTATCATGACATGTTACTATTGATTAAAACAAACTCCATCAGAAATGCTTACGCCAACTATTCCACTATTTCATCAGCATCTGTGCAGGAACGTATCAGCAATTGAATATATAGAATAAATCGTTCCAAGGACCTATACAGAAACACTAATAAATGAACAAAGAAGAGGATCTCAGGATACCATATGGGAAAAGGTCCGCTGAAATCCTGAGGGTGTTTTTAACATTCGAACATTCAATGTCTGAGCTCGAATTATGAGTGTGAACAACTGTCACATAACAGTCACTTCTCAAGTAATTTTTCCATGACAATAATATTTCATTTACAGGTCTGACCAACACATGAATATCTAGGGATCATGGTCGAATTTTGGACAAGTTTGGAGAAACTATTGTGTCCTAGTATGATCTACACATCAAAGTGATTATATGCGTCAGAATGATGAACAGAAGGAAACGCACTCACAGACCGCCATGCTGACAGCTACTTATTCCAACTAATCCGTAGGGGTATAAACCAAATGGATAACACTTTTAAATACCTTCATCTTTCAAGATAAACGTTTGTATGTTCTAGTTAAGGAATATCTCACACCAGTTGTAAATGTACGACAGTGTTTATCTTATTGTCTGTGTTTCTTCAAGGTGCTTTGTCTCTTTTGCAAGGTTTCCACGAATACGCCAAGTGAATCTAAGAAAGTACCTTTAGGATCAAAAGGATAGGAGATTGATCAATGTTTGTAAGACATTTCTACATCCATTGTCTCACTACCATTGAAGTTATGTCATTAGCTTTATTAACCGGTCATCTGTGTTCCGATGTGAAGAACTTTGCTCTGTGTTTGGTTATTTCTACATTCGCCATTCAAGTCACTCGATTCAGCTTGTCAAGCATTAGGTAAAGGTGTTCAGAACAATTACAACACTCAGAACTGAGTAGCAGAGCAGCTACTATATAATGTGATGAGTTGGCATGCATTGAAAATATGAATATGCTTGGGATAGATGAAATATGTGCTGTCACACATTACAATAATAATATAGACTGATAACACCCTCTTCCCGTGATTGTAAAACGTGTTATTCCCAATTCCAAAACGTTCAAACTGTCATAAAATTTCCAGAAAATTGTTTTACGTGTTTTCAAACAAATAGTTATATAATAAACTTATTATGGTTGAAATACATGTAAGTTCAATGTCATTGAAATGCTATTATATATAGGTTTGAAGAAATAGCCAGAAAAGGTTTTGTTGAATATCAACATTTCTGTATTACTCTCTTTAAAAAATCATGCATTCAGTTTTATAGCATATCAGTTTATTTCTATTCGTTATAATGAATATATATGCTTAAAACGTCAGTCATATATATTATTATATTACATCCAATGATATACATAATTAATAACGCCATCACATAACCTTTTTCGCTTTCATAGAGACTAACTTTAGTACTTAGCAAAGAGTCCCATTATAGCTTACCAAACATTTTCTGGTATAATAATAATATTATATTTATAATGCGCACATATCCATGCACAATGCATGCTCAAGGCGCTACACAATTATTACACTGAAGGAATCATACTTTCGGTGCTGCCTATGAAGCGCTCCGCGCGACCGATTAGGTCCATACGTTCGCATGTCCAGGTACCCATGTGTACAGCTGGGTGAACTGAGTGCAATGTGGATGAAGTGCCTTGCCCAAGGACACAACACAGTATAAGACCCAGGTCACAAATGTTTGGTGTCTCCACCGGGATTCGAATCCGGGCCGTTGGCGTGAGAGGCAGACATGCTAACCACTACACCACTGTGCTCCACATGTGATGACAGATGGAATGATATTAATGAACATTTTGATACATTTTAATCAGTTCTGTAATGGCAAATCCTATTTGAATATTCTTATTTTTTTCCTAACAATGTAGTGATAGAATGTCCATGGACAAGGAAATGAGAGGAAATCACAACTAACTATCTTTAGAAAATACCATAATGTTATCTTATTTCTGTCATTAAAGTATCCGATTTCATCTATCAAATGATTATCAAAAGATATATTAGTTTTATTATCATTTGAATAATGTTCAACTGACATTTAGTTAATAATAGCACTTTGTCATATAATATAATGATAAATTGTTTCTCTATGTGATGAATCTTATTTACGGTTGTTTTATGTATTTGATGACATTTGTGCTTTGAAAACGAAGCTTTCTATGATGAAATGGTTATAATAAAGAAAGATAGCTCAACATATATTCATACGGCTCTTCACTCAATCATTTGAAGGGTTGTACACTCTGTCCTGTGCTGTACAGACGTTATGACTGTAGGTGTATGTATTTGTACTCACTTGTAAGAACATAAGCAAACTTGGATAATAAAACATGTAATGAATTAGTTCATTGATTATCTATCTCCAAGCGTTCTTGAAATAATCCAAGTAGCCTTATATTATAGGACACGTGTGTCCATTATTAGATATATACATCCTCAATAAAGATTCTTATCAAAGAATCAATGACCAGATGAACAAAGGTGCCGCAGAAACTAACGGGGTCCATTATCTGTCATATATTTCACTGTTATGTAAATACAGAAGGCAGACGAGCGACCCTGTAGGGAAATAAAACACAGGACTCGACGAACCTTTAAATGTTCTGATAATCTGTAAGGAGGTTACAGACGAGATCAATTGCATTCCTAAGACTCTTGGGATACAAGGTCAGATTGCCTTTCATCATGTTAAGATAAAATAGAAGTTCATAGCAAATGTAACAGTCTTAAATGTATTCAACGTCGTTTCCACATATTGAAGCAATAAGCAATCAGTTGAATTTTTCATAACGACACCATATACTATATCAATGTTTAAATTTCAAAGAAGTGCTATAACCAGTTCTACATTCTAAAGTTGTTGAGAAAGTGTTATCTTGTGGACGTCTCATGTTACTAACATTTTGTCCAATATCTTCAATACAGTTTTAGTACAATACTTACTGTTGAGTAATAAATGACAATTCCAGTCAGTCAACCAGACAGGTTGGACCGGGTGAATATGACTATCTTCCAGTGATTGTCTTAAATGAATTGGATGCAAGATGAGTCCTGCTTGAGAAGTCATCCCACAGGGACATTTAAAGACTGAAAATACCTAATAGATATATGTTATGATTAAGTTGTTATTCGCGGCATGTTGACATGCAG
This sequence comes from Gibbula magus, assembly GCA_936450465.1. Taxonomy (NCBI): domain Eukaryota; kingdom Metazoa; phylum Mollusca; class Gastropoda; order Trochida; family Trochidae; genus Gibbula; species Gibbula magus. The sequence continues at coordinate 77,607,400 of OW388289.1, read as the reverse complement.
GTGAGATTTCATCTTATTTTTTTTCAACGAAAATGAACGCATCTGAACACAGTACTGTCATTACACATCCAGTACAGTGTGGTGATGCCATATCATAATATTTTCATCTTGTTTATGTACATACTTGTAGCATTGTGATGTACATGTGACTACTTGAAGAAGTATAGCATTTTCATGTCCTGTGGTTGACGATGACAGGGCATTGTGCAAAATCTACTGTCAAAACTACAACTCCTAGAAGTAATTGTAAAGGGGAAAAGTCTAATAATTGTAATCATCTTGATTTCCTGAATAAATAAATACTAGAATAGCATCGTTCGAGATTCTGTTCCTTGTAAGAACTTTATTTCAAAATGAACAAATATCAGACAATTTTAATACTTTTGTAATTTGAAACTTTTAATTCTTTTCAAAGAAAGCATAAAGCTATAAACTATGGCTAGCTAAATGGTTTTAATGTAATCACCAATCTACAGCCTCGAGTTTCCTTATGTTATTAAATACAGACTATTTAAGGCGAATACATAATATAAGATTTTCGTGAGATAACAAATGTTCTTATATTTTTCATTGATTTGATAATACTGTTCAGTCCGCAGGGTAGAGATTTCGATTATAATCAGTTATGTCCTTGAGGTACTGAAAAGACTGATTGATTTGTATTTGTATTTCTTAATCTAAACAAAAATACACAATAAGTTGAATCAAACCAACAAATGATTATCGGTATGTGTTGGACCTATGTAAATGATTATCTCTTTCATTCTCTCTCCATTAAAACACTCCTCTGGATCCACCACTAGATATTCCTTTTTAATTTAGCAAGAGGAATGCTGTGCACTGGGAATATACTGTTCTCTTTTATGCATTTCGTTATCTTCAAATTGTAATTATCTTTCCATGGTATTATTGTTGCACATCGACCATTTGTGTTGATGAATAAAGAACAGTGTAAAGAACTAAATGTGTATTTTCTTTATTTCCTATCTGTTTGAATATCAGCGTGAAATTCAACCATATATGTGATACTCCCCAATTCTAAGTTATTTGAATGTAAAAATATAAACATTTTATTCCTGAAATTCACCGGAGCTTATCATGACTTTCCTGAGGAGATGAATCTATAATGATTCAAGTAGAAAACTCAGTTTCAGTGAACGGATACCAAGTGGATACCAAGTATTCAACTTTATATTCGCATTGAAACTAAATCCTCTCTAACATCTAATAACCTAGGTCAAAATAAGTAATGGAAAATACCACAAATAAAAGAATCCAAATGGATTCTAGTTGGAAACCAAGTTACTTAGTTTCAGTGAATGGAAACCAAGTGGATACTCGAATTACCCAGTTTCATGTTGGTTTCCAGGTTTCAGGAAACCAAGTCATTTCTAAAGTCACAGTTTCATGTTGGTTTCGATTCAATGAAACCATCAACTATAAATTCCAGAACTGGAAACCAAGTGGATACCATCGTTCATATTTTCTTGTTCGACAAATCAATGAATCCAAAATGGATTCCAGTTGGAAACCAAGTTACCTAGTTTCAGTGAATGGAAACCAAGTGGATACTCGAATTACCCAGTTTCATGTTGGTTTCATTTCTGTAGTGCATGCACATGTTCAAAGAGGAAACATATTTTTATGACCAAATAAGTGTATACATTCACACTGGCCGCATCGTTTAAAAACACTGTTTCAGTTTATTTTGCATTTCAGTTTAAATCTGATAATTCTGTTTTAAAATGTTCTGATAATTTGAATGCCTTTTTATATACTAGTAATTTACATCTATGCTCTGGAAACATCACGCTCACCCATTGCAGTTCACCTTTCATTGCACTCATTGTTTGTACATTCCCATTTGCTTCTCTGTCTTCATTAAACTTGTATATGCTTAGTCAATACATCTCTGGATTCTTAAATATCAATGTATATTAACCATTTTGTTCACCCTTAACATTATCCACCCGTAGAAAGGAACGGAGTAGCCCCGAAATTTGTAGTGTATTAAAGGTGCATCCATTGTGTTTCATAAAATTTGATTTGGCTTTAATACGTTCGAACACACCACCTATGCTGTTTACAATACAAACAAATTCAATAAGCTTGCATATTCATCCCCAATCGCCAAATATATCATAATTACTAGTTTCCAATTAAAATCGAGTAACATCATTATGCATGTGCAGAAACCGAAAGTGCATGTCCTATTTACACGCACAGTAGTTATATGACCTATTAAACATTATCAGCCCAAATGTTTTATTTTATCTGGTTTAAATATGATTCCAAAATTACGTTTGACTCATTGGCGCGCGCCACACGCGGTGCATTGTCCGGTTTTCGATCAGAAATCGACACTTTTACCTTCATATCGTCAATATACTAAGTCGAGTGTCATCAAAATGGTAGTTTTCGGTAACAGTTGGTACTTCTCGATAAAGTAAGACCATTTATAACGTTTGGCATATTTGACCCCCAACAACACAATGGATGTACCTTTAAGTAACTTACATGTACTAAATATCAGAAAATCCATGTTTCCCGTGATTCAGGCAAATAGAAAACAAACAAAACACCCAATGAAGGAGTAAGAATAAGTAAGTAACTCCGAAACGTCATGAATATTCACAATTGCAATCTCGACCTCCTGACGATTCAAGGTAATCTGACTGGCGAACAGTATATCCAGCAAATGCTGCAGTCTAATGTTGTTCTTCACTTTCACAAACATTCATTTACCGGTCCAGGTCTAACATCAATACATGTATTCGTGAATTAATTAGTTGTGGTGTTCGTATATCCTCAAATGTCTAGACATGTTCTCATTACCTGTCACAATTGCGGAAAACTTCACCATAGTCCCTCAATTACGTATGTACATGTATGTGCGTCTCGAGATCAAAATCACTAGGAGATGCTTAACTTTATTCTCCATTAGGACACCAACGTAATATCTTTTTAATGCGTGCCTTACTGAGTATGACGTTTGTGCAACCTAAGTCTCCTCCTTTTTAAAAAAATGAAAATAAAAAACGTTTATGACACGAAGCTAATCTGTTGTCAACGACGCAAGTAACTGTGTCAATAAAGTCACTGGCGAGGGTTAATCTGTTATTTATGTGTGTTAACTTAAATGCATATTAACAAAAGACTATTTGTAATAGTTGCTAACTTGACATGATGATTTTCATATACCGAGAATGAGAGATACAACTTTTGAAACGACCTTTGTTTTTGAAACATTTACAAACTGAAACAAATCCCTTTGGATCTGGCAAGACCAAATGTGAATTGTGAAAACTATTGTTGATTCATTTTGTAGGCTTTGGTAACTCAGACAAATATTGTGTTATCCATTTACAGCTTTCTGGATCGGAGTATCAACATACATTTGTCTCTTTAGCCTGTTGCAGTTAAATTTATGATTTATTGTACCGTGAGATTGTCAATATAAATCTAATTATCTGCATATACTATAATCAATATGTCTCAATCAAAACAAGGAAAGCCTTTTAAAAGTCATGATTGGAGGCATCTTGTTAAGGCTAGAAATTAGAATAAAAAAGATATGTATGTCATATGTACATATAGCAAAATGGAGACTGCATTGTGGTATTTTTAGGGATAAAGCTTTGATTACTAATCAAACAATTAACTGTTTAATTTAAATGTCTTAAATATAACAATTGTACCTCGATCGTTTAAGTTATGTGACATACACTGACGGGCAAAAGAAAGTATATCAGTCAGTTGTATTTATCATATGTATAATTTTCAAAGTCAAATAATTCGAGTTTTCGACTTCGTATTAAAAAACTGACTAGTTTGGGAAATTAGTGCAAAACAGTCAAAGAATACCTCTACGCAGTTTTGTTTTTTAAATTAAAATCCCCCCAAATTAATTTCGACAACACAACTGTTCATCGACATATTACACCTACATGTACTCTATATGAAAATCAATAAATGTGCCTCGTCCTACACATATTTACAAAAATTTAAACATGATAGGAGTCATGTTGATGAACATTTCATTTCTTAACCGTCTACTTTAAATAATGATATTTAAGTTAAATAAAAAAAACAGTGAACAATTAAGTCATTCAAACTACTGCTGAAAGTTGTTATTGTATCGTGCCATAATCAAATGCATCTCATTTCTTTAAAATATTAAATTAATCAAAAACAAGTGATCGTTATACTTTCTTTTGCCCGTCAGTTTAGTTATATAGTGTATTAACAGTTTACACACATTAGTTCTTTATAAATAAAGTCTATTATATATAATCTTTCATTTGAAAACCAAAATCAATATTCAACTTCCCCGATTTATTTGAAGATATTTTGAAGTAGGCATATATTATGATTTAATCGAAACGTTGAGAGTTTTGTCATTACTAGATTCCAGCAATAAGAATATGTAGACCTATTGACATGGATACAATCATTTGAATCATTTGTTAAATTTTGCTAACCTAAAATAAACCAATTCGATTGATTATGAAGCAAATTTCGGTTTATCTTGGAAGGAAGGCATATGGATATATTTTTAGTCCAAGGTAGTGGCCCGGTATCCCCATGCGTGTTGCTTTCACTTTGGACATAGATATGGTTCTGTTCAATATTTAAGAAAAAAAGTTCGCTGTACCCCAATGTATTTGTAATGAAGTATAGTTTTGCCCTGAACTATTATAGTTAAAGCACGAGGACGGGGTAGACGGGGTACAGCGAACTTTATTTCTTTTCTAAGATGCCAAATGATCAGATACAGATAACATTCTGCTTCCAATAATTTGGAAATAAAACTATTGTTTACATTCTTTAAATATTAACAATCCATGCACATAGCCAACGGATGGCTATTCCATGTGTTAAACCCACCCCCTAAGTTAAACTAAGATCACGTGACTGACATTCCAAAAATAATTGTTGGTAGAGCTGGGTCAAGTCTATTAGTGATGGCGGAACGTATTTTGTCTTAATCAAATGTTTCCTGCTGTCATAAAAGTTTATGTTCATTGTCCGACCGCTAATTTTGACCGACTGCAGAAGTTGCAAACCATGAAAAGGAGTACACGCTTTATTGGTTGCGATGTAAGAGTTCAGACGGCTAGGGCGAATTGATGTTACGTTACCATGGGCACACTTGATCACGAGGGAGCGGCGTGGAACAGCGGGAACGTCATTCGATTGTTACGTCATCCAAAAAAGTAAACCTTTATTGTCTGATAAAGTACTCTTTTTATTGTTCTAACCGGTAGGCATCTTAGAATTGTTTATACATGTACATGCTTCACTATCACGAATACATTATCAGTAGAGTGAGTACAATACATATGCATTTTCACTAGCATTGAACAAAATGATAACTGTGTGGAAGGTTTGCGTGTTGTACATGCTTGCATCGCCGGTTAATGTTTGCGTCTAAAGTTTCTTCGGAACTGCAGTGCGTAATTATGCATTGAATTGATACATGTCTGCTCTTTCAGGTGTAAAATGGTTTTTGAATTGAAAACCTCTTATGTTTACAAGCGTTCAGATTCAAAATAACACAACAGTCGTTAAAATTTGAAATGTTTAGACAAAATCTCTCTTTGCAGTAATTATTTTGGATAACCCCCACGGTCACGTGATTATTAGAATATTCCAACTGTAATATAGGGGAAATTTCAACTGTGTATACAGGTTGGAGGCGTTTACGCCTCCAACCAATAATGGTTTTCCGCCCCATAATTTAAGATATAGTCTTTGAAACTCTTTAATTAAAAACAGTATATTATAAAGCTGCAGCAAGTCTATCGTAATATGGCTGTCGAGACGATTCTTAAATTAAATGTTTCTTTTTTTAAAAACTTTTCCAAAGTTTCATTTCAAAAACCGAATGTTATTCCATTCGGATGGATGCTTGTACAATGTCAATTGAACATGCAAGTGTTGAAATGATGTTAAGCACGAAGCAAAGGTGTAGTTTCATTATTCCTGTCCAAAATAAACAGATGGCGATCTCATTATCTTGTAATGTCTTTTTAACCTTGTAGTAAATTTGAATTGTGACTCGGGTCAATCTTCTTTGAAATGTAATACATTGAAACACAAACTTAAGTGGAATGATAATACTAAATTTTGCAATCGTTGATAAAAGTCACTATATTTGAGAATATCAGAGGATACAAGGGTGAGCCATTTATCACCAAAAAATGCTTCTTAAATTTTTCAATGAAAGTTTTACATCTTTGAACACAGAAAGCCCAAGACTTCCGGTGCATGCTTGTCACACCATTATTACGTCATTGTATTTATAATGACATGGCATTGTGATGTCATCAACTGGATGACGTTAATTCATTGTGATTCATTACTTGAAGTAAAATCATTGTGATGTCATGTATGTGACAGTGGTAAGGTACTGTGCAAAATCTACTGTCAAATCGATATGACCTAGGTAAAATTATTTGATCACACATTGAAAACAATTTTGGCTGATACATGCAGATAACATTCAACTTGATAAAAAACAAAATACGTTTGCTTTGTTAAAATGAATGCTGAACCATACTTGAAAATATTTATAATAAATGTGTATGTGTATGCAAAATGTAAATAGATAATCAGTATAAAAGTGTCAGTAGACTTAGGACAAACAGGATGCCACACCTTCTCGACAAACGCCGTCGTTCTGACCGTGAGATGGTTATCAAACATTGTTCATGTCATTCAACGCGCTAGGAAATGTTGGTTCAGAATCGGAATAAAATCATCAAATGTCATGTTGTAATATAAGGCCCCACATCCTGAACCCGTGACATTTCATTTTAGGATCACAAAAACATAATTTGTTTTACAAATAACGCAGGAAGGATTATATTGATTAGTTCAGTTATGTCAATCTTTTTTTTAATCATAAACATATCTTAATGTTAAGTGGCAAACTAATTCGGTAGTGATTAAGTAGTTTTAAAATAATTGTCATATCACATTTTCACGTCACTAGTACTGTTACAAAGGAAAACACAAATGAAGTACCATCATTCACTGATCATGAAAGATAACTCTTGCTAACCATAGGTATTCCTGTAATCTCACCTATGTCTCTCTAATGAAAATCAATCGATGCACAGTGGCTTTGAGGCGTTAACAGTGACTGTGATTATCTTGATCAGAATACAAATTGCTACATTATATTTCAAGTAACTTTAACCTTGACGATCAATCTGACTGTAGTAGCTGAACCTGTCAAGTGATAACCGGGAAATCTACACTTTAATCAGGGACAGAGTGGTATATGCTTAAATGGTTAAATCGTTTATCCTTAATTGACTATCAGAGAATATTAATATAGTATACGTGCCTCAACTTCACGGAGCTCGAGATGACTTTCATTATTTTAGGTTGCGGTTACATTCAGATGGATGTTTATGGGTTCAAATTGTTCAGTTAATCCTATGCTATAAATGTAAAATCGATGTTCAAATATACAATGTCATGTAAAATTTATAATTTTTTCGCAGCATACTGTTACATATTCATCACTCAAACTGCCAGTTTGTTTGCTAATGACGCTTTGCAATTTCACATTTATAAACAGCTAATGTAACCTTATGGGTAAGATTAGGTTTGGCACTGCCTTACGTGATTGTATATCATCATTATAGGAATAATTATCAAGTGTTGAAAATGGGATGGGATATGGCAGTGATTAGCGCGGTTTACTTTGGAGCAAGAGGTCCGACATTCGAATCCTCCTATGGGCTCTTCAACCGTATCTGCTATAGGTAACCATTTTACATGTACTAACGTCTGGGTGCAATGCTACACTTAATGTCAGTGCAGTACTATCTGTGGTTCGCCAGTTCAAGCCGATGCTTGCAGGTTTCAAATCAATGCATATCCATAGTGTCGTTGTGGACGTCATCCTTGCAATAAGAATAGCAGCCTTATATGTGAAATTCTCTTAAACGCTGCATTGAACTATTAATCACTTCAACCCACCACAATGGAGGTCTTGGCAACGGATTAAGGTATCAGAACACTAAAAGCATTTGTACTCTAAGAACTATGTACATGAGTGGTAAAAACAATTATTTTGAGTGAGGTTTTGGCATAAACACTTATGATCCTTTCAGTCAAAGAAGCTATTTCAAAACTTATTATTCATAGGTTTGAAAACAATGACAATTAGACAACAATAAATAAAGCGAAACAATATCCAAAGAGAGCATTACTTTGGCCGTCTTGTTTTGTTAAAGGTAGTCCTTCTTCACATATTTGACACAGTTCTGCAGTCAGGTCAATAAAGGTTTCTTACAAGGACAATTACCACTGCAACTCTCACTTCTTCATGAACCACTCACATACTCGAGAATGAGATCTTGAATTAACTCTCAACAACTTTATTTCCCAAAGCAGACATTATCAGTTCTTTCATTCCATTCAACAACCATCAATGTTCATCTAATGGTGCTCTGGGTAATGGTGCGTTTCCCATAATGAACTATTTGAACATGGCTAGGAATTTATTTGTATTTCCATATATCATCTAAGGAAAATATTGTATAACTACTGTCGACTACTTCTGAAAGCTGCTTTCTTCAGTAAACAAGTGTAAATTGGGTCAGCCAAATATTACTGTGTTTATAACACACATAACAATAGCATTTACGAATTGTGAGTGTGAATGAATTCTCTGAATAATAGCTAACACTCACACAAGCCTTTGGGAAATATCATAATGAACATAAGTAAGACAGTAGACATGTTTTGTCCTGTTCATATGGTAAGTATTTTGAAGTTGAAAAACAATTGCTATTTTTAGAATGACAAATTATGTCTCCATTTCTTGAGTATTCAATAATCCAGAAACAAAATCACTGCAATATTCTGATATTGTGATGATTTCGTTTTGTTTTGTTTATCAATTTAAAAATAATCCTTATTGGTTTGTCACTGACATAACATTTCACACCAAGTTAACACCCAATTCATCTATGTTTACAAGTACCTAAATACTTTCTGCAAAAGTTTTCAATGTTGAAAATAACTAGGATATGTTAGGGAGGACGATCTCACCAACAATTCCAGTTTGTCTCTGATGATTTAAACAGTCAGTTGGATAGTGCTAGTAGATAGTGGTAGAACCAGCTCATTGAAATGAGGTGAACAGAAGCTTAACTGACACAATCATTTATTATTTAGGTGAAATCAGCTACCCCTTTAAACCAAAAACTGCATTAGCGAAAATTGGTTTTACATGTAGACGTTTTTTTACTTAAATTACTGGAAATATTTAAAATATTTTCAAAATGCTGTAACCATTTTGAGTAAAACTTACTAAAATCAATATTTTCAGCAACTGCTCCCATTTCTTACCTTCTCCTCTGTCTATAGTTTATTCATTATGTCATACATGTACAGTACAAATATATAAAGGTATACTATTATTCAATTCAGTTATCATTTAATTATCAACACTATGCAATGTTGTATAGAACACATATCTTATCAGTACTAGTGAAGTGTATATCGTTACTAATAGCTTGTATGTATGTACACATAATGTATGTATATACTATAGGTATGTGTCCTGTACAACTGCTAGTCATTAAGAGAACAAAGTATTTATAGGTGATCCAACAAGGAGATGTACTTTTTATGCATCATACTCCAAGCAGAAATGTCATTTCAGTTACCAATGGTAGAAATGATTGCCTATGGCGGTCTTTAAGGTTTAAAAACATGCCAGATGCGCAATAAAAGTAGTAAATATAGGTTTCTGGGTGTGTTTTTCACCTCGTTCATGTGTGTGATTGCATCAGCAACGATAAACCCATATGTCTACAATAAAATGAGTGAAGAAGATTAGTAATTGGACCGAAAGTTATTACCGTTTAGAACGCTGAACCTCGTGGCATATTGGAATAATTAACCTTACAAGCTTCAGGAAAACTTCCACTGTGAAAAAATAATGCAAATAGCATGTACTTTACCGCAGGACAGATTTAGAGTAAAGAAGTAAGGAAAGTTTTGTGGCATCATAACTGCTTAATTTATACAGATATCGCATAAAGCGTCTCGTTATTATGCTTTATTCCTTAGTATGACGTAGATGTTCAGAAGAGTAAATAACTAGAAATATGTGCATGTAATGCACTGTGATGTCCCCCGTTTAATCTTTCAATCCAACCTTGTCCTCTTAACCATATTTTTCACTTATACCAGAGACAATCCAAAAAGGACAATCCACAAAGATTAATCTATTAGAATAAATGTACTTATTTCCATGTAGCCACTTACATGTAGTTCAAATTGTGTCCCTTTCCTGTCCTCTTTGTTAAAACTGTTACCATGGAAACCAGAATAATAATTGAGAATGATTTAAGTAGCAAAAGGCTGGCATCATTCCATCTTTGAGTCTAAACACATACCAAGTCTCATTAAATAATACTGAATAGATTTTGAGTTGGAGGTCGGAAAAGATTTCTTATCCCTATATGCACTAAGTTCAAAATGTTTCCATGGAAACCAGAAAAAGTAAAATAACCTAAGTATCAAAAGGCACCACTCCAACACTAGGTCTAACCACACATCAAGTTTCGTGGAAAAATACTGCATAGATTTTGAGAAAGAGGTCGGAAAAGGTTCCTACCCCCACATGCACTTAGTTCCAACTGTTTCCATGGAAACCAGAACAAATACAAAGATCAGAATATCCTTAGTAGCAAAAGGCACAACTCCACCACTAGGTCTAAACACATACCAAGTTTCGTAAAGAAAAATATTGAACGTTTTTTTAGATATGGCCCGGAAACAAAAGCATTTCGGAAGGACGGAATAAAGGAATTACGGACAGAGGCGAAAACATTATGTCCGCCGCAAAGCTTTGAGGGGGACATAATAAACGTGCAAGCAATCCTATACACATTCATGTACACGTACGTTCATACTCTATTAGATTGTGTGTTGTAATCAACTAAATTTCAACCCTTTGTCCATTTCCTTTCAAGGTTATCAACAATACATGTTGTGCTATAGTATAAATCTACCGATACCAATATAAAGTCGGTATTATTATGTTGCTTGCATTTTTATGATAGGGTACTTGACAGTTAGTTAACTAACAGAATTATCAGCTGGAAATTCCTGTAAACACAAAAAAAAGTCAAATCAACTTCACGATTATATAAAAACCATATAGGCCTAAGTGCGTGTGGACAATCCAGTTCAACACTAATTATAATATTATGCTTTGTTATTTCTTGATTATTGATAATTCAAATCCGATATCAGTCAGCTACTTCGCCTTCAAAACATGTACTTGATGAAACAACAAGGAGTTTCATCGATCGTTGTTATCCAAAGAATTATTTAATTCTTCAATTCAAAATCCGTTATTTTAAAAATATGAAAATGTCCGCATTCATGTCACATCACACCTGTACTGTACAAAATACACTGGTTACCAATTCAACAGCGAGTTATATCCAAAATTCTCTGCATCATCTTCTCTGCCCTGAATGACAGATCCGCATCAATCTATCTAAAATACCTCATCCAGACACACATGCCTACCAGAACTTTGTGATCCAAGCCCATCTCCTACTGTCAATCCCTGCAACAAGAACTTGCTTAGCAGAAATATCCTTCTCTGTTGCAGGACCAACATTGTGGAACTCCCTCCCCCTAGAGATAAGATCAGCTTCCGACTACCAAAACGTCAGAACTCCAAAGACTTATCTGTAAGACAATACTTCCACGAATAATCTCAAGACAGTTTAAAACGCTGCTGAGCAGTTGTATGACTGGAAGTTAGGCGCTATACAAGTTCATTGTTATCATTATTATGGTTTCGATGTTCAAATAAGAGATGACGTTTAAATGGCAAGACATTGTCACAAAACATCAATCCTTTAGAAGACTAGACCCATTTCATTTTCTGCCGCTGTTACATTTCGGAAATGTAGCGCATTTAATCTAAAAGATGCAAATAAATACAATAACCTTTGCACCCAATAGAGTGTTATGTATATATAAAAGTTACGCCATTGATCCATTGGCTTTACATATCAATAAGACATGCTAGTATGTGTTACTCAATTCTAATTACTATATCGAAGTTTCAGCATTTCAATCAATTCCAATTTCGTAACCAAAGATTGACACGAGAAACAAGGCAGACAATTACAATATCACTATTCAATCAAGAACTCCGTTTTAGGCGACGAACGTTGACCTTAATAGTTGCTTAGGGATATACAGGCTTTTGATCCTGGTCAGTGTCTGTCCAATTCCCTAGCTTCATCTTATACTCGTGTACATCTATCAATTTAACACTTTACAAAATTTACAAAAAGGAATTCGCTCTCACAACTTACCTCACATAAAGATGAAACACGTTCAAATGGAATGATTAGTAAAAGTCTACATTGAAGACTGATCAACGAAAATCAATAAATGAGCTAAATATGCAAAAATACATTACCTTTGAATACAACTGCAGACGACTGTTGTACAACTCAGCGATTTTCTTTCTTAAAGTGAACGTCACATTCGGTTAACTGGCGAATCTGTTTGTAGACTTAGCGAATATAAAAAAAACTAGATGACACAAAAAATCCGTTCATTATTGAAATTATTACTAACCAGTCGAAGCATCACTAGGATCACTTTTCACACTTTTTGTTCTTAAAGGGGCAATAGCACGTTTTTTTCAAAAATTATTTTTTCAAATTTCCCATTTATAATGATAGTTTATGTCATTTAAATTAACTTTAGAGGGTAAAACATCTTTTTACACAAACCAATTATCTGTAGCGGTAAAAACTATGTTGCGTATAAAGCAAAAAATGCATGGCGGCCATTTTATTTTGAACACAATTTATTATTTTGTATTACAAAAACGATGTCCATGGCTTTACCGAAACATATACACTCATGTTAAACTTTATTTTCCGAAGAGAGAAGGATGTTTTACTATTGGTGAAATTATTTTTCAAATACATTTCATCAACTTATTTGAGCGAAAAAACGTGCTACTGCCCCTTTAAAACCTATTTCTGATTTCAAAATTCGATAACCAATATCTCATGACCTTAACCTTTGACCTTCAAGGTCACACGTTCAATGATCTCTTTTCATTGTGTATAGCACTCATGCAATGTCTCAAAATAAGTTTTAAAAAAATACCAAATAAGAGCCTGATAGCACAAAAAATGTTTGAAGTTATAGTGTTTACAATGATTTTCATATTGATTTCAGAACTCATGACCTTAACCTTTGACCTTGAATGTAAACAAGTCAAAATAACCACCAGGTTTATGAGAAAGAAGCTATGTATATGAGGTGTTAATACCTTCTTTGAAATAAGTTATTTTGTGATTTCAAAACTAGTCAACTTGACCATATCTCGTGATCTTGTCATTGATGCTCAAGGTCACACAGTCAATGATCACTTTTCATCGTGTATAACAATCATGAAAAAGACATGTTGGCAAATGCATGCTTAAGTTGTTACCTTACTGTGGCCTTGACCTTGACCTTGAATGATTTTAGTTCTCCATAGTTGATATATACCAAGTGAGAGCTTGAGAGCACAACAGATGTTGAAGTTATCGTGTTTACAAGTTATTTCATGACCATGACCTTTAACCTTGACTATGAGCATGTCAAAATAATTCACAAGGTGTATAAGAAAGAAGTTATGTACATGAGGTGTTAATACCTTCTTGGAAAAAAGTTATTTAGTGATTTCAAAACTGATCAACTTGACCATATCTCGTGACCTTGACCTTTAATCGTCAAGGTCACACAATACCTGATCACTTTTCATTGTATAAACAATCATTTAATGATTCAAAGTGTTCAGAGTTGAAATAAGGCAAAAGCTGCAAAAGCATGATGAAGTCGTGACCTCGCTGTGACCTTGACTTTTGACGGATTTTATGAAAACCTTTTCAAATCTTAGCCTTTCTCCATAGTTGATGTATACTAAATAAGAGAAATAATATACCCTGGTTTCCAGGCTGGATTTCCCTGGAAATTACAAGTATGTGTGATTGAGGTGACCAGAATTGAGTAATATTCTCTTTCCCTTTTTAACAGTAATATTTACATCGATGATATTTTGCGTGTTCATATTGTTAAAATTGCGTAAAGTAGACACAATGTTGAATTTTTTTTTGTACAATATATAATTGACACTCATTATAAACCGACTCGGATTAGATCATAAGATAGTTCATGTATCTATGTGAGTGTCATTATTGTATTTTAAATGACGTAAAAGGGCAACCACTAGCCCTTAAATTATGTCATTTAATATGAAAATGCAGATTTGGCTCTCGCTGTTCATGTCATCCATAGCTTACTTCTGTTACTTCAGTTACTTCTGTTCAAAGGGTATGTTTCCGACACTCATGGTTTACAATCTCAAGTACGTCCGAGTAAGAGTAGTGTATTCATCTTATAAACTATTTAAACCAATAAACCAATTAACACATTAAGTAACATTGAATCAATACACTCTAGTCTTTCGCTACAACAGTGGCAGATATTGTGACGTTTTCATTGACACTTTTGATAAATGTATCTTGACAAAATTTTAGTCACTTCAAATCTTGACTTACACATTCATCAGAAAAAACACAGATATTTGCAGATATGTGTGTGTGAAAGGTCCGGGGATTCATATTTCACATATCAGGAAATATAACGGTTGTAAGCATAAGATACGACCTTGAAAAGGGTGCTTGCAATGTAGGATTATTCTCGAGTTCAGCTGATAATGTTGATCTAATATACACTTTGTTTAGGGCATTAAATCTTGCCCCGTGCATTGAAAACATCGCGTGTACAATGATAATTAGGATTTTGAACTATAAATATGGATATATCATGGTTTGTAACTTTCTTTAAAGAGTTTCGTACAGATAGCATTTCCTCTCAAGGCAACTGCAAAAGAAAATAAATCAAACTGAATACGACACGTAACCTAAAAGGAATAAATATGTGTGTGTTTGCCTCTTTGACCTAACTGTTTGGAAAACCACAACATCTGTGCCAATCTACTCTAAAATGCGTAAGAAGATATTTTAGGACTAGGAAGCTGGGAACGTAATTGACATCTAATTGTTTCTCTCACGTTTCCCTTTGAAATCCAATAGCTGCTGTTTCTTTTGAGAAACTTGCATTGATATTGACAACTCTGAAAATCAACAGATGTAGTAAAACAAAGAAATTTTACAGTTGACCCGTTGTATTTATCCCAATGAAAACAAAACATTTCATGTACCAACTCAATGATTGGACAGTCATGAATGGAAACCTTAAGGTTAAGCTGAGGTCTTAATACTTTCCTTGTGTTTTGTTCATTTGCTGATTAATAATCAGTTTCTCATTTGAGATCGTTGATCATGAAATGTTTATTACATTAAATTGGTCCATGCTTCGCTCAATCAAATTAGATATAGTTACTCAGATTTGTATCGGAAAAAAACAAACCATTTCATCTAGAAATTTCAAACACTCCGTCGAATAGCTATGCTGCTCACATATTCATAGATTAACAGTTTCGTCATTAGTTTTCACTTGAGCCATAAGTAATCTAAAGATAAAGTCTAATCGAACTCGCTGGGTATCTTCCTGACAGCAATTGACGGAATCTACTGTCAATATCCAAGAGAATAACAAATGGACAAATATGGTGATGAATCAAGAACTGTAATAATGTTATGGATGGAATCATTGATAACACATTAAACATCTCTATGTCCGAACGTGACCTCTTCGATAACCAAGTCTCAACATCTGATAAGAACATTAATGAAAGGCCAACTGCATTTGTCAGTCACTGTTCAAGCATCTTCACATTAATGGTGACAGGGCAATTTCCCACTTTTGACTCAAGGGACGACCATTGCTGATTCTTTATTACTCTCATGATCACCCAAACTGGTTGAATAGCTCAAACATGCCGAAATATGCAAATACACACCATGCTAAAGACACAATTAAAGTAATAGACATGACAAACTATAACGGCATGCTACTATTGACAAAAACAAAACTCTATCAGCAACGCTTCCTCCCAAACACTCAGCCATCATGCACGAAATACCGAGAATGAATGATTTTTCATACGGGTATGAACATAAACTTATGAGCAATTGAATATAAAAGCTGAATATCATGTAACCACGCTTCCCAGATTTGTTACAGAAGATTAACAAAACTATGCACCCTTAAAAAAGAAGAAGAAAAACACTGTTGTCGGATGAAGTTGATTTTGAATATCTTTGAACATATAATTTGTAAAGAAGTATTCACAATTCCATTTGTCAGCATCTGGCTAGTATTCGGATACAACTCTCAGGGTAACAAATGAGTACGGTTCCGGTATGATCTGGAGTAAATCTGTTCATGTATGATATTGTGCCCTTTATTATCTGTTTTTCTTGAAGGTGCTTTCTCTCGTATGCATGATTTCCACGAATACACCAAATCAATATCTTAAAGTACTTTTATGATCAAAAGGATTGGAGATTGACCAATGTTTATCTGACGTTGCTACAACCACTGTTTCACTGCCATTGAAGTTATATCATTAGCTTTATTAACTAGTTCATTTCAACGTCCTCTCTGTCTCGATGTGAAGAGATTTGCTTTGTTTCTGGTTATTTTTATATTCGCCATTGAAGTCATTCAATTCAGTCTGTCAATCAAGTATTGTAAAGGTGCTCCGAATAATCTCAACCTTAAGAGCAGCCTGTATATAATGTGATGAGTTGGCATGAATACAAACATATGCATATACTTGTAATAGATGAAAGTGCGCTGTCAAACACTTTGTTATTCCCTATTCTAAAACGTTTCATGAAATTTCTAAAACAAAATTGTTACGTGTTTTTAAACAAAAAGTTATAGTATCTACTTATTAAGGTTGAAATACATGTATGTTCAATGTCATTGAAATGCCATTGCTATTAACAGATTTAAAGAAATATTTGGAAACGTTTTTGTTGAATTTCAATATTCGAAAAACATGCATTTGGTTTTTTCTTTACAATATGTATTTGCTTCTGTTTGTTGATAAATTAATATACTTTCAAAACTCCTATGTATGATGATGATATGCTAATGCTAAACCCGAATAGTGCCATTTTATTCCATTATAACATTCAATGAATATATATAAATGAAGATGCTGTTTATAAGAACCTTTCTCGCTTTCACAGAGATCTAGACTAACTTTACTGCTTAGTACATAGTTACATTATAGCTTACCAAACACTTTCCGGTATATTTTTGTATTATGTGATGATTAAACGTATACTAGTTTTAGAGACTTGAGATGTCAACTAATTATATGTAAGTTTAGATGTTGATGACAGTCTGGTTTCTGATTAAATATCAGTAAAATGATCATTATAAACGCAAAGTATTTGTTAACTGGCAAACTACAGTAGTTGCATAATCATTAATGTTTTGTAATATCTTTATGTTTGTTCAGAATGTTCGTAGTGTCATAAATTTCACAATTGGATAATATACAGAACGAGGCATAAACAAATATTTTTTTCAAAACAAACCAACTGACAGTTGTTTGTGATATCATGGATTGATACTTGTAGTTTTTTTAATATTTGGAAAATTATTTTTAATGTTGCACATTATAATGTTATCATGTTCTGTTAATGACGAATTTGAGAGACTAATAAAGTGAAATTGATGTTCAAAACTGGTACATCAGATTATGGTTTACAAATAAAACGATAGACATCTGGGTATTATTTCATAATGAACATGTCATTTGAACAATACATTACATTCTGATTAGGTTCAAAATTACAAATCCTATTCTGAATATTGTTCAATTTAGTAACAATGTAGTGATAGAACGTCCACTTACAAGGAAATGAAAGGACATCACACCTAAGTGTCTTTAGGAAGACCCTTTTATTTACTCATGTGTGTCATAAAATGGTCCGGTTTCATCATCAAATGTTTGGTTATCATTTGAATAATGTTCCACTAACACTTACTTCACTTTGATTTAATTTCACTTTGTCGTATCATGATAAATGTTTCTCTATATGATGTAATATTTTGTTTATTTATGTAATATATTTGTTAACACTTTTATTTTGAAGCTTACTATGATTAAAGAAAGGTAGCTCAACATGTCATTCTCAACTCCATCAGTGATATACACTATGCCCTATGCCATAAAACTGTTATGACTGTAGGTATTTGCATTTACATTATTATTGGACATTAATTTATTTATTTTTATTAATTGTTTTATTGTTTATCTATCTCCAAGCGTTTATGAAATAACAAAAGTAGCCTTATATTATAGGACACGTGGGTCCACTATTGGCTAAATACATCCTCAATAAAGGTTCTTATCAAAGAATCAATGATCAGATGAACAAATATGCTGAACAAGCTAACAGGGCCGGATATTTCTCTGTTCTGTAAACACAGAAGGCAGACAGGCGACCCTGTAGGGAAATAAAACACGAGACTCGGCGAACCTTTAAATCAACTGATAATCTGCAAGGAAGTTACAGACGAGATCAATTTCATTTCAAATACTTTTGGGATACAAGGTCAGATTGCCTTACACCATATTTAGATAAAATGGAAGATGACAGCAAATGAAACAGTCGTTTAAATGTATTCAAATTTTTTCCACATATTGACGCAATCATTTGACTGCAAATGTCGTATGTAGAATTCTACATTCTAAAGTTGATGACAAATTGTTGTCAAATTTATTATTAAGTTGCTTAAACAAATTTTCAATATCATCAATACAGTTTTAGTACACTATATTTACTGTTGAGCAATAAATGACAATTCCAGTCAGTCAACCAGACAGGTTGGATCGGTTGAATCACTAATAATAATCACTCATAAGGATTTCAGGAACACTTTTGATAACAGTACTTTATACATAGTCATTGTCGTTAATAAATTGTGACGCAAGAAGAGTCCTTGATACAAAATGTTTGAGAAGTCATCTGACATGGACATTTGAAGACAGAATATTAATCTAACTAACTGAACAGTACCTATGTCATAACCACGACTATATGTATATAACAACCATCAAAAATAAGGTGTTGAAATTTAACATTTTTCAGGGACACAATCAAGCTCCACAAGAAATTATGAAATTCGTGGATTGAGATGTATAGAGTTATTTATTAAAATAAAGCTTAATGAACTCCTACTATAACCATACATTATTACATATATACAATAGTCTGTCAGAAGCAGTGTGTCCATTGGTTGATCATTTGTTGTTTTACATATCTTTCTAATCTAATATGAATAATCTGATTTGTTACACATTTAGAGTACACACGATACATTGTGACTGGAAGACAAACATACACCTTCAATTCTCACAAAATGTATCCCATTTAACTTTCACGTATCACATTGTTTATTGTTTGAATTGAATCTGAAAACCTGGCGAGGTTCTAACTACAGCTGTATATACATTTGTACATATACATATACAAATTAGAGACTCTCACCTAATTGTCTTCTGATATCAGATATATCAACTCGAGTTGATAAAAGTAACACTATCAGAGGCTTGCCAAGAATGATTGACTTTAATCAATGAGTGTGGATAAAGTTGATATCAGAAGACACACCAGTGAGTTTTATTTATTATCCAAAATCATTCTTAATTTGTTTCAAAGAAAAATGTATGTCTTTGTACACAATATATAATACAATATATGTATACAATAGTATTTTCCTGATTATGACGTCATACATGTAGCATTGTAATGTCATTATTTCATGAAGTAAAGCATTTTGATGTCCTATGGTTGACAGTACAAAATCTACTGTCAAAACAATATCTTCTAGAAGATATCGGTTATTATTACTCAACCATGTTGAGATCACTCATTAAGTAACAATGATAACAATTATAACACTGCATGCTGTCGTAACGTCATAGACATTTTTGGTTGACGTCACAATGTTAGCCGCGCGACTGTAATAGCGGGTGACCTATTTGCAAGTGCGCGTCACTAACAACGATTTACTTGCAAATTAAGCGCTATTTACATCAGTTAGTAATAATTTGTTTTACTAAACTCTGTCCCGTTTGATAACATGTTTATGAAACTCGTGAATGACATTGGTATTACCTCGTTTTCGCTCGTTAAACATTCACTCGTTTCATAGACATGTTATCGAAGGTGACATTGTCTAGTATTCTATATATGTCACATAAGAGATGCAATTTTGGATGATAAAACATTTTCTAAATAAAAAAAATACTTACCTGACAATTTAAAAGCTAGAAAGCACAAGCTACAACATTTCGAAAATTTCGGACAGTGCCACATGTACATGTATCCTCTGATAACAACGAGAAGTAACCGTAAGGGGAAAAGTATTTAATGGTAATCATCTTGACTAACTAAAGAAACTCATACTAGAATAGCATCGCCCAAGTTTCTAATCGTGTTATGAACTAGATTTGAAAATGAAAATATATCGGACAATTATAATACCTTTGTCATTTCCAACTTTTACTTCTCTCTTCTCTACTTTCAAAGAAAGCATAAAGCTATATATAAACTATATAAAGCGTTTTAATGCAGCCTCAAGTTTCCTTGTTGAAGACTGATTATTTAAAGGGAATACACAATATAAGATATTCATGAGATTAGAAATGTTCTTAAGTGATTTGATAATATTATTCAGTCCGCAGGATAGAGATTTCGATTATAATCTGTCATGTCCCCTTAGGTACTGAAAAGACTGATTGCTTTTTATTTTTATTTTTTAATCTAAACAATAATATATAGTAAATTGAATCACAACAACAAATGAATACCTGTATATGTAGGACCTTTGCAAATGATTATATCTTTATTTGATAGAAAATAAAAGAAAATTGAAGAAGGATTGCAGTAACTTCAAGCTACTTGATCTCCACCACATTAGACCAGTTGGCATGAACATTTAATGTCAGCATAGACTATGTGCACGTGGTTCAACAGAAACATGCACATGTTCAAAGAGGACATGTACAGTCACAAATGTGTATTACCAAATGATTGAGTGTATATTTATTCACACTGGCCGCATCGTTTGGAAACACTGTTTCAGTTTATTTTGCATTTCAGTTTAAATCTGATGATACTGTTATAAAATGTTCGGATACTTTGATTGTCCTTTTAAAAACTAGTAATTACATCACTCATTGTACTTCATCTTCCATCTCACTCATTACTTTCTCATTTACCTCTCTGTCTTCATTAATTTTGTATATGCTAATACATCATTGTCCACACAATTTGTTTTGTATTAAGTAACTTACGTGTACATAATATCAGAAGATCCATGTTCCAAACATTAGAAATAGATACAAACAAGACACCCAATGAGGGACTAAGGGTATACTCAGAAACCTTGTGCATGTTCAAAATTGCAAGCTCGACTTTCTGGCGATTCAAGGTAATTTTAGGGGTAAAGAAGTGCTTCAGTCTATTGTTGTTCTTCATTTTGATAAACACTCATTTACCTGTCAAGGTCTAAAAGGCCTAAATGTATCTGTGAGTTAAGTAGTTCTAGTCTTCATATATACCTAAATGTCATTTTCTCATAAGCTGTCACTATTGCGCAAGTCAACTTCACCATAGTCCATAGTGCATATGTATGTCCGTTTTGAAATCAAAATCACTAGGGGGTGCTTAACTTTTTCTCAACGTGGGTGTCAACGTATTATCTTTTTCATGTGTGCCTTAAAGTTTATGACTTTTGTGCAAGTCGGTTCCTTTTTTTTTTAAATTAGAAAAAAATGTTTATCACACAGAGCTAATCTGGCGCTAACGACAAGAGAAACTGTGACAACAAAATCTCTAGGGTGCTTAATCTGTTCTTTATGTATGTTAGGTTAAATACATATTTACAAAAGACTATTTGTAAGGGATGCTAACTTGACATGATGTTTTTTATATACAGAGAATGGAAGATACTTGTGTTTAATTAAAGCATTAACAAACGGAGAGAAAAAAACAAGTATTTGGCAAGACCAAACGTGAATTGTTAAAAACTATGGTTGATTCATTTTGTACGATTTGGTAACTCAGACAAATATGTTCTTATTCGTTTACAGCTTTCCAGAGTATGAACATACCTTTGTCTCTTTAGCTTGTTTCAGTTAAATGCTAGTATTTCTTATCGATATAAATCTTATTATCTGCATTTACTATAATCATTAGTTAACCAGACAAAATAAGCGATTTCCCCCAATAATAAAGGTGGTATTTACGTAGATTTCCAGTGCATTGGTGACACAGCATTGTTATTAATCATTGTGTTCACGATGACATGATGTTATGATGCCATCAACTGTTTTTTTTTTTTGTCATGTGATTCATAACTTGTAAAACAACTGTGATGTCATGTATGTGACAGTGGCAAAGCACTGTGCAAGATCTACTGTAAAATCGATATTTCCTAGGTGAAATCACTTAATCACACTCGAAAAAAGAATTGATGATAAATGAAGATGTCAGAAGTGTCAGAGGACTCAGGACAAACAGGACGCAACACCTTCTCTAGAAACACTGTCATACTGGCATTAGGACTAGGAAATGTAAGTTCAGTATCAGAATATAATCATAAAATGTGCAATTAAAAATTTCATGTTATGATAATTGGCCCCACATCCAGAACATGCCACATTTTTATTTTATGATTACAAAAACATCCAAAATGTACAATTAACACAGGAAGGATTTTGTAGATTAGTTCAGTTATGTTTTTATCATAAACAGATAAAAAATAATTGTCAAACTGATTAAGTAGTGATTAAGTTCTTTTAAAGTAATTATCACATCACATTTTCACGTGACAGTTACAAAAGAACACACAAATGAAGTACCATTGCGAAAGTATCATTCACTGATCATGAACAATAATTCCTACTAACCATAGGTATTCCTGTAATCTCACCTATGTCTCTGTAATGAATACCAATCGACGCACAGTGGCTTTGAGGCGTTAACAGTGACTGAGATTATCTTGATCAGAATACAAATTGCTACATTATGTTCAAGTAACTGTGACCCTGATGATCAATCTGACCTTAGTAGCTGAAACTGTCCTCAAGATTCCAACGATAATGGAGAATTATCCACTCCAATCAGGGACAGAGTAGTACACGCTTAAATGGTCAAAGTGTTTACGTAATTGACTATCAGAGACTATTAATATAGCATAAGCATTTCACCTTCACATTGATGACTTTGTAGATTGTGGTTAGAAATAAACTGACTTGCAAAAGAAACGCCACCAAAATACAAAAGGTTATTAATGTTCGAGGAACGAAGCTGATCGATTGAAAACACTTTAAACATGTCTTATTAATATAACCTGCACATTCCTTGAACGCAAATGCACATTTTCTTCGTAATTTTCGAGAAAAATGAACTTATTGGTTAAAACTTTCAGATTGTGTACAAAGTTAACCAAATGAAATTTGGGTACAAAACATCAACAGAATGGAGGTTTTGCATTAAAATATCCGATTGCAAGCAACGAACCTTAGTTTTTTAAAGTGCTACAGAAAAAGAGAGAACAACTTGCATCCTGCAGGTTGGAGCGACGCTTAACCAAGTTGCCTAATCATGGATTGCTCCAAGTGTACAATAGCCAGACTCGCTAACTTTTACAGACCAACTGGCAGCAGTACGTACAAGCCACGGAGTGGAAAACCATGTTATCCACGCCGTAGAAAGACTGATCTGCTGACTTGTCACCCATTGAAACAACTTTTGCAATTCCAACCTCGGCCATTAACAATAGAGACTTGGCCTTTTCCTCATGTGTTTGTAAGCATTCTCACATCGTTAAGCTTAAAATATCGTTATTCTATTCAATGTTTTAAAAAACCTGATGATTGAAAACTGCACAATTGACCCTTTACGTCACGTCAATTAATTGTTACTTTTACTGAAATACCTTTCCAAATGTATGTATTTTCGATTAATAATATTATAATATGCGTTTGTTTGATTTGGGATCAAAAATGGTTTGGTTGCGTTTCTTTTGCAAGTCAGTTTAGCTGAATGTGCATGTGTTCAAATTATTTCAAATCATTTAGTTAATCATATGCTACAATTGTACAATTGATGTTCAAATGCACATGTCAATTACATATTTTAGGTGCATATTATTACTTCTTCATCAATAAAAATGCCAATGTTGATGGTAATGAAGCTTAAGACTATTAGTTTTGGTAAATTGTCATAGATAACACACAGGTAATATAACCTTTATGAGTAAGATTCAGTTTTAGTAACACCTAATTCAGCTATGTCTGTACACACATATCTTCTGCAAATACTCAAATAACTAGGATCTGTATAGGAAAACGCTTTCGCAAACAATTCCACTTTTTCTCTGACGATTTAAACATTCAGATTAATAGAACGGCGGCAGAGTGGCGGCGGAATGTATGCTGACCCAATCATTTATCGGGCAATTTCAACAAGCTCTTTTAAATAAAAACTGCATAAGGAAAAAATGGTTTAAGACGTTTTCAATTTATATAACTGCAAACTTTTCAAACTGCCATTATAGTTTTGAGGAAAACTTTTAGTGTATTTCCTTAGTACATATGTTGGAGTGTCCAGATCTATTATATGCTTTTGGTCAATCCAAGATAAATGTATTGCTATTGGTAATTTCATATGAATGTTAATTAAACTAAACACATTTGTAAGAAAATGAAATATATTCCGAAATTTCAAAACATCTCTAAAGTAGCGTTTATAGAAGAGATTTCTGTTCATTATCTACAGGGATGGTGTTAAGTTAAAACTACAATAATTTGACGCAATTAATAATATTTTTACAATTAAATAATTAATATGTTGTAATAATTAAGTTCTGTCTTGTTGTCTTATAGTTGTGTCCCAGTGGAAATCCAATTCAAACTGTAAAGTAAATTATTTTTAAAATACTATAAATTCAAGTAAATCAACATACAGTTATTGTATACCATTGCCAGAGAGTGTTTTCCCCTAGAAATATATGCAAGTTAAACCAAACAAAACAGTACTGAAATGAAGACACTGTTGAAACTATTTATGTCTTAACATAAGTATGTCTGCTTAGTTCATATGAAAACATTAGCTTTATCTAAGTTTATACCTACACTCAATCGCGAAAGAAACGTCCTACAGTAATGCTTGCATCAGGAACGTTTAAGTGTTAGAAGGTAATGTATGTTGGCAACATTTTGTACTAATTGTATTTCTACAGTTTATGACAAAGTTAAGCTAATTTTTAGCAAATAATAATTAGCTCAACTATCGATTGTTGGACCTCGATTTTTGCACTAGAATTTGCACTATTGAAGGAAGTGTTATCCCAAATATAACCATGTTATACATATTTGACAATATTGACACTATGAAAAAAATGCAAACAATATATATAAGTTTCATTATAGAAATACAAATTGTGTGTAAAAAGTTGCAAGATTACAAACTAATATATGTTTAATTTAAGAAAAGTATCAATTCATAAAATAGAACAGAAAATGATAATAGCTAAATCAACCTTGATATATCAGTAAATTTGGAAACTGAAAATGTACGATATAAACTGACTTGCAAAAGAAACGCAACCAAACCATTTTTGGTCCCAAATCAAACAAACGCATATTATAATATTATTAATCGAAAATACATACATTTGGAAGGGTATTTCAGTAAAAATAACAATTTATTGACGTGACGTAAAGGGTCAATTGTGCAGTTTTCGATCATCAGGTTTTTTAAAACATTGAATAGAATAACGATATTTTAAGCTTAACGGTGTAAGAATGCTTACAAACACATGAGGAAAAGGCCAAGTCTCTATTGTTAATGGCCGAGGTTGGAATTGCAAAAGTTGTTTCAATGGGTGACAAGTCAGCAGATCAGTCTTTCTACGGCGTGGATAACATGGTTTTCCACTCCGTGGCTTGTACGTACTGCTGCCAGTTGGTCTGTAAAATTTAGCGAGTCTGGCTATTGTACACTTGGAGCAATCCATGATTAGGCAACTTGGTTAAGCGTCGCTCCAACCTGCAGGATGCAAATTGTTCTCTCTTTTTCTGTAGCACTTTAAAAAACTAAGGTTCGTTGCTTGCAATCGGACATTTTAATGCAAAACCTCCATTCTGTTGATGTTTTGTACTC
Organism: Gibbula magus; assembly: GCA_936450465.1. Lineage (NCBI taxonomy): Eukaryota > Metazoa > Mollusca > Gastropoda > Trochida > Trochidae > Gibbula > Gibbula magus. Next base: position 77,581,169 of record OW388289.1, on the reverse strand, counting down.
AAATTTCATTTGGTTAACTTTGTACACAATCTGAAAGTTTTAACCAATAAGTTCATTTTTCTCGAAAATTACGAAGAAAATGTGCATTTGCGTTCAAGGAATGTACAGGTTATATTAATAAGACATGTTTAAAGTGTTTTCAATCGATCAGCTTCGTTCCTCGAACATTAATAACCTTTTGTATTTTGGTGGCGTTTCTTTTGCAAGTCAGTTTACACGATATATATTAAGGAGTTTCAAGACACTAAGAAAAATCCACTACAAATTCATATGAAAAAAGGGTAACTCACCATTGAAACTGTTCTACAAGATGGCGTCGCAAGCTGATGGGGACCCCACATTTTCATACTTTTCCTCTATCTCTGTGTCTAACACTATTAGAAATGTTCAAAATATGCAATATTTGTTTCTCATTTTGATTTCTGAAATTTAAAGAGGTACAATTGTGAAGACAGTATCAATAGAATAAAGGGCTTTTCCATGTTGATTAACGATGTTTAAAAACAAAAAGACTACGCGAATGCAGAAACTTTAAAAAATGAGGAATTATGGAGGCAAAACAGATTTGTAAAGAGACTTGTTTATATCGGTCAGTATAATGAAAGAAAAAAAGGAGGTCAACATCCTATTTTTAATTATATATAATACAAACCAAGATAATGTCACAACTGTGTCCAAAGGGAGATAACTCCAAAGTTTGAGTACTACTTAAATAGAATGTTTCACTTTAAATAAAGTAGAGACGAAAAATATGTGTTTATCATAAAATAAAGTGTATTTCGATTCGCTACAATAAAAATGGTGAAATAATCCTATTCCAATAGGTGTATTTAAAATTCCAAAATAATGTATGACACTGTTACTGAAAATGGACACAGAAGCTACAAGACTATGTACGTCTCTATCTGAAAACTGAGAATGTGCAGTAGCAAGGTGTGTTGAACCTCTTTAATGTACCGGAACAGTGGCTACCCTGAATTTGGCCAGTATAGGGAATGGTATCGTTTTACTAATGGCGTGATACTGGCCAAATACTGGCCCAGTACCATGCCAGTGTGCATGTTGGTACAGGGCCAGTACCGAATGCCTGAATCGGGCAAGTACTGGATGCCTGTATAAGCCTGTAATGGCCCAGTATTGGCCCAGTTAGGTTTGCTGGGTAAATACCAATCGATACCTGTATCGATATGAACTTGTAGAAAGAATAATAGCGTAATAGTAGAGTCATAGTAATTGTATACAGGTAAATAGCTTAAACGATCTTACTTATTGACATATGAGCATTGTGCATTGTATTCATGTCATTCCAATTTCAATTCGCATAAAGATTCATTTGAATCAAAATAAATCCATAATCTAAATATTTTGTTTCTCTAAAAACCTTCTGGAATTTGATTTTTGAATTGAACTAAACTTTTGTCCAGGTTGCACTATATTTCCAATTTGTTTACATTGTGAAAGCCACTATCACAACTGGGACTTCTGAAACTTTCCAACAATGTACATCAGTGATACGCTCTAACACGCCCCGCTATCGTTAAAATTAAATCAGTAGAAATGAATTCTTCATAGACCATGAAGAAGATTGAGCTAGCGTAAAAGAGAAAAACATAGCTTTAATATGGCAAACGGTGTACGTTTTCCACATAAACTGTTCTTATGATATGGCACACATTACGTTCTCCCTTGTGATGATTATATTATAATTGTTTTAATAATATAGTTCTTATAAATTGACTACCTTAAATATAACGTCAACATTAATAAAAAAAATGTGTTTTATATAAAATTGTGTGTTTTGGTATGTTTATATTGTATCACATACTTTTGTGATACATTTTCAGTCACATAAAGTTCTGTTTAGAACAAATGTATAAGTTCGTGAGTCACTACAATATGTGAAACTCCTTATCTCATATTACACCTAGGTACTTAATTACCCCGACAGACATTACAAAAAGTCGTGTATTGTATTATATATGATACTGATTGTTGTTTGTATTGTGTAAGTGTCAGAGGAATCCTTAAGGAGAGATGGGACCCAGAAATCGAACTCGCTTACGGCAACATTTTGCGACAACAATTTATTTTTGTGAATAAGTCTCAAAATATATGGATTACGTTGTGTTGCGCATAGGTTTATTTGTACACTAACGGGGAGCGCTTAAATTTACCGTAACGCCTTTATAACGGTCATTTTACGACATGCCGCATAGCGTTACCGTCACCTATATTCGCGGTAAATATCTTACTACGTGTGTTATTCGAATTACATGCGTATCTCAAGTAAGTGTCGAATTTAAATAGCCTGGTATAATCAACTGATAGTTATTCTTTCATCGTGCACTCTTAGATTGATAATATATTCAATAATGATTACACAGTAGGCCGTCAAAGTTACACTTGAAATCATCGAAACTGCCGTGACGTCAGGTTTTTACGTTTATGTAGGTAATTTAAAAAATGACGTTAAAGTGATGAAAAACGTTCGGCGACCCCCTATTATTATTTCTGAATTCGTTTGTTCAGTTAACTGCGCACATCATATTAAAGTATTAGCAATATCTAAAATATGTGTGTTAGTGACAAATCCTGTTGAATATGCGAAACACGATGATAAAACTGCCATTTTTAATTAAAAAGTGCTTAATTTAATTTTGTTTCTCTTTCCAGCGTCATTAATTTTCAAAATATAGATTTGCTATACATCCCCGAATGTGACTGAAATGTATCTGAAAGAATTCGGAGTTTATTCGTTGACAGCGAGCGCTTAATTCAAATACACCAAATCAGTAAAAAATTACGTAATTTGCCGACGGGTGTATTATTATTAATGCCAACAACTCTTTAAATCGTCCGGTGACCCCCAAATGTTCTTACATTTTTGGATAAAATATAAAATAAACTTGCTATTTTGAAAAAATAAACGAATTCTAAAATATTTGATTTCATCGTCCCATCTCTCCTTAAGGCAATACAACATAACAATGTATTGATAGATTATATTTCTTGACCATACATGCAGATGCCACACTGCTCACATTCACGAGTTATGGATGCTCAAAAGTAACCTTTCAGACTATTCTATGAAGACAATGAAACATAAAAAATGGCGAATTTGATATTATTAGAATTCAATCTGTTTATCAAACACTTATTCTCGCTTCAGATAAGCCAATGCCGTACGTTATGACCGTATTTGTTTATTAAGACACGTTTATTGAAATTATTTTATTAAAATTTTATTGTTAAAAAGTCAGTTAGTAAAGTGTAATCACTTCATTTGAAAGAATCACATTACAGCAACAAATATTGACTTTCATTTCATTTCATAACGAAACTTGAATTTTGACACCAAAATATTAAATTATTGTAACAGCCGTTAGCCAAAAGACAGTGAACCGTTATTAGAGTGACCTTTCATTTCAACACTGCTAAATGATAGTTTTACCTTAAAGCACTAACAGTTTTCCTGATATATTGTCTTCTTTCAAATTAGAACGATTTTGCTCTTTAAAGAGCCATCAAGGATGTTAGTGTTTCAAATTAATAATACTTTTTTGAAAATATACTTATAACGTCAATCGCCAGAGAAATCTTTTATCTACAACATGGCATATGTTAAATAAGTTTCATATCACGACAATGTACTGCAATTTGGTTTCAAAGAGAAGTACCACTTCGAGTAGCGCGCGCTAAGGGTATCTGACCTCATATAAACAGAATCCCCTTTTTTGAGTAAAACGTACTACAAAAAACAGTTAGCACTTTCGAAGCGTGAAGGCTCGTCTCTAGCGCAAGTTGCCATAACAACCCATGTGCTGCACGTGCTGCATGTGTCTCTCTTGCAAGTTACCCTTGTCACACATTACTGAATGTGACGATTGCTTTACAAACAATGTTTCTAAATGTCATGAGAATATACAAATTTTTGCCTGTTTAATGTACTTTTTATTGAGATAAGACCAGCAAATTATGACAAATTTTTACTCTCATTAATTATAAAATTCAAGAAAAATACCTAGTTGGGTAAAACAATTATTCCAATATCTGTAGCAAATACATACTTAAATGAAATGGTTAAATAAATAACCGCCAAAAAATTATATTTTTAGATTTCTTTCATTGCTCATAATTTGTTTTATTCTTTCGTGTCTTTGTTTACTGTGTGTGAGCTAGACCATAATGCTTTGGGCTTGAAAATAATAGACTTGATCTATATTTAGACTGGAAACCAACTTTACTAATTTATGCAATTTCTCGGCTTACTTTAGGTTGAACATTTTTTGGAAAAATTAAGTGTATTTATTTCACGGAGATGGTTTTTTCGAAAATGTTCGATATGTTCATCAACATCCTTTAAAGAAGTGGGTGTTGCTTAATTAATTTCCAAGTGTATATATTAAAATGTACTATTATGTCATTCGACTATCATTAAATTATCGAGGATATGTCATGTTGTATATAACGCATATCCTATCAGTGCAGTGTATTTTGTTACCAATAGTTTGTATGTATGTACAGCTGCCTACCGAAAGTGTGTAAATTGGCGTTCATTGTAACATCAATAAAAAGACATAACATACAATGACAATGAATCACCATTTATCCATGTGTGAAAGAATCATTCTCCAACATATTTTGTTATCGTCACGGCGGTGGTGCATGTTTATCAAATTTGGCATAATGAAATGGACAGAAGGTGTAAGATTTTGAAAATTCAAATTTCCTTAATTTTCCAATAAAAGTTTTCATATCGACTAAATGAGAATAATTTCATCACTCGTACATTGAATGTTTAAAAATATATGATGTATGTTTGACCAATACCATACCAATTCTCCAAGCAGAAATATCAGTTCAGTTACCTTTGGTGGAAATGATTGCCTACAGCGTTTTTTAAGGTTTTAAAACATGCCAAAGTCGCAATAAATGTAGTAAATATAGGTTTCCGGATGTGTTTTCACTTCGTTCATGTGTGTGATTGCATTAGCAACGATAAACCCATATGACTACAATAAAACGAGTGAAGAAGATTAGTAATTGGACCGGAAATTATTACCCTTCCGAATAATTAACAACATGGCATATTGGAATAATTAACATAACAAGCATCAGAACAATCTCTTACCGAGAAAACAAGACACAGGAACATTAAATGCACTACAAACAAAATAATGCAAATAGCATGTATACTTTACCGCAGGATAGAGTTACAGTAAAGAAGTTCGGTGACACTATAACTGCTTAATTCATAAACATATAACGCAAATAGCGTCACGTTTCTGTGCTTTATGCTTTATGACCAGAAGAGTAAATTATAAACGTGCAAGCAATCCTTCACCTATTCATGTGCACGCGAGTTCATACTACAAATACTTTTAAGGTCACCAAACATACATGTTGTACAGTATTCAAGACAGTCACATGTTGTTACCGATAAGTGTATATAATCATGTTCCTTGCATGACATTATATATGATAGGGAACTAAGTTTAAATGATTAAAACCTGAAAATACAAGTAAACCATAAAAAAGAGTAAATGAACTTCACGATTATATAAATACCACGTGGTCGTGATAGCGTTAGCATCATCCAGTTCAATACTATTATAAGATTATCTTTTGTTATTTGGTTAATATTGATAAAAAAAAAAAAACCCAACCGTTGTCAAAATTTGAAATCTGTTGCCTTTAAAAAAAACAGGACGATGCATTGGTCAAATATATACTTTATCATTCAAAGTATTGGATCTATTTTTTTTTAAATACGGAAATATCCGAATTCATGTAAGACATGATTTGAATGTTCAAATTAGATATTACTATAAACGTAAAGCATTGTCACTTAGGTTTATTTCATAATTAACATTCATAACAAAACATCAATCATTTAGAACAGTAGACTGTATGGGGTATAATAGAAATAAATGACAAAAAACATGTATAAAGGAATATACAAATGCACTAATACTAAGAGAACAATAATTTACTATCAATCGTTTTGTCAAATATTCAATCAGCAATGACAAAGGATCAGTTCGATATGGTATGAAGTGTCTGTCCATCTGTCTGTACAGGTAAAACCATTACCACGTTAATCAATAACAAATATACTAGTGTATTAAGTTGCAAGTTTAAAAAACGACTACACACTTGCCTTTACATTATTCTTCACACCTTTTAATTTCCTGTCACCATATCAGGCCTGAAATGTAGCACATTTAATCATTTGTCATTGTCTTTTGAACAAGTTTATACATTGACCATCTAATAACACACACCCAAGAGAGTGTTATGTATATATCTAAAGTACATTGTACGACACTGATCCATTGGCTTTACATATCCACTATAAGACCTGCTAGAATGTGTAACTCAATTTTAATTGCTGTATCTAATTTTCAGCATTTTAATCAAATTCCAATTTCGAAACCAACGATTGATACCGGAAACAAGGCAGATCATTACCATATCTCTATATATCATCAAGAACTCTGTTATAGGCGAGGAACATTGACCTCAATAGTAGCAAAGGGATATTTCGGCTTTTAATCCTTGTTAATGTCTGTCCAATCCCCTAGCTTGGTCGTATACCAGATTACATTGATCAATTTAATATTTTATAAAACTAGTCTAGGTAGATTTAAATATAGTTTATAGTTTTACAAACTAATCATAATTTGAGAACATTTTAAAATCTTACGATTGAGTAGATGGATATATTACTGCATTGCATGTTGGTATTGATGATTGATCAAAGAAAATGCCATACCACGAAATCTAGAACGATGACTTAATAATGCAAAAAAATACATTATCTTTGAAAACAACTGCAGACAACTGAGTGAACGTTGCATTTACTTAATCGGCGAATGTGTTGGAAGAAAAATAACTATTCTATTATCAAAATCTCAATTATGCGAAAACATAGCTCATTGAATCCTTCTAAGCTCCACGAACTGTTAATGTATACACTGCAAACACATCAAGTAGTAAATCAAAGGTGTTTCCAAGACTGAATTTATTTAAATTCTGTTATTCTCAACCGCAAAGCATTGTGGTCAACTCTCAAACTGTAAATAGACAAACGAAAGAGAAAGGTTTGAGTATTCACGGGGATTGATATATACTAGTATTCAGCATTTAACAATTTATCATTTCATTCAGTTTTTTTTAGTTAGTACAATAACTATTTCTAGACTAGGTATTATTGCTTGAATCGTATAATCAAGGAAAACATATATAGAAACCTACATGTATATCTGTGTGGGCGTAATAGTTTGGTGATAACTTTAAAATTTAAAAATGAGTGATCTCTCAGCACAAAGACGTTCGAGAAGCTTCAGTTTCACGTGGGTTGCCATGGCGATTTTGTATTGACAAGCTCGTAGTTGCAAAAACCTTGTTTTACTTGATAAATCACGTAGAATGCAATGTAGGAAAGTCCCTCTAATGATATCACATTTATCGAGTTTACATCTGTTTAGCGTGATATGAAAACTATTTCTCATATGTCATGTTGTATATGAAAGCTTTCCCTACCAATCAGTATTTTTTTATTTTGTATTAGAAACACTAACATACACAGTTGCTTTTTAGATTCATAGCTGTTGTTTTATTTGTAAACTATGAGATTTAATGGTTTTACAATGATCAGGCAACTTAATGAGAAATATTGCTGTTTTAAGTTCATCAAACATCGATCTTGTTTGTCAACAATAACTTGAACAATAATTGAAATTTACTTTAACTCCTAAAAATGGATCTAGTAAGTATTGGATAACATGGCACAGTGTTTAGTAATACATATGGTTAGTATAATACATAGATGTAGTTAAACATCAGTGGCCAAAAAACACAATATCATAAACACAGTTGTTTTCTTTCCTTTCAATGCAACGGAACGTGCCTGTAAATGATGTAGAATTGTATCCTTGAAGGGAATATGTAGATTCCGAATGTCCAAGGGGTCAATTGGTGTTGCTGAGAAATGGTATTTGATTTTCTGCCATAAGAAGGTTAGCAAATGAGACTCATTTATTTTCCATTGAATTACCATCCTCAGTCCTCAGCCATTGTGCTTAGTCGCAGCGCCTTAACAATAATTGCATTTATGTTATTACAGTTTCTGAAACAAATCACGAGGAACTGACTTTAAGTTTTGGTTCAAGTCGATGTCAGTGTTTAACACCATATTGAACAGGTTTATCTAAGAAATACTATCACTCTTAGATGATGGGTTAATGACATATGATCGGTCTTTATATGCAAGTTCACAAATGGTTTGTGTTTGGAAGACTTGGATAATTAGTTCCTTATCCTTTTTTTATTTGCATAAACTATGTTTAATCAACTCAAAAGGTAAGTTCTACAAGCAACAACACATCACAAACGCTTGTCAAACGAGTCATGGTGGAATTCAGTTACGTAAGATGATTGCTTTTTTCTCTCATTGTGTAAAGTTTGCTGTATTCCGTTTGATAAACTCGTCAAATCATTTATTTAAAAGTAACAACACTAGTTCAACCTGATTGTCATTTCGAAGTGGAATCATATCATATATTCTCTTGTGGATTAATTAGCTAACAGTTTCTTTAAGGAAGTAGATAGATACCAATAGAAATTGATTATCATTGTGCTGTTCATGGACGATATATTTTTGAACAGTTACTTTATATCTAGATGTTATTGTTTAATACGTAGGAAATACATTATTGTTAACGCATAATGGTTAATATATCATCATAAGGAGTTCAAATAGTGCCAGTTATTTATATTTATTTATTCTCAACAATAACACCATTAATCTGTCTATGTCAGAGGTAGGCCTCAAACCTAATTGAGATTAGTGTTTTATTTCCTGCTGGGGTTCATACGTCAATGGTTTTATTTACACGCCAGTGAAATATCCGCTTCCTAATGGACTTTTGCGATGAACAAACTCTTCAAACTTAACAAACGTTCTAACAGCAGTTAATAAAACCATAATAAAACGTTAGTTACGAACTTTTTAATGATCTTTAAAGACATGTATACTTCATCTTATTGTTCTTCAGGTCATCATAAACAAGGACCAATACATGCATTATCATTTTAAGGTATTTCCAATACAATTCTGGTTGTAAAAAAAACCTTATTAAAAGCCAATTGTAGAGGAAACAGCGACATAAACCCAACAGGGCGTGTAAACCACTTAAAATGCACATGTTTCAGCTCATACGTTGGTGAGACAAGCAGGTTTTGTAATACTCGGATCAAGGAACGTAAAGCATATGTGAGTAACACTGACGTGGAATCAATCGTTTCAGAACATTCTTGTGATAAGTTATACCAGTCATATCATCAATTGGTATGAGTCTTAAATATTGACAGTCAACATCAGCAATTATTATGTGAGCATATTTTTCCAGCGATCTGATTGGTCGAGAGGCCATCACGTGACCGTCGACAGAAAAGCATATTGACTCCAGCCCGAGTCCGACCAAAAGCCGTATTGACTTGAGTGACGTCATACGATTGTTGCATGACGTCAAACGATTGTTGCATGACGTCATGCTATTGTAATCATGACGTCATGTGACCGTAGGCCAAGCTGTTCAAACCAAATTGCATTTTGGCTGTATTTCATTGTTTTTTCTTTCGTTTCTCTATTGAATACATAATAAAACAATTATGGACTGGTGAATTCGGTCAATACCTGTTTTTATGGACCCGAGAAAACAATATTGACCGCGGACTTCGTCCTTGGTCAATATTGTTTTCTCGGGTCCATAAAAACAGGTATTGACCTCATCACCAGTCTATAATTGTATATTGGCTGTAAGGAACTTAATCGAGGCGATTTGTGTCCACCATAACAATCCTGAAATTAACGAGCATGCGGGTGTGATATTTCTAAATGTCTGGTGCAAAGACAAATGAAAAGATTTGTACGTCATAATTATCTACATATTGTATATGATACTGCGTGTTGTGATTAAAAGGCTGCTTTCAATGTATATCCAAATGTAATATTTTTTTTAATATTAGAGATACTGAAGATTTCAATTCAATGTAATGTATACATGTAACCATATATCATGCATCCATCACACATCAATGTATACCTCCATCACACGTATCTACCTCTAATAAAAGACCTATCTTAATTCCTCTTAAGCTTTGTACATCATAATAATTCGTTCTGACATGTCTATCTAGCCTCTGAAAAGGTTCACTGAAGCAACCTTTAGATGGTAGATACTATTTTGAGATATTTTCAAATTAGTCATAGACAGTGCCAGAGGTTACATCCTTCAATAAGCGCTAATCAAAGATAATAATTAAAGTTTGGATTACAACACCGAGGATTGTGGAAGTGGGGCTATTCCTTTGAGCAAGAAACGTTAATCAAAATGCGGTAACATATTCCCAGATTCCATTCACGTATCCTGCTGTTCATGATTGCGAGCATAACCAGTGGCTTCTCCAGCACCAGATTGTACATATATGTGAGAGATATACCCATACTATTCCGAGTGTATCGAATGATACCCTACACTTTTCCCCGCACGTGTATCTCACTGAAATGTACAGCTAACACCAAAAACTGTATGGCTAATGTCAACACGGCCAAAGTTTAGAGAGATCAGAAGTAACTTTCAGTATGTTCAGACATTTTGAACCCAAATTTAAATAAATAAATACATTTTCTTATATAAAAAGAAATACAGAAATTTGTGATATTATATCACGCATTATAAGAACCTTATTCATTTGGTCATGAAAAAATCTACAGTTTCAACTGGCCTCGTGATGTAATGGTTAGTTCTTTCGGCCAGAAAGCAACTGGATACAGGTTCGACCAAAGGTTTCAAATGAAACATTTGTAAGTGTCTTATATGTTCATATATAATCTGACATTTTATAAAGTATCATAACTTTGATTTGGAAATTTAGAAACTTTACTCCATTGATTTCTCAGTTGTTAAAACGTGTAGGTATAGTAAAACGTTGTAGGTATATCAGAAAAAGTGTAGGTACATCAGAAAAAGTGTAGGTGTATCGGCTAATTATCATACAACAAAACAACTTCATTGTCTGAAAAATATCCTTTTTCTTTCTGTAACACATTAGTTCACGATTTTATAATGGTTCACGTTTACACGAGCTGAGTGTATAAAACAGTATTAAACGACGAAAAACTACACATTATTTGTCTGATGAAATCCTTGTACACTAATAACCCTTACTGGAAGAGTGTAGTTGATGATAATTGAGTTTTACAAGAAGCATTCCCTAGGAGTATGTTGGTATTCGTCATTGGACAATTATTACTTGTTTTGACAAAATGATGAGAGGGATTGTTTACAAAATGACATATTAATGTAGTAAGTGTCGAATAGTCAATGTGAGTCAATGTTTCTTTAGTGTCATTTCTTAAACTGTCATGTATTCTTTCAGGATTTCATATTACATGTATAAGGTGACAGACTACTTCATTGCCAACGAAGTTGTGCTACTTGTGTTGCTCTCCAGCAATGCAATCATTACTAATATGAAGAACCGTTGTATTTCGTCCACACAATGCATCGTATGTCTTACTTCATTTCCAATTTTAAAAGTCATATTTGTATTTTTATGATTTTAGGATGTTGCTAGAACACTAAATGAATAAAACTATGATTAATTGATCATATAATGTGTTGTTTGCATGTACAATTCGCAGTACAAAATGACTCTCTCATTTTCGTAAATAGAATAACGGGACGTCGACACGTAATGGCTAGATGCATGTTATAAAACGTAAATTCAGGGGCAATTATTGGAATATACTTTTATCTGAATGTGTGTTCCAATGTCTAAGAAGTAAAGAAAGAAATGATCAAGAAGTTCTAAACAAATACGTCCTTAAACTAAATACATTCTCAAGATGCATTACCAGTCTGAGTGAGGGAATAATTAATTTGTTTTTAAAAATATGGTTTCATTATATATTAAATATCACATGTCACAGAATGATAAAGGAATTGACATAATAATGCTATGTTTACCATTAACATTTACCATTTACATTTCTGTTCTTTATATTGTGTTTGTATATAAGAATAGAACACATTTAATCAGATTCCTCGTGTTTTTCTTTCTATTTCATCAACTGTAAATAACAATGTTACAAGATACCAAACCATTTTTCTGCTATTATAAGTTTAGAAAAATCCAAATGTCAAAAGAGGAAATTTAATTTGTTCTTTGGATAGTTTAAAAAATAACTGAAACTAAGACATATTGATACAATGATATTTATTACTGATGCAAAAATTAATTTTTCGCTGGGAACTGAGCAACGAAATAAATATAATATTAACGTAGTTTATATGTGTCGATTGTAATATTTGGATTGCGTGAGAACAACATATCGAGACCACCACAGTGAGAACAACATGGTTGCCCATGAAGTAGTCTGTCATTAGAAGAACACAGTCATGACAGTTCAGGAAATATCCTTGACTGACACTAATTGTCAATTTCTACATAGATAAATCAATTTGCTAGCAATCCCTGACATCATTTTGTTAAAACATATTATTGTCCCATAAACAATACCAACATACTCTTCTACTTACATATGTATGGTCAGAGTCATTTACGAACAACTACACTCCTCTGCTAAGGACAATTAGTGTTAGAGGATACTGTTTTATTTGGCAAATAATGTGTATTTCCTCTTCTTAGTATATGTTTTATAATGTATTTTATAAATGCACCTATTGTAACCGTCAACCACTTTAAATTCGTTAACCAATGTTCTTTTACAAAGATAGTCAATTGCTTACTTCGTATGCTGCAAACTATGAAGGAAGACATCACAATGATAGAGGAAGAAAGACACATTTTGATTACAATTTCCTGGTCAAAGTGATATTCCCACTGCCACAATTCTCCGTGTTGCAAGCCAACCTTACAGTAGTAACCTCGATTAGCAATTATTGACGGCTGTCACCTGAGGCATTTTCTCTGACTTAATTTGAAGTGATAACGTCATCTCACCATGGTATTTACTATTTATAAGCTCAAATGAGTCTTCAGAGATTAGCTAGACATGTAACAAAGAACTCTAAGTTATATTTGAATATGTATTTTATGAAAGGTGTATAATAGTTGATACATAATATTAATACTAAAATTCAAATCTACTATAACTTCATATTCCTAATTCCAAAATCGATTCTTTTCTTCCTCATTTTCTGAAACACGACAAGCTTCAATTCTTTATTCCGCAAAAATCTGCTAAAGGATACCTGTCCTGAGTTTAGATCTTCGTGATTATTAATTTATTTTTGTTTAGAAAACTTAATATGTCTTAATATCAAACCAAAAGCTAAGATAAAGGAAATGAGCATGTCCAGCTTGATATGAATATATCATAAAATAAATACATAACTTGCTCACTTGATATCATCGTGTACAACGACATGTGATATGAGTTACAACTTCCTATATTTTACAACACGATCTTCCAGTTCTGTTATCAGGTTGACTCCAGTTCAAGATATATATTTTGATTTTAATGTGCCAGCTTGAAAGGGAGATGTCTGATGTTAAGATATGTGTTTTCCTTGGGATAGATATGTGTGTTTGAGGTGTACAGAAATTGTATTATTTTGGAATGAATGTTCACATTTGTTACACTGCGTAAAATATACATCATTTTGAAAATGTTTTGTACAATATATAATTGACTCTCGCATAGATACCAGCTCAGAATAGATCATAAGATTAGTCAGGGATGCAGGTGAGTGTCATAATTGTATTCTTAATGAATTAAAGGGGCAAAGACTAGCCCTTAAACTCTGTTGATTTGGTGAGCAATCAATATGTTGACAATGTGAATAGGAATAAACAAAATACTTATATATTAAGGTAATTCGCCGAACGTCAACAAATACTATCAAATTTAATAACAAAGACCATTGCTTTACATACTCTACATACTGCTTTACAGATTATTCACAATTTCACATTTTTGTGACAATGATTTCATGGACTTTAACTTGAATATTGTGAGTAATATTTCACCAGGAGATTATTGTCTTTATATTCAGACTTATACTGGTACGGGGAATGATAAATGAAAGCAAAACATGAACATACATTTTGAGTTACATTAAAGATAAAAATGCAGATTTGGCTCTCGCTGTTCATGTCATCCATAGCTTACTTCTGTTACTTCAGTTAGTTCTGTTCAAAGGGTATGTTTCCGACACCCATGGTTTACAATCTCTAGTACATCCGAGTAAGAGTAGTGTATTCATCTTAAAAACTGCTCAAACTAAAATACCCATTAAAACAATAGGTACATAGGAATAAAGACACACCAGTCTTTCGCTACAACTGTTTTGATATTGTGGCTTTTTCATTGACACTTTTGAGAAATTTAATTCTAACACCTTTAGTCTCTCCACAATTACATATTCATCAAAAGAAATCTTAAAACAGATTTTTGCAGATATTTATGTGTGACATATGCTGATATTCATAGGTCACATTCTGTGAATTTACAATTGACATCCCGGGGATGTGGTCGTGTAAGGGTTGTAAGCATAATATACAATCTTGAAAAGGCTGTTTGAAATGTTATTATTCTCGAGTGATATGTTGATCTAATATACACTTTGTTTTGGACTTTAAATCTTCACCCTCGCATCAAAAACAGGAACAATAGATTAAAGGATTTTGAACTACATATATGGAGATGTCGTGGTTTAAACGCTTCATTGAAAGTGTTTCGTATGAAAAGTAAATCCTCCCAAGGCAACTTGAAAAGCAAGAAACTAAACTGAATACGGCACAAAACCTAAGAGGAATAAGTTTGTAAGTGACTGTTTGGAAAACCAGAACATCTCTGTGCCAATCAACTCTACAGTGGCGAAAAGATATTTTAGGACTAGAAAGCTGGGAACGTAATTGACTTCCAATTGTTTCTCTCGCCTTTCCCATTGAAATCCTATAGCTGCTCCTTCGTTTGAAAAGTGTCGACAACACTGAGATTCCACAGATGTCTTGAAAACATAACATTTTACAGTTGGCTCGGTCAACTTGTATTCATCCAAATGAGAACAAAACGTTGTGTATGTACCAATGCAATGATTGGACAGTCATGAATAAATACCATAAGCTTAAGCTGTGATCTTAACATGTTCCTTGATTTTCAGACATTAATAATCAGTTTCCCATTTCAGATCGTTGATTTTGAAATGTATATTACATTAAATTAGTCCATGCTTCGATCAATCATATTAGGTATAAACACTCCGTGGAAATGCTAGTATGCTGTTCACATTTGGGAAATACAGCCATACAACCATCATAGCGGCGGCACGTGGTCCTGTGCATAGCTCAGTCGACCGCCATCAGTTAAGTTCAGCAACAACGGGCGTGGCTCGCTGGATGGGTGGGTTACCCGCCTCATTGCTGAATTGAAACTGAGAGTTTGAAGGGTGATTCCCTGCCCCACACTGAGACATGAGTTGAGAGGCTCGTGGTGTCACCTTGGGCAAGGGACTTTATTCGAAATGTGCCTCTGTTCACTCAGCAGTACAATTGAGTACCTGGTTTGGAGGTGCAGGCAATGTGACAGATAACCTTCGAGCGCCTTAATTGGCAGCCCAGGTTGCATACTCCAAAGGTAGTTGAGAATGAAAAAGGAACGATGTTGGTCCTTACACCAGGGTAATAATGTGTGTAGCGCTTCGAGCATGTCCCTTAGTGTTGTGGAGTTCAGCGCGATATAAGTATCCTCATAATTATTATTATCATTATTATAGATTAACAGTCTCGTCATTAGTTTTCAGTTGAGCCACTAGTAATCTAGAGATAAAATATAATCAAACTCGGTTGGGTATCTTCGTGGTAGCCCCAAATGCGGAGAGTTGTCATTTCGACTCTTCAATGGAATATTAAAGGCGATGTAGCACAATTTTCTTACTGAAATAAATATATCTCACAAAAATAAAAATACGTGTTACCAATGGCTAAATAATACTCCTAAATCAATAAAACGAGTTATATAACGAGGTTGCATGGTTCGGTTCCGCCTTGAGAGTCCATTTTCCATTGAGCGGCCATTTTAAAATGTTCACATTAAAATGGTCGCTCGATGGTAGTTCAACTGATCTGATTGATGTAGCGAAACCTAAACACTCAGGGTAGAGTTATTAATTTGGTACGATGATGGAATGGTCAACCATCTCTGCAATGAACTCTCAAGTTCGCATTCGACCTACAAATCTACCTCTCACACTGAGGAGTTCCACACCACTGTCGCTTTATAAGTCGCACCATAACCGTTTTAGTATGGATACGGCGTATTGGGTGGTGTAATGAGATGTTTAACCCTTTAAAATGATAATATATTTTATAAACTGTAATATTAAAGAGCAAATTTGAAATAGCAAAACATGTACAAAAAAAGTGCTACAGCACGCTTAAACTTTAACATGTGACATAACAGATCTAATCCAACATGTAGTATATGTTGAGAATAAAGGTTAATTCGGATGTAGGGATGTATATATTTATGATACTATACATTTATTGATATGTGCTTATTGACATTACTACTTATTTGATATGTCAAGTTGTCACAGAGAACTGTTACAATTAAAGTTATACAGGGGATTAATAGTAACCAAGAAATTACACTATGTGGCCATACCATAGTGCGCAGAGAGCATCATGATGTCGTAAAATGTCCGTTGCCATATTATACAGCCATAGTGACATTTTATTAATTTGAAAATATTCAATTGACGGAAGCTACTGTAAATATAATAATCAAGAGTGCTCTTACACTACCACCACTTTCTGACACTAAATGTGTTATTGACAATTTGAACTTAATTACAAATCATTGATTCGCCATATATATAACGTGCCGTATATAACATTGTGCAATCTGATAAATTGATGTAATAACTATCCTTTCCCAATACCAAAAAGTAGAACGAATGGACAAATATGCTGGTGATTGAACTAGAAACGTAATAATGTTATGGATGGAATCATGGATAAGACATGAAACATCTACGTTACGAGGGGCGTTCAATAAGTGTTGCAACTTCAATATAAAACCAACTCGCGTAGTCAATTTTTTACTTTTATTTTTCAATATAGTTACCCTTCACCTCAATACACTTATTCCATTTCTCTTTAAGACTTTTGATGCCGCTTTTGTAGAAGTCTTCCGTTTGCCCCCCTAACCACGCCTCTGTGGCAGCTTTGACGTCTTCGTCATCCCGGAAGTGCCTTCCACGTAGGGCGGATTCCAGGTTTCTGAACAGGAAGTAGTCACTGGGGGCTAGGTCTGGGCTGTAGGGTGGGTGGTTAAGCTGTTCGAATCTACAATCACGTATAGCGGCCTGTGCAACTCTTGACTTGTGGACTGGAGCGTTGTCATGCAAAACCAGAACACCACGTGTCAACATTCCACGGCGTTTCTGTCGAATTGTCTTTCGCAATTCTTGCATTAGGTTGGCATAATATTGACAATTCATTGTAGTTTTGGTTGGAAAGTAATCAATTAATAATATGCCTTTTGCATCCCAAAAGATTGTCGCCATAACCTTGCCAGCTGATGGTTGAGTGCGAAACTTCAGGGGAGGCGGTGAACTCGGGTGCTTCCATTGCTTGGATTCCAGTTTAGTTTCCGGGTCCCAGTGGTGGATCCAGGTTTCGTCACCTGTCACCAGACGAGACAAAAACCTGGCTTCATCCGCATTAAACCGATCCAGGAGCTCCATGCAACTTTCGGTTCTTTTCTGGCGATCTTGTGCTGTGAGGTTTCTGGGTACCCATCTTGCAGATACCTTGGACATACCAAGATG
Organism: Gibbula magus; assembly: GCA_936450465.1. NCBI lineage: Eukaryota > Metazoa > Mollusca > Gastropoda > Trochida > Trochidae > Gibbula > Gibbula magus. The sequence continues at coordinate 77,563,302 of OW388289.1, read as the reverse complement.
GTCATGAATTATTTTTTCAACACTTCCAACTGATATCTGAAATTCCAAAGACAGTTCACAAACTTTAACACGGCGGTCAGCTAAAATTCGTCTTTCGATAGCAGCAATAACTTCCGGTCGGGTGACTTCAGATTGCCTGCCTGACTGTGGGTCATCGTCTAAGGACTCCCTGCCCCGCTTGAACTGAAGAGACCAGCGACAAACTGTTGAAAAGTTAGGAGCATCCTTACCCATCACATTACACATACGATTAAGTATTTCTGTAGCTTTGCATCCCTCTTTAGTAAGGAACTTGATCACAGCGCGTTGTTCATGTTTGAGAGAATCCATGATTATGGAGACCCCTAGGTCAGCGCAGCTATTATATCTAAATAATTGTTATGTCTAGAAATTGTTTTGACATGTGTCAATGTTATGTTTTGACTATAGTAACACCTGCTATAAGCTGACACTGTTTATGTAAACACCAATGCCCCGCTTGCAACACTTATTGAACGCCCCTCGTACCTCTTTGATACCAAAGTCTCAACATCTGATCAGAACATTAATGAAGGCCAACTGCATGTGTCAGTCAAGCATCATCACATTTTGTGACAGGGCAATTTCCCACTCTTTACTGTGGGGACAACAGTTTCTGGGTCTTTATCTATTTCGTATCATCACGCAAAGTGGTGGAATGGCTATAACATGCCGAAATGTGTAAATAAACGCCTTGCTGAACACACAATGGAAGTAATAGACATGGCAAACTATAATGCCATGTGACAAATGCCGAAAATTAATCATTTCTAATAATGATCAGTACAGGAACGTATAATAGATTGAATAAAGAAGTTGAATATCAGAGAACCAATCCTTCCGCATACAGATCTACACAGATACCATTAACCAGTAAATACATAAGTTGAATATCAAATTGGTTACGGAAAATACAATAATCTGACAAGCAAACTAAATTATGCTAACAAAAAAAAAGAAAACAATATATTATGAATATCCTTAATATGCATACATATTGTAAAGAAGTATATTTGGTATGTTCACTCACGCACTGGTGCTGAAATCACTTTTTAAAAACAGTTTTGGTCACAAGGTTTAACATTTTAGTTTGTCACGCCTAACTGACGACGCTCCAACACGAGTTAACTTGAAGGCATGTTTATCAGAAACTTTTAAATATGAACAAATAATGTTTTCAAAGATTATAAGTTATTTGGCTTTTAAAGGTATGAAGTATTTATGTTTCAGTGATTTTATTACTCGTGGATTAAACTTCCATTTAAATGTACGTGTTTTGCTCGTCCATTTAATAAAGGCATTTCAATGTATATTCCTTAGGATTAGCATTTCACTGCAGATAATTAAGAGTGGGAGATGAGCATCAAGTTATAATGTTATCAAAAGCTCCAAAACACAATTACAATGGTAGCAAACAAAACAATCTAAATAATCTAAAAATAAACAGGTATATTAGTTTATATATCCATGATATAGGACAATCGATCTTAATTTATTTAGATTGCAAACAATCAATCAAAGAGTTGCGTCACCTAAACAATATATATATATATATATATATATATATATATATATATATATATAAAAATCCTTTATTGCGTCCAAAGTATTGTAGTATAACAAACGGAATGCTTAACTTAAATCCACCCTCTAGATTATAAAAAAAATTAAATAATTAGATAAACGTTCAGTGATTATTTGGAAATTGATATATATCATGTTTCCAACGAAACCGCAAAATGTAATTCATTCATAGTCTAGTCCACACAAGACACATTCAGGGAACATGACTATAGACGTTTCTATTGCCAAAGTCATTGGCGCCGCCATCTTGGTGTCACGTGACTGTCCGCCATTAAGGTGCTGAAGCGTCAGCTTGCCTGACATGAGTGTGAAGCGGTAACGTCACACTCGCTCGCCTACTCCGACCGTCAGAGATTGCATAAATAAACAAGATTTCCTGCTTTTATATATTAAAAAGTGCTAAAAGTGTTTAGTTCATTAAAAGTGAAATTAAGTTTGTTTGTTTTAAATCTAAGAGCGCTATAAAAACAAGATTAGTTCCATGTTGGCCGTAATAAGTTTTATAGGCCTATGTTTCTACGTAAATATCAACAAGCATTATTACTGTGGATATAGGCCAAGATTTATTAATGAACATTTATAAAAAGATTTTTTCCCGAATAATAACATAATATAGTTATATATAAGTTGCCAACAGTGAAACACAGCACCATGGTCAGAGGAAATATTTTGTTTCCCCGATGACATGTTTGTTTGAACCAAGCACAAAAATGTGTCGAAACAACGAACTAAATTACCCAGATAAAGCAAATGAAAGAGAAATTTCAAAAGAATGAAAACAAAATACTACTCTCAAATAAAGTCTATTTTAAATGTATTTGGCAAATACATGTAAAATTGTAAAGAAGTAGGCCTAGGCCCTAAACACGATTTCATTCATACGGATGCTTATAATTTAATGTCTATTCAAACATATGCACAAGGTACAGAAATTGCTGTTTCAAAATGGTTTGGGTTGAAACTTACATTGTGTATTTAGTTCACTAAGTGGATTTGTAAACAAGCTGCAATAGCCTATCTGAATACCTCTCCAATTTTTTTTTATTTAAATGTCGACATTGTGCATTCTCTTTGACTTTAATTTATTGACGCATCATTGCTGCAGGACATAATAACTTTTAAAAAGGTTGACCGTCCATTTCTCTTCCCTATAAAACATGATTAGATAATGTTTAAAAATTAAACATTTATTTTTGTTGTTTGTGTAGACGTGATGTAACTATTTTTCAGTCGGACTCTTAAATTATATATCTTGCATTGTATGGAGTATGTATTGCTTCTCTTGCTCCTGGAGTTAAATCCTTTAATAAGGAAAAAGAAAAGTTGATCTCAATGATATTCTTGATTAATATTGTTATATTCACTATTGGACTGTAGACGTTCATTACGAATACGATGCTCCGTTTTTGCCTTTTAATGACAGGCGAACCAGTTACATTTACTGTCAACATAAAACATGTTTTAGTAAAATTTATTAAAGCATGTTCCGTATTTAACAGGTTATAAAGCTACTTTAAAAAGTAGGCCTTTTCATTGCGACATGGTATCGGCTAATTACATATATCATGTTTCTGTATATTATAGTTAATGTAAGTTAATTATTTTATAAATAAACTCTTTGTCATAACGTTGTACGGGTATGTTGGCTAAAATGTCAGATATATATTTCGGACGTAACAAGTAAAAACTCGGGGATGGTGTCTGTACATTAATTTCGAACTAATTCTTCAGATTGCTCTTAATGCTCTTTGTGTTGTGGCTTTACGTTCACTTACGATTTGTAGGAAAAAGTTTTTTTAAGTAAGAGAATTTCCATATCATTTGAAATTGAAAAACATTCTATCAATATTAAGAAACATAAATCTTTACCGTTTTAAAACAATAGTAGAATTAATTAATTTTAAGACATCGTTTAATTCGTGACAACTACGATACATGGCGTTAAATATTCCCAGAAACAAATCTCATTGACTTATGAACAAACATTCTAAAACAAATATCCATATTAAAAAGAACTGTGATGGGGTTGACCCATCCTCTTTCAATGTGAATCCGATATTCTGTCATGCATTTAGTTGAAACTATCATAAACAAATCCTATAAATCCTATCCTATTCCTCTTATATTCCCCGACACTAGCTGTAGGTTATATTCAAAATTTTAAATGGAAGGTAATTCAAAGCAAGCTCTTGAAACGTAGGTCTAGTTTCGGATATTCGTCAAGCTTAAAGCGTAAAGCGTAAAACAAAAAAGGCAATCAAAGAGAGACATATAATTACTCATTACTCTTGAATTTAAAGTTACTTTTTATCGTTTTTCTTCATCGCAAATAATAAACAGTTGTCTTCAGATCCATGTAGGCCTATAGGCCTAATTTCTTATGCGCACTGAAAAATAAAGATGCAGCAAGTGATTAGACAGAAAGTGCGGTTTTCCCCCAAAAATCTCAAAGTACTGCGGGTGCCTTCCTTTTGATATCATCTGAACAAAGTTGTGTATATTTATTCTGTTTTCATAATCTTAAAGAGAAAATAATTATCTTTAATTCCATGTATAATTTGTATATGCGTAACAAAATGTAAATATGCGGGAAGTCATGCGACAAGTGTCGCAAATACAGGGCGATTATCAAAATCTTTTAGCGTCAACGGCCGGGCAGCAAGAGGGTTAATTGATGTATTCTCCTTTCATATAAATAATTGTAATAAGCTCAAAATTACTTTCTTCATAAAAGGGTAGTTTTTTTTAATAAATATATTGACATTTATTTCAGGATGTCATTGTAATAGTTTTGTTTAAATGTTCAGTGTTGAATTTCTGGTACAGTAGGCTAATTTGACATGATTTAAATTAAGAAATATACGTTATTTCAATAAATAAAATCTTCAAATGAATGGAATTGGACAGCTTTCTCATACACTCAAACAGCGCAAGGTAATTTGATCATTTAATCATGTTTTATATAACTCTTTTCGTGATTTCCATACAATGTGGGCGTGTACGCTACAGTGTAAACAAGCCAGCAATCAGCACCTCAATGGCGGACGACCCTAGCGCCTCTAGTGAGAAAGGGGGATAACTCTAACCATAGCTTCAAATAGAAACGTGTATATTGTGCGACAGATTTGGTTTAATTGGTATGTCCTTATAGAGCCAATTGTGAGATTGTAATTTTGATAATAATTCAATAATGCAAGGAAAAGAAGTTTAAACACTAAGACAACATGCAATCGCAATTCAATGTGGAAAACATGCATCTAAGTAAAATTTGAACAAATAGTGTCGGAGTAATTATAATGAAAGAGACACATTAAAACGTGAAGGAGACACGACAGAGTACTTCGTAGAGATTAACAACCAAATGGAATTTACATTTACAAAGCTTCATCTTTCAGGATAAAACATATATGTGTTCGAGTTAAGGAATATCTCAACCTAGATGTAAATGTATGACAATGTTTCTCTTATTATTTGTTTTTCTTCAAGGCGATTTGTCTCGTACTCTTATGATCAAAGGGATAGGAGATTGATCAAAGTTTATCTGACGTTACTACATCCACTGTTTCACTGTCATTGGAGTTGTGTCATTAGCTTTATTAACTAGTCCTCTGTGTCTCGAAGTTAAGAGCATTGCTTTGTTTCTGGTTATTTTTACATTCGCCAGTTAAGTCATTCAATTCAGTCTGTCAATCAAGCATTATGTAAAGGTGTTCAGAATAATCCCAAACCTCAAAATCCAGACCAGAGTAGCCAGTATATAATTGTTGTAATGGCATGCATTGAGAAACGTGAAAAGGTACTCGATATACGTAATAGATGATCTGTGCTGTCAAACACATTACAATAATTACAATAATATAAACTGATAACACTCTTCTCTCGATTGTTAAACGTGTTATTCCGTTCAAACTTTCATGAATTCTCTAGAAAGTTGCATTACGTGTTTTAGATAAATACTCATATTACGAATATCTTTAGGTTACAACACATGTATGTTCAATGTTCATACAAATCTGATTGATATATAGGTTTGAAGAAGTAGCTGAAAATGTTTTTCGATGAATTAAACCTTTCCTATCTAGGGGATATCTTAAGGTGTTCACATAAAATGGCCACTCGATGGTAGTTCAAATGATCTAAGTGATGTAGCAATACCCAAACATTGAGAGTCGAGTTTTGAATATGGTACAATGTTGGAATGGTCAACCGTCTTGATATATTAAGTCTCAATATCGCATGATATCTTCCTGCCACACACAAAGTGTCACGTTATACGTCAAACACTTTTCGTCAATTAGGGATAAGCGTTTTCTATGGAGATGTCTTTTCTGGTCGTTTAATAAATAGAGAATACTAAACGACATCCCGTTTAACAACATATTCATGAAACGAGTGATGGTTTGGTATTTGACGAGCGAAAGCGAGTTGGATACCGATATCATTCACGAGTTCCATGAATATGTCATTAAACGGAACATAGTAGTATTTTATTTATTACTCACTGATTTAAATCCCACTTAATGTCCAAGAACTCGTCGATAAATGGGTCACACTTAAATGAGCTAATATTGTGACGTCATAGTTATGCCATTATGAAGTCACGTCAATCGGCATACATTTTATTAAATGTAAAGTAACGAAGTATTGAATTATGGGGTACACAGTCAACCCTCATGTATCGATACTTCTGGTGTATTGGTAAAACTCTATGAGCATGTCGCATCATCGTTTAGAGACAATCCGGTATCTTAGTGGACAAGGGTCATCAATACTTATTAGAACGTTCACATTACCGTGCAAATACGAACCAGGAACGCGATATTTCCAAACATCGGGATGTGGCTGGAACTCGGAAGTAAATCGTAGTTAAAGTACCTGTTTCAGACTAGTGATCTGACAGGTCGCTGACTGCCTTCAATCGGAAAGTTAAATTGTACACATGAAACATTACCTGTGGAGTCAGTTTGTGAACATTGATGAGGGAAGAGTGGGGAGAAAACCTATAATGTCTGCTTTGGGACATACATTTATGTGTTGAAAGGCAGTACAAGACTCCAGACTCGATTTGTTAAGTATTTAAGTAGAGCACCAGTCATTGAAAGAAGCAAAGTAATTTCTCCCTTGAGTGTTTCAATTAACCGGAAAAGTGACTTAGCTATGTCAAATACGAAGAGTGCTCAACAGCGATGATCTACAAGGTAATGACATCTACTCTGCGAGCATAATATCATAAGTTCTACATGTAGGTAACACATACAGTGTCCTATTCACATGTCCTACCACCCAGATATTATGACGTTAACATGATTATGTAATCTGTGTCATTACCAAGGTTACCCTAATGCACAAGGGAACTTAGGCAAATTGTTGCTTCAGCAGAGACGGTCGAAATTAGATCCAATCATTTTCTTCATACTATTAGAGAAAATAACCGTACCAGTAACGACATGAAACTGGGTTAGAGAATATAAGTATATAGATTAACACGTCCAAGCATGACGATAGACAAATTAAAGATATTTCGTGAATGTCATGAAATGTATTGCCATGCTGATAGCTATACTGTAGATAGCATCCAATAAAAATATGAAAAGCAACAGTACATTTTATTCACTTAGTTAACAATTGGTGCCCTCCTTATAAATGTCAATCTGTCCCCGGGATCATGAAGCGTATTTAAACACAACTTTCTACTTAGCACAATTGTATTCCATTATTTAAAAAATCAGGGTAAAACCAAAATCGGGTGAACATTAATGTTATTCAATAATATTATCATTTAATGCAAATAGCAAATTTTGACCAAAAATAAAAACAAGATTTTATCATGTTCCTAGGGCCTGAAAAAACAAATTCTAACCAGAGCTTAAATTATGTAGAAACAAAAGATAAAAATTATCGGAAAGCATACATAAAACTCCATATTCACATGAAAGAACATACCCTTGAGAGGCATGCCAAGACCTTTGATTATGTGATGAACGAGAAAATGAAACTTTTTACTGCTAAATCATTTATAACCAGACAAAGTAGTTCAGTGGAACGGGGAGACTAGTGGAATTAAGTGAAATCCACAAACACTTAGACGTTTGAGTACACATACTAACTGAACTCTTTATATTGCGAAGGCAGTACATTACGAGACAGTGCGATATTAACAGATAAATGAATGCCTGATGGTGTCTTTACAAACACAACCTCTCTTCCATTAGCGGGCTCACTGATTAGAAGGAGGTTATAGGGAGAATTCCTCTCACCAATAGTTGTAACCAATCTTTATTTCATGTCTATAAAGAGACATGAAACTGATGAAGAGCACTTTATAATGAAGGCCCACACACCAGTGCTAGGATGGTTACGATTGGTCACTCCATATGTGTGTGTTGTTGGTGTTGTTGTCAAATTAAATTGAATACAACTAAATATTATAATTATATGATATATATTATTATACAATATCATATAAACGATAGATAAGTACACAAACTGGTGCATAAAGCATGTATTATTATATGCATTTATGAACTGTATTTCTAACGTTAATGTAACCTTTTGTAAACAACATGATTTATTCATGTCACTTGACAGATGTGGTGTGCCCTCATTCATCGAATCCCAATATATATGAAACTGATTCTGATTATGACTGTAAAATCTTTCACCGTTGCCCCATAACTAATTTATCGACACAGTTATGAAATACCGAAATTATTTGAGTACAAGATTTTTTTAGTACTCTCCCTCTCTCTCTCTCTACTAAGTTTTGTAAATGTATAGCTTGACATAGCTTTTGAAGAAAATAAGCAAAAAACATTAACATAATTACATAAAGCAAAACTTACCAAAATGTAAGAAGGATCCAAGACATTCAGAAGTTTTAAACAACACATCCTTTTTAAATGTTTAATTGGGAAAACAAAAACTCTTTGACAAAATAAAACGCGATAAACTGATTATATGGAGAACTGTCTGATTAACTCCGGAAATTGGGTTATTAATGTCGCATTAAAGGAAGTATCAAAAGGAAACTTGGGCTCACAAGATAATTTCCGCAGCATTTCTTTTGTATCTCTGCGATTAGGATCTTCAAGGGTGTTGGCCCTGTGTGACATGTAACTGTATAATTAGTTAAATTGATAACTAAAAATATATGTTAAACTTTTCCACAGGTAAAAATGCTGGATTGTACGCAGAAGTATGTTTACCGGAAACAAATGAAAAGAAAGCATACGCAATCTACAATGACGACAATACTACGATGTCAACATTAAATATCACATTTAAATTATGCTTCAGAATCTTGTCATCATAATGCCACACAAAGCATATGCCACTTTAAAGCCATTACATTGTTCTAAAAAATAAGTTATAAAAGATCAACTTCTATTAGAATGTTGTAATTATTGCGCGATCTAATGGACCGAGTAATCAATGTTGTAACGGAGACTTTAAGTGATGCTTATATAATTTGTAACGATGTTTTTTCACCAAAAGCCTGGGCTGGCAAATGGCTCAGCTGGTACTTATGTTTGAAAAATGTTGTAATTATTTACCCAATCGATTCGTCGTTTGTTACTTTTTAATGAAATAGGTGTTTTTCTTTTACTGTTGTTTAAAGTTAAGTACACCTGGATCATCACAGATCTATCACAGAATGGAATATCTAATTCGTCGTCTAGGAATAATTGCAAAATATAAACAAATCTTAACCTGATTGAATGACACATGGAACCCTGAATAGTCCCGTGCATAGGATGTACCATAGATCTCCACAAATCAACAAGGTTGTGCATAACGTACTATGCATTTTTGCATGATACGTACTTCAAACTGTATATTTACTGATAATCCATTCCTCAACAGGGGCGGATACAGTTTTTTAAGTGGTTTTCGGAAAAAAGCCCTCGGAAAAAAGTCCCGGAACAAGGTCCCGGAGGAAGAATACTAAATTTGCCTAGGAAAAAGTCCTCCGGAAAGAACGTCCTATTTGTAATTTTAGAAGTTATATCTGAAGAAAAAATATACAGATCATATCCAGACAAAAATGTGTAATGACTGTAATATAACTATGTTGAAATGTTTTGTTTGTTGAGCTTTTTCTGAGTATTGGTGAATGAATATTGTATTATTTTGCACTGAAGGCGTAATATATAATATAGGCGTAATTAGGCGGTCTGTCCTCGTATCGCCTACACCCCATATTGCCTACACCACTATCAAAACAATTTTATGGATGAGAGAATATCACACTGGCATCCTGATCCCTTAAGAAAATAAAGAACTCTTCCAACAAGATATAACAAGGACAGCATAACTAAAAAACAAATTACCTTAATTTCACTTTTGACACTTTTCGCAATGACAAGGTATTTTCATAGCATATGCACTTGCTTTATAAATAGTTTGTTCTTTCACAGCATGATCACTAACGATGTAATGATTTAATTTCACTTTGATTTACGCAATGATGACAACGTAATTTGAATTTGTAAATAATATTGATATATGTATTGTAAACAGGTTGTGTGCATGTATGGAAAAAGTCAAATGTTATTATATATTGTTAATATTGTTTCGTGTATTACATCTGAGTGTAATGATTTGCCAAATATGTTTGTAAGTGCTGCTAAGAAGACATTTGGTACTGATAAAGTTAAATCAATCAAAACGTGTAAAAGGCATGAACCTTGGTTTAACAATAAGTGTAAAGCATTGAGGCGTAACTACCATATTGCGCAACATGTTTTAGGACGTTATATGAGCATTTCAAACCGTTTAAATTTGCAAAAGCAGGTATAAAATACAGTACAGTTTTGAAGAGTTCTTAAAAAGATTAATGGCTTAGTGGTCTTACCATACAACACAACAGGGGTGAGGAAGTGACACACTGCATTTAGTGTAGGCGATACGGGGGGGGGGGGGGGGGGGGGGGGGGGGGGGGGGGGGTTGAGGTGTAGGTAGGTATGTGTATCGTGACCTAAGTGGCGAGACGATATCAATATATCCCGATACCAGATTTATGAGGCGAGACGATATATCACGAATGTATTGCCAAGGTACCTGCGAGACGATTACCATCACGATGCCATTGTGACGATACAATACGTATCCCGATTCACAACTATTTTTTAAAAATAAGATGATAACAGATAAGATTACTGGTATTTAAAATTTGTATTTATATTTTCAACATATATTAACAAGTCAAATCCTAATTGAACATCCTCATGTTTTCATTACCAAAAATTAAAATATTTGAACTTTCAGTCAAATTTCCAACATTACAGTCTAAGTTTCAACATTACATAACATTACATTACATTTCCAGACATTAGTTTACTCTCTCAAACTCATTTTCTAATTCTATGCCTTGACAGTTGGCAAACAGCTTGACATAATCATCATTAGCCTGTAATGAAGTGGCTATGCGGCTAGATATAAAACATCCTCATGTTTTCAGTATTAAAATAAAAATAAAATATCAGAACATTCAGTCAAATCTCCAACATTGCATCATGGCATTACTCATGTGTCACACTCTAAGTCTATTCCTTGACAGTTGACACACAAGTATCATTGACCTATAATGAAATGACTATTGTTTAAAGATATTATAGATATGCACTTATACTGAGAAAGTATAATTACTGTTTAATTAGATTAACAAGAAGCAACAGGTATCAAACTTAGAAAAAATATATTGTTAGGTTAATAGTAATTAATGTATAAAACGAATTGAAACAACAGTTTACCAAGTTGATACGTATACCAACCGGAAGTAACTGTGTTCAATCAAAATAAAATTAAACTTCAAGAAGACAAATTCAAACTGAAATATACATATTCATGCATTAAATTATTTTTAAAGAACTTAGACTTAATGTGAAACGTTCAAAACTTCAAGATAAAATAAAAAAAAACCCTATAAACTGACTTCAGTCACAATTTCAACTTGGAATTTAGGGTACTTAAAACATTATATAGTGTAATCGGTGGAAATATGTCCAACCGTAAATATGATATGTATTTTGTTTTTAATATATGCATTTTGAAAGGACAGGGTTTGATTTAGTGTGCCTTAAACAGATTGCATTGTTTGCCTTTTTACAAAATTAGTTGCACCACATATTTTGATATCTATTATGTCAATATTAAATTCATTATTTATCTGATGTGCTCCATCCTCGGTTACCCAGGGTTTATAAACGCTCCGTCACTCTCAGCTATATCACCCCTGGGGCACTCCAACAGAGAAATCTGTACTCAAATTACCCGCCCGAGGACTCATTTTCCGATACTTTGTTTCCCGAGGATCTTTTTCGAAAGGACTTTTTTTCTATAATCTTTCGATAGGTCTGTGACACAAAATGCTCTCAGTTGTACATTATTATTTTAACTAATGATTTCTTTAGGGTTAAAGAATAATGTTCGAACCATATGCATTGTTCCCTATGTTTGAAACTGTCCAACTTGAGTAAACTCTGTCTGTCACCAGTTTAAGCATGCATTTACGGATATGTCTTATTTTAACTATGTACAGTTTGAATCATTACATGACTGCTATGAACAATGGAAATTAATCATTGATTGTGTGACCTTGAAGGTCAAAGGTCAAGGTCACGAGTTCATTGTACACATGATAACTAACGAGGCTGCTCTAGATCGGTTTTTGCGGTTTCTAGTTGATATCAGAAGACAAGAGGGTGAGATTATATATATTAAGTATCCACATACATATCTGCATTGTACATATATGTTTCAATTTGTAACGGTGTTCATGAAATGTAAGTGCTCATTTCGACCGGTGTATTGTTCTCTTTAATACAATACGATGAGACCAAGCGGGTATTAGTGAGAAAAATGATTTAGTAAGGTACTCATATTTAAAGGCTGAATGAATTTTAGAAATATGAAAGAGACATCAACACAGTGCTATGGCCATCTTATACATGTAGTTCCAAACATACCAGATTAAATTTGTTCCCCATCTCACATGGAATCTTAAAGAACTGATAAATCAATAAGAAACATCCTTACGTTCGAACAAAAGTCGAGTGTCTCTTTGATTCTGATCTCTGCATGCTTATTGGGCACTTTGGTTTGACAAGTCACTCGCAACATCAATTACGGTGGTTAATCAAAGGAATGCTATTTCCCCTCCAGCAAAACTGATACGTCTGTTAGAGGACCTGACACGAGCCAGACATCCTAGAATGTCAGCTATTCACTGTTCAGACTTCCGTAGAAAGTGTCTATCATTGTTGCCATCTCACATGTGTTGTATAGCAACAGTACCTCAGGTGATACCTTACCCGCTACAATACGGTCTGCACAGCATATTTAGTCCATACAGGTCATTAAACCTAAATTAAGTGCCATTACTTTATTTGATGTCATATAATATCGTAATTCCAATCCAATATAAACTACGTATTGGCGATTGCTTTTGGATATTGGTGTTGATTGTGTGCATATTGGCGTCCTAGTTGCGAATATTGGTGTCCCAGTTTAGATTACCGGCGTTCTCGTTTGGATATTAGATTATGATTCTCTTTTTTTCATATGGTTACTATTACTGACACATAGTCTTCTTTCTTATCAGACAACCTTTGCTGGCGAAAATACGTGGAGGTACTTAACCCTTTTTCACTTTATAACGCTATTCAGTATAATGTAATTTTAGAATAGTTTCAAATCATATCTCAATATCGATTTAAACAAAGCAAAGTGTCAAAGCAAATACAACCATATTAAATACTAAATTGATTAAATGTAGCTGTTATAATAACATTATTGTAAGGAAAAGTCTATCTGGTAACAATAGTAACAAAGATTTAATTACTTTTCTGTTAGAATCGTGGTATTAAGATGTTCTTGTTAGACACAATGTCGTATTTCTTAAAGAGGTTAAGGGTCTAGTTGTGTTATTCTTGACTGATAAACGTATCATTACCTGAGAGGCATGTATTTGATGTGAAGACGCACAGGACATCTGGTTGGATTTCCATGTTACAGCTGACAGTGACGACTTTGGGATCGTATTCTATTTTCTAACCAGCCGCACATAGATCAACATTAGAAAGATTAGTTCCCGAATTTATCTGTGGTCCCACTTCTTGTGAATCGACAAAAAATCACCATGAGACAAAATGTTGCCTACATTCTATGATGGAGATTCATGGTTTAACCAAATATCAAGTTTAATGTCACCACTGTATGGGACCTGCGTCGGCAGGAATAATTTTTTAACGGGTTTTTGTTACGCTGCTTCACACGGGTGTTCCGATTTTGCAACGGGGAGGTACCCCATCACTAGAAAAACACGTGAGTGAAAGAGACGGATCTTCACAGCAAAAATGACTGAGTATCCTGCAATCTGGAAACCAACTGGAAACTGGGTAATAGGGGTATCCACTTGGTATCCATCTGCTGAAACTAGGTAACCTGGTTTCCAACTAGAATCCATTTTGGATTCTATAACATTAAGTATTTCCGTGATGGAAACCAACTGGAAACCATGATTATGTGTTTCATGTTGGTTTCCATTCCTGGAAATTGCAATCATTGTTTCCATGAAATGGAAATCAACATGAAACCACAATATGAAGTTTCATGTTAGTTTCCATTCCTGTAAATTGCAATTATTGATTCCAGAAAATGGAAACCAACATGAAACTATCAAGTGAGGTTTCATGTTGGTTTCCATTCCTGGATATCTGCATTGAAAGATTCCATTAAATGGAAACCAACATGAAACTACCACAGCACACATGACTGAGTATCCTGAAATCGGGAAACCAACTGTTAACTTGCTAATAGGGGTATCCACTTGCTATCCTATCACTGAAACTTGGCAACCTGGTTTCCAACTAGAATCCATTTTGGACTCTATGATATGTAATATTTCCGTAAGGGAAACCAACATGAAACTCTAATGTGAAGTTTCATGCTGGTTTCCATAAGTGTAAATTACAATTATTGTTTCCCGAAAATGGAAACCAACATGAAACTATCAAGTAGTATGTAGTGTAATGTAGTGTAATGGAAACAGATAATGAAATAATGAAGAACCTGTGTATCCATTTGTTAACTATTTGTTCAAATCAAAAGACCCATAGAAACCAAATTAGTTATCCATTATTTAAAATTGCACGTGTATTCAAAGCAAAGAACTAGAAATTCAATATTAATTATTATGATAAACATGTTCAAATAAATTTTTCAGATGAAGCTTTAACAAAGGATGGTTAACTATACTTTTGAGAAAAATATTGTCTTGCAAATGTTATATTTATATAAACAAGTAAATAACTGAAACCCTTGATTGATATGATATGATATGTACCGTATTCCATTTCATTTCGACAATGCCATTAACTTATATCAACCATGATATGTTTTTTGTTGTTGTATTATTCATTGTATTGCGTGTGTAATGTTGGACTTACTTTTTAACATCTACACAATAATATCAATTACAAACTCTAAGATTCAGTGAGCCTTAATTTAGTAATTAGATGTAGGTCAAATGTATGCTCCGTATCGCCGGGCGCTCGCTGTCCACCATATGGTGTTATATAATAGCCAGACCATGTGCTCTCCCAGACAAAGAGCTTTGTTCATCATCCACATTTTGGCGCGATTATTTGCCAGTATAACCCGTGACTGAATGAAGAAACAGAATCTTGTCTGCCGGGTGTACATGAACTTCAGTGGCAACAACTGTTGTCATTCACGGAGGGCAAAACAACATGATATTTCTACAACTGCATGCAGGTACAGTTCATGTTTTTCTTATTGTGTGTCCAATATGCTAATGATTGAAATAACAATTTAAATAAAGTTGATCAAATACCTTCGAAATATTGTATCGAAACGATGTCAATGTTTATTTATCAAGACAGTCTCTACTTTCTTGATTCATACGAATACATAAAAAATACATTCTAAAAAAACGACCAAGTAAGAGTTGTTGTACTGATGTATATTTTTGAATATCATATTATGACCTTTATATTTAGTTAGAATATGAAATACCCTTTTGAATATTCATGTTTCTTTGATTGATTTGATACTTTTATAACATTTCAGCATTCCTGCACTTATGTGAAACTTGAAGAAGGCGATAGATGACCTCTCACCTTAGCCTACAACAGGTACATGTGTTTCAAAACTTAACCTAAGAACTAATGTAATAATTGCAGTATACAACATAATAATATCTGGCAAATCAGAACTTATGATTGTGTATCTTACTAAAACACTTCAAATAAGTAAAACAGAGGTTGTACCAATTTCAATTTATGTTGGTCATTAATATCATTTTTATGTTCGTTTTACTTTTACAGCCTAGAAGAACATGAAGGAAGCATGTTGTCCGTCAAAGACTTTTGCGCTTGAAGATGAGCATACCATGTGGTCGAAAGATCATTCCCATTGAGGACACAGAACGTATTAAGCTGAAGCTGAAGCTGAAGAGTTTGAAATCACCCCGGAGGATTAGTGATGTAATTTTCCCCGGGCTGTTTACCCGAGGAAAATAAAACCACCTTTTCATAACATACATTGAATAGTGATTGGCCGGCAACACAGTATAAATCGAGAATATAACCACAGAATTATCAGTGATCCTCTTTCTTAATCAGCAGCAATGCCCTGTTATTTTACCTCGTCATCCAGTTATGGCATTTTGCTGGATGATTTATGAAGTAATTTTAAATAATACAATTTTTAAATGTATATCTAGGATCTTCATAAATAAGATAACTATATGGTATTGTGTACTTGATATCATTTGAATACATTCCTTAGATTTGATTGTCAGATGTATTCTCCTTTTTGCAGCATTAGTCAAGTAGTTGCTCTGCAATTGACACTTACGTAATAAACTTCATAATACAACACACATGTTTTGTATTACTAGTACAACAGGCAAAATGTCTTTTCTTTTTTGCAATTAGATTTGATTAGATTGACTTTGCTATTGGCACTTTATGTAATGAACTTTATAACAAAGTACAATTATTTTTATCATTCCTAGAATTATTTTCTCCGAAGCATTATTGCTCTTGATGAAGATAGCAGTTGCTGTAGGTTTTGACACTGTATTCATTTAAATCATAACATGCAAATGCCAACCATGGACACCAGGTTGAAACCTACAGTAAACCATTACACTGAAACCTACAGTAAACCTTAACATGGAAACCAGACTGAAACCTACAGTAAACCATTACACTGAAATCACACTGAAATCACACTGAAACCTACAGTAAACCATTACACTGAAACCAGACTGAAACCTACAGTAAACCATTATACTAAAACCACACTGAAACCTTCAGTAAACCTCAACATGGAAACTAGGTTGAAACCTACAGTAAACCGTAACGTGGAAACTAGACTGAAACCTACAATAAACCTTAACATGGAAACCAGACTGAAACCAACAGTAAACCTGAACATGGAAACCAAGTTAAAACCAAGTGTAAACTAAGAAATATGGAAACCAAGTGGAAACCAAGTGGAAACTATCACATGGAAACTGAGTTGAAACCAAAAAGAAAGTTATTCATGGAAACCAGATGGATACCACTTGGAGGAGTGGGTAATTATTCGCACTGGATACCATCCGGATACTGGTGCAAAATTCAGTTTCAGTGTTGCTGGAAACCACATGGAAACTTATAAAAACTGTCTGGATACCAACTGGAAATACTGGTTTCCATTTGGTATCCTGTTAGTTTCAGTGTTCTGGAAACCAGCTCATTTTTGCTGTGCTTCTATGGTAATATGTGTTACTGGTCGCTGATCACTAATACATTTGTTAAGAATTTGGTATGATTTCATTAACATTGGTCATCTTTTTTTAACAGTTGAAGTCAGTTTATTGTAATTTTCATATTTTCTGACTTTCGAGACATAATATTCACTAATTAAGTACTATTGTTTAATAATTTTTATTGAGATAGTCTTCAAAACCTATTATCTCCATGTAAAAACTGACTGCAATCTATTTAATTCACGCGTGATTTCAACATTTCCATTCAAACACAAGCACCCTATTTGTTTACTGTTACGTATTTTGAACGTGCTATTACGATTTTTGAACGTGAGTAAATGACAGTGTTACGATTTTAGAAAATTATTCGCAATATTAACATGTGAAAGGACACAAAACAAAACAACTAAATTACATTTTACATGATGGAATGATTGCGACAAATGTTCCTACGATACTGATTTTATACAAAGGCTGCTTCATTGACAGGATAGTATGTTAGTTTATACGATAGTCGGTATAATCAGCGACGCTATAAGGGAGTATCATCCTCGATAATCCAGCGCTTACGTTCCGATAAATCGTGTAGATTTATCGGAACGAAAGCGCTGGATTCTCGAGGATGAGGGAGTATATAAAGTCCCTGGTATAATGTACCTTCTTCGACGCGTCATTATTATTATTATAGGTCGTCATTATTAAAAGCCATTTTTGGATCTATCTTACTATTTAAGGAATTTTCCAAAATCACAATTTCTTAAAGTGTATTTCACATAAATATGAACAGATATTAGTTATGTTGGCTTCTGAAAACAAGATGTTACACTGTTTCAGTCATATGTATCGCTCGTTGGTTGAAATATCTATATTTTGTAAGGCGACGAGTTTATTAAACACTATATATAATATGTTGGATTAAAGTGGTTAGGTTGATGGAAATTCGTATTGCATTGCATTTTTATTGGAAGGAAACGATTAGTTTCCAAGTTGTGAATTAATATTTTTTGGATACGATGTAAATGTGGTATGGATGGTTCCATCAGTTTTGAATTTTGAAGAGGTGTCATGTGAGGTCAACAAAGTGAAATATGCTTTACTGTGAGCATGAAGTGTTTTTACGTGTTTTTGGAGGAAACACCTTTTTTGTAGACGTTTGCAGCGAAACAAGAACAAAACAGTAATTTCCTGTAGGTGTATATATAACTACTTATAACTTTTGAACATAAATTATCTGAGTCTTTTAGGGTACTTTACTTCATTCAAACTCCTCCTACAAATGTAATATTGTTAATAACCGAGTGCTGAACAATCAAAAATGTTTCATCAAAAGTTGTAGTTTTAGAAAATACTCACTTTTCTTGGACTGTCGTGAATTTATTTGTCTCTGAATTGTACAGTTTATTTGAGAATTACTTTAAATAAGCTTTTTGGACTTCCTCAACGTTGCTCACGTTGATGAGGTCGAAATCCGTGCTGTCGCCTGTCTGAATCATACTGTCCTCTTCTTCAATGGTTCTATTCATCTATGCAACAAGATAAGGCTGTACATGCCAAATGGTGTAAGTTTAATGTACTTTATTTGAAGATTATTCCATGTTTCTTTACAAATGATAAAATATGAAGTAGCTCTAAACGTGTAACTAAAATCGTAACACGTTGTTCAAATTACGTCGCATGTTAAAAAATCGGTACATCAACAGGCGAAATGTTCAACACGTTTTCTTGACTATGATAATGAAAAAATTCATTTCAAACAGTAATGTACACTTTCAATAGAGTGTATGTTCCTAAATATATAATTCTCAAAGTTTAAATCGTCCATTTTAAAGAATAATAGCTAAATAGTCAATGTTTTCGAGGAATAGGGGATATATTTGATCATATCTATATAACTAATGCACAGATTTCGCTCAGAAGTTAGGAAATTATGCTTCAACATATCGTCTTGATCATATACCCATTTAAAGGCACATAGAAAGTAGATTTAACCTTGAATTCAAATGTTTTTTACAACTAAAGCTTTTTCGAAAACACGACCTCAGCCTACCCGGGTGAAGCAGCGTAACAAATACCCGTTAAAAAATGATTCCTGCCGACGCAGGTCCCATACAGTGGTCACTATTAAGAAAAGGACGCCAATATCAACCATTCAGTTGCATAACAAACTAGCACGCCTAACGGCCTCCGACGACACCCGACCCGCAAATATCGGCGAGTTTTCGGAGTTTATTCCTTACTTATACGTCACGAACATTTACCAAATCAGTCTTCATTTATATCATGCATACGTATACATTGTAGATCCCCTTTCCATTATCTCGTATCAACTTTCGTTGATTGTTAATGTCAAGACAAGGCTTCAGGTATCCAATGACAATTCCCATGGCCGACACAATGTATCTGTACAGCTGAACCGGGAAGTTTTTTCATTGACAACAAATGCAAATATGCAAATAATTCTTATTTCGTTTGAACGCCAATTGCATTATTTTATCTAAACCGAAATATCACCATCAGTTGTTAACGTGAACTGTAATTAATACACAAACCTATCACGTGATCGTCAGGTCATTGGTGCAAGTTTTTAATATTAGATTTCCTTAATTAGAGAAATGAATTTTCCATATTGGTTAAATGAGGGAAATCTTCGTAAGTACATTAAATGTGTATACAAGAAAATACACGACCAATCTGAGTGCGTACATCTCTTTAATTGATGTAGAGAGGAGATAAACGATATTGTTATTTCTGAAAGGAGAACGTGAGAACTTCATTTTACGTCTATATATACAGGGAAAATTAGAGTTAAACACATTTGTCCTGTAACAAAACTGATTTCAATGGTTCATACTGCTGTAACTGGTGAGGCAATAAGGTTCATCAGTTCACTTGAAAGAATTACAACACTATAACATTACAACAGCCAATATATCATAAATAACATAAATTGTCCTAAAAATGTTTAAGAAAGGCGACCCGATTTAATTATGAAAACCCTATGACCAACCATAAGTAGCTAGGTTAAGGTTCACAAACTCAACATTATAGGGACTGACAGATTGACTACATGTATATCTATATACAGTTTCCTGTGCTACATATCAGTTGATGACAGTTTAGCTACCAATTTCAAACCTATGGTTTGACTTCAAAAGGAAAGTGTACGTGATACATACATATATTACTTCCCTGCAACAGGAGCGGATGTTTGTTAGACGGGTGATTCTAATTTAGTCACATCAATTGAAAACTTTTGACAAGTTTGTTGTTAGTTAATGACACGCGTCACTTTGAAGTGTGTAGATAACAACTTATTAGCCTGGCCCCTAAATCAGACTGTCTGGCTCTGGGTATTTCATCTAATGAGTGCATTGCATACACTGCTACGATTGTCAGATTAAGGATCTGGTTACGTAAATTTAAATGAATTCTTTAATTCAAGTTTCCTTGACTCTATTTCCGCTGCCTGACTAGAATTACACCCCACTGTCCACACCGTGCTCTCTCACTCAGGACAAACGTCCCCTCGGTGAACATTTACGGGCAAAAATCTGTTCAGTGTACCTATGGAAGAGGATACTGGCAATGCTTCCTGGACACTGTCAAACACAGTTTTTTGGACTGTGCTTGTATTTTGTTTTAATAAATCAGAGAGATAAACATAAAATAATATATATCCAGATCTCTAGATATATTTAGATACCTCAGTTGTTGGGGAACTCAACAGCACGACTTGATTATTGAAAATGTCAAATATCTGAATACAAACACTTCTACGTAAGTGACTGAGCTCTCAGTGGGAAATTCCAGTTGCCGTCAATTGATATTCATGTCATCGAAAGGCTATGTTTCTCATGATTGACATATATATATATATATCACTTCTCTATACGTTCAATAGATATATTGTAAAGCAAAACGTTGATTTAGCACGTATGTTAAGATCTGTAGATGTTTTGTCAATGACAAGTTAATGATACAAACATTTTATGATTTTGCTGACATAAATTTTGAAACTCAACTGAATTTATTGTTTTTGTGATGGTACATTGTAAGTCAATTTTCATGGAATGTCCATTACCTTTACATTATCTGATACTAATGGGGTCATTAGTTGAGTTTGATTCACCCTAGCCTATTGCATGTTTAAAATCCATATGTTTCTGCAGTTAATTTCTATTACTTTTTTAAAGGTTACATATATTTCTTTTATGCAAATGGAAATATACGATACTCAGAGAAAGTATATGTCCTCTAGGAATGTGTTTCCTCGTTTATAAAGTATTAAACGTTCAAATCCTTAATAATAACTAAATTTATAACTGCACTCTATAATCGGCAATGCTCCCAAATCCAAATCCTAATGCAGGATATTGATCATCCCAAAACACACTCTTACATGTGTGATAACCTCTAGTTGAGTAAAGTGAATCAATGGATTTGAAACATATCAGACACAGACAATGTGAACGAAGTGGGACAGGCTAGGAACCTGTAAAATGCACTAGCCTGAACTCTGCGTTTCACATACATGCTAATATCAGTTTTACAGATCATGTATAGGGGTGAGACTACGTGTACATGTTTCTATCACTATGAGACCAATCCTGACAGGGTAACTTCCGTCTCTCCACTCCAGGGACATTCATGTTTGATTGGATGATACCAGTTCTTAGGGATACCGCTTAAATACCGTCAAACCACCTATAACGAGGACTTACGTCTTAACATCGACATACATGTATACACAACGTAACAGTAATCCTTTACGTTTTGTATTAAATATCGTGACAGTAGACTTACATTCTGTAGCATCAGTGTTTATATGTCCAATTCTGTGAAACTGGGCCATGTATGTGTTCCGTTCATATTAATCGATCACACTTATAGCACAATATAACAACCATTTAAGTTGGTAATCGTAATTAAAGATCTATTTTCCTCCGCAGATTTATAGTTTTGTTATATATATAAGAAATGTGTATCACAATATATGTTATATGAAATTATTAAATAATGATTTGCAGACACTCTGTTGTTGTGTCAAGAAGGTTTTGTAACTTATTAACGACGGCATATTGAGATTAGTGCCTATAATGTTCAATTCTAAGAAAAGTAATAAATTGACTTTCTTGTTTTGATCGTATCAAAGCCGCGTTCTACAGTTATGTAAACTTATGAACCTACGAAACCATTGTTCCAAATAATTACTTTCCTTTAGAATTAAATGTCCAGCAATGATGGAGTAGCTCAACATAAAACTATCTTAACGCTTTACTTATATACAAAAATACCAAGATATACTGTACATGTAATATGTACCGGTAAGAATTGTTGCTGACCAGAGCTAAATTTGTCCGCCTGCATGAACGTTTGAAAAGCACACGTATGTCAATATAAATAAATAATTTCCCAGACACGGCGAAATGTCGGCTATTCGTACACGTCACACAGCAGTGGGGTACCCGTTAGTTTACCGCGAATGTACCATTATAAAGTATGCTTGTTTTATTCCCTAAATATATCGATTACATGATTTAATATTCATACATTCGTGTATGTGTTAAAAGTATGTGATGATTTGTTGCACATTTGTTGTGTGTTAAACCTTAGCGGCAATTCCATTGGATGGTGTAGAACATGTATTTATGAAGGTATACTACGATTCAACGTATATAATGCAATATATAACAATAACACGTATAGCTTAAACCAACTATAACACTCTTGAATCCGTCTACTATCTGCTAAATAGGCATTGCATGACTGCTATTCACTCTAACTACATCGTATCTTGAACTTCTGTAAATATTTCACGATAGACAGACATCAAACATATATGACATTTCCAATTTACCATTATGTTTTATCGCTTTCTTTACAGTAGCAATATCAAATACAATATGTTGTAAATACCTTCATTTCAAAGCTGAATTTTATATCAATATTATATTGACACATTATTTTAGGGACATTAAGAGAAAGAATTCTAAAATTAATAGCACTGGTTCAGGTTACAGGAATGTAATTTTGTAATACTGGGGATAAAATAGGATTGACAAATATGGCAGCAAAAGAAACATACCCAGTCTACTTTCAGATATTGTACACAATTATATTGGTAAAGCATGCGATTGCATTCAAGAAAATGTATAAAATTCAAATCGATACGATAATATCCCATTATTGACTATAACTATCTTCAACCAGCCTTATCAACTTCACGGGTTTCAAGTAAAGGACAATGCAATCAAAATAAATTTAGATCGACTGTTCTTTATTATGTTAATACAGTCGATCTAATAGTGGCCTGTATGAGAGATCGTTCAAATAAATAATAATAATAATAAAAGTAGTTTATTACTGTGTCATGAGTATTACAAACTCCGGGCCTTTACAGGCCTAAAATACACCATAAATGGTACAAATATTGAATAATAAAAATGGATACAAGTAATTTTCACAAACGTGACCATGTCCCCCGCCGCAATTAAGAAATGAGCTAAAAGAATGGACACACAGCTTGTTCCGAGTAGTGACATTTACAAGTTTGATTCAATTATTGTTATATCGGGCAAAAAATTTAAAATGGTCAAGTCTTGTAGTGACCTTGAAAACGGGGTCAAGGTCACCCAAATCGACTGGTGTCTGCGTATTCCCCAAATTAAAGACAGGTACCAAATTTGAAGACTCTATGTACAGCAGTTCATGAGATATCGTGCTAACAACATTTGACAATCAGTCTTGTAGTGACCTTGAAAATAATTTCAAGGTCAACCAAATCGACTGGTATCTGGATATTCCCCAAATGAAGACTGATACTAAATTTAAAACCAATAGTTCTAGCGGTTCATGAGGAATCGCACTAACAACATTTTCAAAACTGGTCAAAGTCTCGCCCTGACCTTGAAAATGAGGTCAAGGTCACCAAAAACTTTTCAGGTCTGCGTATTCCCCAGATGAAGACTGGTACCAAGTTTGAAGATTCTAGGTTGAGCGGTTCATTAGATATCGCGCTAACAACATTTTCAAAACTGGTCAAAGTCTCGCCGTGACCTTGAAAATGAGGTCATGGTTACCAAAAACTTTTCAGGTCTGCGTATTCCCCAGATGAAGACTGGTACCAAGTTTGAAGATTCTAGGTTGAGCGGTTCATTAGATATCGCGCTAACAACATTTTCAAAGCTGGTCAAAGTCTCGCCGTGACCTTGAAAATGAGGTCATGGTTACCAAAAACTTTTCAGGTCTGCGTATTCTTCAGATGAAGACTGGTACCAAGTTTGAAGATTCTAGGTTGAGCGATTCATTAGATATCGCGCTAACAACATTTTCAAAACTGGTCAAAGTCTCGCCGTGACCTTGAAAATGAAGTCAAGGTCACCAAAAACTGTTCAGTTCTGCGTATTACCCAGATGAAGACTGGTACCAAGTTTGAAGATTCTAGGTTAAACGGTTCATTAGATATCGCGCTAACAAGAAGCGGGACGGACGTACGTACGGACGTACCGACGGACGTACGGACGTACGGAGCTGAATACTATATCCCCCCGCTCCGCGCTTCGCGGCGGCGGGGGACAAAAACGAACATTAAAACACCGAAACTCAGTCACTTCCCCTTTCAAAATACCATACACAAACCACATACTACATCCTACACATGGCACACATACACCATACGCCCGATCATCCATAAGGCACTTTTCTCATTCATATACACCACGACAATGTCACCCCAAACAGACAGAACGCATGTCACTCCATACAAAAGACACTCATGTCACTCAATACAAACAGCACGCATATCACTCCATACAAACAACACCCATGTCACTCCATACAAACAACACTCATGTCACTCAATACAAACATCACGCAGGTCACTCCATACAAACAACACTCATGTCACTCCATGCAAAAGACACTCATGTCACTCAATACAAACAGCACGCATGTTACTCCATACAAACAACCCTCATGTCACTCCATACAAACAACCCTCATGTCACTCCATGCAAATAGCAAGCATGTCACTCCATACAACAGACACTCATGTCACTCCATGCA
Source organism: Gibbula magus (assembly GCA_936450465.1). Taxonomy (NCBI): domain Eukaryota; kingdom Metazoa; phylum Mollusca; class Gastropoda; order Trochida; family Trochidae; genus Gibbula; species Gibbula magus. Next base: position 77,537,855 of record OW388289.1, on the reverse strand, counting down.
AACAGCACGCATGTCACTCCATACAAACAATACTCATGTCACTCCATGCAACATAACTCATATCACTCCACACAAATAACACGCATGTCCTCCCATACACACAAATGACCTTTCGTGTGCAAAAGAAGGAAGATGGAATTGACCAATCACAATTGGAGTCACAAATAGGCCCTTCAACTGCCTACTCGGATTTGGGACTTGCAGAAACTCATAACTTTGTAAAAATTTCATTAACAGTGTGTCGACAGACACATTAAAAAACAAATAATTATTTTTGGTTACTGATTAAGAAAGAAGATGGTACTATGATTGTATGAAATGATTTTTGTTTTATGATAAAACAATAGTGGCTCTACTATTTCTAACCTTAGATAAACATTAAAAGTTGACTCTGGATGAAGTTTCTAGCGGATAAGTACAATTTTCCAACTGAATTGTGCACATCGTGATGCAAATATAAAAGTTGTCATGATTGTAGCTGATACCTATATAATCACATATAGATCGAGAGGCCTCGCAAAATTTTCATATGTTTTTATTTTTGGGGGGAAAAAGTGAAAAAAAAAAATTTCCCCCCTAATTTAATCATAATGTTTTTCGCTGATTCTTACAAATCATATGTCAACTTGTTTGAAATTCTAAGCTGAACATTTTTCAACCTATATATATGAGTTTTTATCTTTAACGGTTGAGGCTAGAGAGGTCATAATAACTATAAAAAAACGTGGAAAATTTACAAATATAAATTTTTTCTATCAGGCTGTCAGATAGAAGTCGGGTCAATATAAGGACCCCCCCCCCCCCCCCAAATATTGCTACAAAAGGTTTCTCAACTGATTCTGGGAAGGTTTAGTGTACTTAATAACATACTAAAAGTTTACCAAAATAGGACACCCGGAAAGGTGTGTTTTTTTTCAAGATGGCGTCCAAGATGGCCGCCGACACCTCTTAATGATCATTACTCTGTACCCATAAACTCAAATGTGATGATCTTGATGTCTATCCCCAGGTTTGTGGGGGCAACGAACACATTAAGATCATAACAAATGGTGTTTGTCTATTATGGTACACAAAAATCTAATATAGCCTAAAAAATGGCCGCCGACACCTCCAGATGACCACAAGTCTTAACTTTTCACTCAATTGTGTTGATCTGAATGTCTATTTCAACGTTTTGGGGGGCAAGGTACACATTAGGACAATTAAAATATTAAACTGGGCCATTATATTACAAGTAAATTTAACTTCGTTTTAATCTAATTTGAGAGCGTTCAGTTGTGAGTGTCATCCTCCTGTTCCAAACGACTTGATTTGTTCGGAAAAGGAAGTGTATATTAATCACCGTAATCAATTATTTACAACAATTGCGCTATCGTCTTAATAGTGCGTAGATCTTCCCATGGTCGGTTTACTAGGTCACCCTCTTAATTAATTAAGATTAAGACTTAATTTAAGATTCAGCTTTCATATTTCATAGCATTTATTTTCATATTAACATTCATTCAGCATAATAAAACCTTACACAAATGTCAGGACTGTACTTAAAGGTACATCCATTGTGTTGTTGGGGGTCAAATATGACAAACGTTATAAATGGTCTTATTTTATCGAGAAGTACCAACTGTTACCGAAAACAACCAATTTAATGATACTCGACTTAGTATATTGACGATATGGAGGTAAAAGTACTGATTTCTGATCGAAAACCGGACAATGCATTCCGTGTGGCGCGCGCCAATGAGTCAAACGTAATTTTGGAATCTTATTTACACCAGACAAAATAACAATTTTGTGTTGATAATGTTCAATAGGTCATATAACTACTGTACATGTAAATAGAACGTGCACTTTTCGGTTTCTGCACACGCATAATGATGTTACTCGATTTTAATTGAAAACTAGTAATTATGCTATGGTTGGGTTATGGGTATGAATATGCAAGCTAAGTGAATTTGTTTGTATTGTAAACAGCACCTATGGTGTGTTGGAACGTATTAAAGCCAAATACAAATTTATGAAACACAATGGATGCACCTTTAATGAACACATGCACCTCTTTCACGGCTCGGAATTATAATATATACTAATAAGTAGAAAGTCATTATGTAAATTGTGTTGAGTTGTTTTAACTTGCGGACACACATTACATGATAAAACCCCACTGCTATAGGCCAAAAGAAAGAAAAAACCTTAATTTGTTCTGAGCAGATGTACTCAGTCATGTTGATAATGTTGTGTTGTATAAACTATACAGTATAAAGTGAAATTCTGGGAAATCTAGCTGTCATTTGTATTCTTACTATATCTTTCAAAGTGATCACATCATTATGATTCTCAAATAGTGTGAATTTAATGTTAAATGACACACGGAACTGACGTGTTTCCGTAAAAGGAAGCGGAGAGAGAATTTAAATAGATACACTTGGGAAAAATACAAATGAAAGATCAGTTAAACGTGACGTTTTCCATTAGCACACATTAGAGCTAATGTTTCTTTTCTCAACTTAATTAGGTTCCTGGAAACGAGTCATAAAATAAATAATAAGACTTCTTGTAAATTGTCATTGTTTTGTACAAAGTGACTAATTAGTTTTAATATAGCTATTCACAATCCTCTGATGTCTTCTCCTTCAAAAGCCTTGATTGCACATATATAACTTGGATGTATATTAAAGAAACGAAATAATCTTTCCAAAACATGGAATTGTCCAATTAACCACATCATGGGCATATGTACCTATGTAAATGTAATTATCATACGATTGTCATTTGCATTAAAAGTCAGTTTGGTCCACAATTTGCTTAGGAAGCGCACATCTGTGTAATTGGAGCTGTAATTTGAATGTTTCATTTGCTATTGTTTGTGTTTTTAGTAATTTATTTCAAGGAAGATGTTAACGGATAGTGTAATGCACACATGTTCAAAGTGTGTTTTACTCTGGTGTGTCCTTTATTTCCGACATAAAATGAACAAAGTTGAGAGGGTGCCACAATCTACACATTTAATAGAACAAGCAGACAGAGTCGGCCATATCCCCCGCCTTTGGGAAAATTTATTGAAGAATAGTTGTTGAATAACAGTGACTATGAACCTTCTCCTTATAGCCTGATGTAGCAGGATGGATGATGATTTGTTGGCTCAGCAGGGCAGGGATGCCACTCCCTGTAAGGTTTGTAACATATCAAAACAACCTTAGCCCACCCAATAGAAGGTTCATTGCAACTGATGGTTATCGGTTGCTGATGATCAAGATGAAAATAGGTTTTTTAGGTTGTGAGCAAAGCAAAATTTCAGCTCCTTAGACCAAGTCGTTCTGGAGAAGACAAAATGCGAAAAGTTTACAGACAGACGGATGGATGGACCGCCGGACGCCGGACACTGTGCCATGCCATTAGCTCAAAATACATCCATGGCAGTTTTTTAGTTCTGCTCCGGAAATTAATTATTAAGTTATGTATCCATGGAAATGGTAAAAATTCAACAAATTAAATTAAAAATTGTAAAGAAGTTGAAAACCCCAAAAGGCACATCTACACATGATGATTGTTTCACACACCAAGTTTCGTTGAGCTATGTCTTATAGTTTTCGAGTTCTGATCCGGAAATGAAATTCTAAGTTACATTTCCATGGAAACGGTAAAAAAAAATAACTCGAAGAAGTTGAAAACCCCAAAAGGCACATCTACACATGATGATTGTTTCACACACCAAGTTTCGTTGAGATATGTCTTATAGTTTTTGAGTTCTGATCTGGAAACGAAATTCTAAGTTACATTTCCATGGAAACGGTTAAAAAAAATAACTCGAAGAAGTTGAAAACCCCAAAAGGCACATCTACACATGATGATTGTTCCACACACCAAGTTTCGTTGAGATATGTCTTATAGTTTTCGAGTTCTGATCCGGAAACGAAATTCTACGTTACATTTCAATGGAAACGGTAAACAAAAATAACTCGAAGAAGTTGAAAACCCCAAAAGGCACATCAACACAGGAGGTTTGTTCCACACACCAAGTTTCGTTGAGATATGTCTTATAGTTTTCGAGTTCTGATCCGGAAAAGAAATTCTAAGTTACATTTCCATGGAAACGGTAAAAAAAAATAACTCGAAGAAGTTGAAAACCCCAAAAGGCACATCTACACATGATGATTGTTTCACACACCAAGTTTCGTTGAGATATGTCTTATAGTTTTCGAGTTCTGATCCGGAAACGAAATTCTACGTTACATTTCCATGGAAACGGTAAACAAAAATAACTCGAAGAAGTTGAAAACCCCAAAAGGCACATCTACACATGAGGTTTGTTCCACACACCAAGTTTCGTTGAGATATGTCTTATAGTTTTTGAGTTCTGATCCGGAAACGAAATTCTAAGTTACATTTCCATGGAAACGGAAAAAAATAACTCGAAGAAGTTGAAAACCCCAAAAGGCACATCTACACATGATGATTGTTCCACACACCAAGTTTCGTTTAGATATGTCTTATAGTTTTGACGTTTGAGGCCGGAATGGAAAAGCCCGGACGCACAGACGGACGGACGGAGCTCATTTCTATATCCCCCGCCAACTTCGTTGTGGCGGGGGATAACAAGAACATACTTCGATGTTAGCATCTGATGACAAAGCTACGTTGATGACAACAAGTAGTTGTCACTAAGGTGACATGATCCCCCGCCGCAAATTAATACTTCAAAATTTAAAAATAATGTCAAGATCAGCAAAATTGACCGTCAAACATGTTAAAAAAGTCAAAGTTCCACTGTGACCTTGAGAAAAATGGCAAGGTCATCAAAATCTAATCTACCCTTTGTGTAAGATATGATGAAATTCCAGTGAATGGTTCTTGAGATATCCCGCTGACAAGTATTACACACATGTACATCAACATGTCGAAAAATTTAAAATTCCACTGTGACCTTGAGAATAATGTCAAGGTCACCAAAATCTTATCAGTCCTTTTGCTTTTTGTAAGATATAATGAAATTTCGGTGAATGGTTCTTGAGTTATTCTGCTGACAACCTTAACATGTACATTAACATGTCGAAAAATTCAAAGTTCTGCTGTGACCTTGAAAATAATGTCAAGGTCACCAAAATCTATTCAGCCGGTCGTCTTCCCTAGAAGGTGCTTTGAGTAAGAAATGATGGAATTCCAGTGAATGGTTCTTGAGATATTCCGCTGACAAGCTTTACATGTACATTAACATTTTGAAAACTTCAAAGTGCTGCTGTGACCTTGAAAATAATGTCAATTTCACCAAAATCTAATCAGCCCATCATCATCCCTAGAAGGTGCTTTGTGCAAGAAATGATGGAATTCCGGTGAATGGTTCTTGAGATATCCCGCTGACAAGCTTTACATGTACATTAACATGTTGAAAACTTCAAAGTTCCGCTGTGACCTTGAACATAATGTCAGGGTCACCAAAATCTAATCAACCCGTCGTCTTGCCTTGGAGAAGCTATGTATAAAATATGAAGAGAATCCAGCGAATGGTTATTGAGATATCCCGCTGACAAGGGTAAAATGACAAAGTCTCGTTGTGACCTTGAAATGAAGGTCAAGGTCTCAAACTACTGTAGGAACATTACTCTTCCTATGATGAACCCATATGCAAAATATGAAAAGAATCCAGTGAATGGTATTTGAGTTATTCCATTTCGTACGGACGTACGGACGGACGTACGGACGGACGCAGCCGAATACTATATCCCCCGCTTCGCGCTAAACGCGCGGCGGGGGATAATAAAACTCACTTGGTTTAAAATTCATAAAATCAACCATCTGAATAAACGCACGTTACCCTATTTTCAACTGCCACAGTTTAATTGATAGTTTGATTACGATATGAAAGTAATTTCCGCTTATCCTCTGTCACATAATTGATTACGCAATAACGTGTAGATTTATTAAAACCTGGAATCATTTTCGCTATATAAGACGTATGAGTGGAGGTGATGGAGGGGAAAGAAAAAACACAAAAAACGGAGCGCTTACAATTAAGAAGGTTTTCATTCAAACGTTATGTTTATTTTGAACACAAACTTCTTAATGACTCTTACGTCCCAATAAAGTTAAAGTCACTAATGGGTAATTTTAATTATCTGTGAAATGATATTAATATAATTTGTCTATTTCAATATTATCAATTACATGTGTACAAACCAGTCATTGATTGTACACACACATTATGCTAAGCTAATGAGCCAAAGACTACGTTGACAACAATATCGGGAAATTACCAAAAATCAAGTCTAAATACTTATTTTTTTCAAGCACAAGGTGCCACATTTCATTGATTCTAATAAGGATAAAAAGGACTCGATGGATTTTTTAAAGCAATTGCCTTATTACTAAGGCAAAGATGAATTAAACAACATGACGCCATACAAGGAACACACAACAAACCTAGGAGTGTATATATACTTTATACATTGCTTTCACGGGTCAATATCATCAAAGCCAAAAATTCTAACGACATGTTTTATTTACACCACCGGAGTCAAGATGCTCAACTCTTCTATCACTCAGAGAGTCGTACATGTAAGTATCTTTCGTTGGTATTTGCCCACGAACATGTTAGTTCTAAGCTATCTCAACAAAGTAGTCAGGTCAAAATACAGTTGAACCCCCCAAAAAGTGCTACATAAGGTTTCTCAATTGAGTCTGGTAGGGTTTAGTACAGAGGTTATGCTTAGGATTGTAAAACCCGAGGTAAGAAAGCTGAGCGGGAAGTAAGACCGAACGCGAAGCTTGAGGTCTTATACTTCCTCGAAGCTTTCTTAACGAGGGTTTCAATCCCAAGCATAACCGAGGTAGAGTGTTTTATCTAACTTAGATACCGTAAAACATAAATGTAAGCGCTTATCGGGTAGTGTTTTTAAAAAAAAAATTATAACTCTCAAATGTCAAAATTTACATTTTATAATGTTTGATTTCCAAATTCTGCATTATAAAGAGTATGTCTCCCGGACTAGCGTTATATTGTGGCAGAGACAGTGTGACTGTAACTAGAGGAAATCCACACAGTTCTTTCGGCTTCCTCGGTAGCGTGGAGGTAGAGCGTCCGGGTTAAAGAGCAATGGGTATCGAGTTCGATTCCCGCCATCTACACTCTGAAAAAGTTATATTTGTATACTTTTCGATAATAATTGTTATGAACTGAGTTGTGAAAAAAAATCTTAGTCTCATTTAAGGTCTTACTATATCAAAAGTAAAAACTTACTTTCACAATAAAAACCTCATACGTGGTTATTATCAGAAGAAATACCGACTGAAATAATAGTGAGGGGTTATTACGAGAAAACAAGATACCTACGAAACAATAGACAAAATCCCTTTAGACATACTAAAAGTTCACCACAGTTGGACCCCCGGAAAAGTGTTTTTTTGAAGATGGCGTCCACGATGGCCACCGAAACCTCTTATTGGATCATAACTCTGTAACCCTAAACTCAAATTTGATGATCTTGGTGTCCACCCGTAGGCGTTTGAGGGCAACGAACACATTAAGATCATAAAAAATGGTGTGTGTCTATTATGGAACACAAAACTCCAATATGGCGTCAAAAATGGCTGCTGACACCTCCAAATAACCGCAAATCTATAACCATTCACTCAAAATTGATGATCTAGATGTCAACGTTTTTGGGGGGCAAGGAACACATAATGACCATTAAAAATGAAATTTGACCATTGTATTACAAGTAAATCGAACTCTGTCCGGTACAGCAAAACCATTTTACTTCCGTTTCAGTAAAATTTGATTAAATGTGGGTCTAGATCTATCCCCTGGTTTCGGGGGTCAAGAAGCATATTATAACCACTTTCAACTGTGAAGGCCTATAAATGCATTTCCTGAGTACACAGGTTGTACTTTGCACGCACATTTCACCATTTCTATCCTCAACCTGGACACTTGTGGGTTGAGGGTGTTTTTTCCATATATTGACCCGACTAAAGGCCATGTATAAACGTGTAAACTCTGTAACACCATGTCAGCTGATTGACCTTGCAGTATATCCGATACTGCACGTTTCTGCAAATCAATGCTTCACCCGTTTTAACTGTGTAAAATGTACATGTGCTGTGGTAACGATAAACTCCTGAGCGATGTTGTCATCGTTTACTTTTGTAGCTTTATCTGGTTCGTCACTTGCTGGTTCTGATAAAAGTAAACAATTGGTTTACACGTATAATTCATTTGATAAAAAAAATGCGAACACAAAACTACATTTTAATGATTAGTTGTTTTTTGTTCAATTTCAACTTTTACAACTGTTTAATAAGTCAGTATTCCTGCATACTTACAAGTTTTTACTGAGCATGATTTTCTATCTTCGAAATGTCCGGTGATTAACTGAAAATCACCTCTTTGTAATCAGCGTCCATTTGTTAAACATGGCGCCTGACTTTGTCAATGTTAACTGACTTTTGTTTTAGTGATCGGATTGAACCTGGGATTTCAGAATGCAAACATGGCTTTTAAACATACATGTGCGTTTATGTTAATAATTGAAGCGATCTCACTTATCTGACATAGAAATGTTGCTTAACACATAAAATAGATAGTTAGATGAACAATGCTCTGTGTGTGTGTTGTCTTTCATCCGGAAATTGCTCACATTACACCCGATTTATATTTAATTCGGATTCAACTAGATTAGTGTTTGCGGGATACCGCAAAAGCAGCCCATCCCGCAAACCGCAAAAGCAGCCCAAAACTTAGGGTCTCGCCTTTCCCTCTCCACAGCAACAGTAAAATGGGAAAGTTTCTTAACAAAAAGTTGTTCATCATTGGAGTTATTACAAACAAGTTGAATCATCACGGAGGTCTTATCTTAAAAACCTATTTCTGATTGGATCAATTGGTTAAGATGGCCATGACCTTGACCTTCACAGTCACACAATCAATGATCACCTTTCATGTGTATAACAATCATGTAATGTAAGTCTTCATAGTTAAAATATCAAGGCATATTCACAAAAGCTCGTTTAAGTTGTGACCTTGACCTTTGACAGTTTTTAGCCCTTACCCTTTTCAGATCTTGGTCGTTCTCCATAGTTAATATATTACCAAATAAGAGCCACTTTTAGTGACTTGTGACCTTGAATGTCAAAATATACCCAGGGGTATACGTTGGAAGTTGTGTATATGCGTTCTTAAAACTTTTTTGTTTTGGAAATAAGGTTACAGCCTAAACAAAACGAGGAGGCTGTGGCGGCGGTTGCGACGAAAACTGCACAAAACTGATTTGAAACCTGAATGTATGTTTGCTCGTAAAATGAATTTTAGTAATCTGCTGTCATAGTTTCAGTGTATCAAGCTGCAACCTCCCGTAATGTTTAGTCCATATTAACGACCACATTACTCTAATGGAAAACAACTTTTTATTTTGTAAATATACATGTAAGGATGTTTACTATCGAAGTATACAATGTAAGGACAGCCTATATGGTATGGAATCGCTTCGATACGGATTTATATACACTTAATTTACTTCAATAGAACCACAAACCACATGAACTGTTATTTATGTATATATTAATGTTTGCTCATTAAGTCATATTTGAATTATTCATTATAACAATACCTAAATGACACACAAGCACAATTTATATGAAGACAATTCCCATCTGCGGACAATAACGCAGGGACTAATCCTATTTACCAAGTCCAATTAAAGGAAATAAGGTTTTCAGTACATGTATCAAGCTCCCTTATGAACTGTTCATCGCGTGAAATGATCGCCAAGAGGCACTGTTGATGTGATTCAGGATGATTATCACAACATGACAATACCCATTGCGACAGGAGTAGAGAATCATGAGATAAACCTTCTTAACATTGACACGAAAAACGCATGTCACCAGTTCCCAGCGATATAATTTTCTAATCGCGTAAGTAAACACACCAATGTTTATTGTTATACCACTGCAATTCATCAAATGCAACTCAAACATGCCTTTAACTACTTTTAGTTTCTCGAGTTCTTTCCCCATTACAGGAAATCATTTTTGCTAAAAGAAATCGCGACTGCTAATTTAAACTATATGAGCGTTTGCGGGACACCGCAAAAAGCAGAGCAGGGGTCTCGCCTTACCCTGTTCCGCCTTCTCCAAAGCATCAATAAAATGTGAGGTTTTTAAAAAAAAAAAAAATCTTCATTGGAGTTTTTGAATCATCACTGGGCCACTTTAGACAAGTTTGTTCTTAAAAGCTATGTCTGATTTCAAAAGGGTTAACATGGCCTAAACCAATATCCAATGACCCTGAGATTTGACCTTCAAGGTCATACAATCAATGATCACGTTTCATTGTGTATAACAATCATGTAATCATTCAAAGTGACCATACTTAAAATAAGACATATTCACAAAAGCGCTGTGACCTTAATCTTTGACAGATTTGAGCGAAAACCTTTTCAAATATTGGTCTTTCTCCATAGTTGATATATCCCAAATAAGAGCCCGATAGCACAAATATTGTTATTGTGTTTACAAGAATTATTTAAGCGATTTCGTAACACGTGACCTTGACCTTGAATGTGAGCATGTCAAAATAATTTCCCAGATGTATAAGAAAGAAGCTATGTATATGAGGTGTCAATACCTTCTTGCAAATAAGTTATTACGGATTGTAGAACTGGTGACCTTGACATTTGATATTCAAGGTCACAAAATAAAAGATCACTTTTGTGTATAACAATCATGTTATGATTCAAAGTGGAAAATATATATAGTTGAAATAAGTAAGGCATTTTCGCGTGACCTTGACCTATAACGGATTTTGGCGACAACCTTTTCAAATCTCCATAGTTGTTATACACCAAATTCTTTTCAAGTTATCGTGATCCTAAGGATTTTTTTGGCGATTTCAGAACTCGTGACCTTGACCTTTGACCTTGAATGTGAACATGCCAAAATAACTGCCCAGGGGTTTAAGTAAGAAGTTGGATATACGAGTTCTCAAAACCTCCTTGGAAAAAAGTTGTAGCCAATAGAAAACGCGGCGGCTGCGGCTGCGGCTGCGGCGGCGGCAACTGCACAAAAACTGATAGCAGTCCGGACTGAGTCGGGGCTGCTAACAAGAGAAAATTGTGTATCTACTTCTTCATTCAGTTGAGTTTCAGGTATGATTAAGGGCTTTAGAGTTCTGCTCCGGAAGCAGACCTATCTCTGAACAAGGTTCAAATTCAACATATTTCTGTGGAAACGGAAAATACAAATTCAGAAATCTGAAAATATCAATTTTGGTATCACTTCAGTTGGTGGGTAATACACATGCAAAGTTTCAGGACGATATGATGAAGAGTTTCGGAGCTGTGCTCCGAAAACAAACCTATTCCTGAAACAAGTCCAAATTCAACACGTTTCTATGGAAACGGAAAAAAAATATCTAAAATCTGAAAATATCAACACCCACCATTTCAGTTAGTGGGTAATTCGCTTTGAAATTTTCAGAAAGATATTATGAACGGGTGCTCCGGAAACGAAATGATTACGGACGGACAAACTATATCCCACGTTTTAACATACCCGTGGAATAAAAATCTGTATATTATTGCTTGGGGAGCAGACGCCCCAAGTAGTAGTGTGTTGATTTATCCCTTTATACTGTTGGAATTCCAAATAGAAACTTATATGCGGTGTCTTTGTACGTTTATAATTCTAATGACAAATGTACAACACGGTAGCATATTACCTCATTTTCTCATTAGAACAAACAGCAAAATTTTAATCTGCAATTCAAATCAATATAACACGAAAAAGAGCGCTTTTGTACTAGTTTTGTAAATTTGTTTTTGAAACTAAACTGACGTCCAAAAGAAACTTTACACTTTTAAAACATGAAAATATCGAAATCTAAACAATCAATTGGAACTTAAGTAGTCGGTAATACATCGCCCGAACCGAACATAGCTGTGTGTTTAACATGACCTTTGTACCCCTCATGGTTTTTGGTAAAAGTGCAAAAAATGGAAAAGCACGTTCAGGACGTGTGGCCTATATTGCACGTGCAGTAAGGATATAAAAGAGATACCAACCAAAACCAAAACCCATCAAAGATATGCCATGCCAAAGACCAGAAGAACGCGAGCGAGCCCTGGGAATGCTGGAAATGACTGCCACCCACACCCATGTTGCAAGAACGTTTGATTGTTCTCGCGTTGCAGCGAATAACTTAATGTAATGTTACAGACAGACAGGGCAGACATCGGACAGGCCAAAGACGGGAGGACCGAGGGTGACAACCCCCCAATGATGACGTCACTTTCGTACATTTACGAAATCGCTTCCTCACAGTGACGTCATCAGCTAGGAATGCCCTTGGTCACGTGGTCAGCCGACTGACGACTCAGGGCCTATAGACTTAGAGCACACAGGCCACACATGGGACAGCGGTTGACAGTGGAAAATCTTCGTCAGAGATTGAGATGGGCCCGAACTGTACGCCGTTGGCAGCGTCGTGACTGGCAGAGAGTAGTCTTTTCTGATGAAAGTCGATTCAACATGTACAGGGATGATGGATCGTCGTATTAGACAGAGACAACACCCAACAGACAAGAATTGATTGTGGTACTTCAAGGAGAATGGCAGCGTATACCACGTGACGCCATCAGACGACTGACGTTTTCTATTCGTTGCGGAGGGTATATGCGTGTATTGAGGCACGGGGTGGCCACACACGTTACTAATACACCACATTAATGAACCTATGGGTTTTTCTGTGTGTAGTATCGTTTCCCAAAGATGTTGCATGTGCTGTTTTGTGACCCCACCTCCATATCAGCAACCGTGACGTCATCACTAGACACTTTATGCTCATCATCTCCAGGGGTTGTGATGTAGACATGTTGATCTTTTCAATACACTTTATTTCATGCATCCATCGTTTGTCGTATTTGTTCTAGAGCGTTTTAAAACGAGTGTAAAGTTTCTTTTGGACGTCAGTTTAGTTCCGTATGGTTACAGTTGTAATTGCTATGCTTGATTCGGGACCCAGCGCAACACCCGGCGTACACAGCCGAAAAGGGCGAATCAACTAAAGATAGGGTTGTGTCGCCATCTTGTTTTTCTTGCTTTACACGTAAAAACAGATGTCTCCCCCTATCCCAAATTCAATTTCAGTTGTTACCCTTCTGAAAGAGAAAGTCCAAACTGTTGACATGGAAAGTGATAAAAATCAATATTAAAGTTCAAACCCCAAAATGCACATCTACATGATATGGGGAGGCTGTATACTAAATTTGATGACGATTGGCTAAGCAGTTTTAGAATTCAACCTACTTTCTCAGTCAATCAGGCGGTCGTATTTTCCTGACAAAATAGACTCTTAATGATAAAGAACTCAAGCTAAAACGCGCTTCGTGACACGCCCTCTCTGTGCCTGATTGGTCAAAAACAAATGACAACAATGTTTTACTTTTTATTGACATGTGCCCCACGTGACTCGAAGTAAGCACGACACTATGACACACAGGCGGTATAAAGATACTGGCAAATGAGTTTCGAAATATTGTGCATGCAGCATGAATTTGTTAGTTAGCATAATTAGTGTACACTTTGTTTCAGCCTTATTTACAAACCAAATCGTTCAGTCTTTTATCGAACAAAAACCAAAAAAGCCGACTTTAATTTTATTATTAAATTATGAATTCATTATATTCTATTTTTCTGTAATCTAAACACAAAGCACAAAGAACTAACTAGATATTTACTTCCATTTGCATTAAATTATGAAACAACAATTCCACAATTTGATTGAGACAACGGTTTCTACATGGTTAAATATCATAATTTCCCAATACAATGAACAGAGAAAAACGAGCTCACCTCAAAGACAGATGGAAGATTATTTCTAGTTTTACCATAACACTTGTTACGATCAAATACTTTTTTCGAAAACTGAGAATTCATAAAAACACGTCCATACTGCAGCTTGGCGACATCGCGTCATGTGAAACGATAACGTAGGAAATCAAGGAACCGGTGACGTCATTGAACCTGTCAATCAAAAGTCCGTGAGAACCTATGAAGAGAAATCTTCGTGACTAAGAAGGGGCTCGCTCGCTACGCCTGCTTCGCCGCTTCTTAATCAGGAGGATTTCTCTTTATAGGTTCTAACTATTACTTACAGATCTGCTCCGGAAAGGAACCGTACTTTTAATTTCTGATTTTCTACCCCACACCAAAGCTTCAGCAGAACTACATGTTTTTTAATCAAAACAGATGGATCGGTACTGTCCCACCTTAACATAACATCTACGCTCGCTCCGCCGTTTCTTAATCACGAAGATTTCTCTTCATATGTTCTAACTATTACTTAGAGATCTGCTCCGGAAAGGAACCGCACCTTTCTGATGTTCTACCCCACACCAAAGCTTTAGCAGAACTACATGTTTTTTAATCAAAACAGATGGATCGGTACTGTCCAACTTTAACATAACATCATGGAAACTACTTCTAGTAGTTTGGAATTTCCTAAGTTTGATCCACAATCGATTACTGATTTGACCTCTCAAAGTTCCTCTCTTCAACTGCCTTGACAATGGAAACTGAATTGTTTACAAAGGTGTCAAATTTCCTCACTGAATCTATGCGTTCAAGTTTTGCAGTTTCCTTTAATGACATGTATCTATGGCTTTTAAGCAACACTTCTTCCGAAGTCGAAACCTCTTCCATTTGAACAACATTGACTTCGTGACAAATCCCTGCATCAGTCTGGTCAGGCAACTCTGCATTAGAAGTGCCCAACTTGCTTGTTTGATTGAGGTTTGATGCTTTTGTTTTCACAACTTCCTCATGACCATAAGTCGGTTGAACTGCACATTATCGCTTGATTCTTTCTCTTATTCGGTTTAATACATGTACACGATTTGGATGTGCAGATGTGAAATGTGAAGATAATGTTGTTATCTTCTCCATTCTGAGAGCTTCTTTAATTTAAATCTTCAAGTGCGAACAGTTACCCTGCTATATGGGTAAATCCTTCACCGAGCCCGTTATTAAAAATAACCCCGAATGTTAGGCATCTAGGCTACATAACGAAACATAATGATGTCTTTATATAATTGATTTACGTAATTTCATATCTGTGATTAACCTGGAATTGAGAAGGATTAATTACCGATAATAATTTAATGCTTTATGTTATGTTTGTAAAAATCAACCAAAAGCAGAAATAGGGGAAAATACGAATTCACTCATTGTCCTACCCTTTCTCTACTATATTACTCCGACTAAGTAGCACTAGGTTTGACGGTTTGGAATACGATCCACATAACCAATAATCACTAATTGATTATCTGAATCGGATGGGCTGGGCAAGTCCCTGGCAGCTGCTCTTGCAACAACTGTTACTTTATCTCGCCATTCCACTTCTTAAGAGTCTCATGTAGGTCAAACAAATCTGTGCTTCAGCTTCGATATTTACTTACGCCATTACTTTTGACAATGAATGCCCACTTGCTGTTAACCAAAAATCCCAAGTCATATTTGAGATTGATTGTATTACTTGGAGCAGAAATATATTCAGTATCGTCAGTAGCAGGGAAAGAACAGTTGATAGCTGCGAGTACAACTGCATCTAAGTATTTAGGAACAAGAACATCCCAGAGTGTCGACTTGTCAGTAGTTGCCTCCGTCAAGTCTTCTGCATTACGACGAGCAGATTGTTGTTGTTTGTGCTCACTATTTTCCTTGCACTTGCATAATATATCATTTTGTCAATGTTTGAAAGAATTCTTCAAATCCATCTTTCCCCCGAAGCAATAATCAAAGGATCTTCTTTAGCTGTCTTACTGATTTCATCACCTGTCATAATTGGTAGAACGTCTTTGGTCATCAAAAACATCCAACATTAAAACAAGACAAATCAAAAGTTTGTTCCTTTGTCCTCCTCTTCAAAAGTATTTCTCCTTCTGTTTCGACACATTTTCAGTTGTGTATGTCATCACCTATCTTCCGCAGAGGTGTGAAATGTGGCATTTCTCCTTGAGGTTTTACTTTACTCTTTGGTTCTTTTCAGTGAGTAAAGAATTATGTGCAAAACTGTCTTTCCACAACAGCAGTATGCATGCTTATCTTCATAGACCCTGGTATTTTTACCCATCCTTTCCGTTGCTTGAAACGCATTTTCGTGATGAAAAGACCATGTATATATCTGTCTCTGATAATGAAGGATTCGGGATTAGGTTTTACAGATGAATCACATTCAGTTTTCATCTGTGGTATCAGAGGTGCAGCTGTCATACTCCTTTCCTAGACTGACATTATCCACTTCAATTGCAGCACGTTCACTTTCAGATTTGTCATAGAGTGCCTCTTTGCTGAGTAGTCGTTTGGAAAACTGTTATAACAGTAACACCATCACTGCTTAAAATAGTCCGCTTGTTGTCAGGTTTGTTGACAGATAGATAGATAGTCTCATTGAATCTAAACTAGCATGTTTGCATCACAGTGGATACGAACATGATGCACACAGTCCCTTACTAGTAATGCCTAAAAGTCTTTTTTCCTGTAAAGTGAATTGGCAAGTTTTTTTTAGCCCCTGGAAAGATCGCTTCTGACCGTCTCTCATCTGGACAGAGTGTTTCCGACTGTTTGCCATCTTGACAGGGGGTTTACGACTGAACAGGGTGCTTCTGGCTGTCTGCATCTGGACAGGGTACTTTCTGGCTGTGTGCCATCTGGACAGGGTGTTCCTGGCTGTCTTCCATCTGGACGGAGTGCTTTTTCTTTGACTGTATTTCATGAAATCATGAAAGTCGCAGTGTTTTAAGAGACGAAACATAATTTAACGATTTAAACACAGCTGTTTCTGATATAGAGGATACTATACCGTTTCCATTCGATACCCGATAGCCCTGTGATGAAACTAAAATTTATGTTTATCAGGTATCATTGTCACAGCGGTACTAACAGTGTGAGGTTGCATAAGCAAACTATTGTGACATCATATAAGCAGCGGTATTACAGTTTCGTATTACCGTGTATCTTATTATATGCATTCATTATCCTTTTTGAATGGGTACAGTATGCAGGGCTCGACATTCACGCTATCCCACTGGCCCGGGTCTAGTGAAATGTTGACAGGACCAGTGAAACTGTACTTAGTACTATCCCGATGGTCTAGTAGATATTTTGAACTGCCAGGGTATATTTTACTAGTTTTCACAAACGATTTGAAATAAAAGTGACACAAAAAAACACTACAAAAATGAACAATTACGTAGCCCAAAAACATGTCAAAATACGATTTTTTCTGAGCGCTGCACTAAACCGAGATTTTCCGATTGTTTCCCGAACTCCTCATTCAAAATGCACCGTTACTTGCTGAATGTGGCACCGCCACCAAAAAAAGCAAAAACTAAAGAAGATAAATTGCTACAACAGCGAACCTACGATGAAAATAAACGACAACGTATTTTCCAACAAAAATGGCTGTCCGAATTCGACTGGTTAGAGTATCACGTCATGAACGGAGTGGGGAAAATGTTTTGCAAACTTTGTAGGAAAGCTGATGCTGCAGGATCGTTTGTAACAGGGTGTACAAATATGAAAATTGACACAATAAAGGCACATCAGATCTCAGCAATTCATAAGAAATTAATTGAAAAAGAAAAGGCAAAGATCGCTAAACCAGGAACTTCAACAGCGGAAAAATCGCTCATTTCTATGAACACTCAAGTTTGGAACCGGCTCATCAATTTATTTCGAGTGGCCCACGCCCTTGCGAAGAATGGAAGACCTTACAGGTAATTAAACAAAAAATCATGTAATTATTCTTAACTTACTTTCTTGAAATTAAAAAAATAGTGTTCGAACTCTCGATTTGCTGTTTGAATGACAGACGGAACATGTTGGTCACATGACTTATCACGTGACTTGATTGACAGTTCGATAATATTGTTCCGACGGAAATTTTCTTTTGCATTTTTCAAAATATCTAGACTTTAATTACTATAAATCTTTAAAAGTCAAACGCAGATGTGTCTGATGTCTTTAGTTTTAAATGGAATATTTACGAAGTGCTTTTGATTATAAGATTAATAATGAATATTTGAACGAATCTGATCAGAAAATTATAAATGGCGAGATTACGTGTAAACCAAAGGTTGCATTACACGATGTCAATGAATGGTTGATGTTAACATATCGTACAATCGTAATAAATTTGGTACTGTAACTCGCATTTGAATTATTTTACGAAGAATTGATGTTTTCAATTGAAGTAAAGTTATGTATTTAATTTGACACGGTTATAATCCAAATTCTTGACGGAAAAAGGCTTTAATTTTTCATAACATCAATCGGCTTTGACCAGCTGTAATTACGTACAAAAATCATTATCGGCGCATCCGATTATTTCTGGAAAAGAATTTATTTAAAACAAAATTATATAAACATTTACTTTGGGAAATAATGCCCCAGACCAAAATTCTATTGTACAATTTCAAATTGAGTTTTTTTAGATAAGGCTGTACATAGTCTGTTATTTAAAAAAGTGACAACATTATTATGAGAAATTATTAAATCATCACCAAATTATTTAGAAGTTATTTATTATACCCCCGACCTAAAAAGGTCGGGGGTATATAGTAATACCAACGATTCCGCCCGTCCGTCCGTCTGTCCTTCCGTCCGTCCGTCTGTCCTTCCGTCCGAAGACAATTTTTGTCCGATCGATTACAGAAAAACTATTCATCTCATCCTTTTCAAATTTGGCACATGTCTTCTTTACTACTAGGAGAGGTGCAGTGCGAAGTTTAAACGAAATTAGTGATTTTTTTCATTTTTGGCGAATTTTTGAATTTTTTAACTTAGTCATATTCTGAACATTTTTTGTCCGATCAATAACAGAAAAACTATTCATCTCATCCTTTTCAAATTTAGAACATGTCTTCTTCACCACTAGGAGAGGTGCAGTGCGAAGTTTAAACAGACTTGGTGATTTTTTTTATTTTTGGCGATTTTTTATTTTTTTTAACTTAGTCATATTCTGAGCATTTTTGTCCGATCTATACAGAAAAACTATTCATCTCATCCTTTTGAAATTTGGCACATGTCTTCTTCACCACTAGGAGAGGTGCAGTGCAAAATGTAACACGATTTGGTGAATTTTTGGTGATTTTTAAATTGTTTTTAATTCGTCATATTCAGAGCTAAAATGAATGAAGCTAATTCTGTGTTGTGATTTGTTGACTTTATCATTTTCTTTTTCATGTAACTTTCATCAAAAGCTACTTCTGTGTTCTTGTTGAATTTACTATTTTATATTTCCACTGGTTATATTTTGGAAAAAGTTAAATTTTCTTTCCTGTCAACCATAAACTGCTGTATATCCCTCAGGGGTGTGCTTCCATGTACCTGTTGTTTCAAGTCACTCGAATGAATCATTATGATGAATTAATTTCCAAAATAAAGTTGAAGTCAGTGGTAATGGCAGTAGTGTATTATGTTACTCATACCTTTTCAAGTTACTATCATTCCTACTTTTACTTTTAAGAGACTTGTCCTACCCTTTTCACAAACACTTTAATCTTAGCAATTACATTTCATAGCTTATCAATCCTTAGGTGTGCGTCAAACTTTAACAGTCGGGGGTATTAGTGAGCCACGCTCACTTTTTTGCTTGTTTTTTTTTAATTTACTAGCGAGAACAAAATTAACATTATTTTTACAATTTCATTGCCTGAGTAAGCTATTAAAACAATCCAACATAGGAGTTATTTGAAAGATATAATTATATTTAAACTGTAATGTTAAATATTAAATGATGATAACTGACATATTTATATTATAATGAAAGTATTGTTTTAGTTGTTTTAATTCATATTAAATTGATTGTAATGACGAAATAGTGGAAATGTACGTATAGATTTTAGTTCAAAGTTTATCATGAGATTGTTTGATAAAGTAAAGTTATGCAATTTATAAATCTTAATTAAAATGCAAAGTATCAATTCTTGTTTTTATGGTAAAATCATTTTGTTTGAACATTGATCTTTTAAAAACATGTATTGCATTGGAATGTACCAAAATAGATTTATTGATGTTTGAACTTAGAGAAATTATTATTCAAAACTATTCAAATATAATTTTTTTATTTAAAAAATCCAATCTATTATTTATAAAGTATAGATATATTATCTGATGAAGTCTTGAACGTGTAGATTCTGTTTATTCTTTGTTTTCAAAGCTGAATTGCTTTATTTATTAAATATTTGAATTTCGTTTCATTCCACTTTCAGTGACTTTCCCTGGATGTGCAACTTGCATGAAGCGATGGGGATTGATGTTGGTGCCACTTACCGCAATGACAAAAGATGTCAGGAATTTGTCACAAGCATTTCAGCAAGCATTGCAGCTGAAATGAGAAGTGATTTTGAAAATTGTTGTTTCTTCTCTTTTATCTCTGACGGGGCAACAGACAGTTCCCATAAAGAGGCTGAGATACTGTTCATTAAGTTTGCTAACCTTGGCATCGTCAACACAAAGTTTGTTGCATTAAAAAATGTAGGCAAGGCAGACGCATCCACAATAGAAGAAGCTATTGCTGAGTCACTAACAGATTATTTAGGTTCACATTGGCAGAGGAAACTGGTTGGAGCGGGGACAGACGGAGCCAGCGTCATGACAGGAGTCACAAATGGAGTGGTCAAAAAGATCTCAAACAGAGTCGGACATGATGTTATGGGTATTCATTGCTCAGCACACAGATTGGAACTGGCATACCGTGACTCTTGCAAAAAGGTCCCTTTCTATGAAAAGGTGTCTACCCTTCTTCTGAATTTATATCTTTTTTACCGCAACAGTCCTCTCAACAGGCACCAGCTGAAAGAAGCCTGCAAAATCCTTTCTATGCAGCCGCGCATGCCCACCAGAGTCGCAGGAACCAGATGGCTTCCCCACACGTTAAGAGCTGTGGAGAATGTTCTTCAGGGATACAAAGCCATCGTACTTCACTTGAGAGAGGTCTGTCATTAGTTCGTTCATCCATTTTGAAATATTGAATCGTAACACTTAATAATTGTTTTCAAAGTAATAATTTGTATGCATGTGAACATGCATTTAACACAAATCATTTAGCATCATTTACTAATTTTGAGGAACTATTTTCTCTTCACAATAAATGTAGTGTTTCAAAGAAACTTAACTTATTATTTCAGTTGGAAACAACCTCACGGACAGACAAAGGTGCCAAGGCAAAACATTTTGTCAACATGCTGAGTCAGACAGATACAGTTTACATGTTGTACTTCATGTGGGATGTTGTCACCACCCTTTCCAGAGTTTCCTTGGCATTCCAGAACAGAGCTGCTACAATAGCAGACATTTACCTTCAAATTGAGTCAGCAAAAGATGTGTTGGAGTCATACAAACAACAGTTAGTAATTAATTGTCCTTGCCTGAGTTATGCCAAGGTTAGCAAACTAATGAACAGTATCTCAGCGTCTTTATGGGAACTGTCTGTTGCCCAGTCATAGATGAAAGAGAAGAATCACTTCTCATTTCAGCTGCAATGCTTGTTGAAATGCTTGTGACAAATTCCTGACTAGTCTTTGTCAGTGGTAATTTATTAACACATTTACAAATAGTCTTGTCTTCAGCTTTCACAATCCCTTTGCCAGTATTCTGTAGAAGTTGAGCACAACTACTGACTGATATTCTACTCTTTCTTTCCAGCTGCAACCTCGATTACTTACACCTGTAGCTATTGCTTGCTAATCTTCTCAATCTTTTTTGCATCACAGGGATGGCCCAAGACTTTCTTCCGTGGACAGTTCAGACCTGTTTTCTGAGCTCAGAGGTTCCCTACGCAGTTTTCCGAGCTGTAGAACCAAGATGATTGATCTTCTTCTTGCTAACTTGAGCAACAGGTTCAAGGAAGAGCAGATGGAAGTCCTGAAGGCGGCAAGCCTTGTAAATCTGTCAATGTGGCCTACTCAGATAAAATCAGAGCCAGGTAGATGTAATGTCATTATGACTTTTAACGTCATGTGTGTAACTGTTAAGTTTGTGTAATATTAATCCCCTATTTTGTATATATTTACAGTCTTTATTTTAATATATGTGATGTTTCAGGTTGGCTTCAAATTAAAACATTGTTCTATACAATGTTTTAGTTCATCATAATGAAATGTTTCAAAAAATATTTTGAAGTAATGAACAATACTTGTTTTAAAATTGCAGACTTTGGAGATGCCAATATCCGCCTTCTGTCCAGTCCAAATGTCTTTGGAAAATACTTGCAAAATGCTTGAGCAGATTATCTTCAAATCCCACAAGAGTGGACTGAGTTCAAGAGCTTGGTCTACAACAGGTTCATTACACTTCTTAGCACACCTTTTACAAGACAAATAATTATATGATAAACACATTTCAGATTTAATGATTATCAATTCAATGATGGATTATACATTTAAAAATCTTGACCTTCCTTGTAGACACTTGACAGCATTGTGTGACAACTTGTTTTATTTTTTTATTTTTCAGTTTTGACAATGTGCCAAGCCTCTCATGGAGCCGCCTCAAGTGTGTTCAGGATAAGTGTCCAACTGTCTTTTTGTTGATCGACATGATTCTGTCTCTACCTGCAAGCTCTGCCGAGGCAGAGCGTGGGTTTTCCCACATGAAAACTATAAAGACAGACTGGAGATCATGTCTGAGTGATTCCCACTTGACAGATCTGATGAGGATCGAGCTAGAGTCTCCATCCATTCAAGAGTTTCAACCAGACAGTGCTGTTCATCTCTGGTTGAAGACCTCAAAGACGGCCAGGAGGCCCTCTTTTGCAGGTGCACCTTTGAAGCCCATAAACCAGGTCCAAGTTGTTGAGATTCAGGATGAACTAGCTGAAGCAGATGTCAATGCCAATGACAATGTCAATGCCATGCAAAACACTGCCACACCTGCAGATGAAGGATTCGAAGATGATGAGACTGAATTTTATTCAGAAGATGAGATTGATCAGGACATGCAAGTTCTTGAGAAAAGGGCATATGCTTTATTTTCTCAAGATCTGCTCTCCTATGACTTCTGAGTGACTGTTGAAAACACACTCCTAGTTGGACAACTGGTTATTCTTGAAAGAGAATTATTTGTTGTTTTTAATTTGTTCATAATTCTACTTTTAAGCTTGTTAGAGTCAATGACTTTGAATTGTCCTTTTTATGATAATGGTGATGATGATGATGATGATGATGATGATGATGATTGATCACTAATGGTTTTCAATTTTACTTATTAAAACATTCCAGACAATTTTAAACATTGGTTGATTGTTATCATTCAATTGAATGAGTCTAATTATAACAAGATAAAAGTATCAGATCATTAAGGCCATAATGACCAAATTCATGCAAGTTAAAGTTTTATTTAAAGTTTAATGTCACGAAACCCTTAAGGCAGAACAGGACCAGTGAGGATCTGCAAGGACCAGTGATTTTCAAAGTTAACTGGTCCTGTGGTCTTGTGGAAAATTTTGGTGAATGTCAAGCCCTGGTATGACAAGTGTACTGCGATGTTTACATATTATATCATCAATGTAAAACTAACCTTTAATATTAATTGGTTAACGAAATGTTCCTTTTGAAGGTAAATTAAACTCATCATATTGACAAATTCACACGTTGATGAAGTAAAGAAGAAACTTCTTATCTATAAAACGGTTTCCTTCCTCAACGTCTCATAGAATGCACTCCGTTTCTGAGTTACTGCTTCCATTAGATTGTATTTCCTTCTTATCGTTAATGGGGTTCAATTTTGAAATACGTGTTAAATTATCTACAATACTATAATATCCACCTTCTAGTATCCCTTCCTTATCTCAAGACACAGTATCACTGACCCGAAGTACACATTGTCTTTCAGGTCAAATATAATCACTCTACTGAAAATATAGGTGCCAGATTGCAATTTGGATTGCAACCCATGCAATTAGTTTAACACAAATTTTGAAACTTATCTAAAGCAGACGAAAAGACAGATTGGAATTCGTAGTAGTGGTAGAAGGCATACAATTAGTCGAAAATGGAACGAATAATTTCGACTAAAACCTGTACAATTAAAAGGTCTTTGCTCGATTTTTATTAGTTGTCATATATATGACAGTTTTGGGTGAATAAGAAACTATAGCTATTTAAAGGCATACCGGTTACCGGCCGACAACATTACAGCAAATGTAAATTAGATATAATGCCACCTATTTTGCAATATCTACTCTTGTTAAAGTTGACGTTTCCAGACCTCTTGGAACCAAATTGGATTCAGTGTGAATAGTTTGCAAATTAAGTTAAGATCCTTGATTCCACTGCTTTCAGTTGTTAGATGCAATAAATATTTGTATCTAAAAATACCTTACTAGTATATACACAGATTGGGCTCAGGAAATGGGTAATTTGATTTAAATAATTGTCTGCTGATTTGGAATCAGGATTAATTTGTAGGGAAATATAACTAACATTTCCAGTACATATATAACATAATGTTAATTACCTTTCATGATCTTAAGTACAAAATTATGTTTATAATAACAGTTTAACCTATCAGTCTTCTCCACATTGACATTAGGTAAGATGTTAAGAAGTTACAAATCAACAACAATTTATGTCCAATGGCATTAATACGGCTCAAAACAACGCCATCGCCGAAACCGCAGGAACTCAATAACGTAATGAAAATGTAGGTAAAACGTAGGTAAATAATACCTACCCCCTATATAATATAGAGTAAAGGAGCAGGGGCAGACATATTGACGATCTAAGGGTCCAACATTAACATTAACATTAGGTAAAACAATACCCTAAGAATTGGTGACATTCACAAATGAACGCACGTACTTATTGATTATACATTTATCCGCAACACTCTGTTGATTTCCAACATATGTCACCCCTAAGATAAATTAAATAGATCTTCAAACTCGAAAGTCGACCACAAAAACCTCTCCCGTGAACGTTATCCCGCAGTAGATAACCGTTCGAACGATCTGATTGGTCCGGTGAGCTTGTTCTGTAGTTTACATTTCAAAGCCTCCATCTGATCAGGTGTTGAATTCATAGTGAAGCAATTTAGAAATATCCTGTCGTCATGCCACGCTGTCGTGTTTGTTTACCGGTACTATATTGATAGTTCAACTCAACAGACCAGTCAGATCGTTGGAATGGGTATCGACTGGGGTGTAGCGTTCACGGGAGAGGTTTATGTGGTCAAATTTCGAGTTTGAAGAGCTATTTATTTTAATTTAGGGATGACATATGTTGGAAATCAGTCAGGTTTTGCTGAGAAATGTATAATTGATAGGTAGGTGCGTTCATTTGTGAATGTCACCAATTCTTAGCGTAACTTTTGATACAATATTAAATGGACCCTTAGATCGGCAATATGGCTGCCCTTGCTCCTTTACTCTATGTTATTTATAGTGGGTAGTTTTTTTACCAACGTTTTAATTATGATATCGAGTTCCTGTGTCGAAAACTCCTGGCCTGCTTTGAGTTGATATTTGGAACATATATCACACATCAATGAACCATTGACTGTATTGAGCAATAATTAGCTTTAATATGTTGATGTAAAAAATAACTGTACATGTAAAAATGTAGAATACATTTGTATGTCGTGTTTGTCAAACTAAACTTAAACTAATGTAAGAACAGGAGGTTGTTCTTTTCATTTCTTCAATTTTTGTCTGAGCTCACTTGAAGAACTCTTTTTGAAAACGTATGAACTCTTTAAAATATAAAGAGTACAGGTGTTTATTGTCCTGGTTCGATCTATACACTTTTTGTCACTGGTTTTGTTTTCGATATTGTGTTAGCTCTGATATAATACGATATCTAGTTACTAAGCTTTTATCTCCATAGTGTTTGATATTATTTACGTTCATTATTATTAATGTATACAATGTATTTATTTCTTCTCGAAATAAGCAGGTTATCTGTAAGGGTCATTTATATAAAAACAATAGTTGTTATCATCTTCATCTGCATTTAACGTGAGGCGGCCTTTGACCAGCTTGAAAATTATAGCCTATCGCCGATCAATAAAAAATGATAACCCTAGTGAAATTTCTCGCAAGGTCAAAGGTTATAACCTCAGCGTACGTGTGACATTGGAAACATAAAATTAAACGTTATAGTGATTGTTAAAGTGTTAATGGTAAAAGTGTGTTAAATTGAGTAAAATTGGTAGAGGGTTTAAAAAAATACGACTATTTCAATGGTCTTATGTCAAAGGAAACACATATATCAAGTTTCAAAGACATCAATAGTTTGAGCCACGCTAAGTTAAAACTTATCCCACAATCAGAAAGTCAAGGGCCATAACTCTCTAAATATTAGTCTGAATGTTCCCCACAAAAACACACGCGTACAACCCACGTATACATGTGTAAAGTTTCAGGAGTTGATTTTAGAACACAGGTACTGACAGTCTGAAATCGGAAAGCTGAGTACTGTTAAGTCAAGGGCAATAACCCCAATCGCTCCCCATAAAGCGCATGCGAATCAAGCAGGTTATCTGTAAGGGTCATTTATATAAAAACAATAGTTGTTATCATCTTCATCTGCATTTAACGTGAGGCGGCCTTTGACCAGCTTGAAAATTATAGCCCATCGCCGATCAATAAAAAATGATAACCCTAGTTAAATTTCTCGTAAGGTCAAAGGTTATAACCTCAGCGTACGTGTAACATTGGAAACATAAAATTAAAAGTTATAGTGATTGTTAAAGTGTTAATGGTAAAAGTGTGTTAAATTGAGTAAAATTGGTAGAGGGTTTAAAAAAATACGACTATTTCAATGGTCTTATGTCAAAGGAAACACATATATCAAGTTTCAAAGACATCACTAGTTTGAGCCAAGCTAAGTTAAAACTTATCCCACAATCAGAAAGTCAAGGGTCATAACTCTCTAAATATTAGTCTGAATGTTCCCCACAAAAACACACGCGTACAGCGCGCGTATACATGTGTAAAGTTTCAGGAGTTGATTTTAGAACACAGGTACTGACAGTCTGAAATCGGAAAGCTGAGTACTCTTAAGTCAAGGGCAATAACCCGATCGGTCCCCATAAAGCGCATGCGAATCACCAATGCATATCTAAAGCATGTTTAAAGTTTAAGATTCATTTCAAAACACAAGTGCCGTTTTCGGGACGGACTGAAGGAGGTGTTGAGCCTTTAAGTTTCACCCCGGAGTTAAAAATTGTGTGGCCGAGACGGGGAAATACACTGCGGAAAGGTATTACAATTGTGAAACTAAATATTTGCCTAATGAATGTTCAGATAGTCACTTATTTGCGTTTCTATGTTGTTTATCACCAATGACAAATTGCACAATGGATCTGCCTGACCTCAAGTGGAAGTTAACATGGTCAGAGTAAATCAATCATAACTATTTATTAGATTACAACTCTTAAATACGAGTGGCAGGAGATACATTTACCATTGATGTAATCTTTAATAGCATACAACAAAACGTTACACGGCATTTAACGTTTCAGTCGAGGCGGATTCTACCATTTTATTTACGTTTAGGGTCAAGATCGTTCAAACGATACCCGGATACTTGCGTATCCTTCATCGGCTGTCAAAATAAAATGAATATAATTATGCTATGTTTATTGCAATGACGGAAAGATAAATACGCTGTAAGCTTCTCCCTCGGGTAATACGGTCTGATGTACGATCTTTCTTCGCCTGAAGGCTCGGGAGAAACTAGTACATATATGGTACATCATACCGTATTAACCTACATGTACATATTAGCATACAATCACACATATTTGTTTCCATTTGAAACATATCATAAAGCTACTTTAATGTGATTCACGTGCATATTTTGTGAAATGTTCTTAATGTTTTTTAAAGCAGATACATAAGGTTAAACTTGCAAAAGTGATATTAAAATCGCTATGAGTAATTAAAAGGAGTGTTCTATCGGGGTATTTTTGTTGAAACGAAATTCGGGAGGATATACCTGTTTACACATATATGTTAATAATTCATGATTAAAATGCAGTGAAAGTGAAAGATACTAATGAAGGTAACATTTTGTTGACTTTATATTTTACAACTTGATAGACACAAGCGTAGTTTTGTTGAAAAATAAAACAATGAGAACTGAAATCATTTATCGGCGCTGCGAGTCGGGGGAAAACTTCGCTACAGCATAACAGCAACTTGTTTATTAGTTTTATTACATGTTATGTGTTACTATGTGAATACTCTATCAGTGTATGTCTTTAGTTAAAAGTTGCAATATGGGGTACAATATAGCATGTTTTCATTTCACGTAATGAAAAATATCCAAGATGGCGACATAACCCTACCTTTAAGACCACGACCGAATGTCACATTCACATTGTGACACTCTTATCTTGCCTCATTGTTATCTACTCCAAAGAACGTGGATATGAATATCTTTGCCTGAATTTAGAGAATGATCATTAGGAAGATGGAATTGGGTCACTGAGCTAATCTCATAATCATACCTAGACATACAAGAAAAAAGTGAGCATGGCTCTCATACCCCCGCCATCCGCTATCCGTCCATTGAGAAATATAGATGTGAAGGTTACTATGTTTATCAAACAGCTTCAAGCATCATAATATTGTCCAAAATTATTTTAGGAACTGACTGTTGTTACACAATTTCATTCACCCAGATGTAATATTTTTCAGGTAACTTGATATTTGAACCCATTAAAGCATCACACCGGTAATTTGTATCAAGTTCAATTACAGATTCAAGGGCTTCATAACTCTGCAAAATATAATATTTCGGAAATGGACTTTGGACTCAATGAAGAGTATCATCTGGACTACCTACATGTACAATTTCATTCACCTAGATGTAATAGTTGCCGAGAAAACTTGTCCCCATTGGAGCATCACAGATCTTTTGGTACTAAGTTCAATTTCGGATTCAAGGGCCATAACTCCGTAAAAAAATTATATTTCGGAACTGGTTTTCGAACTCGATGAAGAGTTTGGTCATGAGTACTCATAACCAAAATTTCATTCACCTCGGTTGAACGGTATCCGAGAAAACGTGTCCCCATTGAACACAATAAAACTAAGTCCAAAAAGTGACGTTTCCATGGAAACTACAAAAATATAAATCTCAGAAAAATTGAAAATTGTCTGTGCGCGATCGGAAGAACATGGTTAACAACTGTACAAAGTTTGGTTGATGTACCTTTGACGGTTTTTGAGAATAGGGGTATAATAAAGAGCACAGCCTCGGATTGCATTCCTTGACTCCTTTTAAGGTTTGCTTGTCTTCATTGTTTATAAAGGTGACACTAAAGATTAAATTAGTAAATGTGCGTTTTTGTTTAAGATTCTAGATCATTGAGAATGATAAAAACAATGTTATTTGTTAAGTACATAGTAATGTATTTTAGCTCATCAGTCCGTCTGTAAACTTTTCGCTTTTTCTTGTCCAGAACCGCTGACTCGAGAGATCTGAATTTTATGTGCAGACTCCTCATCATGAATAAAATATGTTTAAACTAAACCTATTTTCATCTTCTTCTAGAGAACAAACAGACCTAGAACGCTGGAATATTGTGTGCAGACCCTTCAGCCAATGGGGATTCTAAATTGAAGATTTGATGACCCTGTGGCCCGAAGTTGGACCTCACAGGCCATGACCTAAAAACCTATTTTCATCTGCTTCTCCAGAACAAACAGACCTAGAAGGTTGTAATATTGTATGCAGACTCTTCTAAGTATTTACAATTTCCCAAATTTATTCAAGTCACTCAAACTGTCCTTGGGCTAGCGTAATAAGAGCTGACCTGGGTGTCCAAGATTGCAGTGGTTTATGGTAAACAGAGCTTCATGTTTTGTAGTGATATCATTTCCACAGAGCACTGAAAGGTTACCCTCCAAAACGCAGAAAGCTTAAGGCCATATGGCGCAAGACCCAGGAACTAGGACATGTATGCCCTGTATGATGTTGCAGGAAGATGTGACAAATGAACAATGAAAATATGCACTCTTGATACAGAATTCAGAGTTCACCTATATGCATACAGATTTCAGAGTTCACCTATATGCATGCAAAAGGTATCTTGGTGTAAAACCAAGTACATGTAATACTATGGTTTATGGAGAATTAGGTAGATATCCGATATTCACATATTCATCTATTAATGCTATAAAGTAATGGATAAAGTAATTAAATATGCCATATGACCAAAATGGTAAAATAAATTGGGTGACTGGTATTAGAGAACTGTACAAAACAGGTTATAGATATGTTTGGTTGGATCAGACAAGTCCATGCTATGATAATTTTATTTCATCATTTTCGAAGAGTATCTAGCAAAAGTTGACGTGAAAAGTTTCGTATATCTCTCGCCCGATTTAGTTGCTCTTCCCATGAATTATTTATTGGAACTGGCAGATACCTAGGTATACCAAGAGAACAGAGAATATGTAAATAATGCCATAGAGAATGAATGACATTTCCTTCTCATCTGCCCTGTGTATAACATTTTACGAACTAAGTACCTAAACCATAATTTTATAAATACCCAAGTGAAAGAAAATCAATATCACTGTTAACAGATACTAACATACATGTATTATCACTACACAATCTTGCAATATACATATATATTTCGCAATGGATTCAAGAAAACAGATTGAAATAAATACGAACCTGTTATGACCTACTACTCATATGAACAGTAAATTTACTACAGGCCTGTGGCCTTTTCAGTACTGATTAAAGATTGAATACAAATGTGTATATATTGTAAAAATGAACATACCCAATATATGCAAAAATATATACTGAACAAAAACAACGAGTATTTAATTTGATTTAATCTATGCTTAACACAAGGTCCAGTATGTTTCATTTTCTGCGTTTAAGCTTTCTGCATTTTGACACGGTTTGGGACATTCCATTTTACCATGAGGGTTCAGGTGTGTGCAAACAACCATAAATAGTGTTGTTTTAAGAGTTCTGCGTTTTAGCTTTCTGCATTTTGGGAGATTACCAACTGAAAAGCAGCTTGCCAGTACTGGCGAGTAAGACTCCGTGAAAAGAGCGCGCGTTAGACCAGACTTTATTAAAGGTTTATGCAAACCTACGTCACAGTGATCACAAAATACAACGTATTTATTTCAAAATACAACATAATTACATTTTGAAATAGTGCCCATGTCTAGCCCAAGCGTATTCCATTTATACAAGTACTTGAAACATTGATAGCACATAGTAAATATGTGAAATATAAATGAATACAACTAACATATTACCAATCATACACAGAGCAAGACTGATGTAGAGCGACCTCTGTCGCTAGTATGACGTCATAGGTGATCATGTGACCACGATTTATGTAAACCTACTTCACAGTGATCACAAAATACAACGTTCAAGTATTTATTTCAAAATACAACATCATTAAATTTTGAAATATTGCCTATGTAAAGAGTAATGAAATCTGGGAATGCATAAAAAGTATGAACTGTAAGTATTGAGAAAAAACTTAACTGTAGAACAAGACTGATACTAGACAATATCAAAACCATGACTAGAACTAGAATGAGAAACCCGCAAAAACTTTAGGCGAACAATTCATCAACATATGCAGATGGGGTGCGAGAATGGACATAGAGTGTTTGTAAAATACATCTGCTGTCATCCAACGTCCTAGCGTCTGTATCACTTGAGGATCGAACCCCAAACCAATAGAGACGGTTGCACCTGTCGGTCTAAATGACTTAACCGTGAAGCTTGTGATTCTTGGGAGCAGGTAGAATAAGCTCAAAGGCTGAGCGTTGTGCGTCGTTTTTTATATTATTAAAAACATGGTCAATTTTAAAGAACCATCATATATTGTCTTAGGAGAAATTACACCCGACGTCTTTCTGCTGGAATACGCAGAGCAAGACTGACGTAGAACGACCTCTGTCGCTATTATGACGTCATAGGTGATCACGTGACTACGACTCTTATTGTGCACACAGTCATGGGGCAGGACTACTAAGAGTCCCCAAGGGCTGTTTTGGGAGTCGGCTTGGTTTAACTTGCTGAGGGAAGGGGTCAGGCTATATTTTATGGCTTTGAGTGTTAGTTCTCTACAAGTAGTCCGGACACCTTTAATCATAGTAATTTTAGTTGAAAATAGTTGTCCTCACCTATTTCTTTACCATTTTGTAACATGATTTTTGAAATAAGTCTTAGTGCCACCATTTGAATTGGAAGAGTCACCTTGTCTTGAAGATAATTTTAGTAATTGAAGGGGTGCATTCAAGAAGGGCACATGTTCTATGTATTTAACATAGCACATGTGCCCTTCGTTAATGCACCCCTTCAATTGTGATACTTGGACAACCAATTTCCTTAAAATGTAGTTTTGTATGCACTGACACTGAACAATTTTGGTGTACCTGGATTTTTAAAAGGTCATGTCAAGGGATTGTACTTTATCTGGAGAACAATCTACTCCCGACTTTGACATAAAAGATATATACCCTGATGAGCTACTGAGGCCATGGCTCTATTTTTTATGAATTTGAAAAGAAGATGTTTTTCTCCTGCAAATTTAGGTATTATTTAATGTGTATCCGCTGTACAATGTTTATCTGTACACTATATGTGCGTTGTTGAGGTACACATTTTAAAAACTATCCATAGGATATGTATCGCAAACTCTTATACATTATCGATGATAACCGTGAATGGCAGTGTATCAAATGTATGCTGGCAATGGAAAGAAAGCAATTCACAGAATTTAGATATCGATCTTGTTAGTTCCAAAGTTTTTGTCCTGAATGGATCCGGATATTCCTGAAGATTTAATTATTGGTTGTACCAAGTGTCACTTACATGCACTTCGGTTATCTAAATGCTATTAATCAAGTTTGTATTGATATATCTTAAACTTATTTAGCTCCATTACACTTTTACCTGGTCCCGTTTCTATGTTTCTAAAAGTCTTTAAAAAAATAGAAAACACTATTAGAGTTTTAGTAAAGCAGTTCCTTACCATTAAGCGACTAACATAGATGTGATATGCACGAATATTGTAGTTTATAAATAAATAACATAAATGTCAATCTATTTTACTACTCTGTATCAGAAATTATGTTGATAAACATCAGATCCAATACATGTTCTAAAACAGTAGTTCATTTAACTGAAACAATACAATAGATAGCATGTATTTAAACTTTAGCCCGCTGGATCTTTTTTTTTAGGTTTTGCAGAGAGCGTCAGATTGGTAAAACTAACAATTACGTCACATGGTTACCCTTCATTTAAAGCTTTTCTCTACTTAATTAAAAAAATAATTAAAATAAATATATGATTCACATTTTTTTCTGACTTCTTATTCTGAAAATTATTAATTAATGTAATATTTTTCAAATACCAGTATTGTTCACATTGATCTATGGATAATACAGTAGTTCTAAACTTGTACTACATTTTCAAACTCGATTTTATCAATACTAATTCATGCAGCCCAATTTTTACACCATTTTGTTCAGAAGTAAATTTTACACTAGCAAACAATTATAATGATGATATGTGTTTTTCTTTCAGACAACAATTGCCTGTCATAAACGATCCCTGTTGTATTTTTAAAATGTCCACCTCATTTGTAACAATGGATATTCCTTAATGAACAATGCATTTATTTCCGTGTGAAATATTTGTAAAATAATGCACCATATATAAGGCTTCATGTGTGTGTGTGTGTGTGTTTGTGAACATTAATGTGTTTATGTTCTGTGTAACTATGGTATTATGCATAATTATCCAGCTATGCAGTTACCAATGTATGTGATTATATATGTGGTGTCATGTTACAATTCTTGCGCGATCTGATGCACCAAGTATATGACTTGGTTATCTGGTCACATTTAGCTGGCGGGATATTTTATGCAATTTTATATAAATTCTTTCAAACGATTTCTGGATCAAGTTTGTGGGCTATGTCCTTAGCTCAGCTTAGTAATATTTGCTTAATGTGAAATGTCAAATCACGATCGTAATTGACAGTTGCTCAAATTCTGTTTTTTGGCCTATTAAATAATTACAAAATTCCGATGCAAATTCTTAAAGTTAAACTTAATATGGTTTATTTTATTTGAATGCATACTAGTTATTATCAATTTTGTAACATGGACATTAAAATTTCATCAATATCTAATAAGTCCGAAGAACTAAAATACCTTTTCTGGCCTAGTTCAATCTGGTATAAATAAGCTAACGGAAAACATGTATACAAACAAATCAATAAATTGTCCTATATAAATATACCTACAAAAAGAATTACAAATATAACAAATGTTTTGAATTCTACAAATTAAAGTATAGTTTTGATTAAATTAAAAGAGATAATACTGGCAAATTAAAAACGTGTAACAAATATTTGTATGCTAACTGTTCATGTAACTTAATTAAAAGGTTGTCATAAGTCTTAGTATAAAACATGGAGTTCACATATCTTATAAAGTATCTGGAATGAAAATGTGTTGAGCTTTCCCTGAATAAAGTCGAGTATACGGGAGTATAATGGAGTATACTGGGGTACACTTGTGTATACTAGCTTATACTGGAGTATACTGACGTTTATCACCCAAAACTGGCTCCCACAGTAGATATCGCTTGTGTGAGATCAAGCGATATCTACAAGCGATATCTACATTGTAGATATCGCTACAATCAAATCGTCATAATCCTATTACATCATCAGTTAATGACATCACAAAGCTTTGGCATCACTGAGAACACTGCTGACAATCCTATGACGCCACAATGGTGATGACGTAACAATGCTATGATGTCATAATGCTTATGACGTCACAATGCTATGACCTCACTGAGATCACTGCTGAAGAAACAAAATGGCAGTTTTGTGTTTCAGCTATATCATTCTTCGGCTAATAATTGTTGAAGAATGATGTAGAATGATAAATAAAATCTCACCCTCGTGTCTTCTGATATCAAATATATCAACACTCGTTGATTAAAGTAAAAATATCCTCGGCAAGCCTCGGATATTTGTTACTTTAATCAACTCGTGTTGATATATTTGATATCAGAAGACACTTGGGTGAGATTCTCTATTTCCTAAGCTTTGGACATTTCACATATACTGATCAGTATACGTCAGGGAATCAGGGTGGTTTACTGATCAGTATACATCAGGAAGTTAGGGTGCTTTCCTGAATGTATTGAGGTCATACTATCAGTTTTCCTGCTTGTACTTTATTGGCTGTGACGTGGTATAGAAAATTTAAAGATAATATGATGACAACATTCTGTAATATAATTTCAAGCGGACTAAGGGTGTTGACCTCGTTACATCCTTTTACATTTTTATAGTCGGAGGGGCTGGATCATCCACGACATATGTTTTCTTGTCGCTAGGTTTTCCACAATACAAACTGCTGTCAGTAGTACTCCGATCATCATCGATCATCGAACGAGGTAAATTTATTGATATTGGACTTCGTGCATATAGTCAGAACGTTCTTTTACATCAGTTGATCAACTGATCATGAAGAAACAATATTTTAAATATGTAAAACGAATGCCTGGAAAATTAAATACATCTGTATTCGAGATGGTGGACAATTACCAAATCGACAAATGCCTTGTTGACAGTTAGGTCTGTCTTTTTGTATTTACGATAAAAACTTAGGGTTTGCATTGATAATATTCATACAAATTAACCTATCTGGTTATAGTATACTAGTTATTTTTAACATCTTTAAAATGTCAACAACATATTGAAACTTTTCTAAAATATGTACTCGGTATGAGATGGAATTGTCAGTAGTTCCTATTATATTCTCTAATATGATCATATCAATATAATACTTAAATAATGAATGTAATTATTACCTTATAAGAAGCAGGGGGAGCATTTTGAATACTTGCAATTGTAAAAATATCAAAATGACAGGAGCAAGTACTACATTTTTTAACTTTTAGCATGGTGTGCAAAGTAACTATTAGGTTTAAGATATTCGTACATGTATTCATTGACATTCCTGTAACGTCCTCTTCTTCAAATGCATATATAAAACATAAAACATGGACCTATGTTAGAAATTACACTTAATGCTTAGAAAACTGTCACGTTAGTTACGTATGTATACTGTTCTAATAGCAAGTACACCCGATCATCATTTGAATTAAAGTAAATGTGGTCAACGCTTGTGTTTAAGAAAGGATCGCCAATTTAGATTGTTTCATTTAGGGAACAGATGCATTGTTTGAAATGCTTTTCAAATACTAATAATTGTTTCAGGGAAGACACTTGCTGCAGATTTAAATGAGAAAATAATCAAAGACGTTTCTTGTTTAATCCGTTATCCCTTTCTCTTTTATCTCCGACAAATTATTGCTAAAGGGAACATTCGTGCTGCATTAAGCCTCTCACAGAATGAATATGTGTGCGAATCATATGACATAACTTTGATGTCAATAATGAATTTCGAGGCATATAAAATTGAAAACAATTACATCATCAACCTGATTTGTTTATTCTCCCTAATTTAAAACAACCCCATTTCATTGTTAGTTTAACTGTTTTTATATATTCCCCTACAGATGAATTGGAACTAATTGTTTTACCCTCTTTCACAAAATGGAGTATATGCAGAAATAGTTTAATACAACTTAGAATGCTTTTCTCTACACAATACATAATGGGTTGAAGTGATGCATCAGCAAGAAAAAAAACCGTGAAAGTTGCATCGACAACAAAGAAGAAGGTATCAATCCATAATTCTTTACTAGCTCCTGAATGCCTTTCATGCCCAAAGAAAACCCACTCTTCTGGTAAGGTTTTTTTACATTATGTTATCTTGCTATGCTCAATTAAATGTGTACAAACTGATCCTTACAGTTGACACTGAACTTACGTTTATTGAAGAACTGCTGACTAAATGAGTGTGAACAGGTAAAAGTCGACCCTGTTTCGAGGAACGAAATTTGCAAAATATTCATTTACCAGAATACGAACATATTCTGTGGATTTCTCTCCACGTTTTGGCGAGGAAAGCTACTGAACGATTTGAGTTCGTATTTTGCTAGTGTACTATTTTGCAACTTTTATTCCTCATAAAACGGTTGATTTTAATGAGACTGTGAACAGCCTTAGAATGATGTTATAGAGAAACATATTCCATATTAGAAACACCATTGATGTCTTAAGCAAAATGATTAACGGCAAATACATGCCCGTGAAATTCATCAAATATATAATCACATAATATATAATAATAACATAGCTGATCAAAACAGCTATATGTCGTAACCTAATTAAGTTACCAAGAACGTTTTCATGACAACGTTATCAATGTCAAACTGTGCTATAGTATACATCCCTCAAAGGTTGCAATAAACACAAGTATGTTGTGTATTGAGGAATCTCGTCATGAAATTGAGGTACTGATGACGGGTTCAAAGTGACTAAGGAAGTATTGCATGGTAAAAAGATTATGTTTACTTTACATCTAGAGATGAAATTGGTAACTCAAATTCAGAATATTGTCCGGATTTAGATGAAATGTTCTAGGATGACTTAAGGTGCAAAATCAAACAAATTTTATGATTTGGAAATGAGATTATGCTTTTCGTAAAATGTGTGTCTAATGACAATATTAAAATATACATTGGCAACAGCGTATTAACGTACAATTATAAATTGATAATGCACAATATTTTGTGTACATATTTAGTATATATTCAGCATTGTACAAAGCATTGAGACATCAGTAGATCCTATAGTGTGATCATCTGTTTACGAATTGTTAAATAGAATCGATACATAAAATATTGGATATTCGTTTCATTGTTAAGTAGCAGTAGCAAAGTTTATACATTTAAGCATTGGTTTGTTTATCGAATCAAGTTACCGGAGTATTGAAATGTATCTCAGCTGCAAACTGCAAAGTCTCAAACTCTCTGGGAGTACACCAATGGGCGTTGACAGAGACGCCATTGCAGTAGGGCCTAGATTCCCAAAGTGCTAATAGCTCTAGGGCATCGTATCTGACGCTAGGGAAATACCTGAATGACACACATGCACCGTTTAACAAATACAGAAGTACCGCTCCTATTTACAACGTCCAATTAAAGGACATAGAGTTTGTAGTGCATGTATCAGCTCCCTTGTGAACTTTACATAGCGTGTAATTATCACCAAGAGACACTGTTGATGTGATTTAGGATGATTATCACAACGTGACAAAACCCAAAGTGACAGGAAGAGGAGAATAACAGGATACTAACTTGAGTATTGACACGTAGAACATGTCGACAGTTTCCGTTGAGATTTGTGTTTATACTCGTATATATCATTGAAACAGTATTTAGACACATTTACTTATTATATATACTTATACTAATATAGTGGTTGAATACACTATATAATTATACTTCTACAATTTCTAGAAGGTGATCTGGAATGCAGATTAACATATTGTACCATAACTACTTATACTTATTCAGTTTGCTTTAACATAAGCGAGAAATAAATGCATGTTTACTATTCGTGTAATAACCATCTTAGGTTAATGTTTATAAGTGTATGGGTACGTCTTAATAACATAAGACACTATATTACATATAATGTGTAAACTAGCATCATTTCACTTAATTATGTATTAATCCCCAATGTGAGTAGTTTCAGAGTGATAAATACAGATTATTACCAGAGGAAGTCTGTCATTGAATTTTTGTATTGCCCGAGCGAGAGCGAGGGCTATACACACATTTGCACGAGTTTCATAAAAGACATAACGCACTCTTTCAAGTGTAATAATTTCTTTATTACCCACTCTGTTCCGTTGCATTCGTGCAAAAATAGGCAGGACGTGACCCACTTTTCTTGCGACGGAAAGCTAGAGTGACGTCACGAACAATCGGTTTATGACGTCACAGACGCGAACGTGATATGTGCTCATATCAATAATATTAACTTAATTTCAACCATATGGATAATGATATGAACTACTACTAATGTTCACACCGCCTTCCAGATCTATAAGGGACTATCATCTTTAGGTTGGACAGTGTTATTTATTACTCATTATAATTAAAGCTTACAGTAGCTACATCCTTCATTGTGAATAGGTTGAGATAGTCACATAAGAAACCGGCTCTATGGGTACATAATGTAGTTCATGTTGGTCTCAGAAATGTTAACAAGTAACTTTGTCATTAATTTGTAAACTATGACGGTTAAATATACCCATCATATCGAAGAATTCACATAGTGATTAAACAAAGATATAAAGATCTTATTTATCAAATGTTCTCTACCCTAACGTCCAATATCATACACATCACGGGTCTGAGTGTCTTCTTCAGTCATCAGACTTAATCTCCTTTATATCACGTCGGGGTTCAATATGGAAATGCATGTTAAATTGTCTGTAACACGTATAATATCCACCTTTTAGTGTCCAATCCCATCTCCAGACACAGTATCACTGACCCGAACTACAGTTTCCTTCAGGTCATCCAGTCAAGTGATTAACGGTGAACGGCTGTGTATATTTATGCTCGTGTATATTTGAGTTTATTTGATGTCAAACAAGAACGCGTGTTTATGTATTGCATCAAGTTTAAGCATGGAAAGGATGATTCGTCAATCTAGTTCCACGATCCATTGAGTTTGAGCTACATATGTCACCGAAACGTCGTGATCTTTATAGAAACCGGACAATGTACCGCGGCAGTTAGTCAAAATAATTTTGGAAACTTATCTTAAGCAGGCAAAAAGACTTAGGTTGGCAGTTCCGACGTTGCTTGATCTTCAACATATTGGGTTAATTGGAATTGTTTGCAAATTCAGTTACAATCTTGGATTCCAATACTGCTTCCGTGAAACTGCCACTGTCATTATAGGATTTACAGTTGTTAGATGCAATATATATTTTCAGCTATAACTACCTTACTGGGGGTGCTAGAAAAAAGCAACTGGGCTCAGGAAATTGGACCAATTGACATTGACCAAGACTTGATCTGATTCGGAATCAAGATATAATTTGTTGAACAAAACAACTGTCACTTCCAAAAACTATATAGTTAAATGAATGTTTATTACCTCAACTCAACACTCAAGAAATCTAAAGCTTCTAAAATATGGAAACTCTGATAACCCACACACTGCTTGTACTATAGATTCCTACGTATAAGTGTACGTAATTGTGTTTACTAACCCCAGATGGTTTGCATAGTTTTGACAAAGAGTTTCTAACTCCTCATTGACGTTTTGCTCGCCCGGTGGACTCCTTATTTCCCAGAGGCATTTGGCCAAATAGACTCCATCTTTGAAACCCATTTTCGTTTCCTTTCAAGAACTAGTACCACGGCTTAGCGATGTAAAGCCATGTAGAACTGCAGAGCTCATGGTTTTTAACCACCACCTAGAAGTGAAGGGGATATAGGTTTGAGCTGTGTCCGTGTGTCCGGTCGTCCGTCCGCGATAAAGGGGACAGCTTTTCTCAGAACCTATTTAAGATAGAACATCCAAATGTATGGCTTGCGGGCATTAATACATTGATGGAGTTCAAAAATGAAAAGCATGCACTTATTTTTTGCGGAGTTATTGCCCTTGTTCCTTATGTTTGGACTCTGTTCATGGTATCTCCAAAGGGGACAGCTTTTCTCAGAAACTATTTAAGATAGGATAAAATTTGATATTTGGCTTTAGGGCATAAATACCTTGATGGATTACGAACATGGGAAGCGTGCAATTATTGTTTGCCATTTATTTATGCAATTATATGCCATTATATGCCATTGGGTATTGGCATTGTTCTGTATTTTTGGACACTGTTCAAGGTACCTTTACAAAGGGGTAAGGTTTTCTCACAAACTGTTTAAAATAAAATCAGTTGTGTGGCTTGAGGGTATCGAGACCTTGATGACATGAATATGAATATGAGAAGCACACAATTATTTCTTATCGACATTATTGCCCTTGTTCGATTAATTTGGTGGATGACAATGTCGTTTTGCTTTGATCAGATTTCAAGCTGCAAGAGATTGGCCGGGCATTTAATATTAAATATTTAACAATCACTATCCATTGCAAATTTAAGTATTTAAATGTTACTGGATATTTTGATAAGGTCAACAAGTTCGTGAACCAGTTTTATCAATTTTAATTTACTCTTAATTCTCTTTCATTTCATTAAAATGGGTAGATCAACCGAATTATGTTTATTTGGGTTACAATCGGGTTTAATTAGTTTTGAAATGGGAGTTTCTGATAAGTTACATTGTAGATATTATGTGCCAGAAGTATTGCCCTTATTGTATGTGACTGTACAGCTGCTGAACAAAAGTTTGTTACATTGCTATGTAAGTTATAAAAGGTTGTATAGTAGCA
The DNA here is from genome assembly GCA_936450465.1 of Gibbula magus. Taxonomy (NCBI): domain Eukaryota; kingdom Metazoa; phylum Mollusca; class Gastropoda; order Trochida; family Trochidae; genus Gibbula; species Gibbula magus. The sequence goes on along the minus strand of OW388289.1, from coordinate 77,496,458 downwards.
CTATTTGGTATCAAAAGAAAGTACATCCACTCAGGAATATTAATATCTTTTGTTGTTCTCAGTACCTGTATTGGTTTAGACATGAATTCCTGGAAACTGCAACAGGTATCTTTTTAGACAAAATACCAATATTTATTTACCAACTTTCAAAGCTCCTGGCTTGAAGTAGGCAATCCCTTAGCAGTTGCGTTACCAATAACGTCCCAGAGAGTCCAAATATGGTTAATGTTTTGGGAATGCCAAGGGTATTCCAATTATGGTATGTTCAGAACAGCCCAAAATGAACGACCACTCTTAGAAAATTGAGCAAGTGATTTTACTTTGCAGAAATCTGATTTTTTAATCAGAAATACAAGACAATACTATTGTGTCGTTAATGATCCTATTCTGATATTTCTTGGAATTACCGAATACCAACAAACGTTTTAGATTCCAGCAGCAATCTTCTGACAATGTTCCCAAAAAATGGACTTGGGGGTTGGTGTTTTACAGTCACATCTGGGCAATAACTTCTGCATGTCTTACTTTGAAAACGGCTTACTTACATCTTACGAATATTACTAAAACATGTGAAAATAGATTTGTCAGCGAAAGGAACATGGTTCCAATTTGGCCCTCGGTAAAATATGCGTGCTCTTCTCCAATTTCCTTTTGGTTTTCTCTCCAGTCAATCAAGAAAGCTTTTTCTGCACGAGGACCTTGCACCTTGTCATGTGGCTGATCCACAAATCAACCCTTTTCTGCACAATATCCCTCAGAATGTTAAGAGTCGAGTTTCGTTGTCTGCAAGATATTCTGCAGGTATAAAATGTTCTGTAGCATGACATTTTTAAATCAACTTCTTCACACCATGATTTTTTACCCTGTACATGTATATTTCGGTCATTACTTTTGAACTGGTATCTATTCCATTCCGGTATGCCTGACGGTGGCAATCAAGGTTATTTCACTAAAGGCCCCTTTACACAGAGCCGCGTCCTTCGTACGACCATTGAGCGACCAAAAAAATGGACAGGACGCTCAATGGTCGGCTGATTTCGCGAAATCCCGTTTCTGTGTAAATGCTCCTGCGATCTTCGTGCGTCCTTTGTACGACCTAAAATGCAATTAACGGTAATTTCCATGACGATCTTTGAACGACCTGCACGTTCACGGAGCCTCCACACTGCCTTCGCTGGGCGTTCACTGTGCAACCCTAACAACATTTCAGCATCAACGGCGATCCCCGTACAACCTGGCAGCCACCGCTGTGCCTCCTCTGTGCTTCCTCTGTGCCTTCGCTGTGCCACCATTGACGACTATGGCGACAGTTGGCCGACCATGCAGCAACACTTCTGCCTCCTCTGCAATACCTGAACAATGCTTCAGTGATCCCTGGGAGCATTCGACAACCTGGATAGACGAGGGTCTATAATAAGCTGCATTAGTCTCAATTGTTTCAGTCCCATTCCAACAGTAAAAATCAACCAACATATGAGCTTTTGCAGCTGCAATAAATACAAATAAAATTCTTTTTTTGCAGAAGAATATGATAACAAAATAAGTAAAAACTAAAGAAGTAATTATACAAAAATACATGAAATTATTAAATCCACGGGTAAACAAACGAATGAAACAGGGCTTCGTCATTCTCCAGAAGTCAAATGGGTTAAATTTAAGTTTATGAAACATTATCTGTTCATACTTCTGAAAATCATGCCTTGTAAAAACTAGTCTTTTTTTAAATATTCTTAACGGGGAGATAAAAAAAAGTAAAAAGAGAGTAAAAAGGGACTTTTTGGCTTGTTTTACGATGTCCTACCGTGACGATGCTTCAATGTTAGAGTTTAGGATGAAAGTTAGAGAGATACAATAGGTCGCCAACATCTTTTATTAATTAATTTTCGGTATTTCGTAATTTTGTAAAGAAAATTACCCAACATTCTGGACAAAAAAAGGCTATTCCAACACCCGTATGTGTTTGAATAAAGATCATGATAAAAGTATCAAACCCGAATGTAGAAATTGTGCGTACTTCTTTACAAAACTTGTTATTATCAAAGACATTTAAAATCGACTTTATCCGACAGCAGCATTCCGTTCTTATTGTTAAATATGTGATGGCTTTTCTTTACAAGTTAGTTTATACATCTTTATTTGCTTGACTTTTCGGTTGTCTTGCTCCTTTTTGATGCCATAGTCTTATCAATGATTTGCCAACAGAAACAAGGAAACATGTGAGAATCGATAATCTATCTTTTTGAGAATTTTCGAGGACGCTCACAGAAGGCTGAGTGAATGCAGAAAGAAGGCACAACACTGGTCGCTGCATGAAGGCAGAACGGTCGTGATATAAACGGCTCTGATTGCACAGAGGACGCAGTAGGAAGGCACAAGGGAGGCAGAGGCATCGCCCAACGTTAGCGAATTTCTTACATGGCGATCATTGAGCGTCCTTTGCGACCTTAGAACGGTCGTGATATAAACGGCTCTGATTGCACAGAGGACGCAGTAGGAAGGCACAAGGGAGGCAGAGGCATCGCCCAACGTTAGCGAATGTCTTACATGGCGATCATTGAGCGTCCTTTGCGACCTTAGAACGTCCATTGTACGACCTTTCTGCCTCATGGGAGCAACCGTTGAGCGACCAGAATCGACGGCGACCCCTCTTCGGAAGTTTTGAGCATGTTCAAAATTGATTGGCGTCCTCCGCGTCCTTGGCGATCAATCGCGATGTCTCAACATCCCTTGTGCCACCTCCTCACAACCTGAGCAACCATTCTGCCTCCCTTGAGCGTCCAACGGCGATCTGTTATGTTTTTTGGTCGCATAGAGGACGCACAACGGTCTTTATGTCTGTGTAAAGGGGCCTTAAAAGTCGTATTTCGTCACTTTAACATATTCACTGCATGATATATTTATATTACCAGTTGTCTGAGACAAGTATACCAATGAAAGCAGATAAATTGTTCATTTGCAATATACATTATTAAGTTTTGAAACATTTTGCAGAACCTGTGTAAATTTTTTAAAATTCACATTGAAGTAAATAATGTACATACTTTATTCAAAAACAATTTGTGTGTTGAAGAAATATGAAATTATAGTTATGTTTCAAAACATTTAAAAGTTGATATGCAAAACAATAATGAACTCACCGCGACGACCTCATGATACCTGCAGTATTCATATTTGCAACTTTAGCACAAATTTCAGTGCAACCAGAATCTAACTTAATATATGCATAATATTAACAATTTCCTAACTTCATTTGCATTTACAATGATTTGACTACCTTATTATGAGAAGAAAACACTACGTTTATACGTTTTGTGGAAAATAATGAAACAAATGTTACGAGTGTTGTGAATATAACACACTTTTATTTAGCAGCTGTATAATGCAACATCAGGATTATGAGGATTTCCCTGTGGAATCATTTTAAGTTTTTATGTCCTTGTATAACGAATTAAGAAGAAATATATGTTGGACTTGTAATGTAAAACTATAATTTCTAGCTACTCTATTGCAAAATGAAAATGTCAATCGTTTACATGTGTTTTCACAGAAGAAGCTTATATGTTAAGTTGTTCACTATTGTAAATTGTATGTATATATCACGTTAAGCCTGTAAACAAATGTTATGATGTTTCAGTTATTTAACCAAATCTGTATTTGTATATTAAACATGAGCCTGTGGCCTTTATACTGAATACAATATTTATTAAGCACATCCGTATGTACATACGAAATGAAATAACTCCAGTACTATTTACTGTATTCTTTTCATATTTTGCATATGGGTTCATCATAGGGAGAGTAATGTTCCTACAGAGTTTTGTGACCTTGACCGTCATTTCAAGGTCACAGTGAGACTTTGTCATTTTACCCTTGTCAGCGGTTTATCTCAAGAACCGTTCACTGGATTCTGATCATATCTTACACATAGCTTCTCCAAGGGAAGACAAAGGGCTGATTAGCTTTTTTGTGGCCTTGACATTATTCTCAAGGTCACAACGGAATCTTTCGACTTGTTAAGCTTTTCTGGGGGGTCAATATCAGAAAAAAACTGTTCCTTGGATTCTGAACAGGATCTTACACCAATGGTGTAGGGGAGATTCAGGGTCCAGTCCATTTTGCTGATCTTGACATTATTTTTAAATTTTGAAGTATTAATTTGCGGTGGCCATGGAGGATCACCTTATTGATAACTATTTTTTTTAAACGTTATAATAAATTATATTTTTATCTTTCGAAAGATTTCATCAAAGCTACATTAATGTGAAACAGATTCATACTTACAAATTGGAAAAAGAGGCTATTCAAAGTTTAACGTGCTCAAACCACAGTCAGATGCCATATTCACATTGTCCTTATTTTATGCCAATCTTATCTTGCCTGATTGCTAAAAAATAGCAACATACGTGAACAATTAATGTCTACGTTGCAATGTGTTGATTAGATGTCGGAATTTATTTGCAGAATGAGCATTAGTAAGATGGATTAGGGTCACAATGGTTTTCCCATTATCACGTGTGAGACATAACTTGCTGGAAATCTTATTGTCACCATCGACGCCTTTTCGGTTCGCTTATCTCCATAATCTTCATTATTCATGAAGAGGACAATTAAGTATGGATTTGTAAATGGGCGTCTTTGTTTAAGAATCTAGATTGGTAAAAAGGAACATTGTATTTGCTAAGGTACGGGTAAAATAATGTTTCTGAAAAACAGGAAGGTTTACAGGAAGTGTATTTGTATTCTGCATACACTGCGATGCTAAAGTACAATTTCTGAACACTAAAGCATAGAGACAATTTATCGCTAATTGAGTAAAAGCCAGTTATGTTTTGTTTGCTATTTAACCTTTGTTCGTCAACTCTGATTAGTGTGTAAACTACTCATCTCAAATCTGTGTAAAAGTAATTCATGTATATAACCCTACCTGTTTCCCCTTGTGTACCACTTGATTGCCAACGACATTAGAATATATGTAGAAAGCGTCGCATTCAAAGAATATAGAAGTTTTATATCCATATATTGTCTCTTTTCGTCATAACCTCAACTTCTAGAATGCCAATCAAACAATTCCGAAAACTAATCATTAGATATGTATTAAAAAGCTTACACGTTATTGGCGATAAAAGGGAATCGCAGTGAATAAGTTCCAACAAAAAAACATTTAACCGAATTTAAGTATCGATTTTGTTCTTTTTGTTCCTATGTTTTTTTGTTAAGTGTGGATCTGCATAGTCCTAAAGACTGAATTATTGATTCAGGACTTCGCTACTTTAGTTGCTGTTAATCAAGTTGGTATTAACTTTTTATTATAAATTTTCCAAGTCACGTTCGAGAAAAACTTGGTTGAGGTTTTAGTATAAATGAAAGCAGTCTGGTGCTAAAAGGTGATCAACATAGATGTCATGCGAACCACCATTGTTGTTTATGAGTACATTGATGTCAGTATGTTTACACAATCATTGATTGATTTTGCCGGAACATAAACATTACTTGAAATTAATTCTGTACTATTAACTCTGTAACAGGCATCCACCTCTGTTGTTTCACTGGCATTTCTCTTGTTTGCAGTTATCAGATAAATATATACGGTTTCAATTTAGTTTCAAAATTCATTGACAGCATCATATTAGTTTTATTTTTTACATAAACAGCATTTGTTAGCACTTTTACTCATATTTACCTTCAACCGCCTACAGGCTAGCTTTAAAAAGACCAAATACATTCATCCATTGCCTGACCTTTTCTGATTTAAAACCTGGATTAAATGAAAGCCAGTTACAAAACGAACCACATCATATGATGAAGCATATTGATATTAATGACACTGGTTGGATGCGAACACGATAGTTATCATTCAAATTTGGAAACTTACTTGAACATAGGTTTATGTGGAGCAAACGTTTTGATGCAATTAAATAACAATTAGGTCCATCTTCTGTTGACTCTCTGACAGGTCGCGTTTATTTGCATTGAAGTGTTCTACCCAAACCTACATTGATACTGGAATGGACTTTTGCATTCTCTATCTAGCTTATGTTAACTCATTTGATAGCACGTGTGTAGCCTGACATCCAACTCATAGCAAGTTAGTTTAGGTTGTCTAATAATCCCCATTTCAATGAAATCTAAAGTTCTGTTATGCCATTTCACCAAGGCAGATCCTGTCGTTCATCCATAGATTTTAAAGTGTTCATGAAATAGCAGATAGTAAATGTGCATTTAAGCATTATGAGAGCCGTTACTATCCCAAATTATTGTCAAAACTGTCACTGGAAATTCTTTATGGAACATAAATTTTCTCAGCAGCAAATATGATGAGTTATCATATGAAATGAGTTGTCTGTTAGACAACATACTCTAACCCAGACACAGCAGAATGTCGGCTATTCGTACATCACACAACTCTGAGGTATTCCTTATCTACGTTAGCTTCCCGCGAATGTACCATTACGAAAGTATGCTTGTTTTATTCCTTCATGATAATGATAGCATGATGTATGAAGTCCATTGATGAATTTCTGACAATAAATGATACCGGTTATTCCTATTATATTTCTAATGCATAGATGAAATAAACTGCATGACTTCATACAAGGTTAAACCTACAGGTTTCCTGATTAAGTATTATTAATTCTCTCAATTTATCTGGGAATAACTTATCCATAGCTGTGGGAATTTACAGAGTGACTTCTGCAGCAGAGTTTAAATTCACAAAGCTGTGTACTTAGCGTAAGTAACTTTCCTTGACATATGGTTACAGCTGAATATATAGGTGCTAAAAAGACCTGCTACGGTCTAGGTCAGGCCCAGGTGTTAATTATTATAGCAACATCTACTAAGTTTAAAGGTACATCCATTTTCTTGTTTGGGGTCACATATGCTAAACGTTATAAATTATTTTATCGAGAAGTTCTGACTGTTGCCGAAAATTGCCATTTTGATCTTAGTTACCTCAGTATACTGACGATATAAAGGTAAACTTTTGGATTTCTGATCGAAAACCGGACAATGCACTGCGTGTGGCGCGCGTCAATTATTCAAAAGTAATTTTGGAAACTTATTTACAACTTACTAAAAGAAAATTTTAAGTTGGTAATGTTTAATAGGTGTGTGGCATTATAAACTCTTTAACCCCTCTATTACACACTGTGACGTCACTGGCGTGAACTCTGATATTCCTTATGTACCGTTGATCTAAAAGTGACTATGTAAACAATGTTTATTTATAATATGCATTTACATTTAAAGCTAACAATAGCTACAATCTTCATTTGCAGCAGGTTAAGATAGAAGACAGCAGAAGAAATGTTTAAAAAACAGGTAGCGGAAATGTATCTGATATATTAATGTTAATGATTTGCCGTTAAGGAAACGAGGGCGAATTAATAAAGCAAAATGGTATAACATGGCGTCATACGAGCAATAGTATTACACTAGTTTGATATTATCGTAAAATCATTGCACAACAGTACATGTATGTTCCTCGGGTGAGTAATAACATTCCTTATTCTGTTGTTAGATGAGCTGAGTAGTAAAGTGTACACCACTGGTTATGTATGATATCATAAATACCTAAATAAGGTTTGACATTATTTTGTTTAGCAGTTATAAAGTTCGAAGTCGCACATTGATTAAGAAAGGTAAAACAATGTCTTATGAATAAAACTGTCTGCCCTAATGTCTTATACCATACCCCTTGTGCCGGAGCCATTGCTTCAGCCATCAGACTTAATTTCCTTTATATCAAGTAAGGGTTCGATTTCTAAATAAATGTTAAATTGTCTGTAACACGTATAACATCCACCTTTTAGTAGAAAATTAATTAGATAGTGACAATATAAAGACGACTTCGTGAAGTCGTGATTTCAATAGAAAACGGGTATGCTACCGTGATTGCTGCGCCAATTAGTTTAACATGATTTTGGATATTTCTTTTAAGCATGCAAAATACAGATTTAGTTAGTGTAGTGGTATTTAACCCACAAAGGCACAAGGTGGGTCTTTGAGGCCCACCAGAGAGTTCTCATGCACTCAAATCTTTATTATTTGAAGACTTTTAATTTCGTTTTATCTAATCCTCAATGTCTTTCATCATTCTAAAGTAATTGAAAAACAATATGAAATGTGTTAATTATTTTAAGAAATATTTTGTTGTTACACTAAGGCACAATGTGGGCATCGGAAGCCATGGTACATATGTACTCGTATATGTTTTTTTTCTGCCAATAGACTTTTAAAACTTCACTTGTGCCAGGCGGTGCTCATACATAATAGTAGTTCACCACGAAGAGGGCTAGTTGCAACCATATGTTCCCGTCTAAAGGTGACAGTGCTTCTGTACACTAGAGTAGCACAGGCTGTAACTCTGAAGATGCAGACCATGTATTCGTGTTCTCATCTCTCCTTGTAACCTTCAGTCTCTTATCATATATTGTGATGTCATATTGATATTGATGTCATATTCAGATACTTGGGGATGAATATTAAACTATTTGTATGACGTCTACGTCCCATAACAATACAGCTGGTGTTACTACAGTTGATGCTACATGTGTGTCAGTATATGTTGATGTCACAGTTATACACAGTTGGAACTAAATTGGGTTCAGTGGGATAATTTGCAGATTCAGACACAATCCCTTACTGCTTCCAACGTAATCACACTGTCAACGTAATAGGGTTTAGAGTTATTAGATGCAATATATCATTTCAGCTATAAATAGCTTACTTTGGATGGCAAATAAATGCAAGTGGTCTCGAGATATAGGATCAATTCACATTAAACATGAGTTGTCCTGCTTCGGAATCAAGATAAAAATATTAGGACAAAATAACCAGAATTCCAGAAACCATGTGTCTTAAAGATGCATCCATTGTGTTTCATAAAACATTATTTCGCTTTAATAAGTGAGATATGAAACGTCGGATACGCCCCTCACAAGTAAAATATAATACAAATGCTTGGTATGATAACGAATGTGATCATCTAAAGAAAGAAAGATGTAAATTCCTAAACCTTTTTCGAAAAACTAAGACATTGCATTCCCTGGATAGATATCACAAATCTAGAAATAGATATAGCAGAACCTGTAATGAGAAAAGAAAAACATACATGGAACAGAAAAGAAAAAACATAGAAAATAGTCTAAATGATTCAAAAAGATTCTGGTATGAGCTTAAAACACTCTGTCCTAAAAATAGACAAAACCACAATATCGAGTGGCACGATTACTTTAAATTGTTATATTCGACCTCCGAAAATAGCCTTGATAGACCTAGACAGGACAATCGTAAGGAAAATATGTCTCTCCCCATTTCAGATATTACCTACGACATACTGGATGCCCCAATAACTAGGGATGAAATCTTAAACAGTATACATCACCTAAAGTGTAATAAATCACCAGGTATAGATGATGCCCTACCGGAATTTTTTAAACATTCATCTGATCTTTTACTTCCATATCTTGAGCTTATGTTCAACATTATCCTCAACACAGGAAACCTCCCCGAATCTTGGTCAATGGGTATCCTTGTACCAATCTTTAAACAGGGTGATCCGAATGATACTAATAATTACCGTGGAATAACCATACTCAGTTTATTTGGCAAACTATTCACCTATATCATCAACAAAAGACTAGTTAAATGGGCTGATGTTATGGATAAAATATACGAGGGTCAAGCGGGCTTTAGGGAGGGATATACAACCACAGATAATATTTTTATATTGCACAGTTTGATACAAAGATATCTAAATTCAAAAGGAGGAAAGTTTTATGCATTGTTTGTAGATTTTTCAAAAGCCTTTGATTCTGTACAACGGGGTAAACTATGGGGACTTATGCAATCGCATGGTCTAAGTAGTAAAATGAACAAAATGCTACAGAGTATATATGAAAATGTTAAAGTGACAGTTAGAAATAAGCACGAGTTATCTGAACCTTTTATAAGTGAATTAGGTGTTAGACAAGGCTGTATTTTAAGCCCGTTTTTATTTTCCTTTTTTATTAATGAACTGGCAATGCAAATATGTGATACGTGCACAAATGGGATCCAACTTCATCCGGACACTATTCAACTTTTTCTGTTACTTTTTGCGGACGATATTGCTTTATTTTCTAGCACGGTTATTGGTTTACAAAAACAAATATATGAATTAGACAAATTTTCAGAACAATACAATTTAAGTTTTAATAGAGATAAAACCAAAATTGTTGTTTTTAAGAAGGGTGGAAAACTATCTAAATTGGAAAAATGGTACCATAAAGGGAACTTACTTCAAACAACCAATGTTTATAAATATCTAGGCGTATACTTCTCTGGTAGCTTATCATGGTCTAAACATACCAAACAAGCGTCATTACAAGCCTTGAAAGTTTTAATGGGAGTTTGTAGAAATATGAGATCTTTGGGTGAAATGTCTTTTAACACATTCTTTAGAATATTTGATACCAAGATATGTCCAATACTCCTGTATGGATCTGAAATATGGGGTTTAAGGCAGTATGAAAGCATTGAACGAGTTCACTTATATGCATGCAAAAGGTATCTTGGTGTAAAATCAAGCACATGTAATGCTATGGTTTATGGAGAAGTAGGTAGATTCCCGTTATTTACATATTCAGCCATTAATGCGATAAAGTATTGGATAAAGTTATTAAATATGCCATGCCATAGATTTTCGAAAAAATGTTATAAAATGATGGTAATGTATGACCAAAATGGGAAAAGAAATTGGGTGACTGATATTAGAGAACTGTTGCACAAAACAGGCTACGGATATGTTTGGCTGGATCAGAAAATTCCATGCTATGCTAATTTTATCACATCATTTACACAAAGAATGAAAGATATGTATTTACAATCATGGTCGGAATCTCTACTCCTATTAACTAAATGTTTATTTTACAACCAATGGAAATCGGGTATATGTTTCGAAGAGTATCTAGCAAAAGTTGACGTGAAAAAGTTTCGTATATTTCTCGCCCGATTTCGTTGCTCTTCCCATGAATTATTTATTGAAACTGGCAGATACCTAGGTATACCAAGGGAGCAGAGAATATGTAAATTATGTGACCATAATGCTATAGAAAATGAATTACATTTCCTTCTCATCTGCCCTGTGTATAACACTTTACGAACTAAGTATCTAAAACCATACTTTTATAAATACCCAAGCGAAAGAAAATTAATATCACTGTTAACAGATACTAACACCTTATCACTACATAATCTTGCAATGTACATATATTTCGCAATGGATTCAAGAAAACAAATTGTAATAGATAAGAACTTGTTATGACTTACTACTCATATATTGTAAATGTACTACAGGCCTGTGGCCTTTTCAGTACTGAAATAAAGAAAAGTGCCAACTTACGATATGTGATGATTTCCGTTGAAACAATTTCACTCAACTTGCATATTCATCCCCAATCGTGAAATATGTCATATTTACTACTTTCCAATCAAAATCGACCAACATCATTATACATGTGCAAAACACGGAATTACACGCCCCATGTACATGCACAGTAGTTATAAGACCTATTCAACATCATCAACCAAAATTTGTCTATTTGTCTGTTGTAAATAAGTTTCGAAAATTACGTTTGACTGATTGACGCGCGCCGCACGATATGTATTGTCCGGTTTTCGATCAGAAATTGATATTTTTACCTCTATATCGCCGGTATGCTGAGTCCACTATCATCGAAACAGCAATGTTTCGGCAAAAGTTAATACTTCGCGATAAAATAACACAATTTTAACTTTTGGCACGTGTGGCCCCGAACAACACAATGGATGTTCATTACCTCAACTCAAAACTCAACTGAAAGAAATATGTCGTAAAAGTCAGAAACCCATATACTATATGTACTTTTGATTCCAATTACGTACATAATTAAGTATGAGTAAACATGTTTTACTTATTCTAGATGGTTTGCATAAATACATTGCATGGCAAAGAGCTGCATACAATTTATGTTTAGCTCGCCAGGTGGGCTCATGATATTGTATAGTGTCAATCTATCCTTCGTCAGTAAATTGTGAACAAGCAGCACGACCAACTGGGATATTAACTTGTAGATTTAGTGATTATGTGGCCTTTACTCAACCTTAAACCCTATTTTAAAAACTGGAATACAGTGTACAAACACCTTAGTACTGAAAAGCTTCGGGCCACAGAGTCTACAGTCTTGAAACATGTTTTCCTTTATACCACCCCTCGACCATTATGGATAATACATTGTGATTTTATTAATCTTCTGGCAAACAGTCTCGGAAATAAATATTTTCAACGTTATTGCATATAGTATTCAAAGCCTGGTGAGCTGCAGAGCAAACGGCCCCACTGTTATTTCCCCTGTTGTTATCTCAGCCTCAATAATATTCTATATAAAATTCATGTTTGGTTACTTTTGGTCAGCGATATGAATCAAGCCGCAACAGATTGGTCATGCATTTAATATTGAATGTTTTACAAATACTATTCATTGAACATTTAATTAAATATTTCAATGTTACTGAATATTTTGATTTCGTTCATTACATTCAAATGGGGAAAATAACTTGTATACTAGTATACTGACATACCAATCTGTTAATAAGATGTCTCCAAATGATGTCTCTTCAAATATTACCATAAGTCTACAAGCCCACACGACATTTCCGCTCCGCTGGTCAGCTCCGTCTGTGTGTTTGCCCATACAGGCTGACATGTTTCTGATGAATTATGAAACTCTCTTCCCTGTGAGACACTCCTGCTCGCTTGGCATATTTAAAAAAATCTAAAGACTTATCATTTTGGAAGATATTGCGGAACTTTTGTTTGCGTTAAGAGCATGTTTCTGACCGTGTGGAGAAACATGCGGTGCCTTACAAATGCCCTGATTATGTTCCACTGTTATTGACTGTAGATGTCAACGGCGATCTTTGGGTGGCATTCGGGTTAATTAGTTCACATTCTAAAATGTTAGATAATATGTGGCCGAAGTATTGCCGCTATTGTATGATAAGGTATATTGTAACATATGAATATTTTTTAGGATTTCCCTTTTGAAAAATTTGCAGATGGTATTTGTTTGCTGTTTTCAATATTCATCGTAATTTTAGAACTATCACTATCTACGTTGTTTAACTCTACGTTCATTAACAATGATTTATGTGTAAAAGGGAAATCCATGGTGTGGCAAATGTGGAAAATCATTACAATTGCTATATTTCATATTTGCCCCATAAATGTTCATGTAGTCTCTTAATTGCGTTTCTGTGTTGTTTATCACCATGACTAATAGCACAATGGATCTGTGTGACCTTTACCGGACGCTTACACGATTAGAGAAAATCAATCACAATGATTTGTAGCTTACAACTCCCTAATACGAGTATCGGTAGTTTATTTAACAATAGCATAAAAGTAAACAGTTCTTACGTGTATATATAACACACAGATATAATTCTAAATTTGAATCACGTTGAAACAATGTACATGTATGTCTATCCGATAAAAATAAAATCGAAAGGTTATAGATTGTGGATTTTTAGAGATAATTTACTTAAAATTTTAAATATATGTATTTATTTGTAGAACATGTTGTTTAGTTCGTCTACAGAATATTAACTCACCAACATAGCTGTTTCAGAAATCAATGTTCTATTATTTTCAAAACTATGTGCATGCTTTGCATAAAGAATGATTCTCTTCTAAACTCTTCCACATCACATGTGGGCACAAACCTGCAATACATTACTGAATTTAATATTATATATACATGTACTATTTCTCTCAAAGTGACAAATTAAAAACGAATCGTATATGTGATCATATATCACAAATATCACGAACATGTGTCACATTTTAACTGTTCAAATCTTGAACAAAAGAATTTATCAGCAGCAATTAACTAAAACTAGATCAGTTTGCACATGAAATAATTGCTATAGAGTGTTATATTTGTGTGAAGGGTATCTATGTACAATTGACGTAACCTTTGTGAAACTATGCTTCTCATGTCCATAGACACAGCTGCGTCATATCAAACTGTAGAGATATCATTCGAAACATATTGCCAAATCTACATTAACGTGAAACAGATTCGCACTTGTTTAAAATAAGCAATTACAAAGTTTAAGGTATTCACATCAGTATGAGTCAGACCACGGTGGGTGTCACATTCACATCGTCCTTTTTTGCGACAATCTAGCTTATATATAGCAAAGCAAGTGGATATTGAATATCTTCGCTGTACTGTGTTGATTAGGTGCCTGAATTCATTTGGAGAAGTACCATTAAGAAGATGGATTAGGGTCACAAAGCTAGTCCCATAATCACGCTTGAGACATAAATAGCTGGGAATCTGATTGTAGCCATTGACGCCTTTTTGTGTTGGTTATATCCAAAATCTTCATTATTGATTATGAAGGTGAAATTTGTAAATGTGCGTCTTTGTTCAGAATCTAGATTGACCAGTGTGGCAGACAAAACGATGTTATTTGTTAAGGTAATGGTAATACAATGTTTCTGGAAAACAAGATGGTTGCTTTTGAGACATTGAGTATTAGTAGAGTATACTTTATTTTGTATATCTGTACACTACGAGGTAAAGTTCGATTTTGGAAAACTAAACTATGATATGCACTACCAAGTCGCCCATGTTATCGGTGATACCCGACGTGATCGAATGTGAATCACAGTGAATAAAGCTTCCAACGAGTGGTATATCTATGTATTCAAGAATCGATTTTGGTTTGTTTTTGGTTCCTATGTCTTGTCATGATTGGTTATGCATGTTCCCGAAGACTGAATAATTGATCCCCAGTGTTGGTATTCACTTCCGTTATACATACTTTGGCTGCGTGTTTCTGTATTTGGATGTGCTTTATTTTCAGGGGAAAATGTTCATTATTTCTATTTTTTATTAGAAATTTGGGTCGCATATTTTCTAATTCACGTATTTCATACAATTAATTATCAATTGGGACTTTCTTATATTTCAGTTATCTCTCGGACATAGGATGTGTTTATGTGCATTGAAGTGTACTAACCAAACCCAAATTAACAGGGGAATAGACTTTTGCATTTTCACAAATCTAGCATTTTAAGTTATTTCAAAGTGTTTGTATAGCCTGGAATCCAACGCATAGCAAGTTGTTTTAGGTTTTCTAATAATCCTCATTTGCTTACAAGAATGAAACTTTCACTAAGGGAAATCCTAATAATTGATTCCGTGTCGCTCATACACATGTACATAGATTTTAAAGAGTACATGCAACAGCTTATGTTAAGTGCTGTTAATTAAGCATTTCGAAAGCCACCACTTTCCCAATTTTGTTTAACATTGTCACTGAAATTTGTTTAAGGAACGTCAATTTTCCCAGCAGCAAATATGATAAGTTATCATATCATATACGAGTTGCTTGTTAGACAATATAACTCAGCCCAAACATAACAGAATTTTGGTTATTCGGGGTTATTCGTACACCTCTGAGGTATTCCCTATCTGTATAAGTTAGCTTTCCGCGAATGTACCATAAGAAAGTATGCTTGTTTTATTCACATGATGAATTACATCATCTATAAACTCCCCAGCGTTAAAAGGATTTGAAGTGTCATTTTTTGTCCTTTCCTTCTTTTGATCAAATGCACAATGATAAAATAACCGAAAACTAAACTTATGCTAAATTGTTTTGCATCCTCCCAGATTATTACTGTATATGTGTTGGAGCAATGCATAATATAAAAGTCCATTTTAAAAATCCATTGACATGACTTTTAGCTTGTTGATCAGGCATTACTTTATTTATTTTGTGAATGTCGATATGTTATATACATCTTAAAGCTTTTACATAAATTTTGGGGGAGATATTTTGATTAGTCCAGCAACCCGTGGCTTAATAGTCATAATGAAATAGACAGACAGACAGACAGACAGACAGATAGAAATAGTTTATTTAAGTGTCACAAGTTAAACATGTACATGAGTATAAACGTGGTATGAACTAAACATGTTTAACAACCAGCCATTGTTTGGCTTATGAGACACTGTTAAAACAATATTACATATATACAACATACAAATTGATATGTAATGGTAAAACGGGGTAAAGGAAATAAAGGAATAAAAGGGTAATATGTAAAAGAGGGCAAATTAGGTAAAAGACTGACGCCATAGAAACATACTTTTTACGGTTAAATTTTTCCATTTTGTAAAATCAACAGAGGTAAATAAGTTATTAAGAGTATTAATAAAATTAAAACGAAGGTCTGAATACAAGCTACACTATCAGACGAAATGAATCTCGGACTCTACTTTATCACAGAAGGGACATATTCTAAGATGTAGAGGGGTGGGGGTCTGCTGTGTCTACCTGTTTCTCTGTGTAGTCGGAGTGATCCACAACGTAGTCTTGATAGATATTTTCGTTGATTCCTCGACATGATTTTCTGTACATATATCTCAGGAATAAGATCTTTCTTGAATAACCTGTATATCCGTAACTTATTTCCATTATATTTAGGTTTTGATTCGTCGTTCCACAGATCTTTGAACCACGAGGACTCGTCGATTTTCCTCAGTTCGGCTTTCACAAGAGACATAACAAGCAGACAGAATCGGCCATATCCCCCGCCTTTGGGAACATTTATTGAAGAATAGTTGTTGAATAACTACGAAAGCCTACAAGGGCCAAACTCAGTGACAACATTTTAAAAAAAAAAGGTTGTAATTACAACTTTAAAAAGCTGTATATTCAAGTCTTAAAGTTGTAATTACAACTTGTAAAGGTGAAATTACAAGTTTTAAAAGTTGTATATTCAACTTTTAAAAGTTATATATTCAAGTTTTAAAAGTTGTATATTCAAGTTTGAAAGTTGTAATTACAACTTTAAAACGTGTAATTACAACTTTCAAAAGTTGAATATTCAAGTTTAAAAGTTGTAATTACAAGTTTTAAAGGTGTAATTACAAGTTTTAAAAGTTGTTTATTCATGTTTTAAAAGTTGTATATACAAATTTTAAAAATTATATATTCAAGTTTTAAAAGTTGTATATTCAAGTTTTAAAGTTGCAATTACAACTTGTAAAGGTGGAATGACAAGTTTTAAAAGTTGTATATTCAAGTTTTAAAAGTCATATATCAGATCTACTTTATCATATATCAGATTTACTTTATCATATATCAGATCTACTTTATCATATATCAGATCTACTTAGTCATATATCAGATCTACTTAGTCATATATCATATCTACTTAGTCATATATCAGGTCTACTTAGTCGTATATCAGATCTACTTTATCATATATCAGATCCACTTTATCATATATCCGATCTACTTTATCATATATCAGATCTAGTTATCATATTTCAGATCTACTTAGTCATATATCAGGTCTACTTAGTCGTCTGTCAGATCTACTTAGTCATATACCAGATCTTCTAAGTCATATATCAGATCGACTTAGTCATATATCACATCTACTTTATCATATATCAGATCTACTTTATCATATATCAGATCTACTTTATCATATATCAGATCTACCTAGTCATATACCAGATCGACTTAGTCATATATCAGATCTACTTAGTCATATATCAGATCGACTTAGTCATATTACAACTTTTAAACTTGAATATACAATTTTCTAAACTTGTAATTACACCTTTAAAACTTGAATATACAACTTTCTGAACTTGTAATTACACCTTTTAAAGTTGTAATAACAACTTTAAACTTGAATATACAACTTTTTAAAGTTGTAATTACACCTTTAAAAGTTGTAATAACAACTTTAAAACTTGAATATACAACTTTGTAAACTTGTAATTACACCTTTAAAAGTTGAAACTACAACTTTAAAAAAAAAAAATTGTCATTGAATTTGGCCCTTGTAAGCTTTCGTAAATAACAGTGACTATGAACCTTTTTTCAACTAAACACAACACACACAATTTCAGCACCTGAGAGTGGTACTGGAAAAGAAGACAAAATGCGAAAAGTTTACAGACGGCCAGATCTTAGCCTACCCAATATAAGGTTTATTGCAACTGATGGTTATCGTTTGCTGATGATCAAGATGAAAATAGGCACTTCTGCTTGCCATGATAACTGAGTTATAAAACGATTTTTTTCTTCTTTTGCTGTATTCTTAAATTCGTTTAGGTAATCTTACATAACTTATTTTGGTTATCTTGATAAAACTTCGGATAACTTCGATTGTCTGCTTAGTGAGGCATGACATCCATCCCATTTCAACGCGTACTGCGCAATTTGAGGTATTCCGGGGTACTCCAAGGACAAATCGGCATGCTCTATTTTGCACATTATTTATCTCTTGATGGCTAGTAAGTCCCCAGAGGGGTGCTCCCTACATCAATATGGGTTGAACTGTGGAATTTAGTAAAAACGTCATATCCCATGTCACCACACGTAGTATTTCGATATTAATAAAGATAAAGCATGACTTGCACTCTTTGCTATTTCCTTGACAGTCAACTTCATGTTAAGGTGCTCCTCAAACCACAACCCAAAGTACTTGTAGGCCTCTGTGTAGTCCAATGTCTCGTTATCACATGAAAATATATACGTAGATCTTGCAGTGCTTTTATTCCTGAAATGAACATTCTTGGTTTTCATCTTGTTGATATTGAGCCCCCAGTTGCAGCACCAGTTAGTAACGACGTTCAACATATCTTGCAGTCTTTCTTCCGTTGGAGCGAGTAATACAACATCGTCTGCATAGAGTAGGATCGATATCATCTTGTCATCCATGAAAACGCCATTTTTCAAATTCCTTATGTCTTCTGCGAGGTCGTTTATATATAGGGCGAATAAGGACGGTGACATTAGGCAACCTTGCTTCACGCCTTTTGGTGGCGAAAAGAAAGGGGTCAACATATTATTGATACGAACTGCACAATTAGTATCCTCATAAAGTGATTGAATAGTTTTAAACATCTTTCCATCAATACCACATTTTCTAAGTTTTAACCAGAGGCAGGGTCTGTCAACATTTTCATTGTCATTGTCAAGTCTACTTTTGATAATCGAATATAGACTAAACATGTGATCAAAGCAGCTTCTTTTCTTGCGAAAACCATTTTGCTCGTCGACGATTACATTAGAGCCAAGCCAAGAAGTGAGTCGTTCATTCAAGATGTCACAATAGAACTTTGATGGTACAGAGAGTAGTGAAATGGGTCTGTATGCGGATGGGATTCGAACGTCTGTATCATTTTATGCTTTAGGGTGAATAATGCCTTTGCTCCCTGTATCGGGAATTACACCTTTCTCAAAACAAACAGTATATAGCTTAAACAGAATATCTACACACCTGTCATTCTTGAGAACCTCAGCCGGGATATTGTCTAGCCCACAAGCCTTCCTCATCTTAGCTCTGTGTACCGCACTGACGACCTCTTCCCATGATATTGGCTCGTTCAGCACACTGTCTTCACTCTGGGTGTCACCCAACTCCTCTAACTCCGCGATTACTCGTTTCCTGTGGTTTGCATCGAGGGATGAACTGTCATCAGAGTAGATTTCTTCAAAATCTGTTTTCCACTGTGTTAGAACAGACTTCGGGTCTGTACAGATATTGCCGTCCTCCTTAATCATCTCCATTGGAATAACAGTGTTTCTCTCATTTTCTATGCCGATTTTCCCTATTATTTATAGAATTCTCTAAATTTGTCTAAAAGGTTTAGTTGTTTATTATATTGATATTGTCTCTTTATTCTCCTGTTGAGTCGGTCGAACGTCTTCCTCTCATAACAGTAAATCTCGTTCATACGTCTCTTACTCTGAGTACTACCACTGCACCGTAACCATTCCCGTTCACTGCCAGACACTTTCATCCACTGCTGTTGTAGCTCTGCATTCCAATGAAATACCGGACAAACTAAAAAAAACTATCAGGAGAATGATAAACATGCGACAGAAGTGCACTGACCTCTATCGCCATTTCAATAGGAATGTTCTTTTTAACAAAATAATTCCAACATGTTAATATGTTAATAGGTAAATAACATGGATTATGATTTCCATTAAAATTGATTTTGATGTTTCTTGTTGTTGACGATTGTTGTTCATATGAATTTAGATATGTTGTATAATTTGTAATATGTTAATATGTTAAAGATCATGATTTCCTGAATTAAGGGACATCGACTTTATTTGCATTATGTATTTGTTATAATCCATGTATTTACCAAATTCTCTTATAGGCTAATATAAGACTTATAAAGCAATAACAAACTTTTCAAAAGTTACTAATGACGAAAGGTATTTGAGATAATAATGTACGTACAATGGTTTACTCATACTTATAAATACCACGAAATACCAATTCACCATCAAAATGTATCCAAGACAGTATACTATACAAATTTACAAAATCGACAATTACCTACTTGTTGACTGGAAGCATAATGGTAATTCAAAACAGTTTAAAGTGTTCTGCACATACATGTAAGCAAACTATTCTGAATTATATATTCAGTATATTTCTCAAGATAGGAAGTAAAAAGACGTGATTACAACGTTCCTGATTGGCTACTGTGAACACATAAAAAAAGTGTGAAACAAAGGCCCATCGTCATATTATAGAAAACCTATAACACTATACAAGTAATTATAAAACCATATAAAATATGCTGATGCTTCTTGGGATAGGAAGGAAGCTGTTGAAGTCTATCTATGTGTGTCAATTGTGTAGTAATAATTGTATCTATGTGTGTATATATACCATGTTGTACATGTGGTACATAACTTTAGAATCATGAAAGGAAAAATGCAATCGTTTAAAAAAATATTTACTTCATTTAGTGTTTAGACAAATTGAAGGTGCCTTGTAATTGTGATATATATACTATTCCGATAGTGTCAGTTTAATGTTAAATATGGAAGTGATATGATTCGTTAAAAGAAACACAGAGAAAATTAAAAGTTATTGCAATTGTGAATAAATCAAACAAAGGATCAGTTTCACGCAGCGTGTTCCATTAGAACACAATACAGAAAGTGCTTCTATGTGAACTTAATTGGGTTCTTGAGCAAAATAAGCAACATAAGAATAATATTATTTTAAAAATTGTCATTGTTTTGTATAAAGTGACTAATTAGTTTCAAAATAGCCATTCACAATACTCTTATGTCCTCCTCTTCAAAGGCTTCTATTTACACATGAATAATTGGGTGTATGTTAAAGAACAGACATAACGTTAGCAAAACACAGAATTGTCCAATTAAGTATTTAAGCAGTAGTATTAATAAGTACATACTATCGCCATTTGTTTGGTCCAAGCTTTTTGTAAGGATTTGAACAGCTGCATTTAGGATGTTTCATTACAAGAAGAGAGGAATTGTTTGGTTTTTACTTTCAAATAATTGGATCAAGTAAACCTATTCTGAATATTGAAAAGCAAAAATGATCAAAGCTTCTTTGAATTTACCTCTTTTTTTTGCTCATCAGGCCTGAAAGGCACAATTGGCTCATGACATGACATGGCGTTTGACCATCTGTCACTCCGTCCGTCCATCCATACATTTTTCGCTTTTTCGAATTCTTCTCCAGAACTCCTTGGCCACTGGAGATAATAAATTATAGATTCCATGACCCTTTAGTTCAAACAAAATTCACAACCTAAAAACCTATCTTCTTTTTATCCTCAAATACTAAAAGCCCTAGAAGGCTTTAATGTTGTGCCGAGCCACTTGGGATTATGAATTGTAAATTTAGTGATGATGTGGCTCTAAATAAAAGGCCACATGGGCCACAACTTAAAGACCTATTTTCATCGTATTTTCCAAAACGAAAAGTTCTTGAAAGGTTATAACAAATGTTCCTTAAATTGTACCTTATAATGTAGTGTTTAAAGCGTGATATGTTTCAGAGCCAGTGGGTCTATTTGTGTTCTTTTTATTCCCCACAAATAAAGGCAAAAAATGACATGAGCATGCTTTAGTCATTCCCAAATTAACGCCAATTTTGAGTATCAATTGACCAACCCATTGAATTTAGGTATTCGCTCCCATTCACAATAACCTCTCTTTAATTATTAGGTTTACTGTTTTAATCCATTACTCTTAAGCAGAATATAGGAACTCAATGTCGGTTTACCCGTTGTCACACAATTGAACCTGTATTCACATGCAGAGATATATTAATGAAAATTATTAATGCCCAAAGAATATTATCTAAACTAATGTTGTATAGTGCTACAGTCAT
Organism: Gibbula magus; assembly: GCA_936450465.1. Lineage (NCBI taxonomy): Eukaryota > Metazoa > Mollusca > Gastropoda > Trochida > Trochidae > Gibbula > Gibbula magus. Next base: position 77,474,221 of record OW388289.1, on the reverse strand, counting down.
GTTCTAAGCAAATGATATTGACGTCCTTGGAGTTAAATACAAAACTGTGAAGTGGATCGAATTATATAATCACATTTGATATAATAACAATAACTTATATGTATATTTGTATGTTATTTCGAACTCAAATTCAGACCCCGATAATAATGCAAAACCCAACAACTGTCCAAGTTATGTTGTCTTCTTCCCTCGAGGGTAATATGGTCTGATGTACCATTTTTGTACCAGTGTGTCGTCCTGGGGTCATTAACATGAAATGAAAATCGAGTATCTTCACGATAACATAAGTTCATACCTTTAAGCATCAGTTTGTTTATTGGGTCAATGTCTTGAAATATATCTCAGCTAAAAGTGGCGTTATGTTTCACTCTTCATTGAACATCATATCTACTAGGATAACAATTCATGTTAATTCCTAACTTTTGATAAATTCGACAAAGGTAGTGCACAACATCTCCGATATAGTGACCACCTAATCACTTTAATGTATCCGATATGTGTCGATGGTTTGGTCTCTAATCGCCTATATCCCCAGTCGCCTTCATCCCCACTCGCCTACAAAAAAACCCTGACTAATTAAGCTTTGACAATGCACCCCTACTCTTGTAATGAGCTCCCAATACCATGAGTGTTTGTCAAGTATCACTACCAAAACTACAACTTATGATGGAAGAGTTGATGATTTATAATTAAAGCAAATTGTATGTTCATGTAGCAAATTGCATACTGTACTATCTCAAATAGCTTTTTCAAATTCTGATATCATATGAAATATTTAATGAGCCTGCTATCATTTACACAACTGTAACAGTCCAGGGGGACCAATGTCAAACCTATTTGTTATATTTCCATTCTAAATGGAAAAGATTAACTGAATATGCTAGTTTGAGGAGGTGTTATATGCCCAAAATAGTTGCAAACAGATAGTGGACCAATTAAAATATTGCATATTAATGTCAATACTGTTACAAGAAATATCATTTCTGGTACTGACAATATTGCAACATACCCACATATCTATCTATAAACACAACTATGCATATATAATGAGTGTTTCGTGATGTAATTTTTTAGGATAAATAGTTTTTACATAGCCTTGACCAGCCGATCTTTAGGAAGATGTATAAGGAGAAAGCACAATTTTCCTTCAGCAGTTAATCGACTGTGCCGTAAAAGTTATTGTTGTTGCGAAATATGACTTTGAATGATCATGGGATGGTTTCGTCCTTACATCCCTTTCCTTTTATATAGTAATAGGGTAGGGTGTATATATTAGGTATTTATCCAACCTCATGTACGAATGTCGATTCCTGATTGGTCCACGTGACCATTAACAAATATCAATAAAAATCCGTCATACGGGTTGATCAATTTTCCCGAGGGTGATAAATGTTTTATATCCCGCAACATGAATAAAGTATGCATCCACGTCAATCATTCCATGTTACGTGACACAAGTTAAAGGTCATAGTTTGTTTTCTGTCAAACTTTTTCTTGGTTGTTTTTAATGATATTTTGAGACAGATATAAATATGTTATAACATTCATACGATGTTCGGGTGACATCGTAATTTATCAGACCCTTGCTAGTGTTTATCCATAAACACTAAATACGGCTCGTTGGATAAACACTAACGCTGATCTGATAAATTACGATGTCACCCTCCATTGAAAGTTATAACTTATAGTGTCTTGTTGATATCTTATTCCGCTTGGCAGAACGACCGTTTTTAAAAGCCTTAATTATGACGGAAACTATTCAAGTGAATTGTATGAACCATGATTGCTCGATACTTAATAATACATCATTATACATGTTGAATGCAAACATATAACCAATATGATGTCATAAGTACATATATTGATGCTACCATTGTGTCACATTCGTGAGCGTATTTTATCAGTAGTTACCAGGTCAACAGTCTATTAAACAGTCTATTCGTATATATTACATAACACCCAAGTTAAAATGATAATTCAGCTTTCTGGTGCCAGAGGTCCTTAAGAAAACAATCGAAGATGCAAAAATTTATGGCGAGACGGATGGATGGACGAGCAGACACAAAGGGTTGCGTGATGTGATGTGATGTCATGTGATGTGATGTTCCAAGAATGCAGAATCGTGCGAAAACCTAAACCTGATTGTAGGTTCGTTAATGGTTTTAAAAAGAAAATTATTTAGACGTTGTAGTTAAAATATGCCTCAATTTTCCTTTAGTCAGACAGTGTTGTAACCTCACATAATAGTAACCAAATATTAACGACAACATACTTAAGTTGTGAATATATCTTAAGAATTTGTTTTATTTATTTATTCTTGTGTCTATCGAAGTTAAATTGCAAACACGTTGTCTCACATAGCTGCTCTCTGGAGATACAACCATAAAACGTGTCAGGTCATTTATGCATGTATCAGTCTCTTCTACATATATATCATGTGCATATTAAATCATTTTAAAATTAATCGAGAATCATCTAACATTTGCCAAATACTTGAATGACTCATGCAAGCACACGTTATATGAAAAGGAATTCCTATCAGCTGACAATAACGGAAGGAATGATCCTATTTACCACGTCCAATTAAAGAAATTAGAGTTTTAATGTAGATATATCTTGTCTCCTGTGAAATTTAAATTGCGTGTTATGATCGTCGAGAGAGTTGATAAGCTAATGAGACAGACAATAAAATGACTGTTTGTTCACGAATGGTCATTAGCTTATCTCTGAGATTCGTCATTTTCCATTTAGCCAGGTCGTGTCGTAACCTGTAATTTTGCCCGAAATTAACAAGGATATTTGAATTGTGAAATTATTTTCGAAAAACGTTTTGAAATACTGATTTTGTAAATATAAGGATTGTTCTTTTTCTCACTACAATTTACTGCTTTTTTACAGAGATAGAACCACTCAACATTAAAAATTACTTATGTACATGTATATGTCAATCTCTCCGACATTTGAAACATCTTTGCGCATTAAATCATATGTAAATTAAACACAAATCATTTGATATTTGCCACGTATTTTTTCTATGAAGAAAGTCCGTATCAGCTAGCAATAACTTAATTCCTATATACCGCGTTCAATTAAAGAAAGTAGTGCAGTAGATGTATCATCTCTCTTATTCACTTTCAAATGCGTGTTATGATCGTCATGAGGCTATTTGATTCAGGGTTATTATCACAACGTGACAATGCCAATTGTGACAGAAATGGCAGATAACAGAAATTTATAAATAAATTATATTGACACGAAAAACGTGACCTCAGCTTCCGTTGATATTTTGATCTAATCATGTAATTATTTAAAATGGCGTTTAAATATATAGAGGATACTTACTTGAGTTTGTATAATGCCAGGTCTATTTTACGAGTGTCATGACTAAAGGCAACTTTGAAGGATGAAATAAACCTAGTACATGTAGTTTACAATACGTGTTCTATTCATTATGTAATTTTGACAATAATGTGCTATTCAAAGTACTTTTATGTATCATTTGTTAGTGGAAAGTAGCTATATCCATTATTATCCCCCACCAAAACGGAGTTGCGGGGGACATAGAAATAACTCCTAACAGTCCGTGCGTTCATCCGAGCGTTCATCCGTGCGTTTCGTTAGGCCTATCTCGGCGAAAATTGGTATGGGGAACACTCATTATGATGAGATGGGCTTTTTATGGTTTTCAACTACTCTGGAATTGTATTTGGTCGTTTCCATGGAAACACACCTGAAAATTGAGGAGCTATAAGGAATTGGTCAATGTTACTTGATATGTGGAACAATCATCCTTTGTAGATTTGCCTTCTCGGTTTTTCAACTTCATCGTAATTTTATATTCAGGCGTTTCCATTGAAATTCACCATGTTATCATAACCTATGGATGCACTTATAAACATTGACTTCAAACGTGTAAACGACAGCTGAACGCTTTTATTTTCTAAAATGAAGATGCCTATATGGGTAAATTAGCGCGATAAGCATTATATTATGCTTAATGTGCTGCAGATTTACATTGCTAATTGTCTGTCAATCTCCATCAAGTGTAGCTTCAGAATGATAATGTGATTCGTTCACAACGTCGATGAGATCTAAAATTGATTATCTTGATGAAACTGTTCATGTCAGTTAAAGGTAACAGGGATATAATCGTCATTGTGTGTAGATAAAGATGGAATTCATGAAACAACTGTGGAAGATGCCACCACATGTATTTATTTAACTATACCCATGCGATACCATTTTTATTAAACGAGTTAATAAATTGGTACCAAGGAAACGAAAACGAGATTATTAATAAATGCTATAACATCTTAAATTGTGACGTTTTACGAACAGTGGCATCATAGTCGTTTATTAATGAATTAAAACCATTTCACCAGAGTATCGTCCATAGGCGAGTAATAACATTTCTTTGTTAGATGTAAGTGAATTGTACATCAATGATCACGTATGATATCATAAATACTAAAATTAACTTTGGCATTAATTTGTTAACCAGTTAAAAACTTAGTTTCATAGTGAACGAACTCATCATATAAAAAAAGTCATACATTGATTAAAAACAAGATATACATATTTATAGAATTTCTTGAAAATACCTGAACGTCGTACATCATACACTTCGTCTCTCCTTTATATCATGTCGGGATTCAGTTCCGAAGTACACGTTATATTGTCGCTGGCATTTGATGATATCCACGTTTAATGTTCCTTCCTTATCTTCAGATCGAAACCGTCAAATGAGTTTAACATAAGTGTGGATACACTTATCTCAGACTGTCAGAAATACAGATGCGAATTGATTGTTTTTAATACGGCATACAAATAGTACAGATATAAATGAGGCGTGTAATGTCGGCTTCTGTAAATGTAAAAGGCCATTTCCCGATTTTCAGTGATTTTAACTGCATTCGCTGCTACATAATGTAAAAGTTAATGTCTCAGACTTCTTGGAACCACATTGGTTAGTGAAATAGTTTGTAAATTTAGTTATTATATTGGATTCCCACACTGCTTCCTGGCAATATAATGGCTTTAGGGTTGTTAGCTTCAATCTTTCTTTTTAGCTATAAATACCCGACTACTATTGCTAGATGTATGACATTGAACATGGAAATATGGCAACTTGACATCAACAGAAAAGTTTAAATCATACCTAAAGAAATCAATTATTATATATGGCACCATTCTACTTTACCACGGGTATCCGCAGAGTGAATATTCATCATACTCGTTTAGATATCATGTAAGCGAGCTTAATTATTTTTTATTTAATATTGGCAGATTCAACATGTGTATGTGGTTATTTATGTGAAAATGTGTCTCACTCCATGTTCAAATGCTGTTTATATGATGTACACAGAAAGAAAAAACATGTTTAACATTTTCAAAATTACATGTACATGAAGATGATGCACTTTCTTTTTTTTATGTTAAGTGGCAACAAAAACCTATCATATTCGAAAAACCAGGCAATTTTTAAAGCAGTTCAGCAATTTATAACCAATAGTAAACATTTCTCCTGCCTGATGCATTTCTCTTCATTTCTCTGTAAATATCGTTCTACCATTTCTGTATTATATTGCTTTCTTATTACATTACATTATTTTGTAAATACATGGGAGAAGTTAGATAACTTGTTCCTAATCCTGTTCTTATTGAATAAAATATGTTTAAATCAAACTTGACATTAAAAATAGTTTTCCTGAATCGGAATCATAACTTGCCTTTCTTGTAAAGATACGACCTAATGAATGGTCATCATTATGCATGTATGTTTATATATAAAATCTTTTTAAAAATATAATGTAAGTCCGTCAATCTAAATACATTTAGATCGACAGTCCTATATCATGGATATATAGTCGATCTAACAGTGGCCGGTATGAAAGGTCGTCCCGTTGAACTTTCCTGTGCAAAAGAGGGAATTTCGATTTGACCAATCATGTGATTCGTGTCTGGTGTCACAATTGGCCATAAAACTGCTTGAGACTTATAGCTTCCCGTCCAGTTTTCATAAACAGTATGTCGATAAACACATTTTGAAAACTAATAAGGAACGAAAACGGTATTTTATGGTTGTATGTAATGAGATTTGTTTTATGAAGAACAAACATTTGCTCTATAACCCGTATCCTTAGATAAACATGCAAAGTTCACTTGAGTTGAATTTTACAGTAAAGAGTTATCACCCCTTACAAACAGTCGTTCGTAGAACTATTTTATCAAATAATTTAGCTCGTGGCATTAATTTGTTCTCCCTTATTATTCTTGAGCAATACTATTCTTCACTTTTGATAATGTTTTTATCATTTTTCATTTATCCTTATTTGCTGACAGGACTTTCGACGTATGGGTCGCTCGGTGCTTTCCGAATGACTGTTATTTACTCCTTTCATCGTACATCGGCGAAACAAAGTTTGGAGTTTTGAGAAAGCTCAGGCGAGATGAGGCCTCTTTTGTGTTTGACTTAGCGGCGAAATGCAAAGTAGCAACAATAAAGGGGTATGTTGTCATTACTCGATCTTCACATTTTCCCACTGGGTTCGGAGTAGAGCCGGCTTTTGATCTTGTTGTTAGCTTTCAGTATATTCTTGTAACACGTTAAGAACATATGTAACAACACATCTTAAATTGCAATAGGATTTGATATTGATTAGGTTTTTGATGATTCATTAATGCATATAAAAGGAAACACACGATCTGGCTAGAATGGGTAATCAACTGTAAATCATTACAATTGTTAAAATAATTATTTACTTAATGAATGTTCAGTTAGTCACTTAATTGCCTTTCTGTGTTGTTTATCACCACTGATAAATTGCACAATGGATCTGCGTGACCTTCACCGGAGGCTTATATGATTAATATAGTAAATCAATCACAATTACTATTTGATTGCAACTCAATACGAGTAGCAGTAAAAATAGAAGTAGTTGTTCACCAACGTAAACAGTTTGTGTGATCTCGTACAATTACTCATATAAACCAATTTGTCGACAGATTGACAGAAAGGGCACCAATGTAAAATGTATGTACATGTAAGCTTTGTGTACCTTTTTGTGTAATATCAAGAAGAAGTATTTTAATACACACATATATACATATTATGAACGCTTATTGAACATTAAACACATACCGTTTGGGTAAATTGCTAAAAATAACTTTGACAAAACTGTCTGTTTAACTTTGTTCATTGCATTGTAATTTGTTCATTACCGTAGCCGCCGGAATTTATTTGGAGAAGGATGGTTATAGGAAAAATGATTATAGTACATGTATAACCTTTTCTCATAACAACACCCAGATATAAATATTAGGAATGTGTTTGTCTTCCTTGACGCCTGTGAGTAGTTCCCTTATCTTCATAATCTGTATTAGTCATAACAGCGACATTATACGATACATTGTGTACACAATTGTTATATAATGTTTGTGGAATAAAGAAATCAGATGGTTCTTCTCCAGATATTGAGTAATAAACGTGTGTATTTGTATTGTGTATAACTGTAAACTGAAGTACAATTTTTGAAAAACATAGGTCAAACGCTTCATATGAATTAAAACACTGACGGTCATTATTCGTAAACATCATTTTGGAGATAAATTTGAATTAATAAAAGCAAACAATTTGAAATATACTTGACTAAATGCCATGCATCACAATAACACTTTAATTGCCACAAATTGATAACATTATCATTTTTATAACAATCTGGGATTTATTTACTTTACAATTATATTCATGATCTAACACATAATCCCTGAAATCCCAAGAAGAAAAAGGCGAAGGAAGAACGAGTGAATCAAATACAAATTAAAAAATAAAAGAAATCACATCACAGAATTACCATATCGATCTTGTCCTTTTTTCGTAAGTATTTTGTCAAGAATTGTACAGGATATTCCTGAAGAATACTGAACTATTGATTCACGGTGTCACTAACAAGCACTTTCGTTCTGCAGTTGCTGTTAATCAAGATGGTATTGATAGATCTTATACTTACTTCGATCTATTTTTTTCAGTCTATTTGTGTCTATTTTCAGGAAAGACGCAAATCAGAAATTCCAATTTCACCTTTCGTTAAAGAATGTTTTTTGGTACAAACAGTTGACTAACAAAAGGTCTTTAATACAAAAGTATGAGCAAATGGATGCCATTCATCTTACAATATTGTTTCTGTAGAAAATTCAGAGTAAAGGATTACTTATTATGAGATACTTAACTTTAGCATCCAATAAATTGACAAAACAAACCACACATATCAGTTAGTTTACCTTATATCTTCTCCAGAACAAACATCTGACTATGAGGTTTCACCAGTTACTGTATATTTTCTATGCGTTGCAGTTATTAGATAATCAGATATGGTTTTAAAACAAGATAAACATTTACAGGGCATCAATACATAATACCATTAAATATTATCTAACGATTAAACATGGCTCGAAAGAATCGGAATTATATAATTAAAAACAACTTTTAGTTTGAAACAGTAAATTTACATTTGGTAACCGACAATCAATCCTTAAAAAGAGTGAATGCATGTTATTTAACAGCTTGTATTAATGAGCATCAATTCCAGAGCAAAAGCTTCTAAATGCTGTAAAATATTCACCTAATGAGATTAAAACCTGATACTAATAAGTTGACTTTTTAATCTGCTGAACAAAGATTAGCTTAGTTTGTGAGACAAAACCGCAGCAAATGAAAATAAACAATAATCTAGTCTATTTTCTTTGAACGTGTTTATTTGCCCTGAAGCAAAACATGCGTATACATTAGTGGCAGAATGTCCTTCTGCATTCAACTATCCAGCGTTTATGTTAACTCATTTGACGATTGTATAACCGTTTTATATTTATACATACATATTCACCCCTATAAACAACAATATAGTCTGAGGATAATGACTGTCATAAATGATTACAGAACACAGAATAGTTATATGGTTTTGTTAGTACTGGGACTACAGACAATTCGAGGCACGAAAGTACTGTTCCGGAATTTAGAGTTTGTAGCCACATTACATCCTCGGTTACCTAGGGTTTTATATATGCTCCGTTACTCTCCACTATATCACCCCTGGGAAACTCCATCAGAGAAATCTGTACTAAAATTACCCGCCCTTGGCCGGCGTGAGCCAATCAGACTGCTACGCAGCTTAGACCTGCGAGCCAATGACAATTAATATATCTTCGTTGCAAAGCATGCGCGGTCATTTTGTTAGCCATCCGTCACCGGTTATCTGCCTTGACTATTTCCGTCTTATCCTATCGAGCATTTTCTTTGGTTACTGACTACGTCACGCCGGCCAAGGGCGGGTAATTTTAGTACAAATTTCTCTGATAGAGTCGGATAGGGTCGGTTTGTAAGCTTGATAGAACATGCCAAAGGGTGTTTATGATAACTACAAAATCACCATGCCTCTAGTAAATACGTCTTGAGTTAACAGCGTCTTCAGTTTGTTTGTTTTTTAAATTCATAAAACCACACTGGATACACACAAACCCTGGATAACACACAAACACTGGATTTTAAATCTAAATTATAAATGTAAACTACTCACCTATGTACAACATTAACCCTACATTTTATATCTGTTTACGTTTTTCTGTTCGGTTTTATATTTAAAGTTATATTTGCATCAGTTGGCTGAAATCAGCGATCTTCCGCAAGATTAAGACCTCGAGGCCTTTATCACTAAGGAAATAATTTGTAGAGATTGTGCTTGTTGTCATGTCTCAAATCACCTTAAGTACCCTTCCAAAATAGTCAATTAGGCCATCAACGCTCCCCTCAACCCAAGAGACAAACGACCACGCCAACAGTCATTTTGGACTTGATAGATTAAGGAAGTACTTTTGGATTAATCTCGTGATGTACATAATGTCAACTACGCAATGCATTGTACAAATGTCAGTGTAATTCAATCGTCAACGTAACATAACTATATTGTTGGAGTCAAATGCTATCATTATGATAGTTTATCTTTAGGTGTTGACTGTTGCTGATAATGACCATTTAAACGCTATTTTATTTCAATATAGTGACAATATAAAGGCGTAGAGTGCAAATTTGAAATTAAAAAGTTAATAATGTACCGAGGCTGGGGCGGATAAAAATAGTCAAACGTAATTCATGAAACTCACCTAAAGCAAACAAATATACAGATTTGGCTTGGTGGTAATTTAATTGGTCATCTTAGAAATGTGTTTTTGTTAAAAGCCCAATTATTATATTTGTATATGTTCAAGTTTGCCAATTATTAAAAGTGTATGCAGTATATATTAACTTAAAAGGATCAAACAGTCCAACGGCGTCACCAATAAAACGAAAACTTTTAAGTGTGAAAAGCTTTTAATAATTCGAGGATGAAACATTGATCCGTGTTGCTTGACCGAACCATATCCATTCGTTTTAGAACTCTATTTTTGACTGAGAAGGATTGTTTTGCAATTGGTAACTTTTCATTTTCACTTAATAAAATCTCTTTATCTCCATTGGAACACATACTACAGTCCCTTTAACATGTCAAAACATGATCATATATTTTGCATTTGGGGATATGCAATTCGAGTAGATGATTTGAACTTGTGTAAAATAAATAAAATTTCTCGAAATATACTTTGTCACTTTAGTTCTAAATCGAAACACGATCAGAGTTCAATTTCAATGAAACTGTCTGAGGTTCCTTCAACTACTGTACTCTACAATACCTCCCTGTCTTATCTCCAGACATTTTACCTCTAGCCAAGCCTATCAAACCAATCTCTCAGACAACATATTTGTCTCTACAACTTTGTGCATTGTTATACACAACAACAGAGGAAAATAGAATGTCGGTATGTTAAGAATGGATTTCTTTACATAGTTTCGCTTAAAGCAAAAATGGTCGACAAGCAAGTTTACTTTTGACTTGGTCCCGAAACAGATTTTCTACTTTTTTGACAAGGTCCACTTGATCCACAATTCTTTGCTGAGTTTTATTTGCGCCGCCATATACATCATTTTATTAAACTCAATTATCCATCCATCTCATTGTTTATATTTCTCTGATATCAAACGGTGATATTACGATTTTCTTCCACAGTGCAACTACTTCACCAACCATTGTAATGACTGACATTTATATACCCTGAACATATATTGGTTTGGTATAACACTGGGATAATTGAATCTTACTGGTTTATGTTACAGTCTGCTTGACGGCAGTGGTGAGGTTGTTTGTGTTTGCCAATGAGACAAGTGTAATGTAAGTATACACTTTGTAGTGTTGTGCTGTTAATGAAGTAAATACATGTTACTACTAGATACTATTTTTCCTTTGGAGGTTCAAATAAATATAATTAAAGATAAATTGATAACTGGTGTTGAATTATTGTAGTTGAATCAGTATGCAGTCTCGTTGAATGCAGTTGTAAGAGGTGTTAGTCCCACATACTATCCATGCCATCGGGCAACGTCTACTTATTGATGTCCTTGGGATACCACGCCACTCTGCAAGAGATCGTCCAAAGTTCATGTTTATGCAGAGGCAGGCCAGTGCAATGCTGTAATGTTACTGTTCCATGAATGAATTGATGTATGGATATACAATGTCCTGCTGAAACTCAAATCCCCGCCTTGTTCTCCTTGGGAAATGTTCTACTATATGACGTATGATGTGTACCGTAAAAAATGAGTTCTTTGCTGTTATCGTAGGTGATTACGTTCCATACCACGACTGACCTACCTTCGTAGATATCAATGACATGTTGTTTGATGGTGCTGCGTATACGCTGGAACTTTTCATAGCGGCACTGGTCAAATCAAACTTAAACTCAATATAGTGTGTACATGTTAGAAAAGAAACACATTAGTGTAGCCCAGATGGATGATCAATTGTAGAGTATTTGCCTCATGAAGGTTCATTTAGTCACTTGATTGAGTTCATTTCTTGTTCATCACTAATGATTAATCACAAAATACATATGTGTGACCAAGATGGCTAACCTGAGAGTTAATCAATACACACGGTGCTGATTAGATTTCTAATCCTAAATATGACTATTAGTATTTCTAATTAGAAAACGGTTGTTCACCAACGAAAACAGATGTCTTCCATTGGTCACAACGCACAGTTATAGTATACAACGATAACAATTTGCTCGCATTACACAATAACCCCCTTTTCTCATTATTTTGTAAGTGTTATGGTCGTGGTTTTATATCAGTTTTAGTTGCACGTGTACGTGCCAATTTGTTGAAAGAAGAGTATAATTGAAACACGAACCATGATTAAACACCAGCATGTAAGATATTCAAATCGATTTAATTTTAAACAAGCGAGAATTTCTCATTTAATATACCTAAAAGCCATTCGGAATCGGATACCTTCTCCTTGATGTGTTGATTACCTGTCGGAATCCATTAGGATAGTGATCTGAAGGAAGATTGATGGCGGTCACGAAGCTATTCATATAATCATAGGAAGTACATCGCACCAATGTACAGCAGAGACCATGATTATCGTGTTTGTGGTTAGCTTATCTCAAGTATCTTAATTATTCATAGAGGTTACAATAAATAGTAAATGTGTACAAAGGCCGCTTTGTTCAATATTATAGACCGATTTGGAAAAATAATTTAAGAAAAAACAGTGTTGATAACACGTACTCCATCCCCAGAGGGCGAATCTTGAAAACATTAAATCTGAAGTCAAAACGACTTAATCGCAAATAGAAATAATGATCAATATGGAGATGAAATTAAATATAATAAAAACACGTTTTGAATCAATGGTTAACATTCGTTAATATCATTTAAGGAAGTTAGTAAGACACCTTTGAAATACAATTATATACAATAATAAGATAGTGTCCTTTTTATTCTAAGTGTTTGTGTCAAGAATGGATCCGGATAGTCTTTAAGATTGAATTACCGATTCACAGTGTAACCGACAAGCACTTTGATTCTGCAGTACTGTTGCTACTAATCAAATTGGTGTTAACGGATCTTATACTATTTCGCTGTAATGTTTTGCACGTATTTCGATTTTCAGAAAAACCGTTTATCAGAAATAAGGCATTGGGTCACGTCATTCGTAAGTTTCCGCTCCATGAAAACGTAATTCAGGATTAAGGACAAATCGTTCTGGTGCTAACATTTCACTAAAAGAGTTGTTTCAACATGTTAAGAAAAACGCCATTAGCGCGATTGCCCACGAGGCGTTACATACTAAGGTCAGGGCAAACATACAGATGATACAGTACTGTCCAAGTTGGCCTGCGTTTAGAATTCTGTATAACAGTGTTGATGTGTTCATGACTTCTGGAGCAGTTCCTACATTCACTATGAGGTTACAACAATGTTGTTCATACACTATAGCCTGCATCATTTCGTTCAGCGTTTTTTTGGCGGTTTTGTTAACATTAAATCTACAGATGAAAAAAAGATTTTCTTTAGCAGATGAAAATAGGTTTTTAAAACATGACACCTGTTGTCTTAATTAAGAGACCAGAGGGTCACCTAATCTACAGTTGATAATCGACATTTACCTAGATGCCTCAGATCTGCACAAAATTCCAGCTCTATAGCGCCAACAGTTCGTGAGTAGTAGTTGAAAGAATACAATAAAACGTTTACAGTCGACGGATGAACGGACGCCAGACGCAATGTCATTCCATAAGTCGACCAGGCCTGATAAGCTAAATTTAGTTAATTTTCGTAACTGAGGTTGAAAGTCAATCTACCCCGACGAATCGAAATTTGCAATTTTTCAATTATAAGATAAATAGTTGCGTTTGTAAAATTTCCGGGATTCATTGCTATTCAACACCCGCAAATTTAGTTTAAAACCGACGGCGTTAGCAACTATTTATCGATATTGTAACATTACCGTTTGTTATCAGGCGTTTTGAAACGAACTCTCTTTTTGCGTACCTATCTCTGAGTGGAAAGGACTTTGCGACTGTTCCGTTTTTGTTAGAGGTGTGGTCAGGTCAAAACAAATGTAAATACTCGGCGTAATATGCACATTAGCAACAATTTACATATAAGCTCAAACAGTGTCACTCAACTATGTTCACTTCATAATATTCACGTATCCTTTTAGATGGCGATAAACATTTATCTACGACATCAACACAGTAAAACACCTAGGAACAAAAATCTTAAACTTGCCCTAACCCATTGTGACAATGACGCTAGCATTGTGACGTCAAAACGGTTGATCACTATGACGTCATGCCATGGAAACGGCATTCGGTAAACACAGCCGCATGGAAGAAGGCGTCAAACTTGGACAAATCTTACTTGTTAAAAACATTTTAGTTACTTGAAACTAATTAATTTTGAGAGTTATTTGTGACCTATACTGCTATACACAAGTAAGAAAATGACAATGCCACCTGTCAAATTTGAGTAAGGAGTACATATTAAGAGAAATAGACAAAATAAATTTTGAGTCGGGCCGAATCTTGTGAACACGATGTATATGTTCGCGGTGATTCGCCCCAAGTAATTTGCGGGTATTCATTGTCATTCAACATAGGCAAATCAACCAATCAGAATCAAGGATACACCGAAGTCATGCTACAATTAGTAGATAGATACATAGATACGACACTTGGTAAATTGTGCAACATTGCTTCATTGTTTTAAAATATAGAAGGCTTAACCGATGAGTGAGATAAGATAGGGATATATTCAGTATTGACATATTCAGTACCAGTGTTACGAGTATAATGTGATAAGATTTTTGGAATCTAAAGAGGAACTTGCCCAGACGGAGAGTTTGTATCGATTCCTGAGGACTGTGGGCACACACGTATTGACATAAAGTAGAATGAACTTCCTTTTCATCTTTAGGCAATCAGAATTTCCCTGTGAACGGAGAATAATTCGGACTTACTGTCCTTTGATTTGATATCTTCTCTGAGGTAGAACTCACTATCTCGTTATGTGAACCATCGTCAATCATTTAATATTCATCTTTATCGACATACGCTCTCAAGCCAAACATATTACTTTATAAAATATAGATAGGTGATCAAATCGCATGGAATGTTGAAACGGACGTATGTACTTTTATAAATAAAAGACATTCTTACTCAAACAGGCCATGATATGTCGCCAATAAAATTTTGGTCAAATGAATTCTTGACGGAACTTCTTTACGTTTAATGGTTAAATCACAATGATTAATAATTTAAAGCTTACTTAATTAATGTATGTCAATATACGTAACATACGTGTACATTAATCTGTTTCAAATCTTACTACAGGAATATTACAAGACCCAACCCATGTTTTTCACTTTTGTTACAAACTATTACCATCTGGTCGTAGACATCTTTTACCAAATGTTAAATTTCACAGAAGTAAACACTTTTTAATTCCCGTCAGCATATCGCTTTTAAATACTTTTTGTAAGTCCTACACTTACAATTTTAGCTTACATAATATATTGTTAGATGATGGCCTTATACATAGCGTTGTTTACTAATATGCATTACATGTCTTAAAGGTTTTCCTCTGATGTTCTTAGCTCTTGATGTAAACAAAATTCCTTTTCGAGCAAGAAAGATTTATTTAATCTTATCGTATCTTAAAATGTGTTAAGTTTACAAGGTGAATCAGCACACATGAGTCGCCGATTGCACTGTGACGACGTCAATGGTATGTGACATCAGAAACAATGACGTCAAATAAAATGACAACTGACATTTACATCTTACACTGTAACGAACCAAACTTATCGCCTTCGTTACTAATGTTCTCTTGCTTTGCTATAGTATATGCAATAAGAACGGGTTATGCGGGGTTAACAGTGCAATTTGTATATTAGAGTCAAATCTTGTTTTTGTATACGAGTTTAATTTAGATTTTAGAAATACAAACCATTTAGATAGTGAACAAATGTAACATAACTTATATTTGGGATCACACTATCTGCAAGTGTACAATTTATTCTACTTTTGTCAGCGAATGGGTAAACTGTTGGTACAGTCAGTGCTGACGGTTTGTACCCGACTCTTGTGGGTATGGGTTCGAATCACGCAAGGGGACCGTCCCGCAAAATGTACAAGAATTTGTAGCAGATAGTGAGATAAAAAAAAATATACTCTTCAAAAAAAGAAACGCATGACTGTTTGGGTTTTTTTAAAAATCATAATTTTTGGAAAATTGATTTGATTTAAAGTATTTTAAGGTTAGGATTACATAAACAGTTAATTTCGGAGTAAACTCCAGGCCAAAACGCAACTTTAAATGCTTTATTTGATTAGAAGCGAAAGTTTACAGAAACATGCACAATAGATGCATAAAAGATCACTGCAGCAGGGGATGCACGTGCAATTGATGATAACAACAGAGAGTGGCATGGCTATAAAAATTGACACGTTGTTCATCATTCTACCGGCCAAATGTTGTTGGCAGACACGTTCGAAAATGCCAAGATTGAGTGCCGTCCAACGCATTATTGCCATAGGCCGCATTGAAGCTGGAGAATCACATGGTCACGTTGCACGTCATTTCCGGGTTCATCAAAGTACGATTTCCCGTCTCTGGAATCGCTACCTTCAACACAATTCTACAAAAGATCGTCCAAGAAGTGGCCGGCCTCGAGTGACCACACAGGCCCAAGATCGCTACATCCGGGTGGTTCATCTACGGAACCGACATCTCACAGCCAGGATGACAGCAGCCAGAGTTCCAGGGGTACGGAGACTGTCCGATCAGACGATCAGGAACCGTCTTCGAGAAGCAGGTCTTCGAGCAAGACGTCCTGCTTTTCGGCCAGTTTTGACACAGCAACATCGTCGACTGCGGGTCAGATGGTGTACCAGATTGAGGGCTTGGGACCTCGCTAACTGGCGCAGAATTTGGTCTAGTGATGAATCACGATTCCAACTCAATCCACGAGATGGGAGACAACGTGTGTATAGACGACGTGATGAACGTTTTGCTCAAAATTGCGTCCGGGAGGTCGATAGGTTCGGAGGAGGGAGTGTTATGGTGTGGGGGGGGGGGGGGGGGGGGGGGGGGGGGGGGCATTGCAAACGACCGTAGGTCACAGCTTGTGACTGTCCCAGGCAATCTAACGGCAGTTCGCTACATTGACGAAATCCTTCAACCTCATGTGGTGGGTGTTATCGACCAGCAGAGGCAGTTATTTCAGCATGATAACGCCCGACCCCATACAGCTCGTGTAACAGTTGACTTCCTTGCAAATCAGAACATTCATGTTCTTCCCTGGCCGTCCAAATCACCAGATATCAATCCCATAGAACACCTGTGGGATGAACTGAACAGACGTGTCCGACGCCGTCAACCTCAGACGTTGGCTGACCTCACCGTTGCCTTGCAGGAGGAGTCGCACAATATTCCACAGGTTGCGATTCGACGTTTGTTTCAGTCTATGCCCAGGGGAATCCAGGCAGTGTTAGCAGCAAGGGGTGGCCACAACCGGTACTAGCATCAGCACGCCGCCAAGGACACATTGTGCGTTGGAACAGTTATTTAGCTTCACCAGATGAAACACCGGTATCTTCTCTGTCATTGTGCTGAATTTGAGATTTGTAGCTTATTTCAATCATTATATATGTCTCTTTGAAAATGTAATAAAATACACTGATCATGCGTTTCTTTTTTTGAAGAGTATATAACAATGTCATATTTCATATTGGTTAAATACTGTGTAAGAAAATGTTGGTCTTCGTTAAGGTTTATCACACAAATTTACTAAGACAGATAAACCTTTTTTCCTTGCAACTACTTGATTATTCTTATAGAAATTGTTGAACTAGGTTTGAAAAGTGGCTCATGTCATAGATGGAAGATAGTCGTATTTTGAAGAATGTAAATAGTTGTAGTATGTTTAAAGCGAAAATCATATCTACAACCACCAGTAAAAATCTCCGTCCCTAGGTCAAGTTCTAAATATACATGGTTAAGTAAACAGAACTAAACCATTTGGCAAGTAGAAATTATTTCTGAAAATGCTACTTAAATATTTGCAACAGAATATGTATTAAACGGATATCGTGAGGTTGACCTTGTCATACTTGATCATGTCTTCAAGTCTATGTTTCACATGATAGATTCCATATATTGAGCTTAACACTTTACATTGACGTACATTCCGGATGTCGCTAGTATTATACGCCAATATGTATCCAGTGACGGGTCTGCATAGTTCTTTCCTGTGAATTAGGTCCAGTTTAGATATTGCTTTCTGGTATGAATCGATTTTACCTTTGTCGAATATGCCTGTTGGACAAAAGAGGAAACTACGGCTGCTCTTGTCTTTGGGTTATACTTGCAGTTCTCATAAACAATACTCCTCGATCATCTTCAGATTATACGTGTCGACAGAGCTCTACTCAAAGCCGGGATTCATCAACTTCCCTGTGTTGACATTTGATAAAAGACCAGGTAATGCCCCATTGATACTTTCACGTATTCATTTGCGCAAACTATGCTTAACATGCGTACCATTGCGGGCCATTGCGTGATATTGTCGACATAATATTTAGAAAATTTTCAATTTCATGCCACGCAGCGTGTACCATCAGGACCCTTGCGGATGCATGTTAGGCATAATATGCGCATAGTTCACGCGATGGTACACACAATTACCGTGAAGGTACGCGCAGCGCAACACATCACATCATGACTGCAGAGCTATATATGAATCCAGGGTATGAGTAGCGTTTCATTTGGAAGTATACCCTCGAAATAAGAGGATTTAACAAACTAATACACGCAGGTTTGGTACAACTTCATTCGTTTAGTATCGGCCATGTTAATGTTCAGTGTGAACAGGCATGGCCGAATGATTGGTCAATGCACGAACTTGAAGGGCGTCACGCAATATGGTGTTACCACAATGATAATCGCAAATGTGAATAACATCCCCATCGCAAAGTACACCGCTGAATACATGAAAGGATAAAATTCATACAAAAAATGATCATTTGCTCAAGTGTTTTATATGAACAAACGTAACAAAAAATCCTATTAAGGCAATATATAGCACAGACATAACATATACAACTTTTTAAATGCTGTCTTGAGGGCTGACGATGAAGAAGAAAAATCATGTGTGTGAAGAATCTGATCCACGCTGTCTCATCAATGGGTCAGATTACTTACACAAGGGCATAGTATAGTACAGTACGATCTACAACCCAACTGAACAATTATTACTGCAATGACTTTGACTCGATTGTGGAAATATTTACAAACAAATCTTACTTCATAGTTATGTGCTACAATGTGTGCTTTATGAAATCTGATGGTTTACATTGCAAACATGTCATCTAATTACAGTGTGACTATTGGTGTACGAGTAGCTCATAACTTATATTTGAATCAGAATACATCGCGTATTCCTCAAACTCTTCATGAAATGCACTGTAGCATGTTATACTTTAATTACGCATTTAGTATAGAGCGACATGATTTTGTAAAGTGAGAACAGCTCACATAACCCCACCGCAAAGTGTCGATCTCGTCTGAAGCCAGAATCAAGAATCATTCAAGTTCTGTACTCATTAATATAGTTTAATGTCTTTACTGTCGAAATCTAAGGCTACAAATTATATAAAGCTTATGAGATGACAGGAATTTAGCAAAAAGATGTCTAAATTACAATTTCAAAGGTCCGAATTAAAAGACGTTGGTAGATTCCAATGTGTATCACGACTCGAAACCGTTGGGGGAATATGCCGTTCACATGGTGCCAATACAAACAAGATATCTGATAACCTTGTAGAAGGCACGACAAGACTATCCAGTATCTATATTCTTTGAACATTAAATGTCGCTGACAAAATATTGTTCATATATGCAAGACACAGTTATTAAAATTACAATAATGCACATTAGTCCATATATACAACCACATATGCTATTTCTTTAAAAGGCACAATGAGACATTTAAGTGATTATGTTCTATGAATATGCAACTGTTCTCACATAAACTGTTTTAGGAAATGCAATGTAAACATAAACTTCGAATAATTTGCATAGATGATTATCTTTCTAAAAGCCAAAACCACCTATTGAAGGTATATATAAATGTTTAAATGACTCGGCAGAACGTATCGGAAGATATTCAGTGCTAAAGAAATGGGACGGGCGAACAGATGGATAAGCTGAGCGCTATATACCCCCAATAACTGTGTAACCGGATAAGCTGAGCGCTATATACCCCCAATAACTGTGTAACCGGGGGAAAACTAACAAATGTGCTTGTAACAATGTTACCACTACAGCAAACACTAACGACTTAGGCACTGTTCATACCACTGGAATAGAGCGATTATCTAAGAACTGAAACTGTACAACAGCAAGTTGTTCTACAGATAACGTAATAACTAAGACTGCTTTTCTTTAGTTTAAGTTAAACCGATACTGGTCACGTATGTACACTTACTATTTCTTTCCTGATGCAGGAAGACATTTTACACTTTACGACAAGAATAACGTGCTTTACAACATAACGAAGATTACATTACACTGAAGCAGAAGTGGGGGTGTTATTGACAGCCTGAAAACAAAATATAGCTTTGAAAGTTTTCCTGAACTTTCTGCTGAAGAATGAGTAGAGGTAGAAATTGATTGATGCATTAATAAGCACCAAGAAGTTACAAATGTTGCCAGCAATTTTCACATCAGTTATTGGAACTTTGTATCCGTGATCGTCCAGGTAGGATCGATACAAGAGCAGCACTGTCCACGGGAGCTGGCAGAGGAGGAAGATTATCACTATTGTGATCAGCATCAGGGTCACTTTGTTTTCTTCCCTCGTACACTTAACACTCATCTTGTTCACGCTACTCTGTACCATTAGTTGCCGCTTCTTCTTCGCCTTCAATAAAGACCTGATGAGAAGCGTGTTAAAGATAATAAGAAACACAAAAGGCACAAGAGTAAAGATGGTGACATACCACCAGTTGAACCCAATCTGATAACTCTTGCTGCGAGCCATGCCAGTGTAGCGACACTTCCATCCGCCAGATTTTCTTTGGACTATTTCCAATTCAAACATTTCGGGGATTGTGTTGATTACACAGAACAGTATTGCTAAACAGGAGAATAGCCTGGCTCGTCCAACAGTACACCAGACTTTGCCTTTCATCGGTAAGCAAACAGCAACGTATCTCTCTATCGTGAATATAACGGTTATCCAGACAGCAAAATTGCCAGCAATGTCACTTATCACCCTTCCATACGGATTGAACTGCAAAGACCATCTCGGTAGAAAGTGATCGGAACAGTGTACAAAGGAAAGTGCAAACATAAACACAAGATAGATTGTATCTGCAATAGCCAACGCCATTAAGTAAATGTTCGTAGAGGTTCGCATAGACGGGTGCGACAATACTACGATGTTTAGGATATTCCCTAATAGACCTATGGTAACAATGGAAGGAATGAGAACCTTTTGAACAATAAGTCGTGTGATCCTGAGGGAATCTGGTACAAGAGGAGGGCCTCCTTGAGTCTCGTTGATGTAGGATGTCAATGTCGAGATGATGAACAGTGGATCCGAGTTGTTCTCAGCATGAGTGATGATATACTTCTGCCCTTCTCCGATCATCGTTGAATTGAACAGCAGAGACATCATTAGCTGATGTTAAGTACAATAGGCCCTATGTTTCAGCTACCGGCTTCACCTTTCGTTCATACCTGCAACATAGTG
Source organism: Gibbula magus (assembly GCA_936450465.1). Lineage (NCBI taxonomy): Eukaryota > Metazoa > Mollusca > Gastropoda > Trochida > Trochidae > Gibbula > Gibbula magus. The sequence continues at coordinate 77,452,526 of OW388289.1, read as the reverse complement.
ACATAAAAGCATAAGAGTTCATTTGTTAATTGAACGTAGTCTATCAGAAAATGATTAATATCCATATACTATTGATAACTATGCACTATTGTAAAAAAGGAAAATGTACACCAGAACTTACAGTGGAGAGAACCATATTCACATCAAACATGACTAAGTAATACACCATGGGAACACAACTGACCTTGGTCATTTAATAACACATTGTGCTCGTTAACATGCATATTTATACGCATTTGATTTGATAATTGGATCATTAATCTCCAAACACCCTGGGGTTAATCGTTTGATTCAGAAATCACTGGACTCGCCATAATTCCCCGACGCCAGTATAATTGACTCTTGACTCTATTCCAAGGAGCTGATTATAATCTGTTTATATCATGTAATAAATGGCTGTTAATGGAAAGCTTCAAAGACACAAATTAGATTTGTTATGATATTGAATATGTCCATATCCAATTACGATTCACTACAAAAGATTGACTTTTTGTGCGAAGTAGAATATTCCTAGGTTCCCATTAGTTTCTCAGTATGTAAAAATAGGGCATACCCTAAACGCTGATATGCCAAATATATGACAGCTGGTTCATCTGTCCATTTCTCCAGTATAACACTCGCATTGATGTAAATCACGACAAGGACAGCGTTATTTAAAGGCAGGTCAAGTATTGAACTGAACATAATTCTTTAAAGAAATTTAAGCAAAATGACTAAAACAAGAAATGTGTGTTTCGCGCCAAGTGGCTAACTGCCAAGCATACATCTCTTCACGTTGATGCGCAGTCATGTTTTAACGCCTGTTATGTTCTTGTTCTGCATAAAACATACTGGAGTATTCCTCTCATCACTCTTAACTAATGAAATCAGAGACTGTCCTCTAAGACGTGAGACGACAGGGCGTTTGAAAAGTGATTGCCAGGAAGCAACTTATTGCCCTCTGGTAAACACAACAATTCGTTAACATGCCACTTGAGAAGTGATTGGGGACTCCAGAGTAACCACTTACGGACAGCTGACTTTTATTCTACATTCAGGTCCTTTCAAACATCGCTCATTGTTTGGCAGCTCCGCGCTTGAAATGGACGACTAATGTAATTGAAGAAGATGTTATCGTAACTCAGCTTGTACAATGATATGCCGTGACAGTGATTGTGCCAAAGGCGCTATTTCCTGGATTGATTTATTAAAATCATTTCTATTTACGCTTTGAAAGGCCCTGTATCACGTTACACAGGGTTGATACTATATTGTAGTATATACTGCCTTGTAACGCTCTCATTTCACGACATTATCCTAATAACTATAATATACCTACTATGATAATGTTTTCTCTGCTTAGACAGTATATAAAGTCGAAAGGTAAAAACAAAGCGCAGTTTGAGTCAAAATTGTGACATATCTCTTCCAACATTGAAAAATACTTTCCATTCCAATTCACAGCATGATTGAAAATAATCCAATATCATGACCGATCATCCGCAAAAGCAGGATCAAATTCATACTTCAACGCACAGTGTATTCATGTCACGCACACACACTGTCATGTAGCGTTAATTGAGGCATTGTAGTTGTAACCAGATACTGTTGGTATAACTGTGTTCTCGGATAAGTATGTCACTGTCTGCCACATCACAGACATTTATTTGAAAATTCTCTTAGACTGTATTATCTAATTCAAAGTATGACATCTGTACATTCTTTCCAAATGAGAACGTCTACGTGTTTTTCGCTTGGAATTCACATTTCCATTCACACATGGTTTTCTTGGGTTAAAGTGGTTTCCGTGAGGAATATTAGGATTGACAATGTCATGTATTTACATGTACATGTTGTACGGGGAAAGCAGGAATAATTTAGAGCACCGTCAGCTAACAAAACATTCCCATGAAATAACCCGAAAGTTGCCCGTAAACATGCTATTATACGCAGACATAGTGTGCTTGAGCGTATATGTACATCATATTTGCATTGTTATGGGACCATTACCATTGCAACCAGCATGTTTATTGGATGTTTATCATATTTGAAGACACGTGAAGATGTAAACGAATTTGACCCCAGGACAAATCGATGGCACCAAGCAGTATATTCTCCCCATGCAGTACAATGATACAAATATTAACATAATCACAATAAAATTATCAATCTGCATTCGAAACATTATGTGATGTGGTGAGTCATAATATTAAATGGATAATAGTTTCACAGTATTGGCAATTAGTCAAACATTGTCTCTAATTATGCAAAACACCGCATTGGTACCATATGGCTGACATTCATTAAATTCCTGATACGCCAGTCGCTTATAACTGAGCTAAGTGCTGCCAATCATAAATACTACATGACCTTTAATGTAATCCTGGCTGCTACTAATTCCTCATAACGTCACATCATAATACAATTTTCTTTTCGCATTTAGACGACAACATAAGGTAGGCGGTAAGTGCAAATACGCGTTAATAAGATTCAAGTCTGGGAACACTGCATATATGCGCAGTATGTGTGTTAAAATATGCAAGAGGATGATACTTCCCACAAGCTTCTATGGATGCGAACTCTTACCTATTCTGCGAGGTAAAGATTATGAACTGGTAGAAGTCACACACACATATTTTGCTAGGTGTATACAGGGCTTCGGCAAACGATTTTCCTCTGCTTCAATATTAGGAAACCTTGGTATATGGAGCATGACTGGCTACATAAATAAATGTAGACTTTTATTCTTTGGTAGATTATGCAACAGTCAATGCTACTCCTCCTTTAATGACTTATTCTGTGTTCAGCTAGCAACTTTTCAAACTAGAACAGCAGCATCGCATAGTATATGTGACACACTTTTACAAACTGGTCGTAACTACCATCTTTTTAATTACGTTACTGACTATCTTGAAACGGGGACGTTTCCATGTAAATCTTCATGGCGTTAAATAGTTATCAACTGTGCTAATGAAACTTAAATTTGTACGATGGTGTACCCAAGTTTGTTATCGGCTAGATATGTCTAGATACCGCCTTACCACAGTACATTTGGTGTACATAGATTAATATATAATTTGATGTATATTATTTATCAGCAATACAGGGAAATTTTATCATTATGTTTGCAAGTCAGCTCAAGAGCAAAATTCTCAAAATATTATGAACTGTGTGAAAGACACTGTAATAACTATGACTGCCTTATTATTCTACATTGTAAACAATATATGTACGACAGAAATCAATTCTTTTCAAAACTTATAGACCTCTTTGATGTAAATAGTTACATATGTACAAATAAAATTACTAACTGAAGATGAAATGTTGGCTCTCTTTGCTGGAGGTGAAATACCGTTAACTGATGATTTAGAGGAAATGTCATTGAGATGTATGCTAATTCTCTAGTCTTCAGTAGGTTTCTCTATGCCGTGCTCTCTTCACTCAAGTGTATATACTAGATCTTTGTCTTAACTCTGTTCTGTACATACATGTATGTATGACTTAATGTACTTATCTGATGTAACTGATTTATATCTGGAGGAAATAAAGAGATTCATTCATTCACTAATTCCTCATAACGTCACATCATGATAAAATCTTCTTTTCGCATTTAGACGACAGCATAAGGTAGGCGGTAAGTGCAAATACACGTTAACAAGATTCAAGTCTGGAAACACTGCATATATGCGTATTATGGTAAATGATACATCAGCTCTAATAAATCAATGGCATTACTACATGTTGCAATTCTTCTTAGTCTGGATACCGCAGTTTATGGACATAGAATTTGGGGTGAAGTGGTAATCCTAATACGAGTCGAGTTTAATCAATGACAGTAACATTGAAAGCACCGAGCTGTCTGCTTACCTTAATTTGTTTGATGTCTTGTCACATAAAGGTTACTGAAAATACTAACGCCATTGAGGTAATAAAAACTCTCGAAAATTGGTCTTTGTTTCATTACTCACGTTTTGAATAGTTCTAAAAGCTAAATCGTGCCTGTTCGCGTATCGATGTGTAAAATTCAACATTAGACAAACTGCCTCAAGAAAATGTCAAACTGTCTTGAACAAACACCATATTTCAAGTTCGGAAACAACTTCTTTGACATTCATTTTTCTACATCTTATTGTAATTATCAAGCTTTGAGCCCACGGCTATCACACATATAGAGAGCTGCCTCCATTATGTGTTGTCAAGTGAATGATATTTTGGCAGCTTCTTGTGATTGGGGCTGTTCACTGAGAATGACTGATGTATAAACTTCAACTGTTTCTTATTAAGAAGGCGAGGAACAGAGTGGTAGTAACTCATTTAAAGTATCATATTATATAAATGAATAATAAAAAATGCAAACGTGACACTTGAGACTTTTGGAACAATTTTTAGTTCAGTTTAAAGGCGCTGTGGCACGTTTTTCTTCCTTAAATGAAATAGAGAGAGAGAGAGAGAGAGAGAGAGAGAGAGAGAGAGAGAGAGAGAGAGAGAGAGAGAGAGAGAGAGAGAGAGAGAGAGAGAGAGAGAGAGAGAGTAACGCCTAGCAATGTTATAATGTTCCTAAATGACCTCTACTAATATGCAAGTATGTGCGGCTTTTACTTACCAAAATGATGTTTCCTTTCAACTTTCACAGCATGTGTATTTCATAGTACAGCAGTTGACGATTAATGTAGAGTTTTCAATTATAGTTCCACTCTTTGGGTGTAGATTCCTGATTACTGAGCGTGCCCAGTTTGACCAGTAGATATCAAAGTACCTTTAACCACAGATAACTATTTTGCTATCAGTAGGGATCTTAATGTCCACTGAATCATTTATAATGCTGTTTTTCTTTCCGAATCGGCTTCTTACTTTGATGTACGTGCATGAATGGTTATATTGTAGATAAGACCAACACATTTTAAAAATACATCGTTTTGTAATTACCCCTAGATTTAAAAAAATTGATCGTGTATACGTTCAACCATTGACAAAATTATAACGGAAACGATGTGCCATTTCTCCATAATACTTGTAATTCAGAGTACTTTCCTCTTTTGGTTTGTTATCAGGTTAATGTATAATAGATGCCATCAAAATGGGATCCATTTTCTGTAAATTACATTGCGAATTATTTATCCGTTGGTTGGCCGCAATGCCTGTAATCTTATCTGGATGCTACATCATTAACCTACATATGGGTATCTTAATTCAAATTCTTCCTCATATCGATGCCGTGTAAACGTTTCAAACATAATCAGAATACGACATATATTGCAATATAGTAAATAATATATCTCGTTATACGCTAAATATCGTGAATACAATCATCCCTTTACCAAACAGACGGTTTTCCCATGGCAGACGTTATTTTGCCATTTTCCCTAATGTGATTTAGACGCGATAGAATCATTGACATTTATTTAAACGGTGTTTACTGACTTACGTACGCTAATTTACGTATGCAGCTTTGTCAGTACAAGTATAAACCAATAGCTGTATAGCGGAGACATTAGATAACATGAAGAGGATACAGAATATATAAAAGACGACCCGGTTTAATTATGGAAACCAGATCTTGACCTACATGTACAAGAAGAGACATGTTCAGAAAATATACTCGTATAAGCTAAAGACATCTATAATTAACTGCTATCAGGAAACTGCCTTATTTCAGCCTTGAGCAATTGAAAGTTCAGATGCAGCGCGCTGCTATGCTGGCACAGAAAAATTAACGAGAAGCATCAAGGCTTGAATTAGCCAGTGATTGAGACTGACGCTATGACTTGCAAGGTTGATTCAGCGCGGAAAATCATTATTCCAAACATGAGCAAATATATTCAATCAAAAGACTCAAAATCACCTTGTAAAAAATAATAGCGTATATCGTCTATTTTCGAGGGATTTCAATCAACACCAATGATAAGATAATTGCATCAATTTACATTTTTAGCTGTTTCTCCGAGTATATGAAAGAACATCGTACAACATACAATTGGTATACAATGTTAGTAGCAGCCTGTAAATGAGTATCGGTAATTCCTGTCTAGGATTGGCATATATATTGCAAATTGGTCTTATTGAGTTACGATTTGAGCTCTCCATTTCGGTTTTTGTCAATGATGTTTGTTTAACAGTCCATTTAAAATACCCTCATTAAATGATCCATAGAAGTAAATACCAAAAGTAATTTGACTATATTTGTGACAATTCTGCCTCAAATATATGGTTATATCATATTAGTAATTCTGTATCGTTTGTCTTCCTTCCTAACAATGTTGCTTTTTTGGACAATTTGTTTCCCATCATGAAGGAACAGAAACAATACATTTTTTAAATGTGTTCAAAATACCTCGTGGTACACTGATAAAACTAATTTTTGTAAATACATGTACCTCATCGACAGTAATAGACACCACACCGTGATATCATGATTGTACGATTTGGAATACGAATAACATGTTATTGTCTCTCCCGCTTTCTTACGAATAAAGTAGCAGTTCCCTTTGCAATAGCATCCTCCTTACAAAACAATAGAGTCATTGGCTCTGTACATGTATATCAACTGGAATTGCATTATTAAGCATTTCTAACGTAAAGACAAAGACAAAGACACGTCATAATCCATAAAGGCCTGTGACAAGGTCATATGATCAAGGTCAGTATCCCGCCAAAATTTCATCATTGTTGATTTAATTTTTTTACGGACGACGCCCGACGGACGGACGACGGACGACCGACGACCTATGCCATAACCCCATATGGCCCTTCAGGCCTGGTGAAACGGGCACACACAGTGAAATGAAGTCATACATGTTCTCTTCATTTCACAGCTCGGCATTATCATTGGCATAATGTATTCATTCTAACGGTTTTCAGAAAAGAGAACTGAGGGACTTTTTTCCTCATTTTATGGGTATCATTTTAAGCACCCGATTGCAATTACGATAGCTTCACGGGCAATCGATCAGTTTTCTAACATTCAAATAATAATAAAAAAGGACAAATTATGTCTATTTTCCTCAAAATGGGCTGCTGCAAGTAGCTACTTTGTCATTCGATTCGTACACATATCGATCAGTGGTTCGAGACATTCTATCTTGAGCTTTCTTACAACTTTGACATCTTAAAAGGTTTTGTTGTACAATTAACATATCACAAATAGGCAAAGTATGTTATGGTCGTTTTGGGATACTCATTTCTCATTGAAGACTAATCTCAGTCCAACGAAATGACAAGGAAGATTACCAAACTTTTGACAATTTTCGGATTAAAATCCGCTTGACATATCATGGGACGGTTCGAGATGTTTCCAACTTTAGAATATTCGATACACATATTTACATCCGCTTTCGATTAACATGATACATTAAAGATAAATAGTGTTCCTTTCATCACATTTCTTAAATGTAAAATATCAAAAGGGTTTTAAAGACTGAGATTCTTTATTACGTAGATGATGGCCTGTGAGGCCTATCGTCCAATAATAACATATACAATGAATAAGGTTGTAATACAAGCGCAATACTTGCATTCCGAACATTGAACATTTTTGTCACATAATAATATTGATATAATATTATCATCATGGCTGAATATTTGTTGAATGAACTGAAGTGTAGTTGGATATCTGTGATAATAAAGTGGTATAATCAACTTGTTCCTTAAATGTGTGTATAATGGACAAATTAATAAACCATGATGTTCATCATCCTCGGCTACCCAGGGGTTTATATATGCTCCGTTACTCTCCACTATATCAGTAACGGAGCATATATAAAACCCTGGGTAACCGAGGATGGGTGTTCATCTTCAAGACCATCTCCACAAAATGGGCACATTGCCTCAATTATTGTACTCGAAATAGAGCGTCTATATATATGACACTTTTTACCTCATCAGGCCTGAAAGGCCCGGTGGGATTATGACATGGCATGGTGTCCGGCGTTCGTCCATCCGTCCATAAACTTTTTCGCTTTTTCGACTTCTTCTCCAGAACCAATGACTCCACAGAGCTGAGCTTTTATGTGCAGATTCCTTGGCCAATCCTTAAAAACCTATTTCCATCTTCTCCAGTTTCCAAAGGTCTAGAGAGCTGAAAAGTTGTTTGCAGACTCCTTGGCCAATGGGGATTCCAAATTTGAGATCTCGTGACCCCGTGACCCCAAATGGGGTCACATCCTTATGAACCTATTTTCATCTTTTTCTCCAGCTCAAAAAGTTCTAGAGAGCTGAGAAGTTGTGTGCAGACTCATTGGCCAATGGGGATTCAAAATTATAGATTTTGAGACCCTGTGACCCCAATCTAGGTCACGGGTCATGACCCAAAAACCTATTTCATCTGTATCTTAAGTATGTACAGCTCTAACAAAATTAAGGTGAAATGTTGTGTAGACTCTTTGGTCAAAGGCGATTCTTAAATGTAGGATTGGTGACCCTGTGACTCCAAATGTGGGTCACAGGGATCATGATTTTAAAAACTTATTTTTTGATTGTTAACAATGTATTACTTGAGCTAACTTAGAATTCAACCTTCGATAATAAATCAATGAAATCTGATGAGCTACATAGCCCATGGCTCTATGTTTTTTAATTCGGAAGAAGAACATCGAAATTTAGAGAGGGAGCAACGTTGTTTTGATGATTTTATTTGATTTAAATATGGCTTCATTCGAGGGGTGGTCTAAAACAGTACAGTAGGATTGTAAAATGGAAGATTCGTGGACACGAGCAGACCAGTCCTGCATTCACACATCCTTCGTTCTCAATTTATATACTATTAAATTGTTTTACATCGGCAACATCTTGAGCTTGCAAAACATATGCAAAACCATACGAAAATAGTAAAAATCTTACACATGTTATCCAATTTTGTTTAACCTTGGATATCAAAAGTATGTATCTTATAATAACAGTGTTTTACCGAACGATTGTTTGGCATTCTAATATTTATTAACCAGTATCTTATAAGGCGTAGAGAAACGTTGATAATAAGTGGCGTGCATCCACATTCGCCCACTAATGTGACATTAGACGAACTATAACTTATTTTCAAAACATATTTACAAACAGTGTGAACTATCTCTACTGCATGGTTTGTTTACAAAAACAACCCATAATTCTGAACCGTAGAGGGGAATAGGATGATCGAAAATCCGAAAATAAGTATAAACTGGTACTTCCTGGAAACGGCTGAACATTTTCCGAACAGGCGCTAAAGCTTTATCTGCTTCTTTTGCTAAAGTGTTGCATGCTTAAGAAAGATTATTTCTACAGGAATAGACTATGCCCAAATATTTAAAATGAGACACTACTTCAATGGGCTTCCTATTTAATGACCATCTTTCATATTTTGATAGCTTTCCGCCATTTTTGAAAACAACTATTTTACACTTATCAATATTTACGGTTAATCCCCATTTTACACAATTTTACATAATATATATCAATGGATAATTCATTTCAGTCTTATCTTCATATTTTCTGATATTTGGAAAATACCTTGAGGTAAAAAAATACTCCTGCTCTACAACAACGAAAAAGAGAAATTGTTTTAACAGAGAACACTACCATATTTATGTTATGTTGGAACTACAAAAACCTCAGCGATGATGACTGATGGAACGATAAGAGATACAGATGATTCTATTGATTGATGATTGTTTTGCCTAGAAAGTTCTTTTTTAGGCCACGATTGGTACTTTAACTCAAAACTAAATTCATGTTAACTGTTGAACATTTGCTCTTTCGTTTTAGATGAGAACTGATATCCAACGTGTGCGAAGGAGAAGGAGAAACGTGAAAACATTTACATTTCCTAGCATGATGGGATTATTATGTGGACATAACACCATTCGTACAAAGGAAATATAAGTATGTTATTAACCCAAGCGAAACTCACCCTCAGCCAACGATACAGCAAAGTCATTTGTTCACTGTCTGAAGTGTCTATTCTGAATCACGATGGCGCCATGTCAGTCCTTTCATCGGTTGATACTGAACAAGAGACCAGATGGAATCGTTTATTGTATGAAGCAATTGCCTAATAAAGTACATTGCCGAGTGAAGCACTCTCGTATGGAAATGATTCCATAGCTGATCTCAGATTGCACTGGCCTACAGACTCAGGTGTGTTGAAGGTAAATGCAACAACACTGTGCTTCAGACACGAGCACTCATTTCATTAATTGACATATATTGCAGTGGTATCATAGTACACAAATAAACGACTGTTGAAATGAAACTTACTTTTAGTGGATTGTAACATTTGAAATCAAAAGAGGTTCTAATGACTCATACACAGAAATCTATTAATTAACTTTGTGTAACTTGATGACGGATATGCAGAGGGAAATGAAGCGTGCATTTCCCAAGTGAAGGGGCCATTGAAATTTGAACATAACACGCATTCATTGAGATTCCACCAACATCCTTTCCGTCCATCTTCTAGGATCGCATATGGTGTAACCAAACACTAAAAGCTACTTTCACAGCTGACAGGCTACGTTGATGGTCAGACTAGATGAACAGTGCCACCATGTAGATAAAGCTGTCACTCGCTTCAAACGGACATTGTAATAAACAAAGAAATGTACCATTGCAATTTCCCGAAGAATCATCGTGATATGATATACAGGAGGCTTTATCAGCTCATTGGACTGACAGTTATTGGCGTTGGACGGAAACGAGTTATCTTTCGTGTGAGTGGCAATCAACCAATAAACAGAGAGTTTGCATGCACATATTTCAAGACAGCTGTGACGCATATTGGTAGCCAAACAGTGAATATGTCATTGGTGCAGAGAGCGTAGTCATCGCAATCGGCAAAGCCTTTTTGAATTTGTTTAAGGAAATTCTTACCGGTGTTAAGTCAAGGTGATGTTTCGAGGATGTCACGTCTGTAATATTGAGGTTACGGTGGTTACTTTGCGGCTTGCAATTGTTTTAACTACACTGGTTTAAACTTTTTAACAACGATAAAGTGAAAGTCCTAGAATTGTAGAGAATCAACGATGCTTAAAACATATGGAATTGACTTCGTTAAACGCAAACGCCATGAACAGCGCAAAGAGCTGTAAATACTCGGCATTCATGTGTTAGAATACGTTAGATGAAAGATGCATGATCAGAGTTCATGAAAAGGTAACATAATTTTAACGTATTCCTTATATATTTAGCAAATCATTGCAAGCAGCCAAAAGAAAATCTGAGTGGTATTCGTGAAAATACAGACTTTGAACGAAACCGCATTTCCGCAATTAATTAGTATTATAAATAGAAAGGGGCGTTTCATTTGCGAGGTCGCGCAAAGGATTGTAGGACGTAAACAAAGTTTCTCTGGCAATCGCGAAAAACAATGCGACAGCTGTCGACATGTAATCTTGTCAGATAAAAGCTGCTGCTATCCGACGATTGAGTCCCCTAAACACTTTTGCATTTCACCTTTCTTACTCACAAACAGATTTCTTCCTCTGTTCTACGAGTTTGACAAACTTGCTCGTCCAAGGAGATAGCCGTCGTGTGTGATCTGTCGCCAATTTTGTTTTGATTACAAGCAACACGTTGGGAATTTCTACACATATATTGTTGACGTCACGGGTTTTAGGGATCAACAAAAGGCTATGATCAGTTCAGGAGAGCACAATGCTTCCAGCGTTAAATATGTACTTTATCGTTCACTTAAAAGTTTGAATGATTTTCCAACCGAATGATATGATTGAATATATACGTTAAGATTATAATTTAAAAGGAATACAACAATGCTCAAAGACATGCATCTTTAAAACTAAGAGGTCCCATCTTATTGATTCAATTAAAAACAGCTCTAGGTAAGACGGAGTGTGCATACGAGATTCGACCAAACGGTTCAGCTTTATCTTCATGTACTGTTAAGCTCTGCCATGAGTAAGAAAGGGTCCAACAATTGGGGCTGACGATTAGTTGTGGACGTACTGTTTGAAGCGTCATCTGCCGACTTTGTGAAGCACTGGCATTTAGAGTGGCCACTAATCAACGCCCCAGGCAACCTTTTCTAAGGTTCTGGGTACAGCTTCATTAGGTAGTTGCCAACAGGGCTAGGCATCGCCGACATCTGTCAAATGTGAACTACTTGAACAGTTACTTCCAACCTCTTAAACGTTTGTTGGTCATTCATGTGTGGTTCTTAATCTCTGTCTGTGACATATTAAGAAGTGGAATATGGTCATGGAATGTGCGTATGTTTAACGAACTGTAAAACGATTATAGCTAGACAGTATCTGAATTATATCTTTGACTTCCTTTGATATTTCCAAATAGAACTATAATCTCCGTTCATGAAAGTGTTCTTTCGGAGAGGAAATGGATGAAAGGGACCTGAATTTACAGAAGAACTTTGCTACATGCATGTAGTTTGTTCATGTATCTGGGGTATCATGATAAAACAGTAAGTTGATCGCACGTTACTGAGTAACAATAATGTAATGTTAGACGACTTTGCCTAGTGAACAACAGCTGAGGTTACATTCAGCAGTGGTCTTTGCAATCATCTTTTCAATAATCATTTGTTTTACCTTGTCTTATTTGACCCTTGTTGTGTATAACCGACACTAGCATATGGATCGTAGCAAAGGAAGTTAGCCTCAGCTATTTCTGTTTTGATTTGATGCATGACTTGGGTTAATAAATTGATCACGTAAGAAATAGTAAGAATGATTCACCACTCCCGAAAAAGGAAAATCGCTCGTTTAAAAGCATTCACCTGTCACATGTATTGAGGAAATAGCGTTTCGGAGTTTTTCGATTTCCCCTTTGGGTTTTTATTGAGCTTAGTCAGGTTCGTTTGACAACTCATTAAAGCTCAAATGGGCATTGAACTACACATAATAGGATGGTTGGAGGACATTCCCAGATCTATTCCAAATTACAGTATGTAATATATAGCAAAGGGTACACCATACGTTCCTGACTATGAATGAATGTCAAGAACATGTAACGCACATAGTCGCAATGAGCATTTACAAAAAAAGCACTTCCAAGAATGATTTCAAATATATCGCGACGTCGTTTCTATTGGGAGGCATATAACACTATCCGGTAGTTGTTCATTGGTAAAAGGACCCGGCCGCTAACGCCACTCTCTCAGTAATTACCAACTAAAATGCAAACTACACGAATACCTTTTCCATCTGCTGTCATCATTTTCAATTTTCGCATCCTTTCATGTTTGAATCAATTGACTTTAAAGCAACATGGATGAAATAGTAAAATTAATTTTCGCCCAAATGACTCGTTCACAATACAACGCCTTGAAATGTGTTCTGACATAGCAATTGATTGTGAACATATTAGAAATGGATTACGAACGTTGTTATATTAAATGCATTCTTTTACACGCGTACGTTAACGTCCTAGCATTCCCAACCATTAATGCTATGTCCCCAAGAGAGATCTAGAATGTAACACTACATAAAATTGTCAATGTAGGAAGAGACGATATCTTAATTCACTTCATGTTAATGTAGAATTATGACGAATTTTTTTTATCTGACAGCCGAATTGCTACGACAAAGGCAATTTGGAATTTCCAAAATAATCACGTTATGAATTTGACTGCGTTAGTTGACAAGTATAGCACATTGAGTTGGCTAGCATTCGTGGTAATTAAATGCGCGTGAGGTTGAAACGTTTGTCCTTTTTTGACAAATATTCAGTGTAAAAATGGATATAATAAAATATAATAAAATGTACTCACCAACGTTTTAGCTACCTAATGTTATATCACATGTACATGTACAAGAGAGGACATGACTTACAAAGTCATCGTGGCTTCCTTTTGATCTCGTGTCGTACTCTACTGTTTTGAATGAAAACATGCCCATGTTACAAATTAAAGATACACTAAGTCTTGTATCTTGATCATAGATATTTGAACCGATTACTTCACTGTGCAAATAATTACATTGTATTATACTAATCATACTTATAATTGTACATGTACGTTTTTCCTATCCTGAAAATAAACGATTATGCCCAGGAACAATTCCTAATGCTAATGGAAAAAAATAAACATGGACTAAAATGACATGCAGTGAGTAACGAAAATGCTTGATAATGAGAACAAGTACATGTATACAATGTCATATTCTCTACCGATTGATCTTGACACTACGTTTGCATGTGCTAATATTACAAGGCTTAGCCAAAAGCCACAGCTCAAATACCCTCGCATACAGTTTAACTGCCTTCCTATAGAACTACGTAATGTGAAACACATTTACTCAATAATGTCAATGGATATCAATATCGTTATCAACGAATAATCTGGATTTGTAACGCCACATTGGTAAATTTCGCATACAAAATGTTTTCCAGTTATGCTCCAGAACCGAAACAAATTTCGAAAATTGCGACGTTTTTGGCACCTTGGTGTCCCCCCCCCCCCCCCCCCCCCCAAGTTATAAACGTTTCGAGTTACGCTCCGGAAACGACTTCTGACGGACGCACACGCGGAGCGCTATACACCGACTACGTCGTAGCGGGGCATACTTTGTCTCTATATAACGTTTAGAAATGTACATATATTCAAGAGGCAAGCTCGATAACGATAATAAACTCAGTCTGTTAATTATCATATTTTACTTGGTAATCAGAAAATTATGCTAATTGACATTCAAGTAGTGTTGTAGTTCTGCACCAGCAAAGCTTTAATGGTGAAACGTGAAGAACAGTAAAATTATTATGTAACTTTGATAAAACAGTAATTGAAATGTTATGCTGCATCAGGCCTATCTTTGATATTGGTTTATAGCAGCATTAGCCGATCGAAATAAACTACATCGTGTAAGATAAAAATAAAATAAACCTCCGTTAATACTCATGGCATTTATAGAACTATAAGGTGTCGTTATTTGGTTCACAATATGATCAATAACTATTTATCGCATAACATAAAAGGCATGAAATTCATTTGAAAGATGATTAATGTATTTATTATAGTTTTACGATAAATGATGAATTCGTATATCATTACACGGGAATAACATTCCTTATCCCGTTTTCAATTCCATACATGTATGTACCATATTACAGAACTTTCATACGACAATTCTCAATAAACCTGTGGTTCTGTTCTCAAATCATTTAAGACCAATGAGAACCTCTGTCAGATATCCCACACGTTTCTGGCATGATTACAGGCTACCATCCTGGATTAGATTTCCTGACATGCCAGACAGAGGTAATTATATAGTTACGGTAATTATATATTAAGCGCATGTGTTTTAAGACACGATGATGACCCTTATATCCCATACAAAGCTTGAATCCTGAATTTAACTAATTCTGCAGTATATCAGGTTTATCCATGCTTACAACTTACATTAATTTATAGTAAAATTACTATAAAACCTTGACTTGCGTAAATTCAGCGTAACAACGGTCTCAAATATCAGTTATTGTACCATTATTACAAGGATCCAAGTCTGTGCCGCCTGCCAGTCAGCGTATGTTAATGAAAGTAAAATGTTCTTTGCTTATTTTAACGATATGTTTGGTAAAGTAAATTAGCTCATCTAGTTACTCCAACATTAAACTCAAAGACGTGCTTATACTATGACAAGTAACAACGTGTATGAAGCAATAATGAGCAACTAAAACATACAACCTGGTATATTGCAGATGTTTCATTAAAAGTATTGTAAAAATGAAAATAAAAGGCTGGGTACGAGTCTAGTACTACATGTACATGTATGTAGGACTGCAACCACAATCATTCGATTTCAGTTTGAATTTGTATTCCACAGCCAATTTTATATATACACGGAGCTATATATATTGCCTATTAATAAGGGTATAAACAGACAGTTCACATGCACAAATATATTTAAAATTACTTTATAATATATATATATATATATATATATATATATATATATATATATATATATATATATATTACCACATCATATTACTACAGCAATAATCGATTTCATTTCGAAAGATGTTAGTAACAACACAGAAGTAGAAAACAAATCATTCGATATGAATGTAATCTAACATATCAAATAAAAATTTGGGTGGGAAAGATCGGGGTAATACATTGCTGTTGAAGGGAATATCGCAGTATATCTAAATCAATTTCAAATCTTCTGTCAGAAACTTTAATAAAGGGAAAATTAACGTCTTTGAGAAGGACAATAGAGACGACCATGAAGCTGATGTGGCCGTGGTGAGGGAATTGGCCTGCGTCCTACACACGTATTGATTCACGTTAAACCATTAACTATTGCAGAGAGCGTTAAATAAGATTTCATCTTTCAGGAGATGTACATCAAAGAATACCCGCTCAAGTGTCGCTTTGTTACCAAAGCCTGAAAAATTTCAATATGCTTTCCTTGATGTAAAAAAAATATCAAATTGTTAAGACAAGTCCAGGGCACGTTTGTAGTAACTCGACAGAAGTATAAAAACTTAATTG
The DNA here is from genome assembly GCA_936450465.1 of Gibbula magus. Lineage (NCBI taxonomy): Eukaryota > Metazoa > Mollusca > Gastropoda > Trochida > Trochidae > Gibbula > Gibbula magus. The sequence continues at coordinate 77,436,112 of OW388289.1, read as the reverse complement.
TTAAGAAAACGGATTTTTTTCAAATTAAACACGAAGGACAAGTTACACCTTATTTAACATAGGTCTTCTTCGGAAGTTAGCAGCCATTACCGACACATTACCTTGTTGCTTCTTTCCTTAGGTTTGTTAGGTTCGCCTCTACTGTGCATGGAGAGCTAGCACGTGTAATATTCAAGATGCATGACCTTTAATTGAAGTTATAAATACTGCATCTTGTCTATTCAGCAGTACAGATGAAAGAACCTTGATTCTAATTTAGAGTGACATCATCTGCTAAGAAACGGACTCCTCTTAAGATTTTAACACCGTCGTCATATTATCCATTATGAAAGTTTGCAAACATGATACATGCCGACAAGCTCCTCGGTGGACACTATAATTTGAGCCTAGATTTAGCGTTATGTAGATTTTGGTGTAACACATGTTTCATACCTGATCTACAAAATGCATAACAAATGATTACAGTGGCAAATTGTACAGGTAATTTTGGATAACGGCGTTCTTGAAAGCAATAAGTTTGTATTAAAAATTTATTTCTTCAGCTGCTGGTCATAATAATGTTTCACAAGATGTTACGTTTTGAAATGGGTAAGTAAGTCTAAGAAGGGCTATTTTAAAAACGATCTTCACCAACCACATCATGTCAACAAATTATTAAGACGATAACCAACGATTAACTTTCATTACCATCATGGCGATGTGTTCTGGTGGAAGTCATTACGAAACACCTTCCTAAAATACGTTATACTTTATTCAAATACAGTTCTCTCATCCAACTTGGTGTGTATCCATGACAACGAGATCACAAACATGTGTTTTGGACAGGACAAGCACATGATCAGCATTAGCAAACGCCTGAAGCACTCATGCATAGGCCAATGGAATTATTTAACATAGGTCTTCTTCGGAAGTTCGCAGGCATTGTCGACACTAGTTAGTCCGTTAATCTAATATAAAGGAAACATGTTTACGATCCGCATATTAAATCAAAGTTGGTATATTGCTGCCGGTCACATTCGTAGAGTAAATGTCATAATTGATTAACTTGAGTACGTGACTATGTGTTCGTACAAATCGCCCTTTTACCTTTAGAAAGGTCTTGTCATTTTGTTTGGTAGTACATGTCCAAATATATATTGTACAATATAAAATCATCGAATGTCATGTACTTTGATAAGCAATTTCTTTCATTTTCTAAAATCATATGATTTTTCACTGCCCACACAAGATGAAGGTTTACACTTATTCTGATATATGAATTCCTGCTAACAAATGCTTATGTTATTCTCAAATAAAACTTTTGAGCAATTACAAAAGTGAAAAGAGTTAATTGAAGATAAACTCACCTTAACGTGTCCTCATTAAACACTTTACAAAGGTTTCCTCATTGCACAATTGATGACACTTTTAAGAAGAATCAACTGCGAGGTTCCATTCTCTTTCAAAGTTATCCGGCTCGTGTGGACAGAGAGGCTTGCTATGATTCGAGAACAGCGAGGCTCGTCCCACACACACCGAGGCCCTGGCTGCTGGCACATCGCTAGTTCGTTTTCCCCATCGATCTAACGCGCATCGTTGGTAGTCTGGCTATCTCCTTAACTCGCTAATATCAGCCCACTTTTAGAGAGATTTCGGACGTGTACTGGCAGCGTCATGGTCAGCCACATACATGAATATATTCATATGGGAAATTCACTTAAGTATCTCATACAGCTGATGCACTAGTTGTTATACGCTGATAACTGTGCTGGCCATTCCGTAATGAAGCAATCGTTCACTGATTGAACTCTTCGCAGCATAGTGGCTTAGGTTAGATCTACGGATTCCACCTCGTATTAACTGATGTACGCTCAATGAAAAAAATCGAACATGACAGGATTTCGCTATTAAAAGAAATTATTGTCGTCCCGATGAGGTTTCTAACACAACGAATTTTTAAAAGATCGATCTTTATTTAGTTGTTGGCGGAATATATAAAGTATATTTAACATTATCTTAATATGTCTTGAATACTTTTACATTTACGTTATTTAGCAGAAAAAAACATGTACTGGTTAAAAACATGCATCTGCCTTGGTGTACATTCGTACTTGGAATTTGCTAAATATTTCACCGTCTTGATATTTCACCTCAAATCCTGTATTTTACACATGTGTTTAAAGTTTACAATTTGAATAAAACAGCATGTTGACTTAGCTTTGCATACCAATGGGTATTTTGTATTTTTTTAATGCTAGAAGACGTGTTTGCTTTAGCACATGTACATTCCCCCAGGACCATCTCTGAGATGTCGACCGTAGCAAATCAGTTGCTCTCCAGGGGCTCACATATCATCTTGCATGCCGGATAGTTCTGTGAAAAGAGTTTTACGAGCCCTGTCTGAGATGGCATGCTTCATCAACGTGCCCTTGTTCTCCCCTGTTCGAGTGATGACCCCTTGTCTTGTCTTGATAATACAACTATGGACAATACATAACGCCCATCATGATATCTGTACATTAACATTGCGATGTGTCTCTCTTTTACCATACAAATGAGTAATATACATCTAGAAATGGACGATATTTGAAGTGCCGGTCGTGTTAAGAGAACATTAAAATTGAGATAGTTGCTTTGCTCCTTCATAAATATGAATGTTCGGCTTCACAGATTGTATTACCACAAGTTGATTATGTGAATACCTAAATGAAAATGGTATATACACTATTAACTATTATCTTAACGAAGCACTGACATGTGAAAGTAAACCATAATGAGTTGTTAACACTGTTGTTTTGCGTTTCAAATGACTGTATGAGAGTATATATTATGCATGTAGGGAACTGATAGTGTAATCACTCAATAAGTCGCGCTATTGTAAAAACGAAATACTGGCACTAGAAACTGATTTCATACACTTCCTTGATATACACATACTAATGATCATTATGATAATTATACAGCGCTGAACTCAACGCGATGAAGGACCTGCTCAAAGCGCACACATTATTACCCTGGTGCAAGGATCAACATCGTTACTTGTTCATTCTCAGTTCACTGGGAGAGTTCAACGTAACTACAAACCCAGGCGCTTAGAACGTTACATTCTTGTTGCTGTCACTTCCATACCGGGTACCCAATTTTACTACTGAGTGAACAGAGGCACTCTTTAAAAAATAATATGAATAAGTAAAGTCAGTTGCTCAAGGTAACAACACAAATTTCACAACACTGACAGCGGTCAAATGGACAGTGCACAGGATCGCGTGCCTCCACGCTTGCTCATAACACTGCACAATGCACATGCCATCGCGCACTATTTATCATACATTGGTTGGTGTTCTCGGCAGGATAAAGGCAACGGATATTTCTTATATCCGTTGGGGTCATATAAGGATAAAGATGCAAATGACAGAGGTCAAATGACGTAACACGCGTTAACGTTTTGAACGCCTGTAATAACGGTTACATGTCGTACCCATGACACCTGCTATACATGTAAATGTTAAATGTTCCTCGCGGCAGTGCCGTGAAGAAAATTATCTTAATCAGAGGCGACCATGGTATATAATAAACCGTTGCACCAAATGTCGTCAACCTTTGTGGTAGCCTACATGGGGTAATGATGCTGACACTGGTTGCATTTTACACTATTTTTCAAGGTCATCATGCCGCATTGACTTACACTACTTGGACGCAGTGTCTCCTACATTAGGGTTATAACATACAATGCTTATTTAGAGGATATTTGGCTTTTCTTGACTAATACCATGTTTATCTGAGTGAGGTAGAAAGGTTATATTTTCACTCGTGGCTGCGCCACTCGTGAAAATATATAACTTTTCTACCTCACGAGATGAGATAAACATGGTATTTGTCAAGAAAAGACAAATTTTCTATTTATTATATGATCAAATCTTTGCATATTCACCGAAATAGACTTGCATTTACGTTAAGTCGGCTTCAGAATGAGCCTGTCGCCTCAGCAACAATGTGACGTCATGAACGTGTCATGACGTCGGAGCATTGTTTTATGACGTAAGGTCATTGTTATATCAGTCACTAGTGACTGATAACACGTTCCATTGTTATTTTCACTAGTGACTGATAACACGGTTTATTTTCATTGATAGATTCCGATATTTCACCTGCAATCATATAATAAACAACTTTATCTATTTGATATATCATAGGAGCGGTGCACTCTCTGAACGACTAATAGTATAAACTTCCATGATCACTATATCTCTGTTGCCTCTTCTTAATCTCCTAAACGAAAAACAAGCTTTTAACCAAATGATTAATGATTAGAAATATGACTATAATATATTTAGCGACAGATGACATCTTCCCTGATAGTGGCAAAATAAACATGTTCTGATCAATGAATCTCATTTAAGACTTTAAATTCATGTCATTCATTAACTTGTGTGCGTACCAGAGCGTCAGTGTGAGGCCAGTGATGTTGAAGCTATTGAAGGGATACGGCTATTTCTCTGTTTCAATATTTATATATTCAGTTGTTTATGGTTTCATACTAGAACTACTCCCGCCCTTAAAATAAGCTATCTAAGCATGTTGTGGAGTAGTACAGAGAAGACAAAATGTTATTGGTGATTACCTTTGATCTGTAATTTCTTCATAATTGTGTTACATGTTTGGGGTTGTTTTGGAGATGGAACACAGTGGTTATAAAAATAAGAACTCATAACACTAAGTTATCAGTAAATCATACTTATTCACTGCGGTACTAATGATGTTGACACATTTTACTAAATTTTTTCAGAGCCTAAATCAGGGATGTCGTGCTTGCCCGGTTAGATTCTGATTAATATAGACAATTGCTCATCTCCCCTCCAAGGTTCTTGCTCTAAATGCGGACCAACATGTACGGAATATCATTCAATCACGAACTCTACTAATAGTTTGTTCAAGGTACATTCATTGTGTTGTTTAGGGTCACATGTGCAAAACGTTATTAGTTGTGTTATTTTATCGAGAAGTACTGACTTTTGCCGAAAATTTCCGTTTTGATGATAGTCGACTCAGTATACCGGCGATATAAAGGTAAAAGTATCGATTTCTTTCTGATCGAAAACCGGACAATGCACAGCGTGTGGTGCGCGTCAATAAGTCAAACGTAATTTTCGAAACTTATTTATTGCAGGCAGCTTTTTTTTATTTTGGTTGATGACGTTGAATAGGTCTTATCAATGTAATCTGTGTGTGCATGGGACGTTTAGTTTCAGTTTCTGCACATGTTAAATAATGTTGTTCGATGTTAATTGGAAATAGTAAATATCATATACATGTATTTAACGATTGGGGATGAATATGGCAGTTGAGTGAAATTGTTTCAACTGAAATCATCGTATGTTGGCACGTATTAAAGCGAAATAATGTTTTATGAAACACAATGGATGCATCTTTAAACGATATTAACGCTGAGATACTGACACAACTAGTATATCTAGTCTGACTGTACTTCTCGGAGCAATATCCCTTAAATCTAGAATATGTAACTCTTCTTATTTACATGTGATGACACTATGTATATAGGACGCTTGAAGTGCTCACATCGTGTATGGTTATATTCAAGGGTCACACAGCTTTCATCCTTGTCATTTGGTGTTCCTAATCATGAACTGCTATCATCGGCAAGTTGCCACAATTTTGATTGATTCTGATTTGGAAATCATCCGTGAATGTAGGAATATCGATCATTTGTTTGTTACTCATACACATATAACTCCATCTACACTCATCATTCTCTTCAGAAGACTTTGTGGTTATGAGTTGGAAGCTGGTGGTGGAAATTGTAACTTTATGACTATATTCCATTCAATGTGAGTAACATAAATAACATAAATATTCTTCAGTTTGACAACATCAACATATCAAACAAGCCGACTGAGTCGGCTATATCCCCGGTTTAGGTTTAGGTTTTAGGTTTAGGTTTATTCTATGTTAACACAAACACAAATATATTAGATCTGGATTCATAAAAGGCTTCTTTACACATGAAGATTGTTCCCCACACAACGTTTCGTCGAACTGTTGGTTATAGTTTTTGAGTTCTGTTACAGAAACGAAAGTCTAAATTGCGTTTACATGGAAACCAGGTAAAATAAATGTGAAGAAGTAAAACATACCAAAAGGAATATCTACACATTGGATTGTTGCAACCACCAAGTTTCATTGAGCAATGCTGTACAGTTTTGAGTTGTGCTCAGGAAACGATTTCGGAACGGACGGACGAAGGAACGGACGGACAGAGCCCATTTCGATATCCCCCGCCAACTTCGTTGAACGGAATATTACAATTATCAAACTTTGGAAATGATGGAAAAAACGATATTGTTGTGGAAGTATCTTTCATCTTCCGGTTCTCTTAAGTTGATCAGCATGCATACAGATTACATCTAATTAAATACATCTGTCTCATACTGTTGTAGCAGAAACATCCATTATCAGTTATCCATCCACAAATCAAGACAGTGCTTCTGGAGACGATGACTTTCTTAAATATGAGGAGGATGGTGAAGACGATGGTGATGATTCTGAAGACAATAAGGATACTGATTGGAACCTACGCGGACTAGCATTAATTCTACATGGTAAAGTTATCTATCTGTCGATTTCAGAAATTTAAAGACAAGTCATGATCACACTGAGATCTCTTTTACAGAATCACTAAGAGCGATGATTGGTTAGTTAGAGCCCATCTTTCCGCACTTTATTATTCCCGCTCGCAGTTGCTGTCATAGTTCACTGATTCTGTTTACGTTGTCAATAATTGTATTGTGACGTTCTATTCTATTTTGGTTTGCTTTTATGTCTCCAAGACAATGACATCGCAGATGTTTTTCATTTTGGGACAAAAGATCCAACGCAAAAACAACAAAAACAGTTAACTTACTCCGGAGAATGGTCTGATGTGAGAGGGAAACCAGCGAGAGAAAAACATTAAACGATTATTCGTGACATTAAGAGCGCATTGCCAATCAATACGATTGATTCAATGCGAAAAGTTCCAATAACCTTTACTTTTTTCAAAGACACGACTTGTCAACCAACCTGTAAAGCGATACAAATACTCCAATAAATGTGATTCTTGCCACAAATAAAATCGATTTGATCGGTGAATTCTGTCACGGCTTTTAATCTCAACAGTCATTTGCAATTTGTTATAATTTTCGTCACTATGCGGGCTTATTATACAGGCAGGAACATATCTCAGGACTTTGAAATAAGATTTCCCATCCACCCCCAAATAATATTCCATTCGCTCACTCATACATACCCATTAATAATCTTAAACAAGTATCAATCCATTTATCAATCCACTACAAGTTTCTCATACATTGCCCATTTATTTTCAAATTCATTAAAATAATTACATTCCTACCTTGCATTGCAACTGAGCGATTGCTAGTTCACGTTTGACTAAGTTTCTCTCATTTGTGATACTATCTCACAATTCAAACGAGTTGTTTATTATATCCGAAATTCGTTTTGGTGATTAAGTTCAACAATTACACCAGAATCTTACTAGAAGGAAGAGTGTTACTAACAAACTATTTAGACGAGCGCATCTTGCAGGTGTGAGAAAGGTTATAGGAATGGCGTATGAATAATTATACAATTTGAATTTCAAAGTGTCATCTGAGATCGTGATGTTGCGTCTTGTTTTTATTTTTATTTTTACGCATTAAAATGAACTTGGGTTCGAAAAATAATACCTAACTATTTGCTCGGAATTACAAAATATCTTTCCCTCGTGAATTATGATGTTAAATCCCTCGCTAACGCTCGGAATTTATCACAATAATTAACTCGGGACATATAATCTGTAATTCCTCGCAGCTCTTTGATTATTCTTATTATATGCAATACTTCATGCGTGAAAGTAATTAGTTTCGAGTTTGATTTTCATTGATCTGACATTCATCAGACCAAAAACATAATCACTGATGCCTTATAAGAACTAACCTTATACATATTATGTAATCATAGCTTGATTGTTTGGTATAATAAACTTTTCAAATGTAATTATCATAAAATGCTATTTATTAAACTATTTCACTATTTCTTTTCCAATAATGAAAAACGCATTGAATGAAAATTGCATTGCCCTTTCATAAGTGTTCAACATTATTACTCTTCATGCGATGATACAACGCAGAACGTATGATTTATGGACAGCTGATTTTTGGAGAAACCACAGTCATTGTAAGTACCACACCGAAAAGCTCAAAAGAAATGTATGTTACACATATGCATTGTACCATTGACGTCCTGATCACTATACGAATTACAGGTGTCTGTCTGCAGCACTACAGGACATTAACGGTGATGTCATCAAAAGAACGGAGAAGTAAATGGTTGTCTGTAGCAAACTACAGAATAGTGTACCCGATGACATTTTCAATCTCCCGATGTCATCGTCATACGTTGTTCTTGAGGCTATGTCATATTGTTGAGGAGATACTTGAGGACACTTCATTGGCATCTATCCCCCAACTGTTCATGAGACGAGTGATTCTCATTCATTATGAAATTACATTGAATTTCTTTTGGAACGAGTTTATTCAAGGGATAAAACATTCATTTCGAAAAAAAATTCTTGATTAGATGTATTTTCACAAGTCATGCATTTTATTTCAACATGAATTGAACAATACACTTTTATCCACAATATTTACATTTCTATGCGAAATGAACAATATATTAATATCTCATATCATACAAACATCTAGGGAAAATGGCATTTTGATTTTTTTTTTCAGACAAGCCTGTGATAAATGCTATTATTATATACATTGAAATATAATTCTGTTCGGCAGACAATATAACAATATCTGCAGTTTATTATTATTTTGTTTTACTAGAGATGTATTTGATCAACACTTGTTTAGCCTAAGACAGTGATTCGTCTCCGTCTCTATAGAAGGAAATAATGGACAGTATCCTCTTGAGTGTTACTGCAGGAGCAGTCATGGGTATCTGACACACATCTATCAAATAAATGGGAGCTTAGATCACGGAAGCACAACGTCTAGGACCAAATGATACGTTTTTAATTTTGAAGATACATTTGAAACATCCCAGGACATTTCTTAAATCGTGACAAATTTGATATGCAATAAATTTCCTGCGTTAACAGGAAATGTAAGAAAAGAGTTATTATTGTGTATATATTACATTATATTCGAGTTTTAAAAATTCAACATGTGCCGCAACCCATTTTGCAAGACAATGTGGGTTTGTTCCTTTGTACTTTTATACCAACATGTATCATAATAACCAAACATAGGTATGCTAAATTATAGTATTAAGTAATAGATAGTGTGATGCCAACATAGCAATGTTACAATTATTGTTCACTAAACTTGATTTTCTAAATCATAACTACTGTTTCTACGTTTCGCAGCTTTTATTGGTGACTTCATCTTCTTGGTTGATGAGGTTATATTATATATAGTCTGCGCGGTTATAATCGTAAAGTGATCCCAATTGTTAAATTTCTAACTGTTACTTAGTTAAACCAAGAAAATACTATAATGCTAGTGCTCGGAACAAAACGTTTGGAATACAAAGGGAAACGTTTAAGGTGACTCAGTTATACATCTCGGTAAAGTACCTGCCTTTATACACACTACTATCTGAATGAATAGCTATTAGTTTATTTAGCATATATATTGATGGACAACAGCTTTAAAGGGCTGGACTGGGATTAGATTCCAGCGATAAAGCACTTAATACCCCTACTTTCTACGAGTATAGTAATACTTCCATCATGCACCTTAATGAATAAGGGTATAATTTCATAGTTGATTTAGTACAAACAAATATCTCCCGTATTTTCCATTATGTTTATTTACATTTGGTGAATCCCCTCCTCTTTATTTTGCATTAAACCCTCTTATCTTACTTTATTTGGAATGTCGTTTCATGTCTTTTACCGCATAAGAAATGACTGTCCGAAGAAAACAACCGAAGATTTCCGAATGCATATGTATTTTTCTTTTTACATTTCAATTTGATGCAAAAGTTTTGTTTTCAGTGTTAAATTGAAGGTAAGGTTCTATGGGACAATTCTGGTTCGAGTGTCAAGCAGTCAGATTTTTAAAAATCAAAATGGCCGCCGAAATACAAAATGGCTGCCAACTGCCAGATTTGTTCTGTTTATGCCTTATAATTGTTTTACTATTGAACCAAAAATAGTGATTTTGATCAATATTTGTTGTTTTTATTAATGTATGATTCACAACTTACTAACTGATCACTCATTATCATCTTCCTCTATCATTTTATTGGTAGTAAGGCTGCTTAGCTGGAAATATCAGGTGAATTGTGCATTATTTTAAGTTTTTTAATATTCAAATTTACATATTAGATTTTGATATGTTATTTTTCTGTTAACGTGCATGAAAAGGAAAATATGAAAAAAAAATGAAAAAAAATCATGCATATTTCACAAAGACTAGGACTAGCAGACGACAGGACAGTGAAATTGGCACTGGACAAAAAGGTATGTATCTGCTTCAATATAATGTAAAACATATGACATTGTTGTTTGAAAGTTACAATACATTATATACATCATGTATGTATCACTTATTAACGAAATACTTAAACAAATATAACTAAATTTGTCCAATAAACATCAACAATTTTCCCAAAGGCATTCAAGGGAGATAATCAAATTTCATCTGCTCTCAGGGACCAGTCATTATTTCATTTTATATTTTGAGATTCATTCAAGAGGCTTTTACAAGCTTTCATTTATTAAAATACCCCTGTTTTACAGAGTAAGTGGGGTAAATAGATATTGGTCTGTCGGACCGTGTGTTCGTCCGTCTGTTCGTCCGTCCGTCTGTCATGAAATTTGTTTGAGCATATCTCCAAAACTATACAAGCTAGCATCACCAAACTTGATACACTTAATAAACAGGATCTCTTGTTGCGCCTTTTGAGGGTTAGACATATATCTGACTTTCATACTTTGAGGTTACGAGGGGCGTTCAATAAGTGTTGCAACTTCAATATAAAACCAACTCGCGTAGTCAATTTTTTACTTTTATTTTTCAATATAGTTACCCTTCACCTCAATACACTTATTCCATTTCTCTTTAAGACTTTTGATGCCGCTTTTGTAGAAGACTTCCGTTTGCCCCCCTAACCACGCCTCTGTGGCAGCTTTGACGTCTTCGTCATCCCGGAAGTGCCTTCCACGTAGGGCGGATTTCAGGTTTCTGAACAGGAAGTAGTCACTGGGGGCTAGGTCTGGGCTGTTGGGTGGGTGGTTAAGCTGTTCGAATCCACAATCACGTATAGCGGCCTGTGCAACTCTTGACTTGTGGACTCGCGTGTTGTCATGCAAAATCAGAACGCCACGTGTCAACATTTCACGGCATTTCTGTCGAATTGTCTTTCGCAATTCTTGCATTAGGTTGGCATAATATTGACCATTCATTGTAGTTTTGGTTGGCAAGTAATCAATTAATAATATGCCTTTTGCATCCCAAAAGATTGTCGCCATAACCTTGCCAGCTGATGGTTGAGTGCGAAACTTCAGGGGAGGCGGTGAACTCGGGTGCTTCCATTGCTTGGATTCCAGTTTAGTTTCCGGGTCCCAGTGGTGGATCCAGGTTTCTTCACCTGTCACCAGACGAGACAAAAACCTTGCTTCATCCGTATTAAATCGATCCAGGAGCTCCATGCAACTTTCGGTTCTTTTCTGGCGATCTTGTGCTGTGAGGTTTCTGGGTACCCATCTTGCAGATACCTTGGACATACCAAGATGGTCATGAATTATATTTTCAACACTTCCAACTGATATCTGGAATTCCAAAGACAGTTCAGAAACTTTAACACGGCGGTCAGCTAAAATTCGTCTTTCGATAGCGGCAATAACTTCCGGTCGGGTGACTTCAGATGGCCTGCCTGACCGTGGGTCATCGTCTAAGGACTCCCTGCCCCACTTGAACTGAAGAGACCAGCGACAAACTGTTGAAAAGTTAGGAGCATCCTTACCCATCACATTACACATACGATTATGTATTTCTGTAGCTTTGCATCCCTCTTTAGTAAGGAACTTGATCACAGCGCGTTGTTCATGTTTGAGAGAATCCATGATTATGGAGACCCCTAGGTCAGCGCAGCTATTATATCTAAATAATTGTTATGTCTAGAAATTGTTTTGACATGTGTCAATGTTATGTTTTGACTATAGTAACACCTGCTATAAGCTGACACTGTTTATGTAAACACCAATGCCCCGCTTGCAACACTTATTGAACGCCCCTCGTACCATTTAAACATGACTTAAACAGTATATTTAAGGGAATGAATGGAGCATACATCTCCCAATTTAAACATGTTATCCAGAAAAAAATCTTTGAAAATCTTTGTTACAGTTTATCAAGCAATATTAATATGTTAATCATGTTAGATTTGCCCTTTGCTCATTTTAAGCTTTTATTAAACTCTGTAGGAAGACAGGGTATTTGATCTGTGCTCGCTATTGCACTTGTTTTGTATGGAAAGTATCCATTAGCATATCCACGTGTATTTCCAGATAATACCTTTTTGTAGTATCCTAGGTTGTATAAAATTTTATTTGTGACGCTTCCTTGTTCACACAGCAGTAATGAAATACTGGCTTTTTCTTTGTGTCTTTTCAGGCTGTATCTGAAATGGCTGAGGCAAAGAAATGGCAACTGTGTATTTTGTGCCAAAAGCAAACCGGGGAAGTGCTTGTTTGTCCTCTTTCGAATCCAGTCACCAGTCGTAGAGAGGGAGCCTTCAAGGACATCATCAGCCTTGCAAGTGACTTCAGAGCTCTTGGTGCTGCCCCCCATCCAGAAATAGAACTTCCAGATGAAGAATCCATGCAAAAGAATCATGCATCATGGCATAAATTTTGTCGTCAGCTTTACAAGGCATCAGCACTTGAACAAGCCAAAAAACGTTGTAATGAAGGACTGCCTCCTGCAAGAAAACGATCTCGGCGGAGTCATTCAGCTGTGAATCGTAATCTTTGTATCTTCTTTGCAGCAGACCATTCATTTCAGAAGATAACACTAACCCAACAGATACATGACAAGGCAGTGGCTCTTGGGGAGGAGCGTATCGTTGCACTACTTGCTGAAGGCGATGTTGTTGCCATTGAAGCCAAGTACCATCGAAATTGTTATACAGGGTTCAATCGCCGTTACAATGCTATTTGTAAACAAGATATAGCTAGCGAAAATCTTGAGGCCACATCAGAAAATGAACTGCTCCAATTTATAAAGGAAGAAATCAGTGGAGGTCGTAGAATCTTTTCACTGCAAGAACTGACAGATATGATGACTGAGAGACTAGAACAACATGGAATCCAGAAGACCGTGAACAGAACACGCCTAAAGGAACTGATCCTGGAACACTTCCCTAACTTGACAGAGGAGAAAGGCATACGAGACCGAGTTTTCATCATTTGTTCAAACATGGCTAGAAAGGTCATATCAGATGCAACTCAAACACCAGATGAGGAGCACGTACATTACTAATGGCAGCATCTATTCTCCGTAAAGCTGTTTTGGATTAGGACACTGCATTCACGTTTGATTGATCATTTTCCAATGGTTGTGAAGAATCATCTGTTCCACAACGTATGAAGTCTTTCTTCCGTCAACTCCTCACAGGACCCAAATCATCACCAGAACAAGAGAATTCCATGAAGATCCTCTCCGTGAGTCAGTTGGCCATGCTAAATATGACTTCTCTTTCTGCAAACTTGAATTGTGAGCCACCACTTGCAGTGTTCCTTGCCCTCAAATTGCATTCCCAGACAAGAAGCAAGAAGCTCGTTGAACTATTACACAAGTATGCTCTGTGCATATCATATAAGAAAGTTCTCAGCATTGAATCTAGATTTGCACAGGCTATTGCAGATCATTCCAAGAAAAAACGCTGATATAGTCTGTCCTTCAAGTTTGCATCATGGCATTTTCACAGTTGCAGCCCTGATCACAATCCCTCATCACGCACTGCAGATCATCCTTCCATGGAACTGGTATTTCAATATTTCAGTTTCCTTCATCACAGACGCCTGGGTTGGAACAAGAAAGTCTTAAAATCAACTCACAGAAAAAGGGAAAAGACACCAGTGAACCTATCCTGCCGCCTTCATACACCTTTGTACCACCTGTGGGCCATATTTTGTCACCCAACCTCCATTCATTTGATGAGGAGAAACAACACGAACAGACATGAATGGCTGCAGTAAATGACATTCTATATGTAGATTGTGATACAGAAAAACACACCCAAGCGATGTGGTCTTCCTACCATATGCTGCTCGATCAGATACTGTTGGAGAACCGAGAAAATGCATTGAAGCCCTCCTGCCACTTTTCCATGAAAAGGCTGCAACTCCAGAAATGATTTGACATGGAATGGAACTGGTGAAAAGGACAACTGAGCACCTCAACCCACACCAGGCCCCTGTACTTGTAGTGGATCAACCCCTCTATGACCTTGCTACAAAAATGCAATGGACCTTCCCTGACAATTTCGGAGAAGACAAGTTTTTGGTTATGTTAGGTGGTCTCCACATTGAGATGGCTTTGTGGAGCACCATGGGAGATCTTCTGCATGGGTCTGAATGGCCTGAAACCTTGAAAATAGCTGGGCTAGTGAAGACAGAAGCAGCAGCCACTGCCTTTCTGAAAGCATCAAATGTCATGAGAACAAGATATGCCCATCAAGTTACTGTAATGGTACTTGACAGCCTTCTGAAGCGAGCCTATGAAGACAGTGGAACCAAGATGGCTCTAGAGGATTGGGTTGTGGTAGCTTCCCAAAAGAGTCCAACATTCAAATTCTGGCTACTCGTACACAAGTACCAACAGATCATATTCATGTTCATCCGGGCACATCGTGAGCGGAAATTAGAACTTATGGTTACAACCCTGCAAAAGCTCGTGCCTCTTTTCTTTGCTCTTGATCACCAGAACTATGCAAGGTGGATTCCAATCTTTATAAGGGACCTGGAAGATCTACCACACAGTATCCAGGAAGAGTTTGAGAAGGGACACTGGACAATAACTCGAGGCAATCATCGTTTCTCATCCTTACCCATTGATTAAGCACACGAGCAAGCCAACAAAAAGGTGAAAGGAGTTGGTGGCATCATCGGTCTCACAGAGAACCGTGACATGTTGGAACGCTGGATTGTAACTGGCCCAGAAATCAGCCGTGTTGTTGAGGAGTTTACTGATGCAAATGATAACGATGATGATGAACTCCCTCATCACGAGGAAGGATATGCATCTCAGCAACGATTTCTACGCCATGCCAAAGATCTGATGGAGGTGTTGTTGAACAATGGGAATCCTTTTGAGGAGCACAGTGAAGACCTGGTGACATTAGACAACAAGGTGTGTGAGTCTGCGGCTTCTGCCAAATCTGTCCATAAAATCGAGTCTGTTGGAGAAGAGCAGTAAAAGAACTTTAGACATATTGTGCTTGATTCAAATGACAGATCTCTGACAGCACCGATCAAACGAAACAACTTGCTGTTGTTCAATGAGAAGAAAACACAAAAGAAGTCAGCAATTAAGCTTAAAATGCAGCATTTCAAACGTCACGCAGAGCTTTATGGGCAAGCTTTTCTTGTACTAGACAGCCGTGGGGGAGATTTGGAGGAATTTTTTAAACACGAATCTTCTCCATACCCGCCTGCATTGTCATCTGAAGGGTCCATCAACTCTTGTACCAAGTCTGATTTGTTGGTGTATATCATGGAAGCCACTACACATAGCCCCATATCTGTCGACGAGGAGATATTTGCACCAACTGTTAATGACTTCATCATTATTGATGGTGGAGTACTGATACACACACTTCCTGGTACAACTGTCGAGGGCAAGACCTTTGATTCATATTTTGACAAGGTATTCTGCCGAAGAATTCACCATGACTTGAAGCGATCGACAAGAGTAGATATTGTCTTCGACCAGTATCGATCACTGACAATCAAAGGAGGCACAAGGGAAAAACGAGGAACAGGTCTCAGACAACGCATATCTGGTACAGCCAAAATCCCAGGAAATTGGCAGAATTTTCTGAAGAATGATGATAACAAGAAAGAACTGTTCTCATTCCTGTCATCAAAGATAACAGAAGAACATTTCCCAGATGACAAGGATGTCTACATCACTGCAGGTGATCAAGTCAACCATGTTGGAAACAGTCCACCAATGGATCAATGCAACCATGAGGAAGCTGACACGCGTGTCCTAGTACATCTCCTCCACGCTCTCCAATCTTCATCACTTGGGATGGTGCATACTGGAGACACAGATGTTGTCGTAATCCTTCTGTGTAATTTCCATCTTATCAAGGCTCTGAATGCAGATGAAGAAATCTGGATCTCCTTCAAAGCGGGAAGGACAACCAAAATGATCTCCCTGAACGCTATTGCCACAAATCTGGGTATGACAACGTGCAAAGCCATGGGCCTTTTCCATGCATTCACCGGATCAGACAGTACTTCTTCCTTCAAGTTCAAGGGTAAGCGATCTTGCTGTACGTTGATGAACAAAGTGCCATCCCTAATGGAGCAATATGCATCTATTGTGGACACTCCATTCCAAACATCGCCAATGTTGAAAGAAGTGGCAACAAACTTTGTCTGTAGGCTGTACACAAATGAATCAAACGAGGACAATGATGTTGACCATGTCCGGATGAGATTGTTCTCACAGAAAACTAGGGATGTCAAGAGAATTCCCCCAACTAGTGATGCTTTGGACCAACATCTCAAAAGGAGTGTCTTCCAAGCGAGTATCTGGGCAACAGCTCACATGTCCATGATGCCTGTCAAAGACCCAACTAACCATGGCTGGAAGGAAGAGGACGGCAAGCTGCTTCCCATTTGGACAACGCTGTCCCTTGCCAAGGATGTTTTCCATATCGATGTAAAGTGCACTTGCCCTAGTACATGCTCTCGGTGCAAGTGTTTGAAGGCAAAGTTGAAGTGCACACGGCAGTGCAAGTGCACATGCGAGAAATAGCTGGACTAGAACAATTGCCAATACTGAAATAGGGGGCTTGGTTAATTGTTAGTCATTTCGTTATTAAATGTATATTCTTCAAGGAGTTTTGCAAGCACGTTTGTAAGCATCATCTTGGCAATATGACTCAATTAAAGTGAAGATATGTTCCAATCATGTTTTTGTCATTCTTAAATATTTACTTATAGATGCAAACCTATGTAAAGAGTCCAAAATCACCATTCTAGGTTCAATAGCACGAAGTTTATGAGGCGTAATCCAAAAAAAGCTGGATATCGGCAGCCATTTTGGATTTTGGCGGCCATTTTGAATTTTTTGTATCTGACTGCTTGACACTCGAACCAGAATTGTTTAATAGACCATTAGCTTCAAATTGGTACTAAAAACGAAACTTTTGCATCAATTTGAAATGACTGAGTGACTTGGCCCCCCCACTATGATAAACGTGCACACATTACTCCGCTAAGCTTAAGCATACTACCATGTACCTTAAAATGTCCCAGTGGGCAGGGATCACTTTTGGGCGCGATTTCGCGATATTTATGCAGTAAAATTCTAAATATCCCATTAAAAAAAACACAGTGCGATTAAATTCGCATAACTTAAATGTAGTGCGATATATGCCTCTCTTAATCATTTCATGCATTGAAATCACCAGAAAACGTTGTCTATATTTTGTAAACATTTAGTAAACGTGCGAGTGTTGTCAGTCAAACATCGTGTCTATTTATAGAAGTAGAGTGAATGATGTACACTCGCCACATGTCGGGTTTCTTCGGCTGAGATCGGAAGCCTGTATAATACGATCTGTAATTCGAGGTTCCCTTAACATTTACGATGTTCCGAATGATTAATGACCTTGACAGTGGTCAATGACAGGCAAAACATCGCTAGGCAGGCAAAACATCGCTAGAACTTTGCATTCTAAATATGCCACCAAAGAAAAGACCATCAAAGATAAAAGGTGGCCAAACTATAAAGAAATTCTTTAAATTATCTAGTAATGACCAACATGGTGAGCCCGACAATGATGAACGGTATGAACCGGAGACAGACAAGCAGACGACTGAGATTAATTTTAACCCTACTACTTCAAAACTGAAATTCCAGTCAAAGTGGAAAAATGTGTATGGGGACTGGGTTATGCACGATAGTGAGAACAATTTGCTTTACTGTGGTATCTGTCGAAAAATGAATTTTGATAACAGCATGGCTCATGGAACAACAAATATGAAAACGTCTACCATAACGCGACATGCTGAATCAGCTGACCATCAAAGGGCAATCGAGGCCCCACTGCAACAGCGCCAATTACAACAAGCCATCAAAACTCTTGATTCTCAAGAAGAGATACCCCCTTTCAAAGTATCACAATTTTGTGACATTAATACAAGATCTTGAAACCCCAGACATCACATCTCTCAGGGTTAACGATATTACAGCAGTTACAACACTGCAGTTGGTCTGCTTGATTCAATGTCAAGTACAATTGACAAAGCAATAACAAAAAAACTTACTGCATCACCTTGCATTACCATTCTAACAGATGAAAGCACGGATATTTCAACACATCACAAACTTTGTGTCAGCGCCAGAATCATTAACCCGGAAACAATGGTACCTTCAACGGTATTTCTGGCTGACCTAAGGATAAAGTCTACAAAGGGTAGAGATATTTTTGCAGCTATCAAAGATCATCTCAACAATAGAGGTATTCCCATCTCAAAGGTCACAGGTAATAATTTTTTAAATAAATTGGGTTTGTTTAGAATTAAAAATGAATAAATAATTTTTTTAAAATAATTTTCAGAAACAATTGTTTTAATAATTGATATAATTGATATATAGTAATTGACATAATTATTATTAAATAAATGTCAGGCAAGTACATTAAATTGATGATGAAATTGATATATAATTGTACACTGAAAAGTGAAGTTATTTTGTGTCACAGAATCTGAGAATGTACAGTACTGGTTTTTGCTATAATCTATCACGAAAATTCCTGTAAAAAAATTAATATTCAAAATAATCTGCTGAGATATAGTACTCAGTAGTGAGCCTTTATTGAAATGTTTGAATAAGCTTTGCTTTTAACTAATTTCCTTTAAGAAAAAGAAATATATTAGTAAGAATTGAAATAATTATAAACTAATTTAGTAAATCGCATCTTTTGTAATGAAGGAAAGTTATATTAATTTTAGTTACTTTTCAGTTAATGTCTGTTAACCAAATTTATGTAATTAATTTTTACAGGATTAGGAACTGACGGAGCATCGGTGATGACGGGAAAAGTTGATGGTTTAACTGGTTGCTTTCTAGAAGAAAACCCTCATCTAATTAACACGCACTGCTCTGCTCACAGATTAGCTCTCTGTTCCGAACAAGCTGCAAATGGAATCCCAGGTACATTATTTACTAATATTAAATTTGAAATATCAAATGATACAGTAAAAAAGTGTAATATCAAATGAATCAAAGTAGCTTTTGAAGTTTATAAAAATATGTTTACACTTGTGAAGTGATAATGCTAACTAGTAACAGTTCTGCAAGAGGTCACGTGCCTATCTACAAGTGCTGCAGTGAATTTACATATATAGCATATTCACACAACGCTGCATTATATACTTTTGTTTCAAAAATTGCATTTAAAAACTATTTTGCAGGAATGAAATACTACCAAGGTGTGTTGGAATCTCTTTTCTACTACTTCAAGAAGTCAGCTTGCAGGGTGGATGCTCTTCAGGATGTGCAAAAGCTGTTAAATGAACCACAGCTGAAGTGTAGAGAGGTTCACCAGATCAGATGGCTCAGTTTTATGAGGCTCTGGATTCTGTGTACAGGTCTTCGGATTCCTTGATCACATACTTCACAACAGCTGCCACCAACAGGAATGATCCAAAGGCTGAGGGGTTGAAGAGGAAGCTATCACAGGATTTCTTCATCATGATGACTTACGCACTGATGGACATCCTCCAACCGGTCATGAAACTCAGTCTCTTCTTCCAGAAAAGAGATGTTGACATTGGATGTGTTCAGGTGAGTGAAATGTTCCTTTGCTTTTATTATTCGTAACTTCAAAGAATTCTTCACTTGGAAGTTGGAACATAGCTGTCTTATAATAACTCTTATTATGGTTTATAATAAGTTCAAGTTTGAAAATAAATTCTAATTTTATCTTGAAATATTTTGTTTCACTTATCACTTCAGTTCAGGATTCTGGATACCAAAATATACTGTTTTAAATAAAAACCAAGCTAGTTTATTATTATAAATAATTAAAATTATTTTGGAAACCTTAAGTGTTCGAATATATTGTTTTAATATTAAATTTTTAGTTTTCTGTAATGTTGCCAGTTTTTTAAATAATGGCTGCTATACTGCAGAAACTGAGTGATGGTGATGAAGAAGTCTACCCCTTCAGCCAACATTTGAACCAACACTTGGTTGATAAGGTTTTCAAGGACAACCATGTCATAACCCAGTCTAAGATGAGCTTTGCCACAGCTAAAGCAAGTTTCATCCAAGCCTTGATTGCAAACATCAACAAGAGGTAATTACCGTAAACAAATAGTTTCAAGTTTATTGCTTGAATTAGTTACAGAAAATGTGAAATTGATAATGAGACTACACTGACATGATATCATATATCAGTTTCACTTGATCATATGATGTAAATCTTCAGTGTTTAGTTAAGTTTCAATTTTTCTGTTGTCAGGGTTATTATATCCATATCATTGCATTGTGGATATAAACTTAAATTTGTTTGTGAACTCTTTTATGTGCTTCAGCTAATATTCATTTCACTTTTCATAACAGATTCCCTGAGAGGCAACTGATGACAAGCATGTGCATCTTTGGATTGAGACCAGTCACATTCCTTTCATCTGAGGAACTCAACAGTTGGGGCAATGAGTCTCTGCAGGTTTTGCTGGACCAATTTGGATCTCAAAAGACACACAAATATACAAACAAAGCCACAAAAGAAACCTCAGTGTTTACCTCTCCTTCTTTTGTAAATGAAACTCAAGCAAAGGAGGAGTGGCTCAAGGTGAAACAAACTGTCAAATCACAAGCATATCCCAGGGTTTCTACAAGTTTGGTGTCGGGCCTGTTGAGGCAATACCATGAGGATGACTTTCCAGAACTGTTTAAACTTGCTTCCATAGCACTCACCCATCCAGTACACACCTCAGACTGTGAACGAGCCTTCTCTGCTCAAAATTCAGTCTCAACAGCTTTAAGAAACAGACTGAGCAGTGAGCACTGTGAACAGATCATGAGAATCATGATTGAAGGCCCAGAAATTGGAAAGTTTGACTTCACTGAATCACTTGATGAGTGGAGAAATTCCAAATACAGAGTGTTGTTTAAGAAGTGATTCTGTGTCAGACAGTAACTGTAAAGTTTTGGAATTTATCCAGAGTCCACAGTACACTTATCAAGTGTCTGTGTGAAGTCAAACTTTCTAATGAGAGCTCAAGTAGACTGTTCAGTGTTGTTGAATTGAACAGTGAAGCTATCTTGTTCAATGCTATGTTGTTTGATCCAGTTTGAAATTAAAAGACTTCTTTTTCAGTAAATGAATAAAATACAAGTGAAATGAAATGTTGATTAAAGATTGTATTGTTCAATGTTGATTGCGTTATTTATTTAGTTGAACAAATCATCAAAATTGAATTTTAAAAATCCCATAACTTTTTTGGAATATCCCATTACCTTCTCAAAAAATCCCATTGGTTTAATCATGGAGGTGATTTTCTCCCATAGACACATTTTGCCAGGGTGATCCCTGAGTGGGTCACTTATACTAAACTTGTTCACTTAAATAACTTATAAATATTACTGAGTATAGACACCGGGCTTATTTCCACCATAAATAATGGTGTTGTGTTTATATAACAATCGTCATATTTAACTCATCTATTGAATTAATAAGTCTGGTATTGTCACTAAGGTATAAGGATAGTTACCACTCGACACTAAAGGATGAAAAGTCCAGCTCTTTGGTAAGCAAATGATTATAAATCCTTTCAACTAATTGGCATTGCGTAGACTGTTTCATCATGGTGTACATCATATTATGAGTTAAATACAAAATATCCCTGTACGCCATAGCCATAGTACGCGACGACATCATATAACCGTGTTCACGACTTGTGTCCTTCAGTCCTTCATAATGAGTCATAAACGTGTAATTAAAAAGATGAGATAAGTTAATGAATAGCCTTTGTTCAAGAAAACAATATGCTAAATCCATAAACAAACCTGAGCTTCTGATAAGACGACATATTACAGCCAATGTATATTAAATACTAACCGACTCTGATAAGTAGAACTTGATACACACATACACACATACACACTTCCACACATACACACATACACACATACACACTTCCACACATACACACATACACACATACACACTTCCACACATACACACATACACACATACACACATACACACATACACACATACACACATACACACATACACGCATACACGCATACACACATACACACATACACACATACACACATACACACATACACACATACACACATACACACATACACACTTCCACACATACACACATACACACATACACACTTCCACACATACACACATACACACATACACACTTCCACACATACACACATACACACATACACACTTCCACACATACACACATACACACATACACACTTCCACACATACACACATACACACATACACACATACACACATACACACATACACACTTCCACACATACACACATACACACATACACACATACACACATACACACATACACACATACACACTTACACACATACACACATACACACATACACACATACACACATACACACATACACACATACACACATACACACTTCCACACATACACACTTCCACACATACACACATACACACATACACACATACACACATACACACATACACACATACACACATACACACTTCCACACATACACACATACACACATACACACTTCCACACATACACACATACACACATACACACTTCCACACATACACACATACACACATACACACTTCCACACATACACACATACACACATACACACTTCCACACATACACACATACACACATACACACATACACACTTCCACACATACACACATACACACATACACACTTACACACATACACACATACACACATACACACATACACACATACACACTTCCACAGATGGTGAATACATTTAGTGCTGTACTGTCTGAACTTTGCCAACTTTACCTCTTTCCAGCAAATACGGAGTACTTAATGAGTTCAGTATTGACGTTTGTTCGATTTGGTACAATAAAGTCAACAACGTTTGAACCTCCTGTAACAATTATATGTTTTATTGAAGAAGGTGGCACTACCATCTTGGATGATTCATAAATAATCACACAAGTAGAATTATTTCTGCCAAGTAGACATGATTGGTTTCTGAACCGTGTCCATCCAGGTCAGGTACCGGTATCAAAACATTTGTGTGGTCCTTTGAAAAACGTTGCAACATAATTTTATACTAAAATCCGCCTTGAAACACCGCTTGAATCATACTTTAAATTGTAGTTGGCCATTGACTTTGATATTGAAGTTAAAAGTTTTAGAATATAAAAACAAAGAATGTATTTTTCTATCTGCTAGGAATGTTATGTATGATATATCAACTTGTACATACGTATGGCTTCATATTTTCGCGACATACCATAACAATAAGACTGCTTACATTACGATGACAAAGCCATAGGAATATTAAGCACCTGTAAGACATACCAGCTTAATGTGGAGATTACAAATATGGAAAATACGATTAATACTTAGCTGATGTCTGTCTATTTTTCACAAATATCAAATCGAATAACGTAGTAAGTTTTATTCATATATCCATACATGTATGTTCATGTAATATTTACCAGTTTACTCTCGAGATGAGTTCTTAGTCCATTATAAATATGATTTAAGCATCGCATCTTCTTGGTAATCGGGTTGATCTTACCGCTTAGAAGCAGAAATTGTCGTAGCAACAATGTGACGGCAGAGTATTGTTGTTATCTCGTTCAAAAGTTGTTTTAAAGGACATTAGCACGTTTTTTCTCTGAAATAAGTCGATGAAATGTATTTGAAAAATAATGTTACCAATAGTAAAACAACCCTCTCTCGGAAAATATAGTTAAAAATGAATTTACATGGTTCTGTAAAGCCATGGGAATCGTTTTTGTCATTCAAAATAATAAAATGTGTTCACAATAAAATGGCCGCCATGCAATTTTTGCTTTAAACGCAACACCGTTATTTCCACTACGGATAATTGGTTTGTGTATTAAGATGTTTTACCCTCTAAAGTAAATATAAATGACATAAGCTATCATGATAAATGGGAAATTTGAAAAAATAAGATTTACAAAAAACTTGCTACTGCCCCTTTAAACTATGGATGATTACACGGTTCATTTGCATATTTATATCTCAATAATTCATAAACTCCCGTGTGATATATGGAAATAACTATAAATGTAATGGTTATTCTGTGATTTCGTGCATTATTTAAGTTATATGTTATATGATATTGGGACATTGCTTACGCGAAAGGAGAAGCGCATAAACAGCTACGTGTTATATTTATTTGCTTATGAAACAGATGGTTAGACGTTTCATCATCTCGTTAAAAATAATATTGTTCCTATTTAATCATATGTGGCCCAACTGCGTCGTGTAATATTTGTTTTCCAAAACCCATGCAGTAACTTTGGTGAGTAAACTTCTTATTAACATCATTGATTGGACACGAGGTGCTTACTACCTCCGGATAGTCATTCTTAGATTTATTGTAGCGTCTGTTCAATATCAGCTTCACACACTTTTAACCAATAAAATTTGTCTGATATTTGAAAAGAGAGAATATGACAAAATGTGGCAAAATATGATAGATCAAGACTTTATGAGTGCTCTAGTTACAAGAAACGTAATTTATACAAATGAGGGTACGAAACATACGAAGGACAGATCGCAACACCACAGTGATATGTATCGAGTTTGATAACACCCCAACAGTTACTGTCTCACAGAGTCAATGTTCACGTCATGATTTCATGAAACGAGAAACGAAATAATTGATCTATCATAGTTGAACTTGTGACTAGTTTGGTTAAAGTAGCATGTCCTCACCGATTCAGTCTTAATGAGTGTTCCAGTGTTACCAGATGAAGTCGAAAGAAATTAGAAAATATGCATATTGCTTATGCAAATGAAGGTATGAAATATAAAAAGGCCAATCTATACTTCATATTTATAATATGTACATGTGTGTAAAGTGTTAATGTCATGTCAAGGCTATATGTTGAAAACTATTGTAGATTGCTACTATTTTAATTTGTTCAAAATAATAAAGAAATATTTCGTTTACCCCAACAAGCATTTATCAACTGTTACAATATTCTCCTAAATGAATATTTTGTAGCAGTTTTTATTATGAAAATCAAGCAAAATTGTCTCACGATCAGGAAAGACATTGTTAGCATGATTTAAATGGTAAATGAAACATATAAACACAATGAACATATGTAATGTATGTTTGCCCTCACTCAATTAAAAGTCTAGAAAGCTGTGAAACGCAAAATTACTTGTGATACTAATTGCTAATTGTAAATCGTAACAAATGACATTAAAAAGCGCATCGTTCTCAACTTTTGCGAATAAGGAAGTTGAATATCCATTAACTAGTAACTTCATTAGCATAATGCACCGTTTAATTATTATTATTACATATATAATACTAGTATAACAAATATAACATATATTAACACTAGCCAGGGTAGATCTGATCTGTTTAATTCTATTGTTTAGAAATGATATGACTTAAGAATTTTAGATGATAGAAATGTATGTCCTCAAGCTGGAGACTTTTGATATAAAATCCATTCACCCTGAAGTGGAGAGGTATACAACAATAATATATAGCAATAAATCTAGTTATCATTAATGAATGACAAAACATGTCTGTCATATAAATGTATGTATAGGTATCCTGGACAAGTGTTAATGGATATTACTGATTTATCCATGGAGGATTGTTATATATTAAAGTAAATTTTAGTGAACTTTGCCAACGATTGCAGGATTCCAACGGAAAGTCACGAATATGCTTCGGTAAATCATACACACATTCGTGCTAAGTTGAAACTTTGCAAAATACACAATCCTCTGAGTCATCAATTCTTGGCGATTACCAGGATTACACGAATAACACTCGTTTCTGTTTCATGGTATTCTATGGAGGAGTATTATCAATGGATTGGATTTGTGATTTTTTTTTATTTCAATTCAATTCAATTCCATGATATGTTCGTAACATGTGTTATACCAGGGTTTGTAAATTATGTTGATCCCTTTATTCTCAACTAATTTCAATAGTGAACACAAACGTACTTTATTACACAGTTTTACAAACGTTTGATTTCCAAATCAAGTAGGAACAACACACCTCTAGAGTCATCTGTTGTTAAATCATTGTTTTGCAGACTTAACACTGCAAGGTCTGTAATCAGCTCCTATATAAAGGCACTGTTGAAGTGATAAAATACACGTTTGCATGAATGGATGAGCATAGAATCAATGTAAACATTTCTTTGTCGGTCACTTTCTGAACAGAAAGGTGTGCGCTATTAATGGAATATCCCGACAGAGACGGAACTGTTGTCAGTTGCATTGATAGTTGAATGATGTACATCACGCACAGTGGGTATTGTATCACTGATTTGAGAAAATTGTGAGTTCCTTTTGCCCATGTCTATGCATGATTTTTATTTTGTAACAACACTACTGTTCAAATACTGTTTCTTCAGGAAACGTTACACACGTAAGGGTATTTTGGTATATAAATAAGCATTTCTCGTGATTCCCAAGAATTTGTACTACGCTAATATCAAATGTAAGCAAGAACGAGATGTAAGACTAAATGGAAGGTCAAGAAAGATAGGATAATACCAACTTTTAGCAGTGGTTAAGCATTTCACTTTATGGACATATTAAATTGAATGTATGTGTGCCAAAGCTTTATGGTTCACACATGAGGGGACGGTCTTCTCAGTGACCACCCGTGTTATTTTAAACACATCCACTGCAGATCCTACTCAATAGAGCTATCATGTGTAAGTGGTGTGGTGTGGTACTGGAGCACTACCATTATATCAATATTTCATTATTGAAGTGGTTTTGGATACATTTAAATATAATGTTTTCACCACATCAGGACACTTTCCAGTAGTAACTTTCCCACCTGATTGTCAATAAAGCTATTTTTAACATTCTTTTATGTGAAATTACAACTATAGAGTGTAAAAGGTGCAAGTGGGAACATATTTATTAACTTTAGTTAGATATACAGCGATTTACTTCCATTAGACATATTTTCGATTCGTATCATATGAATACTTTTTTGTAATTATTTTCGAAATACCCACGTGTCTGTATAGCTTGTGAACGGAATGTAGTCATTAAAGACGAAACCAGCCATTAAATAGGTATGGCAAAAGGAAAACGTCACATGAGAATCAGAGTGTTCTATCTCCACCTTTGGCCAAAATTGAGTTCTGGACACTTTGGGTTGTATTCTATCTCCACATGAATTTGTAGGACGATATTCAGCTCAGAAGCTCCTTCTCTACACTTTTCATTTGTTCTAACTCCAGACATCTAATAAGCTGTTAAGATCCAGATTGTTCTACATTTGTATGTATCCAAGCCATCCGATTTGATCACGTGACATGGAACTGTTGATTATCTTTGTGCTGTAAAGGTGATGTCGTCTTTTTTTTCTGCTATTTCAATGCAATCGTATGATTTTTAATGTTGAAAATTATTATAAGAATAATCAACGAGTTGCGAGGAATTACGGATTATCTATCCCGAGTTAATTATTGTGATAAGCTCCGAGCTTAAGCGAGGATTTTAACATAATAATTCACGAGGGATATATAATTCGTAATTCCGATCACCGAGTAGGTTATTCTTGTTCTTACCCAAGATTATGTTAATGCGTAAAAATCGAAAAACAAGACCCCAAATCACGATCTTTGATTAGATTGTAAAATACAAATTGTAGTCATAAATGTACGCCATTCATAAAGTCTTTCACACCTTCAAGATGTGCATGTCTAAATAATTTGCGACTTGCTCTATATTTTCAGAACTATTCTAAAGTAACTGTTGAATTTTATTGCCAAAACGGTTTACTGACATAGTAAACAACTTGTTTATATTAATTAGGGAAAAGGTGAACTAACAATCGCACTGTTGGAATGCAAGATAGGAGTGTACTTACGTCACCAAATGACGTCATGGTTAATGACGCCACAAAGCAATGACGTCACGGCAGTGCAGCCGGCGACTCTTGCATGCTGCTTCGCCTTGAAAGTTTAGTACTGTAATAACGGTCTCGGAAACTTAAGTTATATTTAGAAAAACTGTAATTCCCATGACCATTATGAAAACATTAATACTCGGCATATCTGTGCTCGCCTGGGTAAGAAAAATTAGTAGGGCTTCATTGAGGATTTTGAAATATGTCTGCCATCTTATTGATGGTCAGGTATAAAGTTACGAATGAAGATAGAACATTCAACTTAAGTAATTAACTTGGTTTTATTTCCTATGCAATATTTTTTGGATATTTAAGTGTATGAATGCATTCACAATGCTGCAAAATTGTGTAACTGAAAGCAAACTATTAACAACTTTTAAATAAACTTTTAAACTGTGGTTTAAGATTCCATTAACTAAACGCTTCAGTAAAATAATGACCTGTTTGTTCTGATTTTTGTCTTGAGAAAGTACCTGTTTTTATAATGATATTGAGGGATTACTTAAATAATCAATTTGACTAATATCTAATTAACACTAATATCATTCTGATTCATCCATAAGTTTAGAAATGATAGCTTGTTTACTTTATTCAAATTGGATATTAAATCGCATGATAAACGATCGCGAGTATGTCAATTCATTCAGAATTATTATTATCAAAGTGTTACTATACAAGTTACAATACATATACAACTATAAATATAGTTCAAAATAGAATTTAGTACTTTCAAGTTTTGGTTTTTAGAATATTTAAAATAAACATTAAAATGATTCCTGATTTATGGTGGAGTTGTAATGACATGACAACTGTGTAAAATATTTCTGAATTTTGAAGAGCCTTAAATTTGTGTTTACAACACTTGCAAGAAACTCACAGTTTCTCAACATTTTCGAATTCGACTTCTCCACAAAAGCTGAACTTTTATCATCCATTACAGTGTTGAACACAGCTACAATATTACTCACATATAACATGTTATGTTACATGGCCTTGGGAGCTAATAATGTTAAATGTTAAACACATGATCGACTGTAAATTTTTCTTCTAAAATAAACTGCCAATTAAACATATATTTTATTCAGTTCTTGACCACTGGTGTCATTATTTCAAGAATCTTTTGTTTGTAGAATTTAATTTACAATAATGTTGTTGCATGTTTAAATATGTACATGAATGATAAATATAAAAAGAATACAGAAAACAATTTATTCACAAATAACATCTACCATATTATTTGGAACAGTTGCAAAGACATTGAATAGTTTATGTTCAACTTCCCCGATTACTTTCACATATATTTAATTACGTTATGCATGAAACGTGGCTGAGAGTCCAGCAGTGACTTTCTAATCAGAATTGTTTATAGACTCCCTGATTCCAGCAAAGGTCATAAGAATATGGACACATATAATTTACTATTATCCCTTAAACAAGTAATCAACCATCAACCTAAGTTTTATTGACATTTACAAAATGATAATCTATCGCAAGTTTAGCGTGTTGAATTGGTCGCTAAAAATATCGATTTGTAGATGCTTGCGTCACAATGATAACGTTTGGATGTAAAGATTCTTGGTTTTTCTGAGAAACTGCAATGCGAAATTATGCGCACCGAATTGGTATATGTTTGCTCATTCAGGTGTTACATGGTTTTGAACTGAAAAAGTTTCACAAACAATGAGATCCAAAAATAACACAACGCTCGTTTCAATTTTTTCGATGATTAAAACACAATCTCTTTTCGCAGAAAAAAGGGGACAACTATTAAGGATTACCCACTTGGTCACGTGGTTCAAAATCTGCTGTACATTGTACCTGTGTTCAGTTGTTATATATTTTTCCAAGAGATGAAGAGGCCAAGCACGTTTAGTAAGAAATTCATTTTGAATTTTCCAACGGTTAATATTGAGTGAAATTCCAAAACTGTAAGATGTTTGAGGTGTCAGGGAGCTGTCAGCATGCTGAACAGTAGCGTTTCAGTCTCATGTATAGCGAATATACTTTTTTTAAAGGATACTTTCATAAACAGTGTACCAAACGTGCATTAGGTGAAAGGCATGAAATTACATTGATATGTGTTACTGAAATCAAAGTTTGAATTTGAACAGCTTGATTAAATACATGTGGTCATTTACTGGTTGAACGTATGCAGAACAACTGATCAACAAAATAATTACTAACTGCCAGAGAACAGTGGGAGACCAGCGAGAAATTAAGTCATATATTACATATTTAGCACAGAAGCAGCTAGAGGGTACTATCTTACAATGAGATTGGAGAAGGAGAAACGCAGTATTACTCAGCGCATGTCTGACATCTGTATATTGAGACATATTGGAGAGGACAGCCCCAGGTAGTTACACAGCGTACATTTGATTTGGCTCTGGCAACTATCAACCTACATAACACGTTTTAAGAACAAGACGCGGAATATTACTTTGTAGCACTGGAAACAGATAAGATTAGTCGGTGTTGTGTAGGGTTGTCTTCACCAGAAGAACAATCGTAATTACATAATAGAACAATAACACCCAAAATATGTGTTGCATTGTAACTGCTATACGGAATAAAACAGGTATTGCAATAACCAGTTATTATACTGACAAGCTTGAAGGCAATATGTCAGAAATATCAGCTGTCCATTACAATATAAGGTAGAACAATTGCATAGCTTTTCAATAATGCAAATCCATGCATTTAAATGTTTAATTGCATTGGAAGTTTTGCGATTTTAAATCTGCTTATTTTCTTCTACCAAAGGATAAGGTCAGGTATAGCGTAAACATGAGAGCCAATATTGTTTATGAGTAATTTCAAACTAACTTAAATTATAACACAAATGAATAATATGGAAATGGCCCATAAAGTTGAAAGTTGAAAGTTGAAAATTTAATCAAGGTTGGAATTATAGTATGTGGTATTTTATTCTCTTTCTGTCATGTTTTAAGTCTGTTATAAACATGTTTGAGTTACCAAGGACAATAAGAGAATCTCAGCCAAGTGTCATCTTTCAGCTATGTCATTCTTCGGCTAATAATTGTTGAAGAATGATTTTGACTCATAAAAATAAAATCTTACCCTCGTGTCTTCTGATATCAAATATATCGACAAGGATTTGGTTAAAGTTACAAATATCCGAGTGTTGATATATTTCATATCAGAAGACACGAGGGTAAGATTTTATTTTTATGAGTCAAAATCATTCTTCAACAATTATTAGCCGAAGAATGACATAGCTGAAACACAAAACTGCCATTTTGCTTCTTCAGTAGTGATCTCAGTGTTGTCATAGCATTGTGACGTCAAGCATTGTTACATCGTAGCATTGTTACGTCATCACAATTGTGACGTCATAGCATTGTCAGCAGTGTCCTCGGTGATGCCAAAGCTTTGTGATGTCATTAACTGATGATGTAATAGGATTGCGACGATTTGATTGTAGGAATATATACAATGTAGATATCGCTTGTAGATATCGCTTGATCTCACACAAGTGATATCTACTGAGGGAGCCAGTTTTGGATGATAAAATGCCTTGTGACACAGATCGGGTTCGGTTCTTAAAACATATGCCATTTCGCTGGTGCTGTCACTATTGAAAATGATTTTGCTTCCTCACAGTTTACTTCCCTAATATTTCATTGAAATATTAGAAGATCAAATTTCAACATGTCTTGTTTCCTACACAATCACATATATGCATTTTTTCAGGAAATACGTCTGTAATTAGTTCGTGTTAGGTTGACTTGATAAGAGTTTTCTTATATAAATGTACCTTCAATCAGGATTAGTTTATTGTTGAAGACATAAAAATGGGCGTCAAATATCCATACACACTCGACCGTTCAATTATTAGCACACTGCCAACCAAACATGTGTAGCTTAATTAATTTTGTATTAATGAGAAACGTCAAAGTCAATAAGGAGATTAATTTCATTCCATCTAAGGTATTTCTGATTGTTGATGAAGGAATGGTGAAATTTATCTTATTTTAACTTTAGTGCAAATATCAAATTTGTCGTACAGAAAAATAAAATAACTTATATAAAGATAGTTATGTCATGAATATACATATTACATATTGGTCGATATATGTCAAAGGTCGAGAAGGTATGCTGCTGTGTATCATAGTAATAAACTATTCGATAACATTGTTAAGAATGAATGTTTCCTGTTATCCGATGCACTGATACGATATGCTTAAGATACAAGACGAAAAAGGTAACGTTCATTAGGTTTCATTCGTAAGTGAAGTGGTGTTGCCGGTTTTTTGCAATGTGTACCTGAAAACATCTACTACAATGTTCAGATCATTAAACCGTATTCAAATGTTACAATAAAACCGTGTTCACGTATATGGTGCATTCATTTACTTTTATTGTTCAGACAAGAGGTAATGATCTTAAAAAGACACATTTTAGGGACTTTTATGCATTCGCCAAAATGAAACCTTATGAGCTCCATCAACAATTGTTCTCTTTCTGTGAATTCTCCGAACGCTCTTTTAATGAAAACGCCCACGGCAATGTTTGAACACTTCAATTCATCTATTTGCGACAAATAATCAAGTGTTCCCGTGCATACCTCTTTGAATGAGTATATAATGATAACAAATTGTTGTACAGTACATTTTTCATAAACACGTCCTTTACTTTCCAGAGAAAACAAACCCTTTAAATCACGTAAACGTATTATTTGGACACTTTTGGGCACGTAAACACACAATAACATATAGGCCGTGGGCCAAAAATTCTAGGGCCTCTAGAAATAGGAAAGTGCTTCAACATATTTGGTGAATGCCAGATCTATATATCAAAATGATCCCCAGCATGTGCTTGATAAGAAACAAAACTTTTCCTGCTAAAAAAGTTGCACATTAATTATCTACAGCTCTTAAAAGATGGATACCCCCTGTGCAGATTCTGACCATTCAGCCTTGACCTTTGCCCGTGGGTAACTGCATTGGCAAGCTTTTCAATGTACTTGTGCAAGAATACCTTTGTTAAAACAGTTGAAATACTTTATTAAATTCATAATTAGTCGACATTTATTAAAATATTACATTTTTAAAATTTAAAAAATCAGAATAAAATTGTTTTTCCATGTATTAAATCAGTATTATCCCATGAATGAATAAAATATTTTCACAGAAACATTTTAATCTTGAACATATTTGTTTTTGTATTCCATTATTGATATTCCATTACATTTTTCTGTGCTATCCAGTCAGATACTCAATATGAAATCAATGTAGCAAAATTATGAAACAATAAATTTGAATGACACCCATCCAATATTTCTGTCAGTTTCAGATTTGCATTAAAATATAAGACAACATAGAAGTCATATTTTCACCAAGTTTTTCTCACTTTAGAAAGTTGTGTCTGATAATAATAATGAAGACAAAGTGTGAACAATTATAGTATGATAGAATTATTAATTATCAAATTAATAAAAAAAGTAATTCAGTTCATTAAAAAAATTTATGTTACTGTCAAAGAACACTTTGAGTTATACTTGGGGAATTAAGTCTAACTTGTGATTAATGTCTTTCTTTTAAGTGAAGAAATGTCATTTTAACTCTTCAGGTCTAAAAGATCAGGTGCGCTTATGGCATGGATCTACGTCTGGTGATGTCTGTAAACGTTCAACATTTTCGACTTCTCAAGAAGAACCACTATTCCACCAAAGCTGAATTTTTTAGGGGAGGTACCTTGCACGTAGGGGATCAAAGTTTGTTTATTTGACCCTCACCCTCCTTAAATATGGGCGCGGCAGGGGGTCCAGTCTAAAATACTTTACCGACTTTTCTCCAAGGACCAAATATAATAAGATATAATACCCCTCAAGAATCTAATCATATAGATGTTGATGTGACATTTCAAATGCACTGTATAACCAAAATATAGCTAATATACTCTTGAGTAGATTAAATCCTGTTTCAGTTGCATGACGTCTCATTCATTCTTGCACAATCACAGATGACCTTATTGTCCCCTGGGTAGTGGGTACTGCAAAATAGAGATGTGTATTGAACTTAGGAGGAGGTGGTAGAGTGGGAAGGGGGTTATTTGCATGGTGTATATGACAGCATACACACACATTTTTTATTTAACTTTTTTAATGCCAATGTTAATGTTGTAGACTTTTTTCAGAATCAATTGACAAAATTGAAGCCAGTGGCTTTGTAGTTTGTCTGGCTAAGGAGTCTGTACACAATATTTTAGCTTCCTTGAGGTTTACCTACTTGAGAAGAGGATAAAATTAGGTGTTTAAGTTGTAGCCTCTGTGTCACTAAATGAACACTTTATGAACAAGAAGACATAGTCATCAACATCCCCCGCCAGACACAAGAAATGAGAACAAGGGCAATAATTCAAGAAGAAATAATTGTGCGCTGCTCATTTTCTTTCCATTAAGGTAACGATATCCTCAAGCCACACAACTGATTTGATGTTAAACAATGTCTGAGAAAAGCTATATCCTTGGATACTTGAAACAGAGTCGAAAAAGCGGAACAAGGGGAATAACTCCGGAAAAAATAATCACATGCTTCTTTTTTTCAAATTCCGTCAAGGTATCGATGGCCTTAAAGTACACACCAAATTTGGTTATCCTATCTTAAATAGTTTCTGAGAAAAGCTGTCCCCTTTGGTGATACCTTGAACAGAGTCCAAATGTACAGAACAAGGGCAATAACTCCGCAAAGATTAATTGTGTGCTTCTCATTTTCGAACTCCATCAAGGTACTTATGCCCTCAAGCCATCCACCAAATTGGGTAATCCTTTCTTAAATAGTCTCTGAGGAAAGCTGTCCCCTTTAGAGATAGCATGAACCGAGTCAAAACATACGGAACAAGGGCAATAACTCCGGAAAAAATAATCACACGGTTCTTATTTTCGAACTCCATCAAGGTATTTATGTCCACAAGCCACACACCAAATTTGAAAACTCTATCCTAAACAGTTTCTGAGAAAAGCTGTCCCCTTTGGAGATACCATGAACAGAGTCCAAAAATACGGAACAAGGGCAATAACTCCGGAAAAAATAATCACACGGTTCTTATTTTCGAACTCCATCGAGGTATTTATGTCCACAAGCCACACACCAAATTTGAAAACTCTATCCTAAACAGTTTCTGAGAAAAGCTGTCCCCTTTGGAGATACCATGAACAGAGTCCAAAAATACGGAACAAGGGCAATAACTCGGGAAAAAATAATCACACGGTTCTTATTTTCGAACTCCATCGAGGTATTTATGTCCACAAGCCACACACCAAATTTGGAAATCCTATCTTAAACAGTTTCTGAGAAAAAGTGTCCCCATTATAGCGGACGGACGGACGCACGGACGGACACACGGACGGACGCACGGACGGACGCACGGACGGAGCCCAAACCTATATCCCCCTTCCACTTCGTGGCGGGGGATAATAAACCCCATGGGGCAAGGAGACTCTCTAGAGGCAATGGTTCTTGATAAGAAGTCGAAAAAGAACACCATACTACAAGCCCATCTGTGAGCCTCACATAAAAAAAAAGAAAACCATTTTAGCTAAATCCATTTATTTTTCAACAGTCTTTCTGAAATGAGATACACAAATTACATCAGTGTGAGAGCGTTTTTCAACCAGTTCTGTAGACTTCTCTATCTTGGCCTTTTAAAAATAATCTACAGCAGCAATGACCTCATCTTTATTACCGTAATGCATACCAGAAAAGATTATTTCCGGTTGGAAACAGATGGTCCGGCAAAGCTAGATCAGGAGAGTAGGGTGGGTGCTGAAACTCTCATTGATTGAGCAAGTTCAATGATGGATGATTAATAGTTTGAATTTACCAACATGAGTTTCAGACTTTCAATATTTATCCTACATTGTTACATCTAAAGGAAATGTGGAGACTCCTGAGTCATTGGTCAGCGGCTTGAAATTTCTTGTACCAGTTCTTGTTTCTGTCCTGCAAAAAAATAAATTAAATGGATCTTATTACTAAAAATCTACTTTTCCATTTTAAAATCAAACTCTATTGTTTGTGAGTCAAACCAATATCAAACATGTTTTTGTTTCCATATCACCATGAACATGTTAGTTTAAACATTTATCAGCCAAAACTGTTCCACAGGAAATATAGCTTGTGGGAGATATCTTTTTGGCAGTAGATTTTGCACAATGCCCTGTCATCGTCGACAACATAACATCACAATGCTTTCACATCATCGAGTTACGACATCACAATGTTATGACGTAATAAACATGATGACGTCATAATGCTATGACCTCACCGCACTGGAAGTCAAATGGCAGAGATGTGCTCAGAGACTATTTTCACTTAAACGTAGTAAGAACGATTTTGGATGATAAATAGAATCTCACCCTCGTGTCTTCTGATATCAAATACATCAACTCTCATTGATAAAAGTAACTTTTATCAACTCGTGTCGATATATTTGATATCAGAAGACACTTGGGTGAGATTCTCTATATATTTCACTTAAACTTTAAATGGACATATTCGAAGGTAGAACTGGAACTCTAATGATTCTGCATTTGTTAAGTAAGTATCAATATAATATATTTTATGTAAAATATCGACTGTTATTTGCAATTATACCCCATGGGAATTTACTTATTTACTGTTCAAATTGCAGGTTGTAGCATATATGATATGTTATACCCTCCCTTTCCGCAGGTTGATTATCTTAATGTTCATGTTCAGTATAACATATTCAACAAACTCAAAATAAAAAGGATTTGGGAAATATCTTCAAATAAGAAATTAAAGGTTAGATATACAGGGCCATTTTGCACATTTGATGTAAAATGGCCCATTAACATTTTTAATTTTACTATTGCCACAAAGGGGAAAGGCCCATGAAACTAATTCAATACAAAATATAATAGATCTGGAATTAAATCTATGGGGCCAAATCCATCTTAACAAATTGAGAGTATTTCTAGGGTAAACAATTACCTGATAAGGTTTCTTCCTCAATATCTTTATCTCGGTTATCCAAAACCAAAGTTGTAAATACTTCAGTTTAAAGTTTAGAGCGACGAGAACTTTGTAGTCAGCTGGTCATGTACAGGGTTTTAGCTGTTTTGTTGACAGTGGCCGGTGTCATGTTCCAAGTGAAAGAAAGAGATGCACAATACCCACAAGAGGTCAGCATCATGCTGACTTACTCTTGTCCCTGTTATATCCATAAATGGATGTTAATCAGCTAGTTTATCCCAATCGATGTGCCATAAACATGACAAGCTCTGGCCATGGCCATGTTGTAGTACCGCACAGAATGGGCTGCCTTCTGTCTTGTGATTGGTCAATAATGTATTTGCAGTCATGGAGATTTACTGCAGATTATTCTTAATTCTAAAGCTTCTAAATTATGTTGAAGCACTTTGACACAATTTGGGGGTTCGGCCCATGGCCTAATAGCACTCAAACTGAATGACATAATGTTCATTCACATATTTTGTTTCTATAAGCTCTTACACTAATGTCTTAATTTTGCAATGCTTAAGGGAGATTATATTTAGAACATTACTTAAATAAGTAACTACCCAGAT
Organism: Gibbula magus; assembly: GCA_936450465.1. Lineage (NCBI taxonomy): Eukaryota > Metazoa > Mollusca > Gastropoda > Trochida > Trochidae > Gibbula > Gibbula magus. The sequence goes on along the minus strand of OW388289.1, from coordinate 77,398,086 downwards.
AACACACAACTGGTGGACCACTGGTGGGCCACTAGTACCTGCTCCAGTGGCCCACTAGTAGTTTGTCCAGCTGATAGAAGGTGGGCCACCGGTGGCAGCCACTAGTGGCTATCGGCCACCAGCGGCCCACCTTCTACCACGCTTGTGGGCCACTTGCTACCCACCAGTGGCAAGCCACTACCGGTGGGCCACTTGCTACCCACCAGTGGCAAGCCACCAGCTATCTGCCACCAGTTGCCCACTAGCTATCACACCGGTGGGCCACTTGTTACCCACCAGTGGCAAGCCAGTAGCTACTTGCCACTAGTGGCCCACTAGGGGGTGTGTTATCTGGGTAGTACTATAAACTATACAGCTAAACAAGGAATTACTTTGGACAGAGAGTTAAGAGTTCAGTGTCAGTCATAGGGGGCGCTGTACAACAGCCTTGTACCTCGAGGGCGATGTTTGAATGCTATTATGTGTTACTGTTACCAATGACATGGAGATAATGTTTTCGACGTTCGTCAGCAAACTAGATGACGTTAACTTGCATAGTAAAACTCTTATTTCCGTTTTTATACCAGACATATTTACCTAGTAAAGTTTGGTCAATAGTGCGAAACTGACGATAGACATTGTGGATTAAGGAAATTTTCCATCCTATAAACTTCGTCTTAAATCACTCTGAATATATGATAGTTAGTTTACAGGTGTATTTGTTGTAATTATCTCACAAATGATAGCAATGATTCACTTGTAAGAACTGAAGTACTTAATCATGTGCTTGATTACCTGTACAAATAGACGGACAGAAGAAGTTATAACACATAATTGGTTATCGAAATAAGGTGGAGGAGAACATGAAACACTTATTAGTCTAGAGTGATGTAGTGTGTGTAAATAAACTGTTACACTAATGGATCTCTGTAATGGCAACAACATGACTAAGGGCATATGCAACATATATTTCCGTCTGCAGCACTATCCGATGTCTGACAGCGTTTGACAATACCTCTTCGTGTGTGGTATGGAGATTTTGTCCATTACGCATCGCATCAATGGTCACGGTAAAGATTGAACATTCATGTATAAGGATGTCAGCAATTATAATTATAGTATTTGCATCCGCCTATTATGACACACACAATTTAAAAACTAAATTAGTACATATTCGTTTGGAAAAATATGACCTCAATTGAGTTGGTTTCTCGTTGATGAAAAGCGTTTAATGTTTAACAAGAGTCATCAGAACATGACATATCCCACCGGATCCACATAATTTAACACATCTTTGACAGTTAATTGAATATCTACTACTTCATTTAGTGGGTAATACACATGCTGAGTTTCAGGGCTTTAGAGGTTTTCTCCGGAAGCAGACCTATCTCTGAACAAAGTCCAGATGCAACATGTTTCTGTGGAAACGGAGAAAAAATTGTCAAAATATCAAAAGGCACCACTTCAGTTAGTGGGTAGTACACATGCAAAGTTTCAGGAAGATATAATGAAAACTTTTGGAGCTGTGCTCCGGAAACGAACCTATCTCTGTACAAAGTCCAAATTCAATACGTTTCCATGGCAACGAAAATAATAAAATGTTCAGAAATCTAAAAATATCAAAAGGCACCACTTCAGTTGGTGGGTAATACACATTGAAAGTTTGAGAAAGATATCATAAACGATTTTCGAGTTCTGCTCCGGAAGCGAAATGATTACGGACTATATCCCACGGTATTACATACCAGTGGGATGAACAGTTATAATGTAAACATCTGATTGTTGTATCCCGGCCAATAATTCTTATGACGGGCTTATTTTGGTCAGTACCAACAAGACATCACTCCCATAATAGTAACTAGACGAAATCAATCCATCACATACAAAACAAACACTCGTCACTAAGATGATATGATTCCCGCAGCTAATTAAATTACATTAAAGACCCATCAAGGATGTTGATGAACATATAGGAACATTGCCAAAAATCTATCTCCGTGAAATATATACTTAATTTTTCCCAAATTTGTTCGACTCAAAATAAGCCGAGAAATTGCACTAATTAGTAAAGGTGTTTTCCAGTCTAAATATAGATCCAGTCTATTATTTTCAAGCGCAAAGTATTGTGGTCAAGCTCACACACTGTATACTAAGACACGACAGAATAACAAAGTTTATGAGAAATGAAAGAAATTGAAATATATATTGGCGGTTATTTATTTACCATTTCATATAATTATGCATTTGCTACAAAAATTGGAATATTTGTTGTTCTACCCAACTAGATATTTTGCTGGAATTTTATAATTAATGAGAGTAAAAATTTGTCATAATTTGCTGGTCTTATCTCAATAAGAAGTACATTAAAGAGGCCGTAATTGTATATTCTCAGGACATTTAGAAACATGTCATGTTGTAGATAAAATATTTCTCTGGCGATAAGGTTTTTTTCCACAAAAGTTTGTTTTATTTGAAACACTAACATCCTTGATGGCTCTTTAAAGAGAAATAATGTTCCACAGTTTGTGATAAGACATTTGACGCCAACAGAATATGAACCAGTTTATTTCTCTTTCAACATTTCCGTGTGCTACAATTGATATTTTACCTCTAGAGAAGGTATATTAAACCAGGGACCTTATATGTCTATAAGGTCCCTGGTCCCTGGTTAAATGTATATGTTTTCACCATTCTGGTAACAGTTATTTTCGAAAGAGAACCTTTTCTTTTTAATAGAAAAGAATGTTAAATATCGAACCGAATGTTATATATATATCTTCAAGATGTATGTCGGGGAGGCTTTTTAATAGAAAAGAATGTTAAATATCGAACCGAATGTTATATATATATCTTCAAGATGTATGTCGGGGAGGGTCAGTCGTGTTAAGGTAACATAGTTTGCACGCACAATTCTGCTTGTTTCCAGAAATGTCATTTTATAGGGGTGGGATTCAATTTGATGATATGTCATGGAGCGGCATAACGGAAGAAATGGCATTAGTCCAACACAGCAAGCGTGAATACGTGAAGAATGCAGATTCATTTGTCTCCACTAAACTCAATGGTGGCCACCAAAGTACTTTTTAAACATCATTACAAACGCGTGGTCTATATATGGAATGGGACATACACACCCTTTAGTTACTGTTGCTTTACAGACTCTAACGAGCAGTGCCTGTAATCGATCCTTCTAAAATCAATCTTGGTGTGATATATATAGGCTGGCTTGAACAGGTTCGTATGGAATCAATGTAAACTTTCTGTTGTCTGTCACATCTTGATCACAAAGGTGCATGTGTGTGCTGAGACGGAACTGTTCTCAGTTGCATTTATAGCTGAATGATGTATATCATGTCACTTCCCAAACTGAAAGAAGTAGTCTATCACCTGATTTCCCGGCAGTGATGAAACTCCTTTCAGTTAATGACTGGCCTCTCTATTTTCGTTCGGAGGTCTAAGAAAGTGTACTTTCCTGCTATAATTCTTACCACAAATTGTAAGATCGATTCCCAAAACATTCATTCACATTTATGTGGTAGGAGTTAAACAAGGTAAGAAAGGAATGCTTTTGTTGGGAAGTTGAGGTTCTGACGAAGGGGCCTCAATGATAACACCATTCAAGAGGATTTCGCTGTTTGTAAACAGCAGCCGGCAATGTGTCACAAAAGCATTTCCCTTGGTGGGTACCGTGGCAGCTAGAGTCTTGATAACGCAGCTAGAAAGGTAAACAGGAAGTCACGTAGACTACTATTCTTGTGATATTTATATGACCGAGATATTTATCATATACTAACCAAAACAAAACAAAGTGAAAATTACCTTGAACTTTTACTTATTTCCATATAATTTGATAATATTACCTCGGATATAAACACACAGATAGACGTTTAATTCAATATATAATGTAATATATTGTAACATTCACATGGAAATGACTTGTCTCAACTTTAAGTTAGACATTAATATTACACAAATAAGTAAATGATACATCATTAAAATAAGAAATCATTAGAATCCTAAGTGAAATGCTCGTTGATCATGGTCTACATGGATAACAGCGCAGTATAAATATGTTATGATGGTGACGATATCACTCATTCATACACATGTACATATGTGTATAAAGGCTCACTCTGATATATACACACAGCACTATTTTGAAATTCAATGCATTAAATAGAGCCAATGGTTTGTTGCTCATAAAAAATCGGCCACACATGACACCCGATTTAGCAGGTTCTCTCTCATTGAAACTGTATGCATGCAGTAAAAATAGATCATTTGTATAGTCCAAATATCCATGAGAAGAGTCCATGCTCAAAGCGCTTAGAGCTAAAAAGTAAAAGTCAAAGAAATGTAGAAACACACACATTTTGAAAGAGCACATAATGGTGACCGAACTATGGGTCATAGGCAGGTGTGTCTTGATGTCTGAACAGAGAGAAATCATGACAAACTCTGAGGTGCTGTGGTAGGTTGTTCGAAGCGATGGCGGCCGAGTAGGCAGAGGATCTCTTGCCGTAGGGGACAGTGCGGACTTTAGGTACTGTTCTTAGCTCCTGAACGTAGAGTTTGTGGTGGATGATACGGAATGACGAGGTCAGAGAGGTAACGTGGAGGTGTTGAGGCGAGACATCTGTGAACAGTGCACAAGACTTTGAAGTTGATTCGCTGATCCACAGGGAGCAAGTGGAGGTTGACCCGGGAGGGAGTAATGTGATTGTGCTTGCTGGCCTTTGTCACAATTGTGGCAGCTGAGTTCTGTACTCTCTGCAGACAAAACACAGAGTAGTTGAACCCCTGCGACGACCATATATATTTGTGGGTAGGACACTGAAATTTACAAATCCTGGTGTATATTCAACAAATACACTATTTACAAAATGTTAGCTTCCTAACATCACTGGTTATTGGCGATAAGTGTTTGGATTTGCAAGAAAAACAGTTAAGGCTTGTTTTTTGACGTCCTACAGTAATGACGCGTCAACAAATTTAAATCAAAGAAGGTTATTTATGTCGAGAATATCTTTAATTAATTAAATTTCTACTTTTTCAATGTTTTAAACTTAAATACCATATATTGTGGGCCAAACACATCTTTAAAAAGCGATTTTACCACCCCATTTGTATTTGAACAGATGTAAAAATAAAACAAGCATACTCTGATGTATGAAATTGTGAATACTTCTATACAAAACATGTGGCTACCAAATACATTCAAAATCTACTTTCTCAGACATCAATATTTCATTTCATACTCTTTTCAAAATGTGTGGACGTTTCTTTTGCACGCGAGTTAATAAGCCTGATAGCACAAACTATTTTCAAGTTATTGTGTATATTCAAGGATTGTTTTGGCGATTTCAGAACTCGTGACCTTGTCCTTTGACCTTGAATGTAAACATGTCCAAAATAAACTCCACATGTGTAAAATAAAAAACCCACAGGGGTATAAGTAGGAAGTTATGTATATGAGTTCTTAAAACCTTATTTGAAAATAGTTATAGCCAAAACGAAACGCGGCGGTTTCGGCGGCGACGGAAACCGCACAACAACTTATAGCAGCCGAATAAGCACCTGATGGATTTATTCCAACTAAAACTTTCCAGGTCATATGACTCTTATACTGTGAATACTTTAGAGTGTGGTTTATCAAAGAATTTGGAGTTTCTTTGCATAGTTCAGTCTACAATAACACGACAGTTGGGTATCTGGGCCTGAAAGATTCAAGCATATTGTGACACATATCTCTTGTGAACACAGATGAAAATGGAGCTTACAGTTGAAGTTGACAAACAAAACCACTTTGCCAACTCAAGAACAAGTAAACCAATACGTAACCTCATTAGCGTCATAAAAAGTTCATCCCTAATGGTTAACATATGTGGACTTGTAAACTAATTTTCAGTCATTTCCTCAGAAAGTAATTAGAAGTGACGGGTCATTAACAGTGAGCAAGGGTCAAACCTTGTCATCAGGTGACAATGTAGTGTTACATGTCTGCGTCCCTGTTAAATAATGATGTATATAATCATGTCATCAAATGTCATGATATATTGTTACATGTATATGTTAAAACATAAATCACTATAAAGTGTATGTTTATTGCAAGTATCTTGTTTGACAAAAAGAAATACACATACAGAATAAAACTATAAAAAGTTCAAATGGAAACAACAAAATATTTAAATCTCAGAAAACTGGAAATTGTATGTGCGCGATGGGAAGAACATGGTTAACAACTGTACAAAGTTTGGTTGATGTACCTTTGACGATTTTTGAGAAAATTGACTGGACGTACGGACGTACGGAATGACCGCTATATACGCCCGGTGTATATTAAAAATAGTTTGATGTTGACAAGGCAGGAGTAGATATCAACATATATATATATAGGCATGAATTCTTAAAGGGGCTGTAGCACGTTTTTTGCAAAATTTATTTTTTCAAATTTCCCATTTATAATGATAGTTTATGTCATTTAAATTAACTTTAGAGGGTAAAACATCTTATTACATAAACCAATTATCCGTAGTCGTAATAACGGTGTTGCGTATAAAGCAAAAAATGCATAGCGGCCATTTTATTGTGAACACAATTTATTATTTCGAATTACAAAAACGATTCCCATGGGTTTACAAAACCATGTTAACTCATTTTTTAACTTGATTTTCCGAAGAGAGAAGGGTGTTTTACTATTGGTGACATTATTTTTCAAATACATTTCATCAACTTATTCGAGCGAAAAAACGTGCTACTGCCCCTTTAAAAATAAAACGCACACACATTAGTTATATTTATTTTTAGCTCATCAGGCCTGAAAGGCCCGATGGGCTTATGGCATGACATGGTGTCCGGCGTCCGTCCATCCGTCAATCCGTAAACTTTTCGCTTTTTCGACTTCTTCTCCAGAACCAATCATTCCACAGAGCTGAAATTTTATGTGCAGACTCCTTGGCCAATGGGGATTCTAAATTGTAGATTTCGTGATTCCATGACCCCAAATGGGGTCACAGGGGTCACATCCTTAAAACATATTTTCATCTTCTTCTTCAGTTCGAAAAGGTCTAGAGAGCTGAAAAGTTGTGTGCAGACTCCTTGGCCAATGGGGATTCTAAATTGTAGATTTCGTGACCATATGACCCCAAATGGGGTCACAGAGGTCACATCCTTAAAAACCTATTTTCATCTTCTTCTTCAGTTCCAACAGGTCTAGAGAGCTGAAAAGTTGTGTGCAGACTCCTTGGCCAATGGGGATTCTAAATTGTAGATTCCGTGACCCCATGACCCCAAATTGGGGCACAGGGGTCACATCCTTAAAAACCTATTTTCATCTTCTTCTTCAGTTCTAAAAGGTCTAGAGAGCTGAAAAGTTGTGTGCAGACTCCTTGGCCAATGGGAATTCTAAATTGTAGATTATGTGACCCCGTGACCCCAAATGGGGTCACAGTGGTTATGATCTAAGAACCTATCTTTTGCTTGTAAACAATAACTTAAATAACTTAAATATTCAACTTTAGATAGTAAATCAATGAAATCCTGATGAGCTACAGAGCCCATGGCTCTATTTTTGTGGAATAATTGTACTATTTCAGTCAAATGAATTTTTTTATTTGAAGCAAATAAATATAGGTATCATTAGTATGACAATAGAGATTGTTTCGAAGAAAATTACTTCAAAATAAATAATGGCACGTTACCAAATGTATTTTAAAACTCCCATGTTGACAAACATTGAAAGATGCTTGAAGATGGATAACTTGTTCGTCGGCCTTCTCCTTCCCTCGACATGTGCTGTGCAAACTCTCGTCCATGATTTGGTCACAGGGTCACGAAATTTACAATCGAGAATCCCCATTGGCCAAGGAGTCTGTACATAACATTTCAGCTCTCTAGAGGTACTGGTTCTGGAGAAGAAGTCGAAATGTGAAACGTTTACAGACGCACTGTCATGCCATAATCCAATCGGGGCTTTCAGACCGATAGCTTAAATGTGCAAATATAAATGGCGGGCTGATAGCACCCGAAGTGGTATTGCAATGGAGCGTACAGTGCGTTTGTGTGTTTTCGCCTCCGTGCCAGGAGACCGGTTATACAGACAAGTCTTACTTTCTGGAAGAAGCTACAGCTGCTAAACAAAGGTTTGTTACATTGCTATACATATATCAAGTTTATAAATGCGTGTATTGTAGCACTATTTGGTATCAAAAGAAAGTACATTCAATAAGGAATATTAATCCATTTTTATTTTCTCAGTGCTCTTATTTGTTGCGGCATGGATTCATGGAGACTGCCACAGGTATGTTTTCAGACAAATTACCAATATTTATTTACCAAGCTCCTTGCTTGATGTAGGCCTATCCCTAGCAGCAAGGCTGTTCCAATTATGGCATGTTCCAGACAGCCAAAACTGAACAATCGTTCTTAGAAAAATGAGTAGTGGTTTTATTTTGCTGAAATATGATTTTTTAATCAGAAATACAACATATTCACATTGTGTTTTAGGCCTTTAATGACCCCTAGGGGTTAAAGAATATAATCCTACCTCATGTAAGAATGCCGATCCCTGATTGGTCCACGTGACCATTAACAAATATAAAAAAACACTGTCATACGAGTTGATAAATCTTACCGAGGGTGATAAATGTTTTATATCCCGCTACATGAATAAAGCATGCATCCACGACAATGATTCCATGTCACGTGACACAAGTTAACGGTATAGTTTGTCGATCGATCAGCTGTTTTCTGTCAAAAAATGTCCTTTTTTTTAATAACATGCGGTAAGATACATACGTTATAACATTCAGTTTGTTCGGGTGACATCGTAATTTATCAGACCCTACGGCTCGTTGGATAACCACTAACGCGGGTCTGATAAATTACGATGTGACCCTCCAATGAATATCAACCACCTTCAAGGATTCCAGGTGCCATGTTCTGACAATATTCCCCACAAATGGACTTGGGGTGGGTGTTTTATAGTCACCTCAGAACAATAACTTCGATATCTCTTACTATTAAAGACGCCTTATTTGCAACTCAGATCTATTTCTTTAACATTGAACATAGATTTGTCAGCGAAACGAACATGGTTAAATTTGGGCCCTCGTAATATCCATGTGCTCTTCTCGTCTTAAGCTTATTTTTTCTCCAGTCATTCAAAATGAGTTTTCTACATGAGGACGTAGCATTTGATCCCAAATTGTTGAATATCCCTGGATATTGTCATGTGACTGATCCACAAATCAATCCTTTTCTGCACAATACCCCTTAGAATTTCAGAGTTGAGACTTGTTCTCATACACTGAGTTCATGCCAATCTCACTTCCCCATGTGATGTGTTTCTTGGTCTGTAAGATCTTCCTCCATCACAAACATATTCTGACGCATGAATTTTGGAAATAAACTTATTCATACAATGATTTGTGACCCTCCTCATCTATATTTCGGTCATTACTTTTGAACTTTTGTCCACTTCATGCAGGTGTGCCTGACGGTGATAATCCAGGTTCTTTAACTAAATGTTGAATGTTTTCGCTTTAACATATTCACTGCATCATATGTTGAGTTAACCAGTTGTCTTAGACAATTGTACCAATGAAAGAAGGTAAATTATTTATTGGCAATAATACATTTTAGAGATAACAGGCATCAAGCTTTGAAACGTTTTTTTTAAAAACCTGTGTAAATTTTAATAACTTCATTTTGGATTAAATAATGTATTTTCTTCATTCAAAATCAATTCTTGTTTTGCAGAAATATGCAATATTTATGTTTCAAAACATTTTAGTAGTGCATATGCTAAAAAAAGAATGAACTCATTGCAATAGACTGATGATAACTGTAGTTTTCATCTTTGCAACTTTAACACTAAATTCAGTGCAACCAAAATCTAACTTAATATCTGCATAAAATAAATAATTTCCTAACTTCATTTGCATTTTAGATGATTTGACTACGTACTTATGAAAAGAAAATACCATGTTTATAAGTTTTTAACACAAAATATGAAACAAATGTTACGATTGTTGTGAATGTAACAAACTTTTGTTCAGCAGATGTATACGGTTTCATTTATAGAATTACACTATGTGTATCTCTAATGAAGTTATGCCTTCTTTGAGGAAAACATTGATGTTTCTTTGTTATATAAAAAGTAGGTACAAAGCATTGCTCTGGCGACAGAAAGGAGTTATATATACATGTTCTCATACTTTTGTCTCCCATAAAGTACTTTTCCATGGTGCTTCCTTTCGCATGCGTAGTATAAAAAATGATGTTTCTTTGTTATATGACGATAATTTACATAGCATTGCTCTGGCGACAGATACATGATCTCATACTTGGTCATAGAGTACTTTTTCCATTGTGATTCCTTTCGTATTCTTGCCGTAAACAATTATGTTTTCCTTTATATACCATTAATAGAGCATATACCTACTTAGGAGAAGCACTCTCTGGACCTTTTTCTCCAGCTTTGGCAAAATAGGCGATAAACATAATGGTTTAAGTGCAGACCTTCCTACGAAGTAACTCAGTAGTCATGATGAATGTAGTGTGGTTAGTACATATATGCTGTATATATATATAATTTCAAATGATAGGAATGAGTCAATTATGACATATTAAGCACTTGGTGCTATTTGCTATGACTTATAACCAGTACGGATAGGAGAAAAAAGGAAGTCCTTCGAAATAAGAGGAACATTAAACACTTATGATATGTATAAACAAACCACATTGATACAGGTACAATATATTAAATATTATCCTTACGGTTTAGGCTAAACAGGTGATTATGTTTGTGATATTCGCACATGTGCTCTTTAGTTATTCTCAACGCTGATTGGTCAGTAGCCAGAGAACGACATGACGATTGGTTGACGGTACTTTTTTCATGCTTCATTGATAAATAGAACGCGCCGGACTCTGTCACACATCTCGATTTTATAAAGAAAAACAGAGATCAAGAATATAAAATTTTTTTAGTTTATTATACGTTCTATATACGATATTATAATAGGTGTATTTATCTACATTGTCATTATTCCTTTAATTGACACGTTATTGACGATTATTTTTAGTAATTTCAACGGCTGCACGTTGTCGTCGTTGTTTGTAAACAAACATGGCTGCCAACTGAGTAAAAACAGTTCCGGACACGAGGATGTTCAACCCAGAAATAATTAGATCTACCTAATTATCAACGAGAGACAACATCAGAAAAATGGACAATCTATGCACTAAAAGTGACTATTCTCGTTGTTTCTGAATAAGAATGAAGCAAAATGAGATCAAACCTGTCGTTTGACATCGGGCTGCAGTCTACAGTTCGATCACGCCACGATCGAATCTTTCACCAAGGCGTCCCTCATCCTCGGTTACCCAGGGTTTTATATATGCTCCGTTACTCTCCACTATATCACCCATGGGAAACCTTATCAAGGGAATGTGTTCTCAAATTACCCGCCCTTAGCCTGCGTGACGAAGTCAGTATCCAAAGAAAATGCTCAATGGGATAAGACGGAAATGGTCAAGGGAGATAACCGGTGACGGATGGCTAACACAATGACCTCGCTTGCTTTGAAACGAAGTGATATGAACTGTCATTGGCTCGCAGTTTGATTGGCTCACGCCGGCCAAGGGCGGGTAATTTGGGTACAGATTCTCCTGATAGAGTTTCCTATGGGTGATATAGTGGAGAGTAACGGGCATATATAAAACCATGGGTAACCGAGGATGGGCGTCCCTTTGCACGCAGTGTATCTACATTCGGCATCCATTACATCTATTTACTTATTGCAATAATTTCAGGTTGTATCGTACATGTATTTTTAATGTAAATGTGCGTCATATATGACAACAATGTTATGGGTTATACAAACATACTATTAATATATTATTTCTCGTCGTTTTATTAAAGAACTATTTTGTATAGTGATTGACCACTGGATATGTTCGGTGTAACACGCGCATGAATACAAATCAGCTGATCAATGTCACTTACTACAGTCAACTTACTACAAAAAGAAACGTTTGTCGTTCGTATATGTGTATTGGGTAATATATATAGAATAACCAACTCAGCAAGAGTGATTACGGGAAATATGCACTCGTCGAAATAATGTTCAGTCGCTCGCCAAGGCTCGCGACTGTGAACATCATTTCGACTAGTGCATATTTCCCTTAATCACTCGTACCTCGTTGGTTATTCTCTAAGTATTCTATCCACTTTATCTTGAGATATACATAAGCTTTTATGGTACATGATTCTTTTGGAATATAATACATATACGTTTGTCATTATGGGTACCTTTGCTGCATCTGCCTTAGAATATTGTCACTCAAGATTTAACAATATGAATACAACAAACATTCAGAAATAGTACCTGGTACCTAGGAATATATTACTTGTTTGGCCGGTGATACTCCTAGTGTTTCAATATCTTGTAAACAATTTATGGAACAAGTCTAGCAGATCTGTCATGATCACATAGTGGAACTATACCCTACGTACTGCTTCTGCAAAAGGTTTTTTATATTAAAGTCAGATTTCTGCACTGCATGACCTTTCCTCATCCGTAAAAATATATCAGAAAACGAGGCACCTCCATCCTTCAAATTTGGACCGAATAACGAGCTAGTGTTGATCGGAGCTGTGCTTGATGAAAATAATATGATACAACGTCAACAGCAGATCGATTTGTATCGCGTTTCTGTTAATATGTCTTTAGGAGATAAAGTTCAACGTCAATAGAAAAAGGAAAGAAACTCGGAACAGAAACATTCTGACTATAGAGTAGACCAATACACCAATTGTTAACCAGACTGACCGAACACTGCCTATAATCAATATATATAACAGTTCTGTTAATGTGATTAAAAACGCGTTTGCATGAATGGGTGAGCATAAAATCAATGTAATTGTCTTGTCTGCCACTTCCTGAACAGAAAGGTGTGTGGTATTACTGTAATAATCCTGCAGAGACGAAACTGTTGTCTGTTTGATTAATAGGTGATGGGACACTATTTTAAGGTTCTTTTAAATATATAAACTCAATTAACTCTCCCAATCATTGGATTATTTTGTAACGCTGTTCACGCAAAATACTGTTTAAATTTTTCAATTCATGCTTTCAGTATTTGGGGCCTTAGGCCCATGGAACAAACATGCATTCTTCAAAGGTGAAAAGCTGTACAGGAATATACATAATTGGTCATATATAAAACATTAGAGTTATAGAAAATGACTTCAATTGACAAATCAAATCACCAAACATAAATGATAAACATTCAAACAATGCAGGGTCAACTCAGTTATCTCCCTTTAATCCATTGATGAGGTAGTTCTGTCGAACTGCACAGGCCTTAAATATATATTTGGCTGGTAATGACGGATTCCCTTTAGTCATTATGTGTATAAATTTGGCTTCATTTAAAAAATAATAATGCGGAATATTCAGTAGTTGACTTCTAAGATCACAGTATTGTGGGCAAGTGATGTAAAAATGGAGCTCATCCTCAAGGACACTTCTTTTAAGTATTGAGAAACAGAACTTGCACACTCTCTCTTCTCTTTTGATTCCTGTCCATCTCCCAGATTCTACAGCATTATTGTTGTTAATACATCAGAACCTTGTTAGCGCAGTCCTGTATCTAGTGATACGTACCACATTGAAATATGTTTCCATTTCAACATTTATATTTGCAATAGAAAGATGATTTACTACTTTTACCAACAGTGGCTGACCAGTTTTGCTTCCAAAAATTAGAAATGATGATTTATCTTCAACTCTTTGATTTTTCCAAACAAATCCAAAACCATATGAAAAGAGAAAATTGACTTCCTTCCTGCACTGTCAAGTCCACATTGCATGGAGTAACAAGCTGTATTATACCTATTACTGTACACGTCAAGTAATTTCAACAGGAATTTCAACATTCTACACAGTTGCCCGATGAATAAAGCATAGCTCCCAAGTTCAGCATAGATGACAGCATTAGTTGTACTCGATTTGACAGATAAAATCCTTTTGCAAACTTTCAAGTGAATATTCTCAATAGTCACAATATGACTCTTCGTAGCCCCAAATGTCTGAACCATAATTAAGTACTGGCACAACCATCCTATCAAATAGAAAATGGGCATTTTTAATTGTCACTTTGAATTTGATTGTGAAATTTAAAAGTAGATACATCGCCCTTTCTGCTTATGTGCAAGGGTATTTTGAGCTAAATCCCATGACAATTGGGATGTGAAACACATTCCTAGATAATTATATGAGTTGACTAATTAAATTTCCTACGATGTGATGTACCATTTTAATAGCTTTTCACTATCCCACCTCTTCTAAAAACAATGATTTTTGTTTTGCTTATGTTGATTTTCATTCCATACCTATACAGTCGATATGTTTCCATTATCTTCCAACCCTGTCACTCATGTTAGAAATATCATCAGCAAACATCAAAGAAGTTATGCTGTCAAAACTTAATTTACAAACATTCCTTTGCACTCCTTATCTTTCAACATATCTGTTAACTCATTGATGCATTGATGAAAAGAATAACAATTAGAGGACTGATCATACATCCCTGACGCGTGCCAACCGTTCAGGAAAAATAGTCAGTTTATGTTAACTTCTCTGCCAGAACACAAGATTTCAGTTGTTCATACATAGACGAGATGACTCTAAACATTTTCCCTTTTAATCCGTATTGCAGAAGAACATACTTCGAAATATGATGTTGTTCACTGTCAATGCCTTTGTGAAATCAATAATCTACAATAGAAACTACCTCTTCTTTTAGACAAATACTTTTGAACTGTGCTTCGACTTTGTCTGTAACCACATTGCTCCTCACCAAAGATTTCATTGTTTTCACACCATGCATCCAGTCTATTATTCAGAATCGTTTTTCCTATAACAGAGAGATGCCTCTGTAATTGTGAGGATCTGATTTACTTCCTTTTTATCCCACCGGTATGTAATACCGTGGGATATAGTCATCACCCCGTCCGTCTGTCCGTCCGTAATCATTTCGTTTTCGGAGCAGAACTCGAAAACCGTTCATGATATTTTTCTAAAATTTTTCATGTGTATTACTCACCAACTTGAAGTGGTGCCTTTTGATATTTTCAGATTTCTGAAAATTTTATTTTTGGTCGTTTCCATAAAAACATGTTGAATTTGGACTTTGTTCAGAGACAGGTTCGTTTCCGGAGCACAGCTCCAAACCCGTTCATCATATCTTCCTGAAACTTTGCATGTGTATTACCCACTAACTGAAGTGGTGCCTTTTTATATTTTCAGATTTCTGAAAAAAAAAGTGTTTCCTTTCCATAGAAACTTGTTGAATTTGGACTTTGTTCAGAGACAGGTTCGTTTCCGGAGCACAGCTCCAAAACCGTTCTTCATATCTTCCTGAAACTTTGCATGTGTATTACCAACTAACTGAAGTTTTTTTTTTCCATAGAAACATGAGAGGGATGTTGGTTGTTGTTAATTGCTTCTGGAGCAGAAGTCTAAAACCCTTAACATACCTGAAACTCAGCATCTGTAATCCCCACTAACTGAAGTACGGTAGTAGATACACAAGTATCTGTCAAAGATGTGTTTTACAAATTTTGTGGAACCGATGGGATATGTCATCTTCTGAGGACTCTTGTTTATCCCCCGCCGCGCGAAGCGGGGGGGATATGTGATAGTATTCGCCTGTGTCCGTCCGTCCGTAATGGAGTATCTCAAATACTATTCACTGGATTCTTTTCATATGGGTTCATCATATGAAGGGTAATGTTGGGATATGTCATCTTCTGAGGACTCTTGTTTATCCCCCGCCGCGCGAAGCGGGGGGGATATGTGATAGTATTCGCCTGTGTCCGTCCGTCCGTAATGGAGTATCTCAAATACTATTCACTGGATTCTTTTCATATGGGTTCATCATATGAAGGGTAATGTTCCTACAGAGGTCTGTGAGCTTGACCATATTACTCTTGTCAGCGGGATACATGTATCTCAAGAACCATTCGTTGCATTCTCTTCACATTTTACACATATCTTCACCAAGGAAAGACAAAGGGCTGATTAGATTTTGGTGTTTGTGACATTATTCTCAAGGTCACAGTGGAGCATTGATTTGTTTGACAGTCGATTTTGCTGATCTTGACATTATTTTTCAATTTTGAAGTTTTAATTTGCGGCGGGGGATCATGTCACCTTAGTGACAGCTACTTGTTATGTAATGGAACACTACAGCTTCGCTCCAACCGCTGGGAAGACTCCTAAATTAAGCACATTATTGAATAATTTATAAAGTATGGTGAACACTCGGAACACCCATGTTTTAAGTGTTCATTTAATACACCATCCGGACCAGGAGCTTTTTCGTTTTTAAGATTCTTTAAAGTCACTTCTATTTCTTTTAATGAAATTTCAATGTCTACACACTTGTCAAATATTAAATTTTCATTATCCGAATGTGTGTCTGTTATATCTGGACAGTTAAGGTCTTGGTTTGCATAGTACGAATACTGGCTGAAGACATTTTTCACATGATTGTTGAAATCGTCAGACACACTTAAGTGTGTTTCCTGAAGGAGGGATTGCAAAATAACTGTGCCAATGATATGGAGAAATGGAACAAAATCAGCTTCTTCTATAAGTCTTTTGGGTCTAGAGACTTAATGGATAGAAGATCACATACTAAAGCTTTGTGATTGTTCTCAAACATTCCCTTTTTACTACAGTACAACATTTAATATTTGTTCCTGACTATGCATATTTTCTTTATTTATTCCTGACTAAGTGATAGTTCAAAAAATCTTCCTCCAATCCTGTCAAACGAAATCTATCCAACAGAAAATATTTTTGCTTTCTGCTGTTTATTACTTATACATCACATCGAATATAAGGGTTCATTGTTTCATAAATTTAGATTCCCTGTGCCTCCCAAAATCTTATTTCGATAAAATATAGAACAAAAAATCAATTCATATACTAACTGAAGAGCATAAGAGATTTGTACCACTAACGTTCGGCAGTATCTAATAATTTCAGTTGAGTTTATCAACATAATAAACACAATTTGCCAAAACATATTAATTTTAGTTTTGTGATGTTTTCCAATGCATTGATATGATATGCTTAAGATACAAGACGAAAATGGTAACATTGATTGAGTTTCACTCGCAAGTGAAGTGATTTGGACGGTTTTCTTCAATCTACTACAATCTAGCTAATTTTCAAATCCTTAAACCGTTTATTCAAATGGTTGCGTTCGTTTTCTTTTATTGTTCAGACAAGAGGTAATGATCTTAAAAACACACACTTTAATCAACTTTGGGACTTTTATTCATTCGACAAAATCGAAACCAATAGAACCTCAAACAATTGTTTTGTTGCTGTGAATGCTCAGAATGAAAGTGCCCATGATAATAGGTACAGTCTGATGTTTGTCCAGATGACGTTTCATATTTCCACTTGTTATAGTTTGTAAGAAGTTAAATTTTATTTCCCTTCAGCCATAAACTGCTGTATATCCCTCACTGTGTTTACAGGGGTGTGCTTCCATGTACCTGTTGTTTCAAGTCAACCTAATGAATCATTATAATGAATTAATTTAAAATATAAAGTTGACATCGGTGTTAATGGCAGTAGTGAATTACATGTATGTTATCTCTACCTTTTCAAGTTATTCTCACTCCTACTTTCCCAAAACCATCTATTTTACATGAAGAGATTTGTCCTACCCTTTTCACAAACACTTTAATATTAGCAATATCATTCATAACTTACGCAGACACCTCTCTCTATAAGTAAAATAAAAATGTCAAACTCTAATAGTCGGGGGTAATAGTGAGCCACGCTAACTTTTTTGCTTGTTATCTTTCAAATGATAGCAATGATTCACTTGTTAGAACTGAAGTACTTAATCATGTGCCTGATTACCTGTACAAATAGACACACGTAAGAAGTAATAACACAGAAGTGGTTGCCGAAATAAGGTGGAGGAGAAAATGAAACACTTACTAGTCTAGAGTGATGTAGTGTGTGTAAATAAACTATGACACTAATGGATCTTTGTAATGTCAACAACATGACTTAGGGTATATGCAACATATATTTCCGTCTGCAGCACTATCCGATGTCTGACAGCGTTTTTCCAACACTTGTTCGTGTGTGGTATTGAGATTATGTCCATGGTGCAAAGCATCAATGGTCAGAGTAAATGTTGAACGTTCATGTATAAGGATGTCAGCAAATATAATTATAGTATTTACATCCACTGGTATGACGCACATTTCTTAAAATTACATGTACATTAGTACCCTATCGTTTTGAAATATATATTATGAAAAGAGTTGGTTTCTCGTGAATAAACATAGTTTAATGTTAAAAGTTATTATGTAAACATATGATAGTTGTAGCCCGACCAATAGTCCTTATGACGGGCTCTATTAT
Organism: Gibbula magus; assembly: GCA_936450465.1. Lineage (NCBI taxonomy): Eukaryota > Metazoa > Mollusca > Gastropoda > Trochida > Trochidae > Gibbula > Gibbula magus. Next base: position 77,379,640 of record OW388289.1, on the reverse strand, counting down.
GGTACCAACAGGACATTCCTATCAGAATACAATAACTAGAGGAAAACAATGAATTACATACAAAACAAACAATATTAATTGTCACTAAGAAGATATGATCCCCGCGGTTTATCGCATAACATTAAAAAGAAACAAATATTCCACAGTTTGTGATAAGACATTTGAGGTGAGATGAAGGGCAGTCTAAGTAAACCTAGCCTCACTATTATCCGTTACACTCCTATACAGTTTCTTGTCTGTTCAAAGACTGCAGCGGAAGCAAAGGTACGTGGCAGTTGCACAGGATACTTTCGTACAACAGTTGTGGGGAATGATTTAAGTAGTTTTACCTCTTTTCCAGATTCTGGAGATTTCAATGGTCTTTTCGTCACCGTTTGCTTTACGAGGCGATGGTAGGGTCAGAAGTAAAGTATTTACAGTATTTCTGGATTTAGCTAAATATGCAGTCTGTTCTTCTATTCCCTTTTGCATCTTAATATGACGTTCTCAATGCGCCTCCAACATTTGACACAAACACCATTTGAATAATCACGTGATGGTTCCATCTCGAAATCAGAAATGACAACCTTGATCTTTTGAATTCTTTCATGGTTCAATTTCAGTTTCTGGGTGAAAATTTTTTCAATTTTCTCTTCACCAGTCGATGACACACATCGCTGCACAAAAGAAAATCCACACAAAACGCAGTTTCGGTGTTAACGATGACATGTTTCATTAAATGTCACATTCCCTGGGTGATAGAACATTCGTAACTCGAGAGTTACTGCTAGACAACAGTAAACGCGAGCGAAATGGCATCTACCATTCATAACATACGGAAGCGATCGTTCCGACATCGCATTCGGAATGTGATCGTTTTGGTAGTTTGAAATTGGAACGTCATGTCCGAATGCTGACTATTGCGGCTTGGTAAGATCAGTTCTGATTGGTCAACTGGTCACGTGGGCTGACGCGAGTCTCAACCAAGCCTTGTTAGACTCAGTATAGGAGTGTAACGGATAATAGTGAGGCTAGGTTTACTTAGACTGGATGAAGTGATATTATTTATTTGGTAAAATGCCTGCCACGCTAATATCAGAGGGGGGCCAAATTCAAATGTAGAACACTTGATCTCCAAGATGCCTGTATAAACATGTGATTTGAACGTCGACATCGCTCGATGGTCCTCACAATGTCATTATTACCTAATATTGGGCTCAGGAAATTACAAACAAATACAAAATTGAAAGATGGAGCTAGATGATGAATCAGGGTTTTAAATACCGTCATGAAGTATTTATATATCTCCAGCCAAAAAACTTTTAACAGAGATAACGTGGGAAGAAATAACTTAAGGAGAGATGGGACCCAGAAATCGTGACCTTGATCTTCGACCTCCTTTGATCAGATTTTGAAATAAGAAATAGTTTTTTAGAACAAACTTGTGACAAGTGATACCAGTGATTCAACTTGTTAGTAATAACCGCATAATTAATAGAGCATATATACCTACTTAGTGGAAGCACTGTCTGAACCTTTTTCTTCAGCTTTGGTAAAATTGGCGATAAACATAATGGGTAATGGTACAGAACTTCCATCAAAGTAACTCATTAGTCATAATGAATGTATGGTGGTTAGTACAAATATGCTGTATACTTGTATATAAAGATATATTTCAAATGATGGGAATGATTAAATTGCACTTGGTGCTATTTGCTATGACTGATAACCAGTGCGGATATGAGAAATAAATAAGTCGTTCAAAATAAGAGGAGGAACATTAAACACTTATGATTCAATGGTTTTATAGTACATGTATGTATATACAACCATATTAATCCAGGTTCATTATATTAAGTGTTCTGTCCATTTTACCTGGGGATATACAATCTGTCATGATCATACAGTGGAACTACAACACCCCTGCTTCTATCACCGTCAGAGTTCCGTACTTCATGATCTTTCCTCATCCGCAAAAAGATATCAGAAAACGAGGCACCCATATCCTTCAGGACTGAATAACGAGCTAGTGTTGATCTGAGCTGTGCTAGTTAGGAGTAACATGATACAACGTCAACAGCAGATTGATTTGTATCGCGTTTCTGTAAATATGTCTTTAGAAGATAGAAAAGGATAGAAACTCGGAACAGAAACATTCTGTCTATAGAGTAGACCAATAAACACCTTGTTAACCTGTGGTTAGTATACCATTGTTTACCAACTAAAACTAACGCTGTCTATAATCAATATCTATAACAGTTCTGTTAATGTAATTAAAAAATGCGTTTGCAAGAATGGGTGAGCATAAAAATCAATGTAATTGTCTTGTCTGTCACTTCCTGAACAGAAATGTGTGCCATATTACTGTGATAACCCTGCAGAGACGGAACTGTTGTCTGTTTAATTAATAGGTGATAGGTTTTATCACCCACGACGGTTACTATTTCAAGGTTATTTTAAGTATATTAACTGAAGGTATTTGTTGAGATAAACATGGTATTTGTCAAGAAAAGACAAATTTTCTATTTATTATATGACCAAATCTTTACATATTCACCGAAATAGACTTGTATTTACGTTAAGTCGGCTCCAGAATGAGCCTGTCGCCTCAGCAACAATGTGACGTCATGAACGTGTCATGACGTCGGATCATTGTTTTATGACGTCAGGTCATTGTTATATCAGTCACTAGTGACTGATAACACGTTCCATTGCTATTTTCACTAGTGACTGATAACACGGTTTATTTTCATTGATAGATCTCGATATTTCACCTGCAATCATATAATAATTTAAGTATATTAACTGAAGGTATTTGTTTTGCCTGTATCTCAATCATTGAACTATTTTGTAACGCTGTTCTCTCAAAATACTGCTTAGTACTTATACATCACGTCGATATAAGGGTTTTTTGTTTTATACATTTAGATTCCATGTGCCTCCCAAAATCGAGGTATTCACAACTTGTACGTAAAGAAACGCAGTGATAGTTAAATGAACGCACTGTGTGACCGCATTTTTGAAAATAAAGGAACACAAAATAGAAGGAATAGAACGGACACACAGATGACAGGTACAAGATCAATCCTTTTGATTGTGACGTTTGACCAATCGTTGTTCATCCATCTACGAAAACAGCATTCATGCTTCTTCCTTCTGTCTTGTTCAATCCCATCGGGTTTATGTTTCTTAAGAACTGATCAAAATAGTCGTCGTCAATATGGTGTCCTGTTCAGTCCATGAATATACTTATGTATGCCTATTCATTTACAACATAGAACGTTATTGTGTTTGTCTCCAGTGTAATGAATAATTTAGCACGTAGAAGGAGGACATACGGATCGCTGTCTTGTATAAAGTTGGTGTAGGTTTCTGTTTCAAATATTCGAGGACCGTCACATGAATTACTCTGAGATGACAAATTATAAATGACAAGATCAAACCACATAACGACGTAAAGGGGAAATGGGATTTCTTCTGATACCAGTTGGAGAAAAATCGTAATTTTCACTTGGAAACCATAGCTTGCAAATGTCCAACCTAGTCCTGATACATGAGAACTGTGGATCACATTAACCAATTCGCGTTCAACATGTACATTTCGTTCAGTATATCTCAAATAGATTAGCGTATAAGACCATGAAAGGTTAATCTCTTCACCGGCTTTAGTTTTAAGCAACATCCATTTCAGCCTGTATTTGTTCATTGTCACATCTGCGGAAAATGTCAGACTTAGTTCCAATGGCATCAAGTAAGTTCATCACAAATTCTACTTCTATTCCTCTAGCATTACGTTCAGTTCTTACATATTCATGAAATTAAGTCTGGATCAACGCAAATAATAAACATCAGTTGGCTTGAGATTTATTATGTCTATACCATACAAGCCTTGGAAGAATTACCTTTTGGACACTTGTTAAATAGTACTTACTTTGACTTCTTTTTTATGTAATGCCATTTAAATATCAAATACTTAGTAACAAAGTCGTACAAAGGACTGATTGATTAGTATTATTAAAATAAACGTTCAAGCTAAATAATCACCTGATTGATCACTTATATGCCTTGTGAAATTCTTTGTGTGCATCTTAATCACTTCACGTAATATGGCTAAATATGTCCTACTACTAGTTTCCAATGAAAATCGAGCAACATCATTATAGATATTCCACAGAAACCTCAATTTCATGTTCCATTTACATACACACAAGTTAAATGACCTACTAAACATTACCAAACCAAAGTTGTCAGGTGTAAGTAAGTTTTAAAAATTACGTTTGACTAATTGACCAGCGTCAGTCGCGGTGCATTGAACACCCAACTTTTGTTTAACTAGCAACTAGTCTAAAATGAAATACTGAGTCATGACAATACATCATGTCTTTGAGTCTACTGCGTTGTATTTATGATATCCTTTTGATACCTGTGTCATGAGGATGCATCAAACAAACAGAAACAATTTGCCTTTGTAAGTAGCATGTGTCATGCATTCGACAGAAATAAATATATTTTACCATCATACATCACAAGGACATATTTGTTCATTAGGTCAGCAGACTTTGTCAATGAAGTCGTTGGAAATTCCGATGACTTAGCTTTAGTTTTGATTTTCATCACAGGGTTTGCTACCCAGTCACAGATAGATTGGACATCTTTCTTGACTTTTCCGCAAAATCGGGTCTAAATATTTCCAGAAAGCTGTCAGTGTTCGAGTGAATGTGGTACTGAACACTTTTCAGTGCTTTTGCTTGTGTAGGTAATGCCAATTTGAAGAATAATCCGTTTCTTTGATGTACCGACATTCATACTCTGAATTTCCTTGCTCAATGTACCATCATTATGGACTACACAATCTGATGGGGACGAATTCTTTCTTAGGTAATAACAGTGTTTCAGCTGTGAATGAATGTTGAAGACATGGCTTTTGAATTTTAGTAGCTGTTAGCAAAAGTCAATTTCTTTGCACCAGTGTTCTCATGTATTTTGCAAAGGCACGTTTGATGCTCCAACTCTGACGCTTGTTTAACCCAAAATTGCTGTAGTGTCCACATTTACGAAAAGCTGATATCTGTAACATTCCCTTGCAGATATGTTTGCAAAATTTCCTAAACCGTTCATTCAAAAGCCTCTTTTGCTTTTACTGAAAGTGATTGTCTGTTTATGTCAGGGGCTATAAGACTATGTGTGCATGATGATTTGTATGGTGATCTGCGGGAAGCCACGTTAGGTTGAACGAGTCGGAATCTGAACGTCTTGATCAAATGTTTTCTTAAATCCAACCTTAAATTTGATCATTCCGCAGTTTTTTTTACCAATTTTTCTGAAACTTTACACATGCGTTGGATATACATCGATCATATGCATGTGCTTTTGTGGGACCGATCGGATTAATATTGTTATGGCCCTTGACTTGGAGCGCCCAGCTTTCCAATTTCAGACTGACAGTAACTTTTAATTCGTCAGCATTTGAAAATGTTCACACACTGGGGTTATAACCTTTGACCTTGATGTAGGATTCATTTTGTGAGAAACTTAACCATGCCATAACTTTTGATTGATTGGTGATAGGACTTCGATACATGACATGCTTATTTGTTTTAATAGGTCATTAAATAACCCTTACATTTAAACTGCTTTTTTGGAGAATAACGAACCTGGGGGTTTTGTGCTCTCGGAACACTTTTGTTTTCTTTTTTTTTCTCTCCATTTTTATTCACTGAACCCTGTTATTCCTCTCTAAAAGATAAGTTATAGGTTTTAATTTCATTGCTCTCCTTCACAAGTATGTACATCTCTTAAAATCTCGATCACGCCTTTGCCTTGTATTTCAAATGAATGATTATTTATTTCGAAATAAATTACGATTGAACAAACAATAATTAATATTGACTTTAGAAGTTATCAGTAAGTAGAGCATAAATTAAATTGGTTTTGAATATAATTTACATACTGTTACATGTACCATTCATGTCAATAATGTTACCTGAAATCGGTTTTATTTCTTTTCAGTAAATATATTCCACCATACGATAGTTTTACATTTCCTTAAACAAAAACCATTTGAATAAAAAAAACAGATAAACTTTCTATGATTAGTTTTTGGTGTTGAATAGAATTGTCAATACTGTTACCAAACTTAAAAATTAGAATTTTTACTTGAAATTACCATTGATGACTAATTTCACATTGCTTTGTAATGGACAACATGATTTAAGAGCACACAAAAACATAAATAGATAAACAAATTGCAATGTTGCCTTTTAATATCCACAAAATCGAAACAAATTTCATTTACAATAAGAAGTTTATCATTAGTAAATAAGAATATACATTGTAATATTTGTAAATTGTATATTTGCTGTAAATGAATTTGTCTATATTGTTACTTGTTATTTCCATACTGTTAACATAACTACAAACATTGATGGCACTTTTATGTTTGTTAATATATTATACAATACTATAATATAATGTTTGACATACAAAACCTTTATTTTTAATGTTACACTTGACGTGAAATGTAAAAATAGCAAATATAACCCATATCCTATATCTGATGCTGCCACTTTTGTGAATAGTGTAATTCGGTGAAGGGCTTTTTTTAAGCTTATTTTCTAAGTCAATTTTTAAATGTTTTCATGTTTTTTCTCAATAAAATAACTGAAGGATTTCATCAAATATGTCTTGAAGATGTTTTAAATCTACAATCTCCGTACTGTTACTTTTTATAAGATAATAAAATATAGTACATTTTAGAAAATATTCAATGTTTCATTAATGCTCTCTTCAACTCTTAAAATTACTTAACAAAACATGATACAACCAACTTTTTACTTACTTGAAATCAAATAATGACAAGTTCAGGTATTCAAAACCTTGCTAAACACCATTGTAAGAACGGGAAGTAGGGGTTTCAAAGCAGGAAGTGACTCCTCCCGAAGGTCTGACCAAGGTTTTTTTACCGTCTGATAACAGTAAGGACACTTTTTCGTGGGGCACACATAAGAGGGGTAAAATCTTAAAAAGAAAAATATATGTTTGTTTCAAGAAATCAGTAACTTGATGGCCTCTTGATAATTAAGGGGAAATCTTTTGCAAACATTTTAATGACAACTAATCTTAAAATCTAATCTCCAAAAAATAAAATATCAAAATACATGTTTTTTTAATCATAATTACTAAACATAGTTAAAAACATAAATCCCATTTTTCTATTAAATTCCTGACAGAAATTTACACTCTTCGTAAACATGACTGAAATAGTGGCTAACATACATAAGGCAAAAAATAAAGAGAAGAAAAAAAACAAGACAAATATGAATATATATTAAGAAAATACAAAAACAAATAAAAATGGTAATTCAATTACCAGCCCCATTCTCAATGGTGTACAAAATGTCTTTAAACCATTTTGAAAGTATCATGTGTTTTTCTTGTAAAAGGTGCAATTTAGTTTATCACGCAATTCAATCCTACCTGGAATTTCGGTACTAACTCCCAGGAGAAATAAAACCAAGAGTTCTGGTAGCAGCCTGTAATTAAGGCTGGATCAACGCATCGTCCACGGTACTGAAAACAGCCATTGTCTTGTGTAACAACTTCGTGTAACATTAGCATCATTATTAGCCTGAGAGATGTGTGCCCTGAAGTATTACAGGGTCAATGTCCTACAAACGTAATTTTAACCGCGTTTAACCGTTTTGAATGAAAAAGCACCAATGAGTCGCTTGCCGATTCATACAACACATAGTTTAAATACGTCTATTTCCAAAGACATAAAATTGTAAATATTGCACACTTTATCAAATGTTGTAAAGTGTAATTGTCTATTCATATGTACATTACATGTCCTCCGACTTGGGCATTCTTTGTTTGGTTCTTGTCTTGAGCATATGCATCATGTATGTTCAAATGATTGTAGAATTCATCACAGCGATAAATCATGATAATGCATAGGTAAGGATATGCTTTACAACCACTGGTACAGCTGGTACATATATTTATATCTCTTATATACATATCTAAGTATTTGCACCCTTGCTTATTAAAAGCAAATCAAGAACCAATGAACTTTCTTCCTCCAAAAGAACCGAATAATGAGATTATATTGACATAACTCTGCTACATGAAGGACCGGATATATCACATGGTTGTTTATGTTACTGTGTGAATATATTTTCACAGGAAATGAGTTTTCAAGCTCTACCGTAAGATGAAAAGGAAGTGAATATGTATACAATTAGACGTAAGTGACTCGAAAAATTCAGTTGATTTTAGAAAGCGTCTAAACCATGAAACTGATGAATAGATTGGATATTTGACATCTCTCGTCGAATGCCATATGATTCTCATCGAGAGAAGAAGAGCTCTATAGTGATTTGAGTGGCATAGCGAAGGGTGTAAATGTATGATTTCTACGACAGGAAATGAGATATACTACGGCCATTAAACTCAATAAGATAACATGTTATTTCGCTTATTGAAAATACGGATATATATATTTCGCTGGTGAATGTCGAATTCACCATTTAACATTTAATAAGTAGATGATATCGAATACTAGTGTTGAGTTACAGAGTTTTGTTAATATATGATGTCGACTTCAAAAGATGAGATATTCTGTTTAAAATATAAAAATCACATTAATGAAGCATACAAGATGAAAGTGTTCACGCAGTGACAAAACTGCTTTTATTCAAATCGATAAGGAACGTATTTTATGTTTAGAATACACCAAGTAAGTAGTCAGCTTCCACTGAAAGGAGTGTATCTCCAATTACACATTTTCGGTCGCATCAAACTTAGGGTTCGACATGATTTCCAAGGATAACACGTAGACCATTTACAGCATAAATGACCTCTACAACTGGTAACCCGGCTAAGAATAGCGTGTTACTAAATGTGGATTCAAACTGTGATATCCAGGTGTGAACACAAACATTCACTCAGACTCAGTCCGCATCTTCAATTAAGGTCTGGTCTGTTGGCAGTTACCTTTAACGTTCACCATAATGCAGTGATCGGATCAAGTTTGGATCCTTTAATAGTGTTAGTCTTCATTACCAACTGAATACATTGAAATGTCGGGAAAGATGTCTTTAAAAATCCAATTGTGTAATTATTTATTAGTAAGTATAATCCTAGGGGCATTCACCTAGAAAAGATAGAAACGGTGAAGTTTTTATTATATTTTCTGTAGTGAAATACGAGATTCCTTTGGACATAAGATGTTAAATTGATTACTTAAAATGTGAACACTAAAGCTCTAAATATATGGGTCGCAGGGGTCATGACCGTAAACCTTTTTTCATCTTATCTACTATATACAGCTCCAGAAAGCATAAATGGTGTGTACACTCCTTGGCCAATGGGGATTCTAAATTGTAGATTTGTTGATCCTCTGTTCTTTAAAATCCTGTGCAGATGACTTGGTCTGGCCTATGTGGATTATAAATTGTACATTTTCAACCTACATGCGTAGTGCATTATAAAATCCTGATGACCTTAAGAGCTTTCGGCCGTATTTTTATTAAACCTGCAGGATAACAATGCTTGTAAGAAGGAAAACATTAGCACTTCGTAGGCCATATGGTTTATACGCAATTTTAATTTGATTACGAATATGCCATTTTAACATGGAAAGCATGGTTAAGCAACAGTAATTTCAAGAGTAAGGCACAGCTGCAGCAAATGTCAAACTTTTATTAAATAGCATCATTTGACGTCATCACATAGGACACGTCGTCTCATTCCCATTACTTCCACATGAACTCCTTCGGGATTTGAGGCCATTAGTTCTCACACATCCTTGAAATAAAGATGGGACCATCTGATCATAAAAAATGAAGAAACTTTAAATGATAACGAATTATTTTCGATATTATCCCCCCGACCTCAATGCATTTGGTCTAACGTCGTCAAACCATCTGAAAACCACTAGTTGTCACGTGACCCTAAAACTATGGAAGGGGATTTGTGCTAAAAATGAAGACAAGTTGACTTGTAACTTGTAAAGTGTAACATGTAATCAATGGCGTCTATTGCGCAAACGAATGGCGGCCATTACGGAAAAAGATCAAAGACAAACGATGTTTAATCCCCTCTGACCTGTTACTCTTATCTGGACTGAAAACAGAGCTCAGTGGCCATACATGTATTATTAGACGTACGAGAAAGTCATCGCGGCAAACCACTAGTTGTCACGTGACCCTAAAACTATGGAAGGGGATTTGTGCCAAAAATGAAGACATGTTGACTTGTAACTTGTAATGTGTAACATGTCTTTCTCAACCATACAAGTCTCGAAAAGACAAGTCCAACCATGCAAAACTAACATTTTCATCCTGTCAATCTTAACTTTCTATTCTCAACTTTACAAAGTTGAAATGTAATTCTAGAAATCGTCAAAGGCGAAAAGTCAACTTAATCGTCAAAGGCGAAAAGTCAACTTGTCATATTTATTTATTAAATCATAATATACACATTGTGTAATGTTACAACTTACGTTTGACAAATGAAACATGGAAAATGAGGAGTTGCAAAGTCAGCTTTGTAAAACGGACTTTAGCATTTCGAGACTGACACGACTTACATAGTTACGATTGCAATGTTTCAAATCACATCTCTACACGATTTCGCATTGACCATATTTGGAATATTACGGATATTAGCGGAAAGGAACGAATAATCTCGATCCGATAAACACAATGTTCAACAATGACTTCTCCCTTGGCAAGCATCTCTCAGCAACTACTAACACATAGTGGAAATTTGCATACTAGTTTTCCCATTATTAGCATACTGTTGACAAAAGCACATTGACTAAAACATTATAGGAGACCATCGCATTTTACTGTGGAGGAACTAACTGCCCGCCCGAACGCTCGAGACGCGGTTATTTCTGTTGCGAGCCCGATGGTCGGGCACATATTAAAATTAATGTCACACTGTGTAATCATGACCTCCAATTTTTTTTCCCCATGCAAACATTTTTGAAAGGGGGGGTCCGGACCCCCTCGATCCCTGACATATATAGTCATCAGTAATAGCAGGAGTTGGGATATCTTTCTAAGAACCATGTTGTTCAAAATTTCACAAATGAATAATGGATGTCACAAGAATCTTTTGACTATATCTATATATAAGCACAACTGTCTGGATCCCAGGAAAATCACACCAATACAAATTCAATGAAACATTGTCTGTTAGATAAATAGAAATAACAATCTACTGGCTTGCAACAACATCTGAATATAGCAATGTTGCTCATCTCTTTGGTGTTTCCAAAGCTATATATATATATATATATATATATATATATATATATATATATATATATGTGACATGTGTTCAGGAGTCTGCAATGCGTTGATGGAGAAGATGGCGCCTGAAGTCATCAAGTTTCCAGAAGGGGATGTACTGCGGGAGGTTCTGATGGATTATCATCATGAGATATGTTGGAAGTTACATGTAGGTTCCCCTAAATCAGTATTTGCGTTCATGCGCCAAATTTGCATACTGTGCAAAATTGCACATGTGCACAAATACATTTGCACTACCTCTTGACTCAGTGCAAATTTGCATACGATGCAAATATACACATGTATGCAATTGCGTTCCTGCGCCACGTTTACATACCTATGTAAATATACATATATGTGTATTTCTGCACATGTATGTAAACAGTGGCGCATGAACGGGGCTATAGTTGGAGTAAATCCTTTCTTGCTACATGCATATGTATAAACTAAAACATTCCCGATCCAGATCAGTGTATTTCGAATCACTGACTTATTCCCATTTATGATAGTAAGTTAGTTAAAGCCCCGTTCATGCGCCCAAAAATGTCACTGTATGCAAAAATACACACTATGTAAATATACTCAGGTGTGTAAATGCAAAATTTGCTATGCGTTCATGCGCCATCTGATGGTATGTATTTTGATAGGGTAAATTTTCAGTTTCCTTCATTTAAGCACAAGCCTTGGTCATGTAGACAGTGGTGCACTGCGGAGACAAAGGAGATGTTTTACCCTTTATGATGATGACATGTATATAGTCATCAGTAATAGCAGAAGTTTGGATATCTTTCAGAAACAGTTCTAAGAACCATGTTTTTCAAACTTTCAACAATGAATAATGGATGTCACAAGAATCTTTTGACTATATCTATATATAAGCACAACTGTCTGGATCCCTGGGAAATCAGACCAATACAAATTACATGAAACATTGTCTGTTAGACTTCAAATAGCAATAACAATCTACTTGTTTGCAACAACAGCTGAATATAGAAATGTTGCTCATCTCTTTGGTGTTGCCAAATCTACGGCTGTGACATGTGTTCAGGAGTCTGCAATGCGTTGATGGAGAAGATGGCGCCTGAAGTCATCAAGTTTCCAGAAGGGGATGTACTGCGGGAGGTTCTGATGGATTATCATCATGAGATATGTTGGAAGTTACATGTAGGTTCCCCTAAATCAGTATTTGCGTTCATGCGCCAAATTTGCATACTGTGCAAAATTGCACATGTGCACAAATACATTTGCACTACCTCTTGACTCAGTGCAAATTTGCATACGATGCAAATATACACATGTATGCAATTGCGTTCCTGCGCCACGTTTACATACCTATGTAAATATACATATATGTGTATTTCTGCACATGTATGTAAACAGTGGCGCATGAACGGGGCTATAGTTGGAGTAAATCCTTTCTTGCTACATGCATATGTATAAACTAAAACATTCCCGATCCAGATCAGTGTATTTCGAATCACTGACTTATTCCCATTTATGATAGTAAGTTAGTTAAAGCCCCGTTCATGCGCCCAAAAATGTCACTGTATGCAAAAATACACACTATGTAAATATACTCAGGTGTGTAAATGCAAAATTTGCTATGCGTTCATGCGCCATCTGATGGTATGTATTTTGATAGGGTAAATTTTCAGTTTCCTTCATTTAAGCACAAGCCTTGGTCATGTAGACAGTGGTGCACTGCGGAGACAAAGGAGATGTTTTACCCTTTATGATGATGACATGTATATAGTCATCAGTAATAGCAGAAGTTTGGATATCTTTCAGAAACAGTTCTAAGAACCATGTTTTTCAAACTTTCAACAATGAATAATGGATGTCACAAGAATCTTTTGACTATATCTATATATAAGCACAACTGTCTGGATCCCTGGGAAATCAGACCAATACAAATTACATGAAACATTGTCTGTTAGACTTCAAATAGCAATAACAATCTACTTGTTTGCAACAACAGCTGAATATAGAAATGTTGCTCATCTCTTTGGTGTTGCCAAATCTACGGCTGTGACATGTGTTCAGGAGTCTGCAATGCGTTGATGGAGAAGATGGCGCCTGAAGTCATCAAGTTTCCAGAAGGGGATGTACTGCGGGAGGTTCTGATGGATTATCATCATGAGATATGTTGGAAGTTACATGTAGGTTCCCCTAAATCAGTATTTGCGTTCATGCGCCAAATTTGCATACTGTGCAAAATTGCACATGTGCACAAATACATTTGCACTACCTCTTGACTCAGTGCAAATTTGCATACGATGCAAATATACACATGTATGCAATTGCGTTCCTGCGCCACGTTTACATACCTATGTAAATATACATATATGTGTATTTCTGCACATGTATGTAAACAGTGGCGCATGAACGGGGCTATAGTTGGAGTAAATCCTTTCTTGCTACATGCATATGTATAAACTAAAACATTCCCGATCCAGATCAGTGTATTTCGAATCACTGACTTATTCCCATTTATGATAGTAAGTTAGTTAAAGCCCCGTTCATGCGCCCAAAAATGTCACTGTATGCAAAAATACACACTATGTAAATATACTCAGGTGTGTAAATGCAAAATTTGCTATGCGTTCATGCGCCATCTGATGGTATGTATTTTGATAGGGTAAATTTTCAGTTTCCTTCATTTAAGCACAAGCCTTGGTCATGTAGACAGTGGTGCACTGCGGAGACAAAGGAGATGTTTTACCCTTTATGATGATGACATGTATATAGTCATCAGTAATAGCAGAAGTTTGGATATCTTTCAGAAACAGTTCTAAGAACCATGTTTTTCAAACTTTCAACAATGAATAATGGATGTCACAAGAATCTTTTGACTATATCTATATATAAGCACAACTGTCTGGATCCCTGGGAAATCAGACCAATACAAATTACATGAAACATTGTCTGTTAGACTTCAAATAGCAATAACAATCTACTTGTTTGCAACAACAGCTGAATATAGAAATGTTGCTCATCTCTTTGGTGTTGCCAAATCTACGGCTGTGACATGTGTTCAGGAGTCTGCAATGCTTTGATTGAGAAGATGGCGCCTGAAGTCATCAAGTTTCCAGAAGGGTATGAACTGACTTCAAATAGCAATAACAATCTACTTGTTTGCAACAACAGCTGAATATAGAAATGTTGCTCATCTCTTTGGTGTTGCCAAATCTACTGCTGCGACATGTGTTTAGGAGTCTACAATACTTTGACGGAGAAGATGGCGCCGGAAGTTTCCAGAAGGGGAACGACTGTGGGAGGTTCTGAAGGGTTACGAGCAGATTGTTTTTTCCCCCACATTTTCACATTGTGCAGGGTCCGTAGATAGGTCACACATCCTTATTGCACCTCCACAGAATCATACAGAGACTATCTTAATCGAAAGGGGTTTTATTCAATTGTGTTGCAAGCTGCGTATATACATACACTATGGTGGGCTAGCTGAGAAGAAACATGTGACGGTCGTATAGTTGCAAACTCGTGAGATCTTGGAATGTTAAATGGATGGAATGAAAACAAAATATATGATGTCCTGATCCTTGTCATGAAAACATAATTAAAATGTCTCTCAGTCACTCATTCATACTACAAATGGCTTGATCGTGAATGAAACTTGTGTACAAGTCTTTTGTACGTTTTGGTAGCAAACCCCATTGTCATCATAAGATATGTTCAGATTTAGAGAAAGAACAAATATTTGAATGACTTATTTTCATTGTCAGCAGCTCTCTTGTGTAGATTGCTCTATTTATAAATATATACTGAACATCTAAAATGTCACACTCTTAGTACAGTTTCTGGACTTTTCAAACAAACTAATCCTTGAAATATGTGTATAAAAACGCCCATTCTGCAACTTCTAGTCGGATTGTGTTGTGTTTTTCATTGACAACACATTAATTGAATGAACATTTCTTTTCTTTGAACTTTTAAATTAATAATTTGATATATATTTCTACTACAATGAGTTTGTTACATTAAAGACTAACAAACAAAAGTTTTGATAGACACGACAAAGACGTATGTTTAGGGGAGACATATTGTTGTAAAATCTAAATTATCGGAACTATTATCTAAATAAAAATTAACATCGTTTCATATATGAGTTAATAAAACATATTTAATTTATTGAAAACAATACGCATGTCGATGTATTCATGAATGACCATTTAAGTGAAAATGGACGTTTTATTTTATTTTTTTATATCCTGTATATGTAAGTTTTATTTTATTTTTTTATATCCTGTATATGTTACAGTCGATTCAATTTTTAAATTCAACAGTGCAATTATATTGTTGAAACTAGAAAAGCGTTTGCGGGACACCGCAAAAGCAGAGCAGCTCAGAAACGTTGGGTCTCGCCTTTCCCTGTTCCGCCTTCTCCTCAGCATAAATAAACTTGGAATTTTTTTGGACAAAAATTTGTTCATTATTCAAGTTATTCTAACAAGTTGAAATATCACTGGGGTCACAACTTTGTTCTTAAAACCTTTTCTGATTTCAAAATTGGATCAAAAGATTAAAATGGCCTTAACCAATATCTCATGACCTTGAACTTTTTACCTTCAAGGTCACACCATCAATGATTACTTTTCATTGTGTATAACAATCATGCAATGACTCAAAGAGTTCATTGTTAACATAAGGCATATTCACAATAACACGCTTAAGTTGTGACCTTGCTGTGACCTTGACCTTTGACAGATTTTAGCAACAACAAATTCAAATGTTGGTCTTTCTCCAATGTTTGAAGTGATTGTGTTTACAAGGATAATTGTAGTAATTTAAGAACTCTTGACCTTGAATGTGAACATGTCAAAATCATTCACCAGATTTATAAGAAAGAAGCTATGTATATAAGGTGTTAATATCTTTATGGAAAAAAAGTTACTTAGAGATTTCAGAACTGGTCAAAATTACCATATCTCGTGACCTTGACCTTTGATCTTCAAGGTCACACAGTCAATGATCACTTTTTATTGTGTTTTTCATTGTGTATAACAATCATGTAATGAAGTTATCATGTTTACAATGATTTTTGTAGTGATTGACCTTTGACCTTGAATGTGAGCATGTCAAAATATTTCCCCAAGTGTACAAGAAAGAAGCTATATATATGAGGTGTTGATACCTTCATCGAAAAAAGTTATTTCAGAACTGGTGACCTTGACCCTATTTCGTGACCATGACCTTTTAAATTCAAGGTCACACAACCAGTGATCACTTTTCATTGTATGTAACAATCATGCAATGATTCAAAGTGTTAATAGTTGAAATAAGACTTTTCGCAAAAGCATGCTTAAGTCGTGCCCTCGCCGTGACCTTGACCTTTGACGGATGTTAGCGAAAACCTTTTCAAATCTTGGCCTTTCTCCATAGTTGATGTACACCTAATCAGAGCCTGATAGTACAAATATTTTTCAAGTTATCGTGTTTACAAGGATTTTTTTAGCGATTTCAGAACTCGTGACCTTGAATATGAACATGTCAAAAAAATTCCCAAGGGGCATAAGTAAGAAGTTATGTATATGAGTTCTCAAAACCTCCTAGGAAAAAGTTATAGTGAATACAAACGCGGCGGCGGCGGCGACGGAAACTGCACAAAAACTGATAGCAGCTCCGACTAAGTCGGAGCTGCTAATTACCAGTGATACAATTCTATTTTCAGTTTGCATTCTATATTCATAATTATTTTCATATTGAAAATATTGTATGTAGAAGTTGAATGTTTATTGTTTAAAGCGTGAAACAACTGATCTAGGCTTATGATTTACGTTTAATACTTGAATTCATTAATTTGTTAGAATTAATGGACATATGAATCATGGACAAATATATTTCTGTCCCACAACAATACACTTTTCACTGCTTCAAATACTAAACATATAGTTTGCTTGATAAGTAAATGAAAATAGATAAATTAACATATTCAAAACCAATAAATAATTTAAACTAGTTGAGGTTTGTAAAATAATTAAAAGAGATAAATTCAACTCAGCTAAAGAACATTTCCCCTTGATTATTTGTCTGTAAGAATAATACGTATTGACACTCAGAACAGTTTTCAGTTATAATTAAAGTGCAATGCATTTTTAAAAATGTTTAAACAAGTATATGAAGTTCCCTGATTTAGATCATTGCTTTGTGGTACATTTAAAATATTTTAAAATTAATAATAAAGTTATCAACACTGGCTTATGTATTTCTTTCAATTTCTTCCCCACTAACGTTTATATACTTTCAATATCAGGATTTTCTTTATCAAAACTTGGATATTCATTTCTGAATGCAAAAGACTTTACTGAATAGACGTAAAATTGGAGTATAAAAAAGTGAATGTTGACGTGATTGAACTGAGAGTAGATAATGTGTAAATGAACGCACAGAAAGTAATTAATTTGTTCGGGTGTAGGGTGTCTATATATGGTTTGTCAATCTGCAGTTTTATATGTAAGTGAAAGAAGTTTTATGATAACGGATCGGATACATTTATCATAGCATCAATGCCAATCAAGCTATGCGATCCTTTGTCTGTCAGTGTCATCCCACATTTACATTACTTCCGCATTCGTTTTGCGTTGCCAAAAAATAATTGTTTGTCAAATGTCCTTAAAATTTATTGAAATAATGTAAGTGACAGTAGCGCTCCGTGAACTGACAACGTGCGTTTGTTTGTAGGAGATAACAAGAGTTACGTCCCTTGATTTTCAGGGGGCGTGGTCAATTCGTCCAGCGTTGGTCTCAAAATAGACTATGGGATTCCCCATCTGAGACAGCGGTAAGGGAGGTCTCGTTTTTTCGCAAATGCCTCTCGTCCTCGGAAAACATCGGCAATGTTCGGGAAACTTCCAAATATGGTCAATGCCAATTCATGTAGAGATGTAATTTGAAACATTGCATTCGCAACTATGCAAGTCATATCAGTCTCGAAATGCTAAACTCGGTTTTGCAAAGCTGACTTTGCAACTCTCCATTTTCCATTTTTCATTTGTCAAACGTAAGTTGTAACATTACACAATGTGTATATTATTTAGATTTAATAATTAAAAATGACAAGTTGACTTATCGAATTTGACGATTTCTAGAATTACATTTCAACTGTAAAGTTGAGAATGCGAAGTTACGATTGACAGAATTAAAATGTTAGTTTTGCATGGTTGGACTTGTCTTTTCGAGACTTGTATGGTTGAGAAAGACATGTTACACATTACAAGTTACAAGTCTTCATTTTTGGCACAAATCCCCTTCCATATAAAACACCTCTATTGCCGCGATGACTTTCTCGTACGTCTAATAATACATGTATGGCCACTGAGCTCTGTTTTCAGTCCAGATAAGAGTAACAGGTCAGAGGGGATTAAACTGCGAAGTTGACCCCTTCGTTTGTCTTATTTGTTTGTGATTATTTTCAGAAAGTGTTAGGCTGCTATTATTAAAGTGAGTAAAGTTATCATTGATAATCGGCAAAACACTTTTGTCAATGAGACAAATTCGCAGATTTGTTTCTTGTTGTTTCACCTAAACTATTTATAATAATTATATATTGCTAATGTTTCACAAATATTGTTAATGTTTCACTTTTTAAAGTAAATGTAAAGTTTCTGCTCAATCGAGTGCATATTATTGATTAAATCAGCCAAAAAGAAATCATGAGGTGATCGGTGCGAATGACTGTACAACTTCAGTACATGCCTGCAGGGATCAGTAGTATACAGTATCCTCAGCGTGGCGTGGAGTTTTCTGAAGAGAATATCGAGAAGATCTAAGCTTTGTGAGCATAGTATCGAATACAAAATCTGAATAATGCCCTAATTTTCTGCTCACGTTTTTCAATATAAGCACAATATGGTGCCTCGCTGAAAACGCTGTCTTGACTTGATCCCCTCTAAAATCCTGCTGTGCAAAACTTGTGGTTTAGCGTGCTCTTCGAAGGTTTTTAAATATCGATCACATTTGTCCTACCATCGGAAGATCTGTACGGGCGACAAGTAAAATTTATCATGACCTACATTGTAGCTTGTCACGTAAATTAATTCACGTACAATTTTAACATTTTGTAATGTTAATTATGTTCACCATCTGCTATGACTGAAAATCTCGACATGCACAAATAAGATTGTTAATGCGTTACATGGTGAGGAAAAGAACCCAAATTTGCTTCTTTCCGTCCATAAGATTCATATTGTAATGCATGACAATGACTCGATGTGACCTTTCTGTCATTGGTCATTGTTGTTCTTGACATCCCAAGGTTTGGAACTCCCTTGTATAGTCCATGGTATGGTGAACCTTTTGGAGCACGTTGATGAAGAAACTGTCGACGAAAGCACAGCTCAGAGAGATATACACCAATCATTGTATAAGACCGACCTCAGTTACTCCACACTGCTATGCTAGTGCCAGGGTTCATGAAGTGACGTCGCTGACAATGTACTGAAAGCAGCATTCGATGTTATTGCAGCAAAACTTCAGCTGAACAAAAGAAAATTGAGCAACATCCTCTATTAAAAGACAGCAGGCAATGTAGCTTCTCTACAACCTTATGAGCCAGGTTTCAATACAGCAGAAAGTAACCAACCGGTGAAACAAGACGTTCTAATGTCAACAAGTCAATATGTAGGAGTGCGAAATTTCTTTAACAATGCTGTTTTTAATAATTCAACTGTAACCCTTCACGTTTTGACAAAAACTGAAATGTGGCACAATTTAACAGTGCAGAGAACTTATTTAATTACATATCATTGACCTATTATGAGTGATAAAAAAAAATTCTGTGTGAATAATAATCCGGCCACCGATATTCCGAATCTCGCAGTTTCCGAACGGTAGGAAGATGTAACCAAACTCAGTACTCAGTAATCCGAACATTTCACTATCCGAACGTTTTTGATGAAAAACGGAAGCGTTCGGATTATCGAGGCCTCATTGTATACGAAAAAGTATGCAAATGTTTAATTGTAATTGATTGCGTTTTTATTGGTAAGTTCACCCCTATTCTGGGAATGTGTTCTACAACGGGAGTCATTATTGTCAAAATATACTGATACAAATAACATATCTCACGGTTTTTTATATATATAAAAGCGAGTAATTCTTAAAGGGCATCTAATAACAGAAACAGAAGATTCGTTGCTTTGTTTTATCGTAGAATAATAGAATTTAGATCGATGTTCTAAAGAGGCCAGGCTTCGATTCCCGCGAGGGACTCTGCAGAGACGTGTACATGTACCTGCATGCTTCTACATACAGTTGGGTTCATTAGGAAGGCTTCACTGAATGATAGTTCCAGCCGTCTCTATGAGGTTGAAGAATACAGAAGCTCAAAGCCCCTCCGCATTAATGTGTATCAAGAAACAGAATACGAAAGGACAGGTACAGTTGTGAAGTTCTATTGGCACTGACAAAATGTCAGCCTGCATATCACGTTTTGCCAACACAGGTCTAAATATAACTTTTTAACACTGGAAACCAAATGCAATTAATGTTGTGTTTTGTAAGAGAGTCTTCATCATATCAACCCTGAAACTGATGTCCTGTGTTACATAGACACATATACTTGTTTGAATTCCCATCTTAGCTATATTACAAAATGTTAATAAGATGTTCAATTTATATCAAAGATTGGCATCCCGTCAGTTACTTGTCGCAGGCATTGGTGTTTTCTATAGTTGAGAAGGAAGGACTAGCCCCGTAAATAAGTACGCTTTGAGTCCCAGTAAATGCATGCCACCTTGTTAATAGTAGACGTGCTATGGCACTTACCATAAAACTTGATGGACCTTTCAAGTCGATGTCACTTGGTATCTTTTAGCAGATGTATTTTGCTACCATATGCATTTTGTGTTTAAACTACAGATTATGCTTTGGAGCCAGGTTTATTTCATTGACATGTCGAGGCAAAAAGTTTTTTCATTGTCCATTGAATTGATAACATTTTAATTTTTCGACCAAACAGATTTGTTCATTAGCTTCATGATGCTTGAAATCATAGTCTTACCGTCTGTAAGTTTAAGTTGCTTATCCTTCATAAAATAAACAAAATATTAAAATAGATCCTGGTTGTTTACACAAAAAAAGTATTTTAGAAACATTTGAAAGTCATGATGATTAGGCGACTCATTATGTTCACGTGGATGCATATTGCAAGTTGCGTTTGAGCAAGTAATTTGTTGGTAAATGCGACAGGTCCGTCCATGACGTTTCTAATCATAGTTGCCTTGTCGGGAGAGGATGAATATGACTTTACTTTACATTATTATATCACAATTTGAGTTCAATCATTGAGAAGTAGTGGTGCATTAAATGAAACTTCAACCGAGAATACAGCTTGAAACATAATATAATTTATCTGAATCTAGAAATCCTTTGTGATTAGGCCATACAAAGCCCATATTTAGCCTAATTTAAGGTAAAATTCGTCGATTTTCTTAAGAATCATGAGGATAATAAGATAAACCTATGTTTATGTTTACATACAATAATACACGTAATTGCCATGAAATATACGAGCTTAGCTAACATGTGTTCGTTATCCCAGTACCTTGGGACCCATAGAACTTTTGAACTCGATCGTTTCATATATAGAGGTTTCCATGACACAAAATCAATGGACGCGGTTCACTCAACACTTTGCCTGGTGATGGATGCTAATAATATTAACTTTCTTCTGCGAACTAAAAACATTAATTGTAATTTTGTACGCTTAGTAGAAACCTATAAGTACAATTCCTTCAGGGTAATATGGTTAGCGCTTAGAGCATGCTAAGCATGGATTAAACGCAAGATAAATAATGCATTTTTTAAATTTTATTTAAGAGTAGTGCGCGGGTCCGGGCTAATTGTAATATTTTGCCACCTGAGTTGTCATGTTTCAAACTATAAAATACATGTAGTTCAATATGGTGTGTCCATGTAATTGATAGTTTTAAATCCATTTGTCAATGAAAGATACAATATAGAACAGGTGATGTTGTTAAACTCATTTTGACCACACGTTGTTCATTTTTGCTCATTGTTAAGGTAGATAATAAGAAAAGTAAAGATTTTGATAAATGAAACAACAAGTAATTTCGATAATTATGAAAACAAGTTGTAATAGTAACAGGAACATTAATCATGTGGAGAAGAATAGAAGAAGAACAAAATATATGAATCTCGCCGTTTTGTGACATCCTTAATGTAGCACAGTTTCAAAGGGTATCCGGTTTTAAAAAGTATAGCAAGGCTATTCTGAAGTGTCGCAGTACACGAGTCGAAGTTTGTGTCTTCAGTATGACAGTTGCTCCTGGGGGGAAACAATTCGCTGTCTGGTCTGTGTGTAGAGGAGACAAGGGACCAGAGTTGGTGATGAACAACATCGACCAGATTCTGTTAAATTGTTCTTTATATTAATAATAATAAGAAATCAAGAAATACTTTGCACTATTTTGTAAGATTTTAATAACGAAAACTATTTGCCTTCCATAATTCATTTATAGCTGTAGGTATATGTCTGAGTAACGTTTCACGAAAGTACAAAATAAGAGCATTTGAAAGATTGAGACAATTAAAACAGCTCCATAATTCAAGTGACGAACGATAGGATATGTTGAGTGAAAGAAGCAAAAGAATGACACTAGTGTAATGTAACTTACAAAATGTAACCACTAATATTTAACACAAATTTGCACTGTCTCTCTCTAAAGACACATTGGGTCGAAATTGTAACTCCCATACTATACAGCTTTCATCATTTTGAAACATCCTCCATATAGAAAAGAGTTTCTCTTGATTGAAGTCAATACATATGTCTTCTGTATTGGTAATCATAATGATATTTCAAAGCAAGGAAATTTATAATAGGAATTTCTAGATTTGATTTTAATTTTATTATTTGAATGAGCAGAATAAGATTGATCCTAGAAAGAGCGTTTGACGATAAAGCAAAGCAGCATCTACTATGCTGATAACAGTTTTCTGAAACTATCGACTGACAGAGGAGATTATTTTCAAGTATTCCTTAAAACGTTATCGCTTTCATGTATACTCACATGGCCAGAGGGAGATTGAAAAATGTCAAGATGATGATTGATGAGTGTTCTTTGTTTGCAGGGATACTGGATACTTAACAATATGCACAGAGATCGGTGACATTCAATAAGCGTTGGTTACCAGCATTGATCTCACAACATCCATATCAACTAGAGTTTGCGGGACACCGCAAAGCAGAGCAGCCCCGAAACTTAGGGTCTCACCTTTCCCTTTTCCGTCTTCTCGTCAGCATCAATAAAATGGGAATATTTTTTAACAAATTTGTTTTCATTATCGAGTTATTACTAACAAGTTGAATCATCACTGGGATCACTTTTCACAAGTTTGATAAACCTATCTCAGATTTCAAAATTTAATCAAAGGGTTAACATAAACTTAAGCAATATCTCATGACCTTGACTTTTGACCTTCAAGGTCACACAATCGATAATCAGTTTTCATTGTGTATAACAATCATGTAATGATTCAAAGTGTTAATAGTTGAAATAAGACATTTTCGCAAAAGCATGCTTAGTTAAGTCGTATCCTCGCTGTGACCTTGACCTTCGACGGATGTTAGCGAAAACCTTTCCAAATCTTGGCCTTTCTCCATAGTTGATATACACCAAATAAGAGCCCGATAGCACAAATATTGTTCATGTCATGGTGTTTACAAGGATTTTTGTTAGCGATTTCAGAACTCGTGACCTTGACCTTTGACCTTGAATATGAACATGTCAAAAAACTTACCCAGGGGCATAAGTCAAGTTATGTATAGGAGTTCTCAAAACTTTCTAGGAAAAAAGTTATATCCAATACAAAACGCGGCGGCGGCGGCGGAAACTGCGTCGGGACTGCTAATTACTAGTAACAATCTATCGATGACATGTCACGATTTAACAAACGAATGTCGTGATGTTTTTGTAGGAGAAATGAAAGAGAAAATGTTATTCAAATGTTCTTTAATCATAATGTATTCATTCACGAAGCATAGCTCGAAAACTATGTGATTTGGAAACTTCAAATTTGATATGGATGTTTCCTACAAAATACAGATGATGAAGGGCCCAATGTGCTTTTAAATGCAATAAGAATTTGTTAAAACTCTCCCATGAAGTTGTTTGCTGTCTTTGCTGATGTTGATTTGACGATATGACGTCATTTTGAATTCCATTCAGAATGGTTCAATGGGCCTCATGTTGGTAAAACATCAAGGTTTTGCATTCTTTGTCGGTACAAAGGTGTTCCACGAGCGCATTTACAGGCCTTTCAAACTGTTCAGCATGCAATCGGCCAATATCCCAGTTTCCGAAAATTCATGTTTCTTTTGCCATGCATTAAGTTCTTAAACATTAAGGCTGGAGTAACAATTCGGGGTCCTTTTCAAAGAGCAAGTCTCGGATTACAGCACGAGTAATTTGAATTTTACCAGACTCATGAAGATCATGTTACCATGACAACATGTGACGTGAATTTTCACGAACTGATACCCTTTGACTTTACAATGGTAACCATCAGTACTCTGCAGTACCAATAGCTCAACATGTGCTCTGATATTGACTAATGATAAGACATATGGCATGGATGATATGCACACAGAAAGTATAATCATTAAAATCGCGTATCTTTTGCTGTTCAGTATGTAAAAAACATTGCGTTAGGTTTTAATTACATACTCACAATAGAATACAAGCATAACTAACACATGTACAATGGAATTAGTTTACTGTATATTCTGAATTTATAATGATACTTGTATTTTGGTTGATTTTTGTAATTGAACTTGGTGTGGATAACAGAAGTGATAATCACATGGCGGTCACTGACTAATACTGTAACGCCTTGATGATCGAGTAAGCAAACTTTTAAATTTAACTTCATAGTCACAATTATCAGAGGTGACTACCATTACGATTTCTCCGTAATTATTACGATTTTAAGAGTCAAACTACTGTATTACGATATACAACACAATACTATGATTTTTTTTTTAAATAATCATTACCTTACATATTACTTGAATAGATAGTATAAGTGCGTTTTGAATTATCTCTATGTCAATATTTATCAATAACTCTAAAAAAATAATTTCTAAAAAAAACAACATCAAAACGATGTCAAGTAATATTCTAACAAAGTATATTTCCTGTTTACATGCGCAACAGTCATTTCAGGAATTCCGCTACGTACGTAATTCAGTCATAGCTTGCCTCTGATTGGTCCATATTACAGTGACGCGCTTTTATTAAAAACTCCTCGCAATTACAGTGACGCGCTTTTATTAAAAACTCCTCGCAGTACTGTGCTGTGTTAATTACTTAAAAGTAAAGGTAAAGTAAAGGACATTAAAAAAAGACTTGATAGAAAATGTATCGAGCCAGGTTTTATCTGTACCAGTGTGTAGTGGGTCAGCAACTGGTGAAAACCTTTTCATGCTTCTTGATAAGGTAATCGTGGAATATCAGTTGGGACAATTGCATGGCACTCGGCAGTGATAATGGAAGGAACAAGGGTGTATTTGGATTCGTACTGAAAAAGAATTCTGAAATCTATTTCTCAGGATGTTCTTGTCATTTAGTGCACTTAGCTGCTGAAAAGGTCTCAAGTGAGCTCCCAGTGAAAGTAGAAGATTTGTTGATAGATGTTTATTACTATTGGACAAAAGCAGCAAGAGATTGTGTACACTCAGGGAATACCAGTCATTGAGCTCTGTTAAAGATCACAAGATTCTGAAACATGTTCCGACTCGGTGGTTGTCAGTAGGGCAGTGTTTGTCACGCATATTGGAACAATGGGAGCCTTTGCTCAAGTTCATGAGAGCCGAGGTCTCAAACAAGAAACCTGTGTCAACAGATAAGAATGTAGATGAATCAAAAGCCAAAACGGATGAACATAAAACAAAACATAATGACAAGAAAGAAAAGAGAGACAAACGTGAGATCACAAAACCTAGCAGCATTAAAACCAAGCAAAAGTCCAACAGCAATAAACTAGAGAAGTTCATCAGTACAAGTAAGCCAGAGCAGAAGTCCAGCAGTACCAGTAAGCCACAGCAGAAGACTACCAGTACTAGTAAGCCACAGCAGAAGTTCATCAGTACAAGTAAGCCAGAGCAGAAGTCCAGCAGTACCAGTAAGCCACAGCAGAAGACTAGCAGTACTAGTACGCCACAGCAGAATACTTGCAGTACTAGTAAGCCACAGCAGAAGTCCAGCAGTACCAGTAAGCCACAGCAGAAGTCCAGCAGTACCAGTAAGCCACAGCAGAAGTCCAGCAGTACTAGTAAGCCACAGCAGAAGACTAGCAGTACTAGTACGCCACAGCAGAATACTTGCAGTACTAGTAAGCCACAGCAGAAGTCCAGCAGTACCAGTAAGCCACAGCAGAAGTCCAGCAGTACCAGTAAGCCACAGCAGAAGTCCAGCAGTACTAGTAAGCCACAACAGAAGACTAGCAGTACTGGTAAGCAACGGCAGAAGTCCAGCAGGACTAGTAAGCCACAGCAGAAGTCCAGCAGTACCAGTAAGCCACAGCAGAAGACTAGCAGTACTAGTACGCCACAGCAGAATACTTGCAGTACTAGTAAGCCACAGCAGAAGTCCAGCAGTACCAGTAAGCCACAGCAGAAGTCCAGCAGTACCAGTAAGCCACAGCAGAAGTCCAGCAGTACTAGTAAGCCACAACAGAAGACTAGCAGTACTGGTAAGCAACGGCAGAAGTCCAGCAGGACTAGTAAGCCACAGCAGAAGTCCAGCAGTACCAGTAAGCCACAGCAGAAGTCCAGCAGTACCAGTAAGCCACAGCAGAAGTCCAGCAGTACTAGTAAGCCACAGCAGAAGTCCAGCAGTACCAGTAAGCCACAGCAGAAGTCCAGCAGTACTAGTAAGCCACAGCAGAAGTCCAGCAGTACTAGTAAGCCACAGCAGAAGTCTAGCAGTTCAAGTAAACCAGAGCAGAAGAAAATATCTAACAGATTTGGGTGCTCAGCCCTTCAGAGGTTCGAGAGAATTCTATCACAGATGGAAAGTAAAAGGTTCCTGTTATATTGTCATTTGTTTTCATCAGGCATGAAAGGCCCGATGGTGCATGGTGTCCGGCGTCCGTCCATCCGTCCGTAAACTTTTCGCTTTTTCGACTTCTTCTCCAGAACCAATGACTCCACAGAGTTGAAATTTTATGTGCAGACTCCTTGGCCAATTGGGATTCTACATTTCAGATTTCGTGACCCCGTGACCCCAAATGGGGTCACATCCTTAAAAACCTATTTTCATCTTCTTCTCCAGTTCCACAAGGTCTAGAGAGCTGAAAAGTTGTGTGCAGACTCCTTAGCCAATGGGATTCTAAATTGTAGATTTCGTGACCCCATGACCCGAAATGGGTTCACAGGGGTCACATCCTTAGAAACCTATTTTCATCTTCACCAGTTCCAAAAGGTCTAGAGAGCTGAAAAGTTGTGTGCAGACTCCTTGGCCAAAGGGGATTCATCTTCACCAGTTCCAAAAGGTCTAGAGAGCTGAAAAGTTGTGTGCAGACTCCTTGGCCAAAGGGGATTCTAAATTGTAGATTTCGTGACCCCATGACTCCAAATGGGATCACAGGGGTCACATCCTTAAAAACCTTTTTTCATCTTCTTCTCCAGTTCCAAAATAGTGTGCAGACTCCTTGGCCAATGGGAATTCTAAATTGCAGATTTCGTGACCCCATGACCCCGAATGGGGTCACAGGGGTCACATCCTTAGAAACCTATTTTCATCTTCTTCAGTTCCAAAAGGTCTAGAGAGCTGAAAAGTTGTGTGCAGACTATTTGGCCAATGGGGATTCTAAATTGTAGATTTCGTGACCCTGTTACCCCAAATGGGGTAACATTGGTCATGATCTAAGAATCTTTTGCTTGTAAACAATAACTTAAATAACTTAATATTCAACTTTAGATAGTAAATCAATAAAATCCTGATGAGCAACAGAGCCCATGGCTCTATTTTTGACATGATACTATCCCTGTGTTTGACCATGTGAACCTTGTACTCCAGCAAGAAGCTCCACAAATACACAGACTAAGGAGGACTTGCTTGAGTTTATGAAAAAACTTTTGATGAAATTTGTCCAGCCAAAAGCTATGCATTGGAAGGAAGTATATGAAGTGACTTTCAAGGAAAGACAGTGTCAGAAGGGAGATGAAGAACTTGTAATTGGATCTTCTGCAAAAGACATCATGAAGAGTACTTCATCAGGAACTGAGGATGTATCAGAATTTTATGCAAGTGTCAGGAATTTCTTTGAGAGATGTTGTACTTACATGTATGTCAGGAACAATTTCCCACTTACAGATTCACTACTTGAACATGCTGAAGTTGCTGATGTCAACTTAAGGGACTCATCCAAGTTTTCATCACTTGAATACTTTCTAGATAGATTCCATTCCGCCTCACTTTTGCCAGAAGGAGATACAGTTGATAAACTACAAGAGGAATTCACTGAATTCCAGTGTGATGAGTTCAATGACAAAATTATTTCAAGTGAAAGAGAGGACTCCAAATGGGTCCAAATATCATCTTTAGAAGATTGCTACAGACAAAGAAAGTACAAAGTGTTGCCCCATGTCATGCTCTCCATTCTCACTGTTCCTCACTCAAATGCAGAATGTGAAAGGGTATTTTCCTTCATTATTAAAAATAGAACTGATTTCAGGTACTCATTAAGTGACAAAACTCTGCAGTCATTCATGATCCTCAGATCATCACCTGGTGTCTGCTATGAAGTGAAGCACACAAAGACAGAGCTCAGACGTTTGAAAAGTGCCTACTACCAATCTTTAAATCAGAGAGACCAGTAGTGTCATCACAGGGAGGTTGGGGAGGGAATTCCAAATGCTAATAGTCAAAAAAAAATAAAAGGTTAGTGATGTATTTTATGTTCAATTAACTTTAAAATATCATTACTGACAGGTCGCCAAAATTACTGAAAAAACTATATTGTTCATCACTGACTACTGATAAGGCACTTTTAGGGTAGGCACCTCTGAATTATAACCAAAATGCTTCAATGGGGACACGATTTTGTTTTTGAACCTGTTACACCTACATGTACATTTAGGTGAATGCGAGTTTTAGTGTGATAATACACTTGATTTTCTTTCAGGTTGGACAAAATATTGTTGACAAAGTAACGGCGTTTGAATCTGAATAAAACGTACTGCCAATATTAACTATAATGCTGCTATCTACGGATAGCGGATGGCAAGGGTTTCCACGTCTGTCTTCTTCGTGAGTGTACATCTTTCTATTATATACATCGTAAGACCTCTTCTCAGGATCCGAATTATGTAGTTTGGTATTTATAATTGTATATAAGTGTTATAAATTGACAACTTCCTGTTGCTCATGTCAGTTGCAGAGTCAAAACGCTCGGGTTGTGACAACTCTCAATTGTAACAGCAGTTAATAGAGATAGGACACCAACCGTTGTCACTGCACGTCGTAACGTGAGAGGGAGTGTTACTAACGATCTACGTGCGCCTCACAGTTCATCTAGTTGAATACCAACTTATGAAATGACAAATTATTTGAATATCAAATTAGAATTTCCAGTCGATTTAATATTTGTCATAATTATAGCGGCACGGAATTGACACTTTGAGTTATAAGGATTATCAATTTGTGTGGGGCGACGTTTGAGACAAATCGTGCATAATCTGCTTCGCGTATTCTTCCTCAACTGTCATACAATCAAGTTGAAAAGAAGAATTGCATGTCAGAGAGATTGGAGAGCATGAGCAAACTTGAGTCATGAAAATTAGTATTCATGAATGTAGAATATATTGTACGAATTCTGTCTTTATCAAACAAATATTTTAACAATTTTTGTAAAAATGACAACCTCCATAACCTGGTTTTAAGCGCGTCTCGCTTTTCATATTTCATACGTTGGTGGTTGATTAAATACATCGCACAGTGAGTTCTTATTCACTGAGATTAAATTAACATAATTTATTAAGTGAACACATTTCAATAATAAATTAATTGAATCATTCGTAAGGATAATGTCAACAAACTTAATTAAATATGAATATATATTGCGAAACATGCCACTATTCATTCTATTTCGAAATGGCTAATGCTGGACTGAACAAATGGTTGAACATACACGTTTATTCCACCATCACGTAGTTTCATGTTATTTATTGTCCATGTTTACATAGAAAATATGCCAGATGACCAACGTTGTCACATTCTAGCAGAATATATAACGAGCTTCTGGGTGTAAACATTTATTTCAATGAACAATTGAAATGGAAACAACCCATAACCTTATATGAATACCGATCCAGGATACAAAAGTGTATACATTAATTTTGTTATATGTTATTCTTATTCCTCTAAAGCGTGTGATATTTTAACATGATCAAATGAAACTTGAAATATAGTATCTTGTTAATCATTATGAATAGTAAATGTATGATATAAATCAATAAAATGAATGAATAAACAAATGTCTATATATGTATATCGTCATTTATTAACGTACCTTTTAATTATTTGAAGGAGAACTTTGTCTGTTTGAAGGGTAGGGTTTGTTTCCTGAGCAGATTTCTAAACTTTCTAAAGCTTTTTAGTTTTAATTATATACTGCAAAAACTGATTATTCAACTAATGTGGGGCTTGGGGATACAACATCTCTCCTGCTGGCTCTTGTTATTTCTGTAAACATTCGTAATCAATCATACAATTATGTTTTAATATACTCAAATAAAATATATATGCATATTTTATGCTTCAATTTATATGGTATATGAAGTAAAGCACTATATTTGGCATGTTTTCTCATAAGACGTGCGCTCATCCGCATAACTCTCTTCTAACAACATGTCGACGCGTATTTGTGTTTATAACCCAACTTAAATTGCATTGACAAACTCAGGATATCGACTTTATTCACCCAAAAGTGAATACGAGACTGAATGTCCACTTCCACAGCCTAAACCACAGATCACGTAATGTGCTTTTTGGGGGTTAGAACTTTTGTAACTGTTTAAAGGTATAGCCATAGTGTTGTTTGGGGTCACATGTGCCAAACGTTTTAAATTAAGTTACTTTATCGAGAAGTACTGACTTTTGCCGAAAATTGTGGCTTTTATGATAGTCAAGCACTTGGCTTTCTGAAGTCAGAATGACGGTAATTGTGTTCTGAAATCAACTCCTCCCACAGTTTTTTTTTATCAATATTTCTGGAACTTTATACATGCTGTGGGTATACATGAGTGATACGCATGTGTTTTTTGGGACTGATCGGATTATTATTTTTAGAGGAATTGCCCTTGACTTAGAGCGCTCAGCTTTCCGATTTCAGACTGACGGTAACTTTTAATTTCAGCATTTGAAAATGTTATGTATCCAAGTCACACACTGAGGTTATAACATTTGACCTTGTGACCTTGACCTTGATGTAGGATCCATTTTGTGAGACACCTAACCATATCCATAAGTATTTATTGATTAGTGATAGGCCTTAGATATTTACCCTAACATTTAAACTGCTTATTTTGACGAGAAGGAACCCGGGAGTTCCTGTGCTCTTATAGCACTCTCAAAACTCGCAACAACGTTTTCATTAAATTAATTATATACATGTAGGCCTATTTCAAAATTTGTTTTATAAATCGAGGATGTTGAATATTCACTTTTATTTTCAAATGATTCATTGTAGAATTTTATTTATGAATAAATAATGTATTTGACTTGTTAATACAGTGTATAACTATGTCACACAATTTAAACCATCGATGTACAATTCTTACATTTGAGACATTTAAATTTAAACAACTAATTGTTTGATAAGTACTCACCGCCTTTATCCAAAAAATGGCCATAATGCAGTCTCCAGTTTGCTTTATGTACTTATGACATATATGACATACATATCCTCTTTATACTATTTTCTAGCCTTAGCAAGATGCCTCCAACCATGCCTTTTTAAAGGCTTTTCTTGTTACTGTCGATCTGAAGGAATAAAACATATGTAACATATGATATTTATGACATAACAGGAAGTATTTTTTATGTGTCACTTTCGTACACCAAGGAATTCAATTTCAATAAGGATTGCGATGTTGTTACTGTAAATCGTATTATATTTATTTCTATCCAAATGTTTGTTGGTGGTACATATTTGACATGAGTCTTATTACATATTTGGTATGTGATTATATCATTTATTATACCCCGGCATATAATGCGGGGGGTATAGTCGTTGGCCCCGTCTCTGTGTTCGTTCGTCCGTCCGTCTGTCCGTGATCACATCGTTTCCGGAGCAGTACTCGACATTTACAAGGCCCACCTTCACCATATTTGGTATACAGTCTCTCCATATCATGTAGATGTGCCTTTTGGGGGTTGCAACTTTTGGAACATTTTATTATTTTTGTTTCCATGGTAACAATTTGGACTTGGTCTATTTGAAGGGTAGGGTTTGTTACCGGAGCAGATCTCTAAAACTGTCTGGCCAATCCTCACCTAAGTGTGTATACTACCTCCTCATATCATGTAGATGTGCCTTTTGGGGGTCTGAACATTTCAAACTTTATTTCTCTCTGTTTCCATGGCAACATTTTGTACATTTGTCTTTTACAAGGTAATAAGTTGAAGAGAATTTTGGGAAGGAGGAGACATCTGTTTTTATGAGCAAAAACACCTAGTTTGAATGATATACTGCTAAAACTGAGTATTCAACTTATGTGGGCCCAAGGGATAAGCGATCTCTACTGATGACTCTTGTTTATGAAGAAGAGAGAATGTCTGCAAATTCAAATTCGAAACTGGGAAATATCATTAATCATTAAAATACAACATTTCCTATTATATGTAATTGCAGGTTTTGCAAAGGTTTAAAGTTTTAATTAAACTAGAAACCATTACACTAATACACACTAACAATGGCTGATATACAAACATCAATAAATATTCGGTAATAACAACAGGACATGTCATTTCGTGTAATTAAACATAAAACCCTGCTTTTTTTTCATTTAAATCAGCTCGAAAGTAACACTCGTACATCGTTCAAACAGTAACTCAGCGAGGTACGAATATTATGTTCGATTGAATTATATTGTTTCCTTTCGTAATACCATCTATTTCAGCTTGTGCAATACCAATTATCGTTCCATTGATAGTGTATATCCCAACGTTTTAAAAAATTCGTTGGGCCTTATATTTCAACTATACTATGTATGTAATGTACTTGTACATTCGTGTAAGTCCTGGAAATTTGGTAGCGGTTCATCAATTGTTTCATAAGTCAACCAGATGTCATTGACGTGTCTTCAAAAACTTAAAAGTGTTGTTGTTACTATCTCAACTTTACCCTATGATGAATTCAAAGTTGGAATCAAGCTTAAATGAGAGATACGAAAACCCGGAATACAAGACATCGACTCAGTTATAGAGACCAAGCCTACAGCAGCAAGCTAGGACATCAGACAATGACCCCATACTTTGACTTTCTACACAACCCAATAACTGTGACACAACAACCGAAGGTCAAGTAGCATTGCTACCAAGGGATCTATCTACTGTTTATTGTAAACTGTCTGCTTTCAACAATACAATGTAGGTACTTCCAACAATACAATGTAGGTAATTGTGTCATTTCAGTATATTTGGATATGTTGACATGTTTGCCTTTTTTAAGCGATGTTTAAACATTCTGCTAATGGACCGGATAAACTAGATAATGAACTAATTTTCCAAACTATAAATGTTTCATATCAAATGCTAAATCTACATGTGACTGCGGTAGGTCATCGAAATGAAGTGGACAAATTATCAGGGTATACTAAATATAATTGTTCACAAAATTCACGTACTTATTTTGACCAATAACAATGGGATATATGTCAAGCTATCGATCTTATACCACTTTAAGTTTATTGATGATATACAGACTATATCTCATTCCACGAGATGAGATATGTATGATCATCGACAAAAAATATGAAATTTGTATTTATTATATGCATTTTATCTGCATAAAATATTCAAAACGTGACACTTCGAAAAGTTATGACCTTATTGTTGACCTCATCCTAACAACTCTTCTTTAAGTTGTGCACAACATATGATGAGAAAATAATCCCATTGAAATAAATAGATATAAAACAGGACAATCTTTTATTTTTTTAATAGGTTGTTTATCAATTTAAGACCAATGATGTGTTTCGGTAACATTCAATGAAGATGCCAAAGACATCGAAGAACGAAAGTTAGGACGATACATCGAGTTACACCGGCTTCATTGTATGTCTGTCCCAGACCTCTCGCCTCTACCAGTTTTTCATGAGTAAAAGAATTACTATGCAACATATGAACAATAAATGAATTTCAGAATTGTACAAATGGTGAACTGTCATTGACTGAAAACAGCGCAACAAGACGCACGTCGAAAAATCTTAAAACGAAAGGAAGATAATCATTTTACAAAGGGAGTTAATCATGTAAAATACGAGTAATTCCGTTGAAAGTCGAAATTCTTACAATGAAAATACCAATAAAAAAGTTTAAAGCTTAAACCCCCAAAAGGCACATCTACATAATATGGGGAGGCTGTATACCAAATTTGGTGAAGATTGGCCTAGTAGTTTTCGAGTACTGCTCCGGAAACGATGTGATCACGGACAGACGGACGGACGAACGGACACACAGACGGGGGCAACGACTATATCCCCCCGCATTATATGCCGGGGGATAATAAATGATATAATCACATACCAAATATGTAATTAGAATCATGTCAAATATGTATACCAACAAACAATTGGATAAAAAGGGGGATAATCGGTTTACAAAGGGAGATAATCATGAAAAGTACAAGTAATTCCGTTGAAACGTCAGTCAAACATTTGTCACTGCAATGGAAATATCAGTTATATTTTCACTTCAGTGAAATATGACTTTGTTGCTTTTGTGCCCCTATTTGATTACTTATTATATGATAAAACATGTTAATCATAATCAGATACATTCAATTGGTATTCAATGTAAAGTGGCTTAGAATATGTCTGTGACAAGTAGGACTTGAAGTGCACTTTAACAAGTCCAGTATCGTCGTGTTTCGGAAAGGATAAATCATTGGCCCAGTTTAAGGAAGTATCACAAGCAGCCAATTATAGTTAACATATTACAAGCACCATGGGCTAGTGTCTTGATCAAGAACTATATATTTGAACAAACGTTTGTGAAATCATTGCTCTACATACGAACAAAGCCTTCTCTCCATGTTCAAGTCCATTCAGAAAACAATACTCCACCACTTCAAGTATGTATGAATTGAAATAACATCGATATATACGTCTGTACAGGTCGGTAATATGGCACTCCAATAACACAGAGGGCATTGTCACATGCAAACAATGCACTTCAAATCTGGAAAAAACATGCATCAAACAAGGCCACCCCCGGTAAACTAGGACGTCTTCCTCCGAATAGAATAGACCAAAATGATAATACATTATTACACATGGAATATATTCGCTCACCTTTTCAGTCTCATAATTTGGACGATATGAACACGAACACTTGGGTATCAAGTGAGACTAAGATCATACCTTCATACTAAATGATACAACCAGCGAGTTGGGTATTTTTGAATTTGGGAAGGATCCGGCAAGCAGATTCCACTACTTTTTGTCCTGTGAAAGTTGTTCATATTTATCTTCCAGCAACGCTTTGAGCATATTTGGTACCACGCACAGATCGAATATATTGTCATCTGTAATCTTGCATTCTAGCACAAAAAAATAAAACGTACACCTTTCTGTTCATATTGCTTTTAACAAAAGCACGTTTGGTCATGAGGACGTGCCTATTGAAGACCTCTCATGTATGCTGTCATTCTCAAAAACATGAAGCCGAAAACCATGCAGTATTTTTCTGTAAACAGCACTGGAACTGTAGTTATTGTACGAAACTAAATGTATAAACTAGTTTGCAGTTTCGTATTTGCCAAATACGAAACTGTTGACGTCACTCTTATTCAGTCTGGTTTACATAATACTATATTACAATCATCATATAATATACCATATAGTCATGTATATCTATTAATCAGGTCCGCTACAGATGATGTAAGATGTATGGCTATTGAACACTGGAAGTAACGCGTTCTCGTCCGTCGCAAATCGGTCTATTGCATGTGGACCAAATCTGTTTTTCGATGAGCTGGAACATGAGCGGATCCAACTGCCACTCGTACTTCAGTTGCATTCTCGACAGCATATCGGCTAATGTATTGTCTTTTCCAGGTATTTCTTAGTACAATAAACTATAGTTTAAAGTTCTTGTTTTATTTTCAATATGTGGAATACTTATAACGTAAGTTTCCTTAAATTTCCGTTTATTTTCTTCTTCCACCTTAGAAACAGATACAAGGGTCCAGTCGCATTCCATAATCTTCTAAACTCAAAATATGTACGTGATATATTATGTATCACTACTTTATTCAAACACGAAGTATGTAATAGATACATGATGACACAAGTGGTGTATACAAAATATCATCGAGCTATCGTCTCACGAGGGGGCGGAGCCCCCGAGTTAGCGATAGCGAGATGATATTTTGTTTACACCCACTTGTGTCAATCATGTATCTGTTTTATCCAATGGGCAACGTTCGACGATATGCCCCTGTCACGTGACATGATTTTCGCGCTTCATAATCAGTGTGGAGAAATCTACGGAACCGTAGAGGGGACATTTCCCGAGATTTTTTTTTTTAATATTAAGTCGTTGCCACGAGATAAGATGTCGTGGCCACGAGATAATAAGTCGTGGCCACGAGATAATAAGTCGTGGCCACGAGATAATAAGTCGTGGCCACGAGATAATATTTCGTGGCCACGAGATAATAAGTCATGGCCACGAGATAAGATGTCGTGGCCACGAGATAATATGTAGTGGCCACGAGATCAGATGTCACGACTTCTTATCTCGTGGCCACGTAATATTATCTCGTGGCCACGACATCTTATCTCGTGGCCATGACTTATTATCTTGTGGCCACGACTTATTATCTCGTGGCCACGACATCTTATCTCGTGGCCACGACTTATTATCTCGTGGCCACGACATCTTATCTCGTGGCCACGACATATTAACTCGTGGCCACGACATATTAACTCGTGGCCACGACTTAATATTGAAAAAATAGTTCTCGGGAAATGTCCCCTCTACGGTTCCGTAGAAATCCGCTATGTGAGATAGTTGACCCGTTTCACTTCAGGAAGTCGGTTGAGCTTTGGAAGCAGTCCCGCAGGTCCCTTTTTCGGATGGTGTTTCCGAGCCACTATGTGACAAAGAAAGAAAGTCATGTGAAATTTCTTCTTACATCAACATACAGAATTGTCAAGTGAATAATTATCATCCCCAAATCCCCATCCCCAATTATTTTCCGCTGGATTGATTATCTTCTTGTTAAGTTATGACAATTTAAAAACAATGGTGTCGTTTTTAGAATTTTGTTTATAGTTTCTAATCAGCTGATCATTTGTTTTATCAGTAAAGGAGTACTTGGTGATATTTGTTTTGTTTTTCTACTGAGCGACACACAGCCCTTTGATGTTATCTGGTTTTACTCAAGGTCGTCAGCCAGGTGTCTGTAGCTCCGCCCTTGGACCGCCCTGCTGCTCCACTGTGGTCCTATCAGAGAGTTTAAAATAACTGTGGCTGATAAATAAGTGACGTCATAGATATTACCACACTTTTGTTGATACATGATATATCGTTTCAAAAACATCAAAGGGAATTTAACTGCCCATTGGATAACATCTTGTACATATGAATCTGACGAATCACTATGACCAATTTACATTTTGAGGATCTTTATTAAGTAATTGTATTAGGAGTCTTAAGGCCATCATTAAAAATCAACTATGTCTGTTTATTACCATGTTCATATGACGAAGTGACCAAGTAAATGTCGTCGTATATAGTTTTTGTAGAGCTTGGACAATTCAGCGCTGGTTGCCCTCCGTTACATATGCTGATTGGCGGTCTGTTGACTATGGAAGGGGATTTGTGCCGAAAATGAAGACATGTTGACTTGTAACTTGTAAAGTGTAACATGTCGTTCTCAACCATACAAGTCTCGAAAAGACAAGTCCAATCATGCAAAACTAACATTTTAATCCTGTCAATCTTAACTTTCTATTCTCAACTTTACAAAGTTGAAATGTAATTCTAGAAATCGTAAAAAGTCGAAAAGTCAACTTGTCATTTTTAATTATAAAATCTAAATAATATACACATTTAGTAATGTTACAAGTTACGTTTGACAAATGAACAATGGAAAATGAGGAGTTGCAAAATCAGCTTTGTAAAACCGACTTCAGCATTTCGAGACTGACACGACTTGCAAAGTTAACATTTCGAGACTGACACGACTTGCATAGTTACGATTGCAATTTTTCAAATCACATCTCTGCACGATTTCGCATTGACCATATTTGGAATATTACGGACATTAGCGGAAAGGAACGAATAATCCCGATCCGATAAACACAATGTTCAACAATGACTTCTCCCTTGGCAAGCATCTCCCAGCAACTACTAACACATATTTGAAAGTTGCATACTAGTTTTCCCATTATTAGCTAGCATACTGTTGACAAAAGCACATTGACTAAAACATTATAGGAGACCGTCGCATTTTTCTGTGGAGGAACTAACTGCCCGCCCGAACGCTCGAGACGCGGATATTTCTGTTGCGAGCCCGATGGTCGGGCACATATTTAATGTGTTATCATGACCTCCAATTTGTTTCCCCAAACATTTACACAGATACGCCAGATACGTCATATTGATTAAAGTAATCCAAATATACGACATCGGAGTTTCAGCAAATGTGCTTGTAATATGAGGAAGGCCAATCTACATTTTCACGTGGAGGAAGGTACTGGTCAAACACAAAAAGGAAAATAAAACATTTGTTTCTCTACATTCTTTCTAGGGTGACCATATAAATAAGTATACAGTTAAAAATGCAAGCAGAATCAAAATAAATAATTGAACACATTTAGAGAAAAGTTGTGTCTGTTGTGTTGTGTTATCTATTCATTTGTTCTAAATAACATAAGAATAGCTAGACCACACTTTTAAGAAATATGCTTCCTAGTCAAGATATATATATATGTATTTTGTGATATTATAGTATTGTATGTATGTATGATTTGTTTGGTTTTTTTTAGTATACAATATAGTTGGAGTAAATCGTTTCTTGCTACATGCAGTTTTATATGTATAAGCTAAAACACTCCCAATCCAGATCAGTATATTTCGAATCAGTGACGTATTCCCATTTATGATAGTAAGTTAGTTTATCAAAATGTGAGTCAAGTAATAAATATTACATGTTTTTGTGACCCAGAAGGGTGTTGAATTTATTTTTATTTTGCATTTGATTGTAAAAGGGTATACAGTATTGCACAGTTTACACTCGGGTATAATTATACCTATACATGTATAAAGAGTTGGCATAATATAAAACTACATGTTTAATGCCTTCATAAGTAAGACACTCTGTATCAATTGGGTATAAAGAAAACATTGCGTCTTTTGTAAACAAAATAATAAAAAAAACACTAAAAAACAGTTGGTCGGGACATTTTTTCACATTCGATTTTTGTTAGATAATTTATCGACATGTTAAAAATAAATACATGATGGTAAATATTTGAAACTTTTTAAAATAAACCTTGCGTAATTTCAAGTGGTTTCGAAACATAAATTACTGTCAGTGTCACGGACTGCTTTGATTTGGGTCCACAAAATTATTGTCATTTTCCTGTCTCAGCTTTTGGATCGACGCAACACTGGTCACAGTTCGGTATTTGTTTTCCCGGTTTCCATGGAAACGCAACTTGGATTCCTTTCTGGGGCAGAACTAAAAATCCGTAAGGTATAGCTCATTGAAACATTATTTTCAAATGTTTTCTTAAGTTCATTTCACAGGTATACAGACAAAAGTGAAACAAACATAAAGGATGTGCAGAGCTAAGGAACAATTTTTAAACCTGGAAATATTGTTAAAAAATTCCATTTCGCATGGAAAGAAGGCGTTGTTTTTAATATACGAGCGAATAATGTTTGTAACATTAGATACATCCTTGACAATATTTACAACACTTTCTATGGATATTTAAATTTTTTGGAGGTACTGTAATGATATAATAATATCAGAGTATACATCGAGAATTTCACCCAAGTGTCTTCTTATATCAAATATATCAACACGAGTTCATTAAAGTTACAAATTAACTGTCATTAACTGATTATATAATAGGATTATGAAGATTTGATTTTAGCGTTATCTACAATGTAGATATCGCTTTATCTCACACAAGCACCATCTACTTAGGGAGCCATTTTTGGGTGATAAAAGACGATTGTTCATGGAACTTTCGATTCCCCCAAAATTCATTCACGTGATAACATTCATGAAAACATATTGGAAACTTTCTGGTTCAGATTTACAGAAAAAACAAATATTTGAATGACTTATTTTCATTTTCAGCAGCTCTCTTGTGGAGATCGCTCTATTTATAAATATATACTGAACATCTAAAATGTCACACTCTTAGTACAGTTTCTGGACTTTTCAAACACACTAATCCTTGAAATATGTGTATAAAGAAGCCCATTCTGCAACTTCTAGCCGGATTGTGTTGTGTTTTTCCTTGGCAACACATTAATTGAATTAACA
Source organism: Gibbula magus (assembly GCA_936450465.1). Lineage (NCBI taxonomy): Eukaryota > Metazoa > Mollusca > Gastropoda > Trochida > Trochidae > Gibbula > Gibbula magus. The sequence goes on along the minus strand of OW388289.1, from coordinate 77,338,586 downwards.
TTTCTTTTCTTTGAACTTTTAAATTAATAATTTGATATACATTTCTACTACAATGAGTTTGTTACATTAATGACTAACAAACAAAAGTGTTAATAGACACGGCAAAGACGTATGTTTAGGGAAGACATATTGTTGTAAAACATAAATTATCGGAACTATTATCTAAATAAAAATTATCATCGTTTCATATATGAATTAATAAAACACATATTTGATTTATTGAAAACAATACGCATGTCAATGTATTCATGAATTGCCATTTTAGTGAAATCGTGCGTTTTTTTAAATTATTTTTATATCCTACATATTTATATCCTGTATATGTTACAGTCGATTAAATTTTTAAATTCAACAGTGCAATTATATTTTTGAAATTACCAGTGATACAATTCTATTTTCAGTTTGCATTCTATATTCATAATTATTTTCATATTTTGGCATGTAGAAGTTGAATGTTTATTGTTTAAATTGTGAAACAACAGATCTAGGCTTATGATTTACATTTCATACTTGAATTCAGTAATGTGATTCTTTATATGGAATTAATGGAATATTAATCATGGACAAATATATTTCTGTCCCACAACAATACACTTTTCACTGCTTCAATAACTAAAATATATAGTTTCCTTTATAAGTAAATGAAAATAGATAAATTAACATATTCAAAACCAAGAAATAATTTAAACTATAGTTGAGAAAGTTTGTAAAATAATTAAAAGAGATAAATTCAACTCAGCTAAATAACATTTCCCCTTGATTATTTGTCTGTAAGAATAAGTTTTCAGTTATAATCAAAGTGAAATGCATTTAAAAAAAATTTTAAAACAAGTATATGAAGTTCCCTGATTTAGATCATTGCTTTGTGGTACATTTAAAGTATTTTAAAATTAATAATAAAGTTATCAACACTGGCTTATGTATTTCTTTCAATTTCTTCCCCACTAACGTTTATATACTTTCAATATCAGGATTTTCTTCATCAAAACTTGGCTATTCATTTCTGAATGCAAAAGACTTTACTGAATACACGTAAAATTGGAGTATAAAAAATAGAGCCACTGGCTCTGAAGCTCATCAGGAATCATGTTATTAATTATCCCTAAGGAAAAGGTTAAGATATCACATAATAAGTCATTGCTCAGTCATCAAATTTATTATCAAAATTGGTTACACATTAATCCATATTCATTATAAATAATGTAGACCTTTGCAGTTTATTGTTTTACTTCCTATTTTTATCCTGGAATTATCAACATTTATAACATAATGAAAAAGAGCCCCTATTTGTTTCTAAAAATCCCGTTTCTCATAGGCTCATAGTTTCATAGGATCCTTTTCAATATTTAATTAATAAATTCTATTGAGCATCTGAGTGTAAGACTAAATCAGTAACACAGCAGAGAAGTAACCTGAAACATCCGTGTATTAGCAAGCTGCTGTTTGCATCTCTGCCAGGGAGTGGTCACTCCCCAGGTCAACACCTGCAATTATGCAACATGCAGACCCTGGACTCACAGCCAGTAAATTATATATTTTAAATTGTGTTTTCCCCATCTTTATTTATTTTTCTTTATTGGAAAAGAAGATGTGGTATCACAAACTCATGTAGCTAGTTTTAATAGTCTTATCTTACTTTATCACCAGTCATATTTTGTTCACATATCTAATGTAAAATAAAACATTTGTTAACCCTTTTTAAATTTTGTCCTATGCATCCTGTCACAATATTCAGTTCACAGGCTATTCAATAGTTCTTATTTCACATTGATTACATCAAACATGTCCATAATGTAGTATTACTCTTAAGCTGACATATGAAGTGCACATAAAATCTCATTATCTTCACAGTTCATTAAAACAGCTGTTTTAAGTGATTACCCCTGTGATCCATATTTGGGGTCACAAGATCACCAAATCTACAATTTAGAATCCCCATTGGCCAAAGAGTCTGTACATAACATTTTAGCTTTCTAGAGCTTTTGGGACTGAAGAAAAAGATGAAAAATGAGTTTTAGTTCGTGACCCCTGTGGCCCCTTATCCCATCAGTCAAGGAGTCTGTACATAAAATTTCAGCTCTCTGGAGTCATTGGTTCTGGAGAAGAAGATGAAAATAGCTTTTAAGGTTATGACCCCTGGGGCCCTTATTTGGGGTCACAGGGTCACCAAATCTACAATTTAGAATCCCCATTGGCCAAGGAGTCTGTACATAAAATTTCAGATCTCTGGAGTCATTTGTTCTGGAGAAGAAGATGAAAATAGCTTTTAAGGTTATGACCCCTGGGGCCCTTATTTGGGGTCACAGGGTCACCAAATCTACAATTTAGAATCCCCATTGGCCAAGGAGTCTGTACATAAAATTTCAGCTCTCATTGGTTCTGGAGAAAAAGTCGAAAAAGTGAAAAGTTTACGGACGGACGGACGGACGGACGACATCCCATGCCATAAGCCCATCGGGCCTTTCAGGCCTGATGAGCTAAAAAGTGAATGTTGACATGATTGAACTGAGAGAAGATAATGTGTAAATGAACGCACAGAAAGTAATTATTTTTTTCGGTTTTAGGCTGTCTATATATGGTTTGTAAATCTGCAGTTTTATATGTAAATGAAATAAGTTTTATGATAACGGATCGGATACATTTATCATAGCTTCAATGCCATTCAAGCTATGCGATCCTTTATGTCTGTCAGTGTCATCCCACATTTACATTACTTCCGCATTCGTTTTGCGTTGCAAAAAAATAATTGTTTGTCAAATGTCCTTAAAATTTATTGAGATAATAATTACAATACCTAAGAATTAATTTTCAATTGATATTTTCGTTTGGCATTTAATTACTAAGCGATACTATCAAACGGAATGTAAGTGACAGTAGCGCTCCGTGAACTAACAACGTGCGTTTGTTTGTAGGACATAACAAGAGTTACGTCCCTTGATTTTCAGGGGGCGTGGTCAATTCGTCCAGCGTTGGGCTCAAAATAGAGTGAGCGATTCCCCATCTGGGACAGCGGCAAGGGAGGTCTCGTTTTTTCGCAAATGCCTCTCGTCCTCGGAAAACATCGGCAATGTTCGGGAAACTTCCAAATATGGTCAATGCGAATTCATGTAGAGATGTAATTTGAAACATTGCATTCGCACCTATGCAAGTCATGTCAGTCTCGAAATGCAAAAGTCCTTTTTACAAAGCTGACTTTGCAACTCCTCATTTTCCATTTTTCATTTGTCAAACGTAACTTGTAACATTACTAAATGTTCATATTATTTAGATTTAATAATTAAAAATGACAAGTTGACTTTTCGACTTTGACGATTTCTAGAATTACATTTCAACTTTGTAAAGTTGAGAATGCGAAGTTACGACTGACAGAATTAAAATGTTAGTTTTGCATGATTCGACTTGTCTTTTCGAGACTTGTATGGTTGAGAACGACATGTTACACTTTACAAGTTACAAGTCAACATGTCTTCATTTTCGGCACAAATCCCCTTCCATAGTTGACATGATCGGTTTGTTAAAGAAATTAAATACCTTGTGTGTAAAATTTAGTAATTTAGGGGCAGTTTCACAAGATTTTCAACTTTTGAAAAAACAAACAACACCGGTTATTTTGGCCAACATTAACTTTTGACTTGGCTATTGGGGAATTGGGGCTTTTTTATGTAATGGCTGATATATCCAATATAGAAACAGTTGTCATCCAAAATAAAACAAGATTCGGATATACATAGAATAAATGTAACGAATGATGAAATATCAGCAAGCAATGGGGATAGCATTGTTTGATTGTTAAAGTGGACACGTATTATACAAACTATTTTGGGTGAAATATTTCCATAACTATAATGCATTGAAAACTTTTTTCGAAGATAACTTGAGGCAGCCATATTTAACTGTTCTTGGTTTGCTTATAAACACTTCCACCATAGGTCCTGTATAACAATACATTGTTTGTATAATATATCGCATACTCATGATACGTACATACATGTAGTGAATGGTTTAAGCTTTCCTGTAATCATTTGAAATGCCAATTGGGAACATATCTGATAGTGAATTATTGACTTGATTTAATTATGGTTGAACTACTTTCCTAGTTGGTCTAACCTTTCAACATTGTCCTTGTTCTGCACGGCTTAAATACAATTAGAGTGAAATATAGACGTCTTTGTGGTCGTTATCTCATGCATGCGTCTCATTCACAATCTCTGGAAGCAATTTAAACTAATAATGTCACTTCAAAGACTTATTAGACTTAGCCGGAGGGCGATGGAATGAGCATTGACGCAATACTGTCTTGATCAAAGGAATATTAACCATTGAAAATAAATCTGTATAAATATTATAATTGCCTTGTGTTGGATGTATGGAAACCTCATAATTGAGATAATGTCAAATACAGGCGCGTAGGTACGATCTGTTAAGCTTGACCTTTGGAGAGTGTTCATTGTAACCCTTCCAGATCTCGTGTCACATCCAAGACCTTCTAATGCTTTAAACTGTTGTCCCCCAGAAGGTTATGGTGTGTAAATAAACACGATAAGCCTTTAACATATCATTTTGGATAACCATATAAGATGATTCCATAACTCACTCTCGCATGAAATATAACACGACTGTTTTCACAGGACAACACAATGATGCTGCCAAGTTTGTGAGAATTAATGACCTATTGGGATTTGAACAGTTGATTGGCACATGATCAATTACATCTAAAACGGCGGATTAATATTTTCAAAATAGTCAAAAAGAACTAACAAACTATATTCAATGTTTCACTGACAGCCATTATTAATTAATCATGTCTGGTCACAAATCCATTAGATTCCGTGCAGATCCCTAATCTTTATTTTTTCAGAAAACACGTTACTTTTGATATAAGACTAGGAGATAGGGTCGTTTATAAAAAGGTATAAAAAGGTATTGCTAGTCAAGTTTGCATACCACAGTTTTGATATGATGGTTGACAAGAAAGTAAACCATGAACCGGAAGAGTAATGTCAGGTTTTCAATTGATCATCACATCATCGCTCATGGTGTTTGTACACGTGGTAGAGAGGAAATTGAAGATGGTAAGAATATGATAGATGAGAAAGTATGTTTACATCGTTATAGACAACTGGACAAGATCACGACAGAAGATTGAATGTCTTTCCTCAAAGCTGACCTTTACATAAATGTTATCACTATAATAAAAAATGGAAATGAAAAATGATTGCATTTAGTGTCTATATAACTCTTTTCATCGATTGTGCGAAGAGGACCTTGTGAAATTTAACGTACAAGGTACTTCCCTAAATAAAAATAAAAAATTCGATCTCCACACGGTAATGAACAGCAATAGAATATGAGCATATACTATGCTTCTTCTCATGATAACCTCAGTACAAAGCAAAGGAATCAGACCTTAAAACGTGTTATTAAAAAAATAAAAAGCATGTGACACTTGATAATTGCACATATCTTAACGTCTTATTAAACATTCATGTACGCATTTTTTTTCAAATCAAACTACCATTTCAACTCAAATAGAAAGAAATGACTACTAACAAAGGGTGATATATTTAGGTAAGAAAATGTTGAAGTGTTACAATAATGCACCAGGAAAGGAAATATATATAGGGAAATATTGCGTTAAACAAATGTATGAAGACTACTGTCCTTAAACTTTTGTGTACATCCTTGTAAGCATGCCATCTGTATATGCACTTAGAGTAAGCTAAAGTGACAGTTACTGAAGCACTGACGGCTGGGTACGAGCCAGCACAAAGCGAATATCATCAGATTTCCAAATGGCCACGGTCAATGGTTGGTTTCCCCTCACATATACAAAAGTCGAGCATAGAAGTGTGTTATACATATATATACGTAAGGTTTATCATGCCAGACAAATCCCATGCTCCTTGTTAAATTACATGGGACAGTGTAGATGGCTTCCTTTGATCTATGTCATTCTCAAGGCTTTTTATTGAGAAATAGACAATATATTTTTTCTTTATAGTGCCAAGAAGACAGTGCCATCAAAGTAACCATTCAGTATTAAGTGCATGCAATCTCTAGCAGATCCATATACCGTTGGAACTATGTTTGATGTTTTTAAGTTCAACAAAGCTAGACAGCTTGCTGAATAATGCATATATGGTTAATTGCCAAACCACCCTAACCCTTATTGATGATGAAACTTAAAATGAGTGCCGTTCAGTACATAGTTCTGACAGAAACTATGTACAAATGCACATGCACATCAAAGGTCACTTCCTTTGATATCTGAAAAGCAAAGTTTAGTACCGTTCTCGAATTAATAATAGTATCAGTATTATGTTCACACCATGAGTGCCATGCCTACAGTTGTTTTATATATCCCGACCGCGAGTATAGGTGAACGATATACACATTTCCATAGACTTGTATGTTAAATGTAATTAAGTCTAGGATCAATCATTTTCACAGATAGGTTTTTTGTTCAATCCTATTCAAATTGATCACGTTTGTGAGGAACATCTTGGTTACAACCTCATAATTTATGTCTAATTTTCAGTTTCCTATCTTCGAAACTACAGTAATTTCATCATTATATATACATAGTTGTGTAAACATTTAACATGGCGATCTATGGGATACGTTTTATTTAATGCATACATGTAGGTAAATCGGGTTACAGTAGATTAATTGTCATCAGAAAATGAAATGTATAGTATGAACTTCAAGCGGAGATGATTTCAAATAAATCTGACATATTGGACAGTGATCCAACGAGAACTTATTTAATGCAACTTATTTAAATTAAATTAAATTAACATGCAAATTTATGGAAGTAACGTCACTATCCGTTAAGTTATTACACAGCAGTGTAACTAGTAAGTTTTCATATGATCTAAAACACAAGGATTCCAAATGTGGCGTTGCCATTATTAAAACATTGTTAAAGTTTGTTGTTCATAAGTTTAGACATCTCTTGACCACATATAGATGTAAACACTATTTTAGGGATTTACACTATTTTATCCATAGGGAAAATATATGCATTATCCATATATGTTACAAAATCACTGTGTGATGAATATTGATCGATAGCAGTCAACATAGAACGATGCAGAACTACAAAATTGACATGTAATAAATCATCCTACACCCATCACCTTAAGACCACTTAAAAACAATTAAATATTTAAGATAGTGCTTACATGCTTCTTATTTAATTATCATTACAGATACAACACTAGAAAATTGTATAGCACGTAAATATCTTATCTAGCGGACTACATGTAGACGGGCCAATTGGTGCGCGATTTGATAGTCGACGCATATATTTTAATTGAATTCGATTTGGAAAGAATATCAGGCGGGTCAGAAATGTGGGTTCATGATTCTTTACCACTCTGCCTATGCTCCGGATCTCAAATAAATTTACATCACAAGCCATCATGTCGCCAGATAAGTTGTAAACTGTTTAAAGTTACTCCAGTTTGTATGACCAGACCAGTTACTTTGGGACACCCCTCGTAGTTTGTATCAATATGACGTTTTGGCAAATTGATGTACTACTAAAATTTACAATTTTGAATCTTGGGGCAATACAGAAATCAATACACTTGCAAAGGTGCTGTTTAAAAAACTATTCGTGCCTTTAAACTGAAGTTTCACCACAATGCATAGACACCATGGTGTTGTGGAATGTATCCTTCAATAATATTGTCTCCCCCTTCCTCAAATGCTCCAAACCTCTAAACAATACTATCATAAAGAACCATTAATGTTCTCTGTATAATTCAGTACACCCTTGAAAAAGACTAAGTCCAAATCGTTGCCATGGAAATAAAAAAATTAAAAATCTCTAACCCCCAAAAAGCATATCTTCACGATATGGAGAGACAATATACCAAGTTTGGTGATGATTGGTCATACAGCTGGTGAACAAAAGTTTGTTACATTGCTATGTTTACATGACGTTTGAGACTTAATACACAAATAACAAGTTTATAAATGGTTGTATT